>JBAIAC010000001.1:18607500-19807500 GCA_037349315.1 Chelydra serpentina
TATGAGTATAGTGGTTCTCTGGGAACACTGCATTATGAATAGACCTCTCCAACGTCTGTGGGGCTCATTTAACCAAGGTATTTGAGAAGTGATCCCTGCAGTTTGTTTCACGGGGTTAGAAGTGAACCCACCTTTGCAGATTCACTGAGAGGCTTGGGTTCAATGACTTTAAGCCTTTAAAGGTAACTCCCAGCCCTCTAGAGCAAATCTGAGAACCTCTTGCCTCCTACCTTATATGTCTTTAGGGAGAGAGGTGGCTGGAGTTGTCACACAGCTGTTGAGGGTTCACGATGTTTTCCGCGGCATGCTGTATGGAAAACCCTCGTCACCTATTTGAAGAACTCTGACCTACATGGGCTTAGGTTTACTGGCACAGGCCAAACTTGAACCCAGGCTGTTGCATTTGTGCTGAACATTTTCCACGGCTGTAACCGTGAGGCAGAATCCTGAGGCAAACTAATTCGGACCCTTCTGAGCTAACTACATATCTAGGGGGTGTCACTGGTTTTATCAGATATCCTCCTTACCCTTGTGTAACACTGGATCAATCGCTCCCAAACCACAGATTTCAGTGTCTCCAGACCCCATTTGGGCAATACCAAGTGCCAGCAGCTGGAATTGCACAAACAGTAAGTGCAACACTTTCTACAGCAACACCAGAAAGAGACAGGCAGGGGATCTCTTGTAAATATTTCATTAATCCCTGAAACACAGAAAGATGTTGTCTAAAAACAGATTCATTGTTCTGAACAGTCAATAAGGTAGGGAAATAGTCATCTTAATCCCCGGTAATTATTGCTGTGATAGAATGTCCCCAAAACACACTTTCTCCATGTAGCCCCTTGAATAAGATGTTTCTGCAGCATGAGGAGTGGGGGTGGGGAAAGATAGGTGTTTGGGGCCAAATTATGCCCTCAGATGCATGCACATAGTTCCCACTGATCACATGTCTGTCTGATGGAAAAATTTGGCTCTTAGAATGCTGGTGTGTCATCTGAGTGAGATAGGTCTAGTGCTTTATAACATGCGGCAAAGCATGAACATTTTCAGGCCAAGTGTTTTTGGGGTTCTTTCTAAAGTTATAAGGCAAAAATCGGGCTTAGGCTAGAATATTGGTTAATCATAGGCCCCGATTTTGCAATGTGATGGACATGGGTGGAGCCCTCTGCACCTGCATGGCACCCTCCTGAACTGGACTCTGTGTGGTTGCTACTGTCTGCTCATATGCATCCCACAGCAGGGATCAAATGCATCCCTGAGAACTCCTTCTACGTGTGTATATTAATTCCTACCATGAGGAGACCCATCTTCTCAATGGGAGTACTCACAGTAGCAAGCACTAGATCTAGTAGACAGTGTTTGCCTTGCTGTGTCTATAGCTATGGACCTATGGCTCCATAATACATTGTTTTCCTGTAAATCTGTGGTCTCTGGAATGGCATCTGGAAATGGCAAACCCCCCCTGCTAGCTGGCTGTTTGATTGAACCATGGAATTAGACCAACATTCAGAAAACAAATGGGTTAGACAGAGCCCAGTTCTCTCGCCACTTCATGCATGACACAACCATTGAAGAGTTTTGGTTTTTACTGGTAGGTTTCTGAAAAAAAAGGAATGGCTAGAATGGCTCCCAAGGAGGGTGTCTTGTGGGAGTTTCATGTGCAGAGCAGCTACAGAATCAGGCCATTAGCTGATGGCTTGTTTGTTTGTTTGTTAAACTATGAACAGCCATTCATGGATATCCTATTTCTCTGAGAGCTTTCAGCACTGGTTCTTACCAAAGTTAAACACAGATATTCAGAGGTTAATGCGCCTTTCAATGCATGTATATTTTTCATATGAATTCTCATGCAGAGACTTTACCCATAAGTAGATGGGTAAAATTTCATGACGAGATTTATCTCCTTTAAGACAATTGCTGTTGTTTCCCCTCCCACACACCCCCTTCCTCTGCTAATTATATCTTACAAGTCCCTCACTATCTAAATCCAGACATTAACATTTTGTTACCTACGTTCTGTAGTCAGACGTTGCAAAGATATTTAACACATGTTATAAAAGTTATTACTATGGTACTATATATAAACAGCTTTGCATAAGAGAATAGAAGTCTGCCATATTTAGAAAATGCAGGTGCTATGTAAGCCCCTTTTTGAAAGAAAGAACTTAGCTCAGTTTCCTTTGAAGAACAAGAGACTTGAAACTGAAAACTTTATTAATGCCATTGTCTCCTTGTATCAGCAGGTTCCAGAGAGATTCCTGGAAGTGGCTCAGATCACGTTACGAGAGTTTTTCAATGCCATTATCGCAGGCAAAGATGTTGATCCTTCCTGGAAGAAGGCCATATACAAGGTCATCTGTAAGCTGGACAGTGAGGTCCCTGAGATTTTCAAATCCCCAAACTGCCTACAAGAGCTTCTTCATGAGTAGAGATTTCAAAAACTATTTATGAATGTATGAGAAGTAGCAGTCCCCTTTTGATGCCCAAGTTGTGTGTGTCTTTATTTTAATTTCCTATATAGGTATATCATATACATATATATGTGTATGAAATCAGACTATAGGGGGGCTTTTTTTTGGTCAGTTACAAGGGGGAATAGTTATTTTACTTCACCCTTCAGTTTACTTTTGCCCAAGACCCTTAACATTTGGAGAATAAATGGGGTTAATTTTCAGGGAGAAGAATTTTGAAGTGTGTAAAAGCCTGTCTTAGCAAGTTAGGGCATTATGTTTAAAAATGCTTTGTCAGATTTATTGCTTGCTGCAAAGTGGCATTTTGTCTGAGTGAGACTCATGTCACGGCACAATATTACAAACAATGAAGTTTATATTATGTTTATACTGCTAAAGGTCTGAACTCTGTGAAGTTACTTCATAAGCTTAGAGCATTATTTTATTTTATTTTACTTTACTTTTTAACAAATAAGGTAGATTTTGTTTCATATTTTTAAAAACTACAAACATCCATTTTAGGTTCTCACTCCAAAAAGTGATACCCCAAAAAGGCAAACCCTATTCTTCAAGCTTTCCCTTACAGGAATATCATGTTCCCTGCCCCAGTAATTAACATGCCAGGTAATTTTTTTTTATTGAGGCAAAGCAATTTTGCACAAAACAGATACTATTCTTGCAGGGGGAAGCCAGTAATTCATGCACAATATTGTATCAACCACACTAATTTTATAATATGGTCAGCTTACTAAAACGGAAGCATTTCACTCTCCATAAAGTAAAAACAAAACCTTTCATCATGCTATATTGCTGTGTCTTGGTCATATTTTAATTGGCTCTTAGCTCTTGAAATTTATTCTTTGCTCAGTTTTTTTTTCCAGGCATAAAAAGATTGCTGCCTATATTTGATAGTTAGTATTTTGCCCTGAAAAGCAATTATTTGAATTACCTTTATATAGCAAAAGAAAGTATTTTAGCCCAAAAGCACTGAGGCAAAAAGGCCCTTTGTTTGTAGCTGTAAAATATAATCAATCTTTACCTAGTCACAAGTATAAAAATAACATTTTTATAAAAATCCAGTAAACCATACACAAAATTGACAGTAGTGTACTGTTGGCTATTCAGAGTTAAGATAGCCAAATTTAATTATTGCATTACTGTTAAGTGCATCATCAAAAACAAATCTGTCTGATCAGAGTGCCACACTTGTGTTCTAAAGCAGAAGATGGTGTTGATCAAAATATGAGTACAGTGTAAAGTATCTGAAAGTTCTGGATTCATCTGAATGATATGTCACAATATGTGAACATAATGCAAGAAAGCTAGCTGCTAGTTTTTGTGCTTTCTTCAGTGGTTCTCCTTTTTATTTTCACTGTTTCAAAAAGGTATAGTGTCCAATAGTTTGGGGGTGTTGTGTTTTTTTTTAAAGATGCTATGGCACTATGTATTTGTTATTTTCTCTGTCATCTTTTTGCACAGATGCAGTAAGAATTTATTGTTATTTTGAATTGTATTTTCCCCTTAGGTGATTTGATACAAATCTAGAGAAAGTTACAAAATAGCCACTAATATTTAGACAATCTAGGACATCAATATTTTATTTCTTTAACTTTATTTTAAAATTGCATTTTGACTTTGGAGAGTGAAAGTTTACCCATGTGACTAAAGAGCTGACCTGATCATTGCAATTTCACTTCATTTACAAATACTGCTGATAGACAGAAATGTATGAAAGCAATTATTGTCAGCACAAAGCCTTAAAAACCTGCTGACTTCAAATTAAACAGCACAATCCTGCGATGTCCTGTCATTATTTTCAAGTACTGGCAGTATCTGTGGAGTATAGGCAATGCAGACAATAGCATGGGATGAAGTGCCAACATTTTCACTATGCATTAAAAGCAAAACAAATCTTCTTGATCTTAAACTCCCTGTGAATACCTAATACTGTAGGCATCCATACAGTAGACAGCATGTGTCATTCTTTTATTTTGTGCATGATTTGGTAACTATTACACTTCGTAAAGATGTAAATCCAATCAATTCCAAGTAAGAAAGAAGGAAAATTGTGTTCATGCACTTTTTTTTTCTTTTTTATTGTTACGGGAGAAAGTGGCATAAAATGCTCAAGTTCTAATACGATTAGTTCTTCACTGGCAACCCATCAAATACAAAATATAACACTGCATTGCCTCCTTGGACATAATAAAGTAAAGCCATACTTTAGTCATACTACATGGACACATTACTAGAAACCATCTTGATCTGTGATATAACCATTACTTTTATTATATTATATTATTATTATATTATTATTTGGCTGCAATGTGATTCTAATAATCTAAATAAGTGAAACTGTGTACTCAACACTAGATGTTGTTGCATTTATTTATTTATTTATAAATAGCATACTCTCAATAGTAAATGAGGCATAGGAATTAAGAGTAGAAATTTCATTTTAAAGAGAACAAAAATCAGTTTTTTGACCTGGAAAAAAAAATTGGATCATTGCAGTTATGGTGATTTTACTGCATTATAGCCATATTGCCCTTGTGCCTCCCAATGCATTTACAAATATAAAGATAAAGATACGGCATAACTCTGACTAAATTGTAAATAGAAATCAGAATCTTTCAAACAATCTCAATGCTGTTTACTTAAGAACAATGGCTAAAAGGCAGGAGGCTACTTTTATTGTAATGAAAAAAGTTTACGTAGGGAAAGAATTTAAAAATCCATGTAGAAATCCCATGTTGCCATTCATTTACTGCTAATTCAGATTTATTTCTGCATATAATCTTGAGGTTATAGTCTGTGCCTAGACCTTAAATGCACCAGCGGAAGGATTAAAAAAATCCTTCAAAATACCAGTTTTTTCCCCACAAGTACAATTGTTCTTGTGCCTTCTGTGGCTTACAATTTTCATCTTTTAAACATTATTTTTCAATTACTACAGCTGCAATAAACACTAGATTTTTTTTTCCGGCTGTTTGACATAATGTTGATAGCTATGCATATTTTGTGTCTTTTTAAAAAATTTAAAAAAAACAAAAAACAAAACAAAGCAGGAGAATACGTTTTTGAAGAAGAGAATTTTTAGAACAGTTTGATAACGCAAATTATTTTTTTCTCAATTGTTTGAGCAGCATTCAAGTTTTGAAAATTCTTGTAGAAGCCAATTTTTTGTAACTGTGGTGCAAATCTTGTGTTTTCTTAGCATATTGAAAAGTAGTATAGAAGCAATATTTCATACGCAATATCTATGTGTATACATATACACACACATATACATACATGTAGACATTACATAGATATGTTTGTATGTATATACACACATAAAATATGCGTACGAAGTGAAAAGCTTACCTTTTTCCTATCTAGATTAAGAACCTATTTTAGACATTTGTTATGTTTTGTGAAAAGAATGTTCTATTTGAAATTACAAAACATTTAATTCTTACTGTATCTCTGGTTGTTTAATGGGAACGTTTCACACTAAATGGTAAACATGTGGAAGATGTTAGAATGTAGTAATTATATAAGGAAGTGTTCACCCATGTATTCCTGAGGTTTGCTTTGTGCCTCTGAGTATTATTTAATTAAAAGTGTTTTAAGTTTGCAGAATCTTTGTTACTGTACCAGGTATGTGGGTGAACATCGAAAACTGAGGGGAACTTTTATAAAGCAATGTAAATATTCGATCTTATGGTTGTTCTTACATAAAGACATAAGATTTTAATAACTACATTCTGAAAACATCTGCTGAAATTTATAAGAAACACTACAGTAACTGTATAGATAGTTGAAAGCATTCTTGAAAATCCAACTCTCTACTTTTAAATAAGTCTCTTTCATCAGATGTCAAGGGCATAGGTGATACAGTTTCTGTACAATTACACAATTTTTTTCTATGTACATGAAGTCATTTAATAGAAAAATGTTTTTTCCACAGGTTAATATTGACTAAGAAATAAGGGTGAAGATTTTGTGGCTTTAAAGATAGGATTTTCACCAGCAGCATTGAAAGATATATATAGAGATATATATACAGAGAGAGAAAAAATGGAAAGTGGTTTACAAAACCCCCAAAATGAGCACTGTACATGAGAAGTGAAAGCAAAAACTATATTTGCCATGTGTATTATATAGAAATCATTGGTGTTAATAGTGCAAATGTTTCCTTCTGGTACCAACTATGTGTTTGAAAATTCCAATAAGCATTGTTTTCAAAAAGCTCCCCTTAAGGAATGTAACTGGTTTATATGAGTAAGCAGTTACTGTATTGCACTTAAATGTTCTGTTGAAGGAAATGCAATTTTGTTTTCTGTAGAACTGTTGGTTGTAAACCATCTATAAACTGAAGCTGAAAATGCTCATATTTAGAGCTGGGATGAAAACTGGTATTTAACCTTTGCATCTTCTTAGGAATATCTTTTTTAATGTATGAAAGGTGGTGGCACTGTGACTTTTTAGTCTCTTCATCTGAGCCACAATCACTTCTCTCCCCTAAGCAGCCATCTTCAAAAATGCACATTTGTACTAGGATACGCAGAAGCAAATCTAGAAGAAACTACAAGCTTATATTTGACCCATTCTAAAACCCATCCTTGCTGCAAATTTTAAAATGCATTAAAGTACTGCTCAAGTGGGGAGAAAAACCAACAACAAATACTATAACAATAATTTGTTATTTTCATATAATATGAAATCAGGAGTCAGAAAAATGCATCTTACGTTGGTTTTACTGCTGCCCAGAAGAGTCAAAGGTTAAGGTTTAAACTGATATTGTCCCGGCCATTACTCATATGTATATAGTTACAAAAGTGACAAAACACTGCCTTTATATTATTTAGCAATATGTTGTAAATAGCATTATTAAGCTCTTTTTTGTAATAAAACCCTTTAATTTGAAGATAGAACAATAACTGAACTGATAAAGTCAATTTTTGATTTTTTTTTAATTTTATTTTTTAGCTAGAGGCAATTTCAACTGTGGATTTTTTGTTGTTGTTGTCTATTGTTCTGAAGACTTTGCATAATTTATTGGTTTAATTTATCCTAATTTATTTGATGAAGGTGTACAATTTTGTATTACCAAGGATGTACTGTAATATTAATTGATGATATGATAAAAACAATAAGACTCCCCTGTCCATATGGGAAAAAAAAGTGCAGTAGACAATTGATTGAAAAAAAGTTACAATTCTAGCTTGGCAGCTACTAAATTAAAAAGAAAAGAAACCGGAAAAAAATTGGGGGGGATTTTATTTTGTGTGTTTTAAGCTTTTGTATACTCTCCAGACTTTTACCTTTTTGCTTTGTACCACTTAAAGGATACAGTAGTTCAATTGCCTTGTGTGCCTTCCATCTTCTCTAAACTGAATGTATGTGCAGTATATATGCAAGCTTGTGCAAAATAAAATATAAATTACAAGCTCATTGCCATTGTTTATATTTCTTTCTAAAAATATTTCTTTATTGAAGCCCGAAACAAAATGTGAATCACTGGAATCAATGTACTGTGAGAGATTGCAATCCCACTTACGGTTACTTCTCCCCCCCCCCCCCCCATTTGGAATTATTTGTTAATGAAACCTGCCAGCTATCTTACAAAGCTAATATATATTTCCTGTGGCATTTGGGATGCCTACAGTAAACAGCTATATTCTGTTCCTACAACTTGCTGCTGTTATAATGGCACCTTAGGCCCGGATCCTGTAAATACTTATGCACATGCTTAACTTTAAGCATGTAAGTGGTATTCATGTACTTCAATGCAAAGAAACCCTATAAAGTCTCCATCCTGCAAATACTTATGCACCTGCTTATCTTTAAATTCTCCATTATAATTAAAAACATAAACATAGTAATTGCCATACTGGCTCAAACTAATGATCCATCTAGTCCAATATCATAGAATCATAGAATCATAGAATCTCAGGGTTGGAAGGGACCTCAGGAGGTCATCTAGTCCAACCCCCTGCTCAAAGCAGGACCAACCCCAACTAGATCATCCCAGACAGGGCTTTGTCAAGCCTGACCTTAAAAACCTCTAAGGAAGGAGATTCCACCACCTCCCTAGGTAACCCATTCGGGTGCTTCACCACCCTACTAGTGAAAAAGTTTTTCCTAATATCCAACCTAAACCTCCCCCTCTGCAACTTGAGACCATTACTCCTTGTTCTGTCATCTTCTACCACTGAGAACAGTCTAGATCCATCCTCTTTGGAACCCCCTTTTAGGTAGTTGAAAGCAGCTATCAAATCCCCCTTCACTCTTCTCTTCTGCAGGCTAAACAATCCCAGTTCCCTCAGCCTCTCCTCATACGTCATGTGCTCCAGCCCCCTAATCATTTTTGTTGCCCTCCGTTGGACTCTTTCCAATTTATCCTATTGGCCAATATCCTATTGGCCAAGATGTAAAACCTCCACAATGCATGTAATTTTGCAATATATCACACACAGATTTTTTTTCCTGACTGTCTGATGTGCAGGTCATGTCCTGAAGCATTAGAACAGACAGCCCTTTAGACCAGTTTTAGCTAGAATAATCTCAGAAGCTATTTTTATTCATGATAGCATTTAATCATTTCCCCAGTGTATTTGCTTCATCAATGTCCTGTGACAGTGAGTTCCACAAGTTAGTTATATGTTGCATAAAGAAGTATTTCCTTTGTTTACGTTTGCTCCCTTTATTTAATCAACTTTCCCCTTGTTTTTATACCATCATAAAAGAAGCAGCGACCTCTATCATTTTATCATTATTTTAAATCCTCTATTAGGTATCCTCCTTTCCAAACTAAATAGTCCTCAGCATGTTATGCTGTCTTTATGCAAATCAATTCCTTACATGCTATACCTCTAATAATTTTAATTGTTCTTCTCTTCTTGACTATTTCTGATGTTGGTTTTGATTAGTTGGTTGTTTTGTTTTGTTTTTTTTAAGATGAGAAAAACAATGTAGCAAACAAGGTAGAAATGTATCATTGGTTTACATTAACATACTTCTGTATTCTTTTCTTTCCCTGTCTTAAGTGAGTCGATCATCTGATTAGCCTTGAACTGACATACATGGGCTTTTATGGGGTAGTTTATTTTCAGCATGCAGTCGTTTAAGGTTTTTTTTTAAAGGAGAAGTGTCTTGTAAATATGTTTTCATCTAAGATCATTCCTTCTCAGATTTTTGAGTGATACAGACTTTAGAGACCACAGCAAGGTAGTCTGAGGGCAGTATATAGCCTTTAGCTTGCATTCAAACTACCAAATGAGTACTTCATCTCTACACCTGTAACTAAAACTGTGGGTCTTTCAGAGCTCTGTGGTTCAGTGTAATCATACTATGGGTGAAAACCACACCTGGGAAAATGTCCATTAAAGGCAATGGAATTGCATCCATAAGGCCAACAGTGATTTCGGTCTGAGATGTTCTCCTTTGACCTGTATTGCAAGTAAATTCACTGGTGGTTCTCTTTTCACTCCCTACTTAGACACATTACAAACCCACCGCACCACAGGAATCGTGCTGCTCAGGACTATTTCTTAAGAAACTGGCTGACATATGGGAATTTGCTAATTTTCTGGGTTATCTGGGGGGCTGTCAACACCGGGCCATTGATGATGGCAGTCTGACAAGATTAACAGGAGGGCTGTGCTGAGACTCTGACCTCACCTACTCCAGAAAGCCTTCACCTTCAAACCTGTGCTCCTAGCAAGGTGGGTTCAGAACAGCCATAAAGTCCAGGAGGAAGCTGCTATGGGACCCCAAAATGGCTAAATGCTGGGAGGGGTAGCTAATGAATAAGAGCAGGCAATCAAGGAGAGAGAGGCTAGCCATCTGCTCAGCCAAGGGCAGAACGGGCTTATGGAAGAAAGGAAAATTATGTGGGACAGCTTGTTTTGAAGAGGCAGGAAAAGGGAGAGTTTACTAGCTCAAAGAGAGTGGTGTGTCTTGTGTTAAAGCTGGAATTGGGGGGAGATAGCCCTCAGGTACCAAGAGAGGGTACCTCAGGGTCCCAAGAGCTAAGGTGCACTGGCAGAGCTGTATGCATAGTGGCTACATCCACTCAGCCAGTCTGTAGACAGTGCAGTTAGCCCCTCACAATTCTGTCATGACATTTCCCAGCCCCCCGCCCCCCCGCAAAAATAAATCTATTCTTTGAAATACAAAACACTGTTTCTCATTTTACCCTGCATTTAGAAGTGCAATGAGGTTCAGACTCAGAGCATTGGGTACCCCCAGAGCATTGGGGACATTCAGATCTAGACTGGAACTTTGCAACTAGCCCCTATCTTTATAAGCAGCCAAGCCAAACTCCCCATGCGCCAAATGCCCCGGACGTTTGGAGAAGTTCAGTACCTCGCTTGGCAGCTCTATTTGGAAGTTCCTCAGCGCTGCTATATGGAATTTTCCAATTAGGTAAATGTGCCACACACACACACTTTGAAAACACAATGAAGGACTGGATTGGCTGTAACCAACACAGCTAGAGCAGTCGCTCTCTGTCATTGATAATAACACTGAAACCTAATGGGTCTTCCCCATCACTCGTTTCTACAAGACAGAATGATGCACTGTGGTTTGTGCATGCAGGGGTTAATTGCTCTCATTATCTTGGTCTCTACCCCTATTTATGCCCAGCCTAGGTTGTGCCAATACAATTTCCATGGAGATGATCATTCTGAGTGTTCCCTCTCTGTTAAGAGGAACAGCAAATTGACTGTTGAGTTGCTGATCTATTACCATCTTTTGGAAAAGAAGGGGAGTAAATAAGTCACGCCTCGGGATGAGTTGCAGCATTTCCCCCAAACAAAAGGATCTGATTCCATGCAGATTACTTTTTTGTTTTAAACCTCAAAGGATGTACCATATATAAGAATACAGAACAGACCAAAAGAGAAAATAAGATTCGTGCTTAAACATACTGTTTAGTAGCTGTGGAAAACATACTTTGTGGTACCATAATTCTTAAAGTCATCATAAATAAACAGGAGGGCGCAAGTTTTTGTTTTCCCCCTTGGTGTGAAAGGGCATGTCTAAACAGCATTTTGGAGCCTCCCAGCCCAGGTTAACACTCCAAGGCCTGGTCTACACTAAGGAGGGTGAGGGGGGATTGATCTAAGTTATGCAACTTCAGCTATGTGAATAACATAGCTGAAGTTGACGTACTTAGATCCACTTACCACGGCGTCTTCACTGAGGTAAGTCGACTGCTGTCGCTCCCCCATTGACTCTGCCTATGCCTCTCGCGGCGGTGGAGTACAGGAGTCGATGGGAGAGCGCTCGGGGGTCAATTTATCGCGTCTAGACTAGACGCAATAAATCAACCCCCGCTGGATCGATCGCTGCCCGCTGAACCGGCAGGTAGTGTAGACATACCCTTAAAATAGCTGCATTGTCCATAGTTTGACGTTGTGGCTTGGCCTGGAGCCTGAGCTCTGAAACTCACCCCCTCCCTCCAGATTTCAGACCCAAGACAACTTCAAAACACTGTCTACACAGCTAGTTGTAGAGCACTAGAAAGAACCTGTTCACCTGGGCTGGGAGGGTCGCTCTTAGTCGCCTCAAAAATGCTGTGTAGCCGTACCTGAACAGTCCGAGTCGTGTGACCTTTCAGGGCACATTGCAAGGCCTATCCGTTTTCCCAGGATTTCAAGAAAGGGGAGGGTGAGAGTGGTTTAAAGATTGATGGGGGAGGAAAGTCCATAATTTATGGATTATTTTTGTGATTTTTTTAATGTACCTAGAAGAGGTGAAAGGAGAGGTGCAGAATTTTGTAGCAGTCCAAATCAATCCTGTTTGGCTCAGGTTAGCCTGGCTCCTTCCAGACCTGCAGCGCATAGTGAAACACTGACTCTCATGCAAAGAATGGAATTCCCCACCACCGCACTCTGCCCAGAGGCTGGGAGACTGGGACTGCATTTTTATGAATAAAACCTAGTCAAAT
The DNA here is from genome assembly GCA_037349315.1 of Chelydra serpentina. Taxonomy (NCBI): domain Eukaryota; kingdom Metazoa; phylum Chordata; order Testudines; family Chelydridae; genus Chelydra; species Chelydra serpentina. Next base: position 18,619,894 of record JBAIAC010000001.1, read on the forward strand.
GAATAGTGGTACTTTCCTATTTATTTGGGAGTCAGTGTTAAAACAAGCTATTTTCTTCATAACAAAACACATGACAATGAGCTGCTATTTGTGCTCAAAGGACGTTAATTGCATGCACAGTTTAATTTTATTCTTTAAAGTTAAGCTATGTTTGGGTCTACAGCTTGGCAACAAAAAGGCACACTAGTAGTTAAAGAAACACTACCAGTTCTCCGGTCTCAGTTTGCAAGAGACACGCCAGTTGGGCAGCTGTGGGAAGTGACAGGGGAGAACGCATGTTGGAGAAAGTCTTGTGGCAACAGTGGCCAGTTTCATTATGGCCACTGCCAGACTGTGAAACAACTCTTGGGGCTTGAAATCCTATTGCCTATTAAAACTGGGCATGACAGCTCTTTTTTATGCTTCACCAACCAGAGATAGAGCTGGGTCCTAGGGGAAATAAGGAAAAATATTTATTACAAGTGTTTAACACCTTTTAGTACAAAACAACCCTACTATGCAGCACTCAAGGATAATTCATGCCAGCCCATGTAAAACCAAGGGAAATCGCTGATAAACTCAATAATTTGGTCCAAGCTTTCAAAGGAAGAAATGAACCCCCAATCAAAATCCCGAGTCCAAACTCCCTGAATTTGGGGGTACTTTAGATCCTTTTTCATAATGGTTACTTATCCCTAGTTCAGTAATTTGCTAAAACCCTGGAATCTGAAAACCCTCCAAAATTGGGGTCTGACTGAACCCTGGACTGGGATTGAAGAGACACCATTTAAAATGGAGATTTATCCACATTAGAGGTCTGGCTACTGTGGTGAGCATATTTAGCAGAAGTGGGCCATGTCACAAAACTCAGATCTGGATCTTGAACACCTCTGTGCAGGGCTTTGGTTCTTTTTTAAGACAATTAAGTGTCATTATCCCCATGTTACAGATGGGGAAACCGAGGCACCGGTTGGTGATGTAACTTGCCCAAGGTCACACAGTAAGTCAGTTGCAGAGCCAGGAGTAACCCTAAGCTCCCTGGACACACACACACACACCCTCAAGTTTAGTACACTGCCAATCTTCTGTGTTACTTATTAACATTTACTGTTACTTGTTAACAGTCTGGACAAGGTCTTCATGGCCAGCCCTTGAAAAGCCCCCATTTTAAATTGTGCAATCTACATGCTGTTACTGTTCCAGTTTTATTTCCTAATATAAGTGCTGCTGTTTGGCATCCTTTGCATTCTGTGATCTACCAGCGTCAATATTTTAAAATATTGTTTACCCAGTGATATGCTTTCCCGGAATTAAGGAGATACAGAGATATTGGTGGTTCTCATCTACATGCTACTGTCTCTGTTTGGGGATGGTCTCGTGCCTGTTTTTCCTGCACCTTCCAGAGAGCGGGTAAGGGGTTAGCGACTGTACAGCATTCTGCCTAAACAGAAACCTCCAAACCCTTCAACGATTCTGCACCACTACAACAGGACACCAACACAGATAGGGACAGGCTGCTGCTGGCCTTAACATGGCGCCACTGTGCAGGGGACTAAGGATCTGCTTATGTTATGCCCCACCCCCAAGTCATTGCATGGGCTGCCCAAATCACAGAACCCAGGCATGTAGTGGAAGAGCAGGCTCTGCAGAGTCATGCTCCTCTGCTCAAATCAAGCTGGGGGCAGGGGAGAACGGGCAGTGGGTAACCTTAGCTCCACCTTCATCCATGCACAGAGCCAGTGCACAAGGAGACATGAGCTGCACCCTGTAAAGGGCTGGGCCTACAGTTCTCTTCCTGAGCGTCTCCTGGAACAACACAGCTACATACCACTTCTCACGTAGGGCTTTAAAAAGCTCAGAAGCTCTTCAGAGCAGGGTCCTTCTTTCCTTACCTAGCCATGACATGACATGCAGCAGTGCCCTACACACAACAGGCATCATAATGAAAGTTCAAATCCAGAGCCAAAGTCCAGGGGTGGATCCTCCCTCTGTAACAGGATGAAGCATCATCTCAGCCCTGGACACCCTCAAACTTTGCTTTGCAGCTTGAGCTCCCATTTTGTGGGGGAAGGACAGGGCTTGTTCTGCCCTCATGATCGGACACCATAAAGACGCTGAGCCCATATTAGTGCTGACTGAACACTTTATTCCGTATTGAAAAACAAAGAGGCCGCCTCGATATTATAAGCACGTAGAGCACAGGGATTGATTTCACAGCACACTGTAGCAGAACTACATAAACATAGTCTGTTCATGCTGGAACTCCTGATGCTTCCCCCACATCCGCCGTTGCCAGCATGCACTCTCGGGGGGGGGGGGGGGGGGGGACAACAGGAAGATGGGACGCTAGTCCCAGAAATTATATTATAGAACCAGGTAGGCAGATCATCAACATTTCCAGAATCGCAGCTTTATTCAAGTCTCACGTTGAGGAGAGTATTTTGGACAATGACAAGAAAATGGTGGCAGCGACAGTAAATAGCAACGTCTGAGGCTTCAGCATAAAACACTGAAATGCTCTGTGGCTGTGTGTTTAGTTCAGAATGGCTGGTTGAAGTCAGGTTTTTTCCAGTATTTGGTACTTGAGTAAAGTGAGGAGTTCGCTGTGCTTTTTAAACAGATAAATATATAATTTCTGATGTTATTTATGTTATTTGTCATTATGAACCACAAGGAACTCTTTTCTTCAGTCAATATGACTGACATCTCTTTTACCCTTAAACTGACTGACTTCTGAAGAGAAAGCCAGAATAGTGCAAGGTTGTTGTATAACAGGGAAGAAAGGGGGAGGGGAGAGGGAGAGTTGACTGTAAAAGGAAGAAAATTATCCCAATTCTAGCACTGCTGGAAAAATGTGAAAGTTATTGCGGCACAAAGAACCTCTTGAACTGCTCTGCCTTCCAAAATTTCTACTGCACTCTCTGCAGTTACTTGTGTATGGCAGAAGCAGCATCTTTGTATTATATGAACAGTCTGCTTCATAATCAAATACCATCTGTCGCTACATCTGAACTTGTTTTCAACATCTGTGCGTTCTGGTCTTAACAAAGCTTTAAAAACTAATTCAAAAACTTTCACAGATCACTGACTAAATATGGACATTTACCATCTTTCATATTGGTTTAAAATATTTCTTCTATATCTGCATTCCCTTGACTGGGAATAGTTAAGATGTATACACTTAGTTGCTTTATTAAGCTTATTTTCTAATGGCCTTGGGTAGCCAAGTGCAAAAGAGGGACACTTGCTCAGGCACCGAGAGGACCCATCATATTCTTTCTTGGTGCCAATACAGTCCCTTTCTGCCAATGAGAAACCTGAAAGTTGATCAGCTACCATACCCCAATTACTCAAAATGACACTACAGATAAAACGGCAACCAAGGGGAGAATCAACTGTATGGCTTATATGCTGCTAAAGTGTGTCTGAACAAATGGTGAAGTAAAATCATGAGAGCTCTCGGGAGGATAAGGACGATGTTACTTTGCACATGCTTCAGAAATGTGAAGTACATCTTTACCGAACTTTTGGCCAACCCACTGGCAGATGTTGACCAGTTTTGCTTATGTCTACATCCGTTGCAGAACACTAAAACAGAGATTGGAAATTTTAATTTAGTCAAGGCAGTTGGGCTAAAATGATGGCTTTTGTTGAAGCCATTAAATAGAGCTGCCTAATGAAGTACAGTACGGTACTGGCAAACGGAGCCCTGACGAGCTGCTGCGGATTCCAAACGGCAGCCCTGCAAGGGGAAGAAGGAAGCTTTCAAGTCTTTAACTAAAGTGGAATGGCGACAGCCCTTGTAAAGCTGCACTGGATTTTTGTGTTTGAGGGCAGAACGCACTTGTACATTATTACCCTGACATTTTAACCATTAGTTGGAAATGTAACTGTTGCAGTTTCTGCCATATATTTCTCATTCCTATTTGGTAGAAAGTGAGCTAATAGAGAGTGTGATGAAATGATCATAAATTCACTTTCAAAGGTCATTTGGGTTCAGAGCCTAAAGATTGAATATGGCAAATGCTTAGGCATAGAGAAGAAGGTGGGGGCATGAGGGTCATTCTCACTGATGGGTTCAATGATTGATTCCACTATGCAACTATGTTTGCCCTTTACTTGGCTGTTTAACACACAATCGCTATTATAGGTTCCTGGTCCATTATTCCTCTTCTTCCTAGGGTCAGTTTGTCGTGGAAGGAAAATACAACCTTGATGGCGATAAAATGAACTTTAACATTATCAGGTGTTTGAAAACTGGAAGATGTCTAATTGCTTTATAAAGGACATTACACACACACACACACTAAGGTTGATAATGTAATCGTGTGTGCTCCCTTGGGCAAATTTCTCTTATTTTTTTATTGCCCTTTTTTGCTTATTTAATATTGTGCTATGTGAGTTCATACAATCCTGCAATGCCTATTATTATTCTGTATCCTTATAAGATCCCACATATATTATACTGTCTTTTGAATGCAATTAGTAACAACAAAACAAAATTTGCTTTAAAAGCTTAAAATTATTTGACGTATAAAATCAAATGAGTGGTTTAGCGCAAGGCAGAGCCGAAAATATTTTCAACCATTAGGAAAGACGTTCCATTTCATTGTTTGACGTGCGATATAGCATAGAGCAAGTGTGGCTGTAGTTAAGGGTTTGTCAGCATTTCCCTTGTAAATCCAGGTTTTCCAGAGGGTTGCTATAACTTGCCAATTTCAAATCCCACGGGGGTGATGCTCACTATACACATTGTCAGCCCAGATGCAAATTTCTGTTGTTGCTATTACCAAAAATGAAATCAAGTGAAGCTGCTGGTTTTTAGTTCATGGCAAGAGATAATGGTTGGGTGAGGGGGGTGAGGGGCTTGGGGTTTTTTTTTGCTATTGCTGTTGGTTTGGATTTTGTTGTTGCTGTTGCCACGGTCTGATGAGAATGGGTTCATTTTAAAAAAGGAATCTTGATGGTGGATTAGGGTGGAGATATTTTTTACATGCAGACACATAAAAAAGAAGCCTGATCCTGCAAGCCTTACTCATGTTAGTAAACCTTACTCACATGAGTAGTCCCACTGACTTCAGTGGGCATACTCAAGGGCTCAATTCTGCCCTACATGCCTTCAAGTGCAGGGAAGGTCCATTCTGCAGCTGAATTCTCCAGGGGGAATTCTGACTGACTCAGGTGAAATAACTCTTGGGAGCTTCTGGGCAACACTATACTGTTGTTCATCCAGCATATGACCAGCTCTGCAGGCCAGTCAATGCAGAAGATGACAGTCACATCCCCAACCTCATCCCACAGCTTTCAGGTGCCTATTTCCTATCAGAGCACTAGGAGGAAGCAGGGACTGTGTTCCCATGTGGGATTCTGAACAGCGCCTGCTCGAGGATCCAAGAAGGGAAAGGAATCTTCTTATTCCCTCCCCCACTCGCACACTCACACTGGGACGGCTCATATCTGACCCCAAGTCTTTATGGACATAGACCATACTATGAATTTGTGGTCAGTATATCTCATGATCTTTATCATCGGTATTCCACACTATGGGTGGCAGAAATCATGAGTGCTGACAACTACAGCCTCCCCCTGCCCCAGAACCAGATGGTTCCCTTGCAAATTTTGACCCTAACCCTGGCAAATAATGAGCACTCTCAACTCTCACTGAAATCACTAGGGGTTAAGGAAGCGTGGCACTTCCAGAGATTCTTAAAGGGCCCGATTCTATGGACAGGAGAAAATAAAATGATAGTTGCCACTTGGATCTAAAAGGTTCTGAGCTACTTGGTGAGAAGAGAGGGCAGAGAAGGGGTTCTCAGTAGCTGAGGAACATTCCCTACACTTGCAGTATGTTTGTTTTGTTTCTTTTTCACATATAAAAATCCCCTTATAACCCTGAAAAATTAGAAAGTTCTGTCCCTACTGATTGTGTCTATCACCATGAGACAATCCCTCATCTTTGTCCAGAACAGAAGGAGCGACCAGGCTGCTTTTGTTTTATTTCTCTTTGTGGACAAAACCTACCACTGTTCAGACAGCAAGCACAAGGTCCATGCAAACCCAAAGACCCACTTAAGCCCCCTAGGACATTTAAGTGCTGCATAGGTCTCTGCAAAGGTGGGGGGGATATTCACCCTGTGTCTGCAGGCAGTGCATGCCATCGCTAACGATATCTGGGGAAATGTTCCTGTCTCTGGGTGCCCAACTACCGAGCTACGCACTGCTAAGATCTAGAAGCATCACTTCCTACCAACAAAAGCTTAGTGAGGGGCTGAAGCAAACAAGATGCATTCTGGACCAAATTCTGATTACACTAACATCATTGTAACTCTAGGATAACAGCAGGTTTACACCAGTGTAGCTGAGAGTAGACCTGTGTATGGTTACACTAAGTGAAGAAAATATACCATGAGTGAAGTGATTGCAGCCATTAACTATTTATTTCCAGATTTTCACACTTCGAAGGTGTTTTTTGAATAAGAAATGCGAAGTTCTCTTTTGGGACAGCTGTTACTAAATCTACTAGGGGGAAGGACAAAAATGTGGCAATATAACACTGCAGCTACCTAAAGAAATCTGTCTATGAGAAATTGTTTAGATTGCTTAGCAGTTGCTCATAGGCTACAAGCTCAGATTCTGCTGTGATGAGCAGTCTAAGGCCCTGAACAGAATAGAATAGGGTGTCGCAATTCTTTTAGGCCAGAACCTTAGCTAGGTGAAGGCAGCTCCACTGACTTGAAGGAAGCTCTGTCAATTTCCAGAGCTGAGGTTCTGGCCTGTTTTGTTTATACCGTAACTCGCACAGCCATCTCAAGATACACAGTAGTTGGAGTCATGGATACCACCTTTTTATATAAATCAAAAATACCTGTTCAGCAAGGTATTTAAGCCTGTGCCTAACTTGAAGTCAATGGGACTACTCAGACGCTTAATGTTAGGCATGAGTTTAACTATCTTGCTGAGTGGGGGCCAAATTTCCAGTTTCTTGAGGCGTCTCACCGCAAAATTCAAACTTTAGGATCAGAAGCTCCTTGCTAGAGGTGAAGATTTTGCCAAACCAAAGAGAAACCGGATCTGCCTTATATGAAAATACACATAGCAGATACAACCAAAAAATACCTTATCTCCTCCCATGACTTCCTGGTCAGAAGCAGCAGCAATATATATTTAGATATCAATTTATTTTTTTATATAAAAGTAAAGAATTTCTGAAACCAGACCTTGTTGTTGCTTCTATTTGAGTTTAATTCATCCAATCCTGGTAACTACCTATAATAAAATAACAATAAAACTTTGCACTTCTATAGCACCTTCCATCCAAGGCTACCTCAATATGCTTCATAAACGTTATACTATTATGCTCCCATACATTCCTTCACTGTCTTCTACTCGTCATCTGTAACATTTGTACTATTAACATAGCAAGAATAGCCTTACAAATAAACCCAGGAAAGATTTTATTTAAAAGGATTGCAGAAAGGATTAGGTAAGGTTATTTGAGGAATGTGAAAGAAATTCAGTGTGCTTAGGTTGGCATATGTTCATTTTTCTAACATGTTACATGCTGAGTTAAGAATAAAGGAAAATCCATGCTTTCTGCTAGGTCTGCTGTTATTTCTTGTATTAAAGAAGCATAATTCAGCTCAGACCATTCAACTTGTGTGTCAAAGACACAAATGACGGGCACAAAAATAGTGACGAAGAAAATATGGACGGGGGGGTTGTTTTTTATTATAAATAATATTTTCTAAAAGCTCAGCCTCACAATCAGATATTTCTAATTGAAAAGAAACAGGCAATAGGAGGATGGGGCTGCGATCATAGACTCCTTGGGGTAGGGACAGTATCTTCATATATATTTATACAACATCTAGCACACTGGGGCACTGATCCTAATTGGGGCCTCTAGGCACTATTGCAATAAAAAATTAAATAAATACTAATATTAATAAATAATAACATCTTGGGGATATGTCCTCCAAATACCTGGCTGGTACTTTGGAACAACCAAAGAAGAGACTGCTTGCCCCTGGGGAATCCTTCCCAGTTTATAATAAGAACTCAGAGTTTAATCTGTCCTGGGTGGATAACCATTTAGGGTAAACGTCACCTCTGTGCAGAGGGCCAGTGCAAAGTATATACCCCACTAAAGTCCTTTCCAACATAGGGTTTAAGTCAGACTTTAGCAGCAAACAGGTTTAAAGTCGACACGCAGCACAGGGCTGAAGTTCACTGCACTGCAGAAATGAAGCATCTCAGTTGATGGTAATGGACCTCTCTATCAAGTCTCAGTGCTTTGATTCAAGCAGAATGCAGGCATCTGGAAAAGGAGCCACCGGGGGGAGGGGTGGTGGTGTTAAAATCAGGGAAACATACCCGTGAGAATGGACTGTTGAAATAAATGGCTAAATGAATACAGAGCAGCTAGTTTGACAGAAAGGGGCAAAGTGACGCCCTGCACTCTAGCTACTTTGCCATGCATAGGACTCCCAATCACCACAGCGTCTGAGGGCCTCACACATCACACATAACATTGGACTGGGAGCACTTTGGGCAAGGAACCCCATCTAGCTGTCTTGTTATATGCCTAGCTCACTTTTTAGGCATTGTAACAACAACAACAATCCTAATCAATAAGCCCATGCTTGAGAGAGAGCCTTAAACATGAGTCAAAAACATCATGAGGAAACTGCTAGGGGCCGTGCTGAACAACAAACAGCACTAGGGCTCTGGGCACGCTCAGATGTGCCTATATTCAAACCCCAGTTTTGTGTCTGAACCCTGGGAAGCTGCTCACACAACTGGCATTTGCAAATGCAAAGGTGAGGGCACGTAATAGGCTTTTTTCCCCTTCACAGGCAACTCAGCATCAACGTTCCTAAATGGTACCTTAAAGGTACAAGTGCGCGATTGGCCTGGCGGATTCCCCATCTCTTACCTTGTGTGGCAGAGGCAGTGTGCTACATTGGCTAAGGCTAGCACTGGGCTGACAATCAAGAGACCTATCCTCAGCTCTGCCACCAGCTCACTGAGAAGATTTGGGTAAAGTCACTTCCGCTGTCTGTGCCTCAATTTCCCCTTTTGTGAAACAGAAAATGGTAGCTGCCCTTCTTTGTAAAGCACTTTGAGAGCCTCAGATTAAAGACTCTCTATGTAAGTGCTAAGTATCAGTAGCAGCAATTTCCTCTTCCCTAATTCTATACTTCCCCTCCCACTCTTTCTAATTATCACAGTGACTGTCGCACTAGCCCAGTAAATTTGAGAGTCACTTGCCTCAAATTCCCTGGTATTTAATTTTTCATATAATTCTCAGAACCTATCACATATTTGTTTTGATTTATTCAATATTGATCTCTTCTCTGACTTTCGAGCAGCTATCACCTTCCCCGCCTGTTCCCAGAGAATCTGCCAAGCCAGCAGTTTGTGATTTTGTCATAATACATGTGTTTAGTTCTCTGAGTGGCTGTCATGAGCTTCTGGATCTCACAAATGTTACATTCCATCTTTATTCACACATTCTGTAAATTGTATGTGGAAGGAGATTGGTTTTCCTTCTGCTAAGAATCAAGACTTTTTACATCAATTCTTAGAGGTGGTGGTTGTTACCTTGCTAATTTTCTAATGGAGGAGGAGGAGGAGACGTTTGATTTTTGTAGCATTTGAATAAATCCTTCTCAAAACACACTGGATAGGGAAAAAAATTAACTCTTCTAAGCATCAGAAACTAAAACCTAGGTAGGGCAACATTTTCAAAGTGCCCAAGTAACTTGGGAGGCTTAGAATCATTTTCAAAAGTGACTCTTTCAATGAGATTTAACTACATCTCTTTTGAAAATAGGAGTTAGGTACCAAAGTCACTTGGGCACTTAGCAAAATGTTACCCCTTGTCCATTCTTTGTTAGTTGTTTGAATCATAGTAGGTGTTCATGTGGCTGTAGCTGCCATATCAAAATGGCAACATGCCACTAGTGAAGGGTTTGCAGAATATGGGGTGACATTGTCCAATAAGGAATGGTCCCTTGTCAAAAGGGAAGAGAATACTAACGTGCTTCCAACAGTGATGTGTAAATAAAAGGAACAAACTCTTTCAGGGATCCCTGCATTCAAGGCCAGATTTCAATCACCTCCTATACTGGTGAGCAATTAACCCCATGAAGAGTTCCACCGGGGGACTACTCAGTGTGAGTACAGGGGACAGAATCTGTCCTGATTTCCTGAGTGCCAACATTGTGTTTGGTGCTGTACAATGAATAAAAAATAAAGATAGCTCCTGCCCCAAAGAGCTTACAGTGAAAAAGATGGAAGCACTGAAGATGGGCTGCTCTGGGAAATTTAGAGATGGGGATGACTTGTGTAGATTTTTTTCCAATATATATCAAAGGTTTAGCTGCATTTCCATTTTTTGCTGCTGCGTCCAGTGTCAGTAGGGAACTGTTCAGCATAAACACCTCCTGAGGAACTGTTCCAGAGCTTAATGCCAACCTGAGACAGCTGCTAATGCTGAACAACCTCATCAAGGGCCCACTGTCCCTTCCTGCCACTCCTCCTCCTCCACCACCAGTGAAAGAACTGTGAAAAGACCAAAAGCTGGTGTACAGCCAACAAGAACTAAAGATCTTGCAGCTGGTTGTACCACCTGTGCCTTGTGAAATTCCAGCCAAAAACAACCTCCCTTCCCCTTCCTCAGATAACCCCTCTATTAAAGAGAAGGGCATAAAATCTGACAACTTTATAATCAGGGGAAGAGAGTGAAAGGGGTGGCTCTAACTCAAGCACTGAGTTGGTTACGGAAGAGGATTGTTCTTACTGGTACCTATGGATGTGGACACCTGACCATCTCTGTGGGCATGCACAGCTGTTGTGGGTGATCTAACTAGTGAGTTCAAATTCACACACAGTGTGCAAGCCACAGTGTGCCAAATATACATAGCTGTTCAATGCCACCCTGCTGAGCCAATGCCAGAAGAGGTCACGTGATGTTTGCATTATTTGGCTTACTTTGCGGGAGATGTACAGAATCCATGAGGGAAAACACTGATACACACTGCTCTAAGACTACAAGCAGAATTATTCTCTGAGATCCAGGCAGCAGCTCCCAAGTCTAATGTTCTGGGTGCCTCATTGATGTCCGAGGTGCTACACATATGTAATGAGAGCAAATTATCTGAATCTGAGATCCACCAGGCAGATCTGAGAGCAGAAATTTGCTCTAAGAATGTTAGAAATAAGGTTGAAATCATTGACTTCCAAAGTGGTAAAAAATTAGACCTACTAGTTTGTATTTTCTATTAGTAATATGTTTTGATAGATTCATTTTTACTTCGTCTGATTAGGAATAGGAGGAAGTATAGTTGTGTGAGGAGGGAATTATGCATCTAGACCCTACCTAATGTATCTTCCCAATATAGATACATATCTAGAGAGAGAGACTGTTTATATCGATGTGAGCAATTAGATACACTGCTGATGGGTGCTATAATAAAACCCAAGATAGATATACCAAATCTGTGATCGTCTAGGAATTCGGCTGTTGGTACTCTAGTGCACCCCATGGTGATGGTGAGACTAGAACTCAGATTATCCTGGTCCAGATGCACCAATCCCTGCCACTTGATCTAAAGGAGATTCTCCAAGAGGTGTAAGCAGCATAGAGTCTATGGCACAGCGCTGAACAGTTCTGTTTCTATCCAGTCCATTAAAAAAAATCTGCATTCCAGTTTTTCCCATGAAAAATGTCTCAGGTAACTGAAAATCATTTGTCTAGTAGAGGTTGATTTTAAAATTAAAGGTCAACTAAAACTGTACTGAAAGCATTGGGGACTCTGCAAAGTAGTCCTTATAGACAGGAATCACCAACTAGAGGGGTTTCATTCTATAAGGACTATTACTGTACATCTCTAGAAACTGGACACAACTTCTGCCCTGGGACCATATTCTGCACTGCTCCCTACCAACCCCATGGAGTGATATACAGAGGAAATAAGAAAATTATTATTTACATAGGTTCCATTTAACCACACTAAAGCAAGTCACAGCACTCATCAAATTAAATGGCTGGGTCATCTTAATGTAATAAATCTATTAATTCAGATAATCATATATGTGATTTATACTATGCTAGACAATTGCTAACATGTCATTTCTTTGTTTAGGGATTTTTAATTTGAAAGTGCTCTAATCCTCAGTGTCAGCTGTTCCTGGTGGGTGATGACATATCTAGTGTTAGTGAAACATGCTGATGACATATAGAGTGTAGGAATCAAATGTCATAAGCATAAATATTTAAGCAATAAGACATGACAGGTAGAGCATTTCTTGGCAATTATAGCACACCTCGGGTGGTGTTATGATGAGGGATTTGTCCAAAGGCCAAGTGACTTAAACCACACTGGAAGTAGCACAATCGCCTGCAAATATGCTGCTTGGACATCGTATTGACATTCTTTTCCTCCTGATGAGTCCTCCATTTTGCAGCTTGAGCCCCTATGATCCACCATTTCCCTCTGCTAAGAAAAGCCCCACAGGGGGATATATATATTAGAACGTTATGAACCCCTCAGTTGCCTAAAAGTGCAGTTAGAATAGAAGTTGGAATTCAGCCTCACTAGCATGCACTGTCTGCATTCACATTTTAAGTTTCGTAGATCTGGCATTTTCGCCTTCTGTGAGTGATTTCTGAATCAAGTGGACATTGACAACCTGGTAATGTGAAGCTGAGAAATTCCTCCAGCAGTATTCAGAATATGGACAGGATTCAAGTAGAAAACGCCATATAATCTTCACTTAGGAGCTGCTCTCTATTAGCCATCACCCTTGTTTTATAACTGCACCAATACTGTGAAAGTCTCAGGGGAACACAGTGAGATATAATAGAAATTCCTCTTGACTGAAAGGAGCACAGAAAAATAAATATTTTTTTTCCAAAGCCTCGGCTTCTACTCTGTGTGCCAAAATACCTCAGTAGGTGTCAGTTGACATAACTCCACTGAAATCAAAAATACTAGACCAATTTACACCAGCTGAGGATCTGGCCTCAAGCGCCTTCGGCCATGGTCAGCCTTTAGTGGTCTGGAACCCAAACTCCTCTTCTCTCTAAACTGTATTCAGCCCAAAGTGAAATTTAAAATAGACTTTGTGAACCTTTAATTTCCATGATAAACATTTTGTTGCTATTTGCTTGCTGTGTGGAAGAGCAGACTTATGTAGAGATTTCTCAGTTTGGCTTAGGTCTGCACCATCTATGGGGATTCCTGCCAATTCCTAATATGATCATAACTCCTCTCCTTTTCACCTATCTGCCTTGCTGTGCTGGACACCATACGTGGAAGGGTCTGTATATACCTCTAGGTGTCAACTCTACAGAACCCCCTTCCCCCACCCAAGGAATGTGCCTCAATTAGGAAAATTACATGCAATATAAGAAGTACAAGCCTGCAGGCCAATTTTAGCACCGCATTTAGTGCCGTGCTCTGCTAATTGTGTTGGGGCCAGAGTTGGTTTCAATTTTTCAAATTTCAAAATTGAAGAAATTTCACATTTTGAAATTTAAAAAAGACATTGTCCCCTCCCCCTTTTTTTCTCCAACCAACTACAGAGCGGGTAGAAGTTTTTGAAATTTTGAAAAACACAGGAATTATTTTTTTTAGGTTTGTAACTTCCCCTCCCTCGTTTTTTGACCTGTGTAGCATAGACACTGTGGTGTCTCTCTGTTGGCTTTCAGGCTAGCACTCAGCCTCTTTTTCTCTTGAGCAGTGGCTCCAAAGACCTCATCCCCTGTTCTGGGCGAGGATCTCTCCCTGTTCTCACTGCTCCTCAATGCTAGAGATGTGGAGTGTGGATTCTTCCTGGCTGGCATTTCCTCACCACATTCCATAGTTGGAGCTTCACATACATGAGCGGCGGATGAACCGCCCCTTCGGGAAAGCTAGTCCCAGCCCCCAACCCTCCACCCACTGTAGCCCCAAGGCCTCCCTTGCAGCCAGAGCCCCGAGGACACCCCCCCACACACACACAATCACCCCGAGCCCCCGGCCATCCTGTCCCGGCTGCGCTGGCCCAAGCCACTGGCCTAAATACAGGGCCACCAACTGTCCTGAGCTGCCCCGGGCCACCAGCTTCAGGGGAGAGGAGGGGAGAGGGCAGGGCTTTGAGGCAGAGCATGGGCAGGGCCACAGCCTGGGTAGGGCCACAGCCTGGGTTAGGGGAGGCTTAGTCTCCCCTGGCCTATGATACCCACCGCCCATCTTCACATACTCCAGGGAGGCACAAAACCATTGCTTTTCCCAAAGACACCTATTCAGCTACTGTCAGCCTGGATGTCCTTTAAAATTCAAGGCACAGAAAAGCTAATGTAACAAAGTAATAAAAAAAAAATGCAGGGATGGAAAAGACAGCAGCAAAGTTTTCTTTGTGATCATTGTTTAACACTGTACGTAATTAAATATTAATGAAAGTATGCTACTTTCATTTTGTGAGCAATTTAATTCAATTAAAAATAAATGGATCTCCTTGGCTCAGTGGATAGACTGATATTCAGCATTGGCCTTAACTTTGTTTCAACCGCATTTAACTCCAGCACAGAACAGAGCAAAGTACTGTAAATGAAACATAGCCCCCAGCTAACATCATTAACTCTTTACATCCCCGTGGCATGATTCTGTCACCTTGTTGAACCAGCAAGGCCCCTCTCAGGGAATATTGGCTCTGCTGTTTAACATGCACGAACAGTAATTTGTACCCAGTGTGTTATCTAAGATATCTTACACTGGGGCACTGTTTTCTTGAAAGGAAGCCATTTCGGAAAGACTTAACAGGCCGGCATGCAATGAGCTGGTTAAGTGATATATCTGGGAACTTCATGCCAGATAATGTAGAACTATTCTTTTATTGCACTGAGAAGAGCTGTTTTAGATTCCCTTTGAGCCCATAGGCCATGTCTTTCTGATAATAAGAGTGTTATCAATGCTTTAATATTTTACTCAAATCTCTGCATGAGAGAGCATCTAAGAGCTATTACTCAGTGCTGAAAGCAAAACCCGACTGCTCTGAATGAGGAGGAAAATGCCAATCTGTTGACAAAAAGTTAAACAGAGGTGAAATCTAAACTCTGGCCAACATTTTACAGCCTTAACGCATTGTTAACTTTTCATCTTATCTGTCAGGAATAGGAAACTAATGTTTTAAAACAATGTATTGCTTTTACAGGCAAGGTCAGTATTTGTTAGACTTCAGGGTTATACCAAGTATAGTCAGCCACTGCCATACAGAAATAATTGTTTCAGCACCCATGCCCTGAGTTCCTTCAAAAGTTATAGTCCCAATCTTCCCTCCAGTCAACAGGGACTGGACTTTATTTTGTAGATTTTCTTTGTTTGTTCTGGGTTTTCAGTGGTGGCAGAGGGCCGGGGGTAGTTAAAAAAAAGGTTAAGTGATGTTAGTGTAGAAAGTCTAGGTCAAAGAAGTGATTGTTGCATTTCACTCTGGAGGCACCAAAGTTCACAGTCATTCTGATCTCTTCCGGGAGTGAGGTCCAGATTTGTGGGCCTACCTCCGAGTCAACACAGTGCTTCTCTAGACCAGGAAGCATTCTTTGCTCAGCTGTGCAATTCTCAAAGAGCAGCAAAGGGGAAATTAAACAGATACTGTCACTCTGAGTGTGTGAGAGAAAAATCTCATTCAGAACATGAAGCTCAGTGATATTTCTCCTATATTGGTTTATATTAAATAATCCCACCTCATATACCCTGAGAGCATTTTATCCACGGTATAAGTGTACAGATTATGCCAATGATTATGATACTTAAAAAAATCAGCCCAGTGGTCACTATTCAGCAAACAAACTGCCAAGAAGAAAGAAATTAGAATTCTGCTTAAAAAAGAGAAGAAAGAGGAAGAATTCTCAGTCTTTCTAGGTAGGTTTCGGCTAGACAAATACAGCCAAAAAGAATCAACAAATACTTTTGTGACTCAAACCGGCCATTTACTTTGCTGATATTCATAGTCCCTCTTCCTGACTTATTTGTGAATACGCAAGGAAGCAAGTCTTTATGTGCAAGACATACCGAGAGCAAAGGCACTGTGAATACTACTATATGCAAATGTCTGTGGGAGTATTCATACCTCAAAGGCTCTCGCAGCCATTCACATTAGTCACAAAGCAGATCTGTCATACAAATAAGAACATATATGGGTTATATGCAAACAGAAAAGGGGTTGTTCAGTCAGGGGAAAGAAACTATGCCATGTGACCTACATAACCAATCACACCGCAAGCATAATAATAGCAAATACTCACCAGTGGCCAGTTGTGAACAAATCATAGGCTAAACTTTGTTTGCACAAATAACTCATTAAATCAATAGGTAAAAAAATCAGGAGCTGTTTGTGGATAATCTCTGAACAGTAGAAAAGGGTCCAGTTCATCAGATAAATTATTCACAATGAATAATTTGACCAGCCTCTAGGTGAGAAACACTTTGTACCTAACAGCCCACTTGTTTGGAGACTTCCCAGATTGTTTTAATCTCTCCAAGCAAATGAGCCTTAAGGCTCATTAGGGCTATTTACACAGTTCTTAACTGGAAAAAATTAGATCTAGAAAATGAATAAATAAATAAACCAATGTGAAATTTGAATGTGATAGTCATGTTCAAAACTGAGTTCCGGGGCTGATAAATACACACATTTTTTTGCTAGATGAGCACATTTCTTTGACTTCCTTTTGATTATTGCAAAGTAGCAACTCTGGAGGGAAGAGAGAAAGAAATAGGAAACAGAAACAGTATTATGCTCATGGGTTGGTAAGAATTAAAACCAGGATTAAGCCCAAACCAAAATACCAGAATCTGAACCCAAATCTTGATCCAAATCAGAGAAGACAGTGTTGTGGTTTGGGTTCTGTGCTGGGACTCAGAAGATCTGGCTCTTTCTCTGTATGACTATTTAACCTCTCTGTGCCTCAGGTCTCCATCTGTAAAATGGGCACAATGATACTTCCTTTCTCCCACGCTTTGTCTGTCTTGTCTCTATAGATTGTAAACTCTTGGGGGGCAGCAGCTGGCTCTTATTCTGGGTTTTACGGGGCCTAGTGCAATGGGATCTCAGTGGGGCTCTCTAGATCAGTGGTGGGTAACCTGCCGCATGCGGCCCATCAGAGCAAGCCACTGGCGTGCCTGCCAGACCACTTGTTTACATTTGCGCAGCTGCCCGCAGCTCCCAGTGGCTACAATTCGCCATTCCTGGCCAATGGGAGCTGCAGGAAGTGGCAGCCAGGTCCACACAGCTTCCCGCAGTTCCCATTGGCCGGGAACGGTGAATCGCAGCCACTGGGAGCTGCAGGTGGCTGTGCAAATGTAAACAAACAGTCTGGTGGCTTGCCAGCAGCTTGCCCTGATGGGCCATGTGCGGCCCACATGTTGCCCACCACTGCTCTAGGTGTTGCAAAATATTAATACATTTTGCAGATGGCCTCATCTTTATAATCAGCTGAACCAAAACTTTGGATCCAAACACTCCTGAATTCTGGGTGCTTAAAGTCTGGATCCAGATAGGAATTTCAGCCCAGACTCATCTCCAATAAAAACATGTACGTCACAAAAGTTCTCTATGTTGTTATTGGGTGAAAGAGACACATCCTCCTAACACAACAGTAGAGTAGAGCCTGAAACAATCCTGATCTTCTCTCTGACACAGAGCTATAACAGGTCACCAATCCACACAGGTCCTTCTGAAACTCGGCTCATACCTATGAGGCATTCCCCATGGCACAGCTCGATGACCTTCCCGATTCTGCACAGCATCTAAAGCTGCCAGTGTCTCCCAACACAATACCATTGTTCCCACAAAGCTCCTCACTGCTAGAATCCAAAACAAACAAGTAGCAACAGGACCTGGAAATCGCCAACTCGACCCACAGGTTAGAAGAGCACTCAATCGCCCTTTCACTCGGGTGCGGCAATTTTGTCAGTGGGGCAGGACACTCCCTCTCAGCACACAGCGTTTGGGCATGCTGGCACTTACACGCCTCTCCTGACGGACGTCGTATCACCGTGCTCTGCCGCTGCCATAATGCCCTTTATCAATACCTGAGTCTGACTCTTCTCATTTTCTGGATATCAAATCCCTGTTTTCCCTGATTCCGCAAGTGCATGCCTCTAAGTAGATGTCTCTGGCAAAGCATATGGACCCCTCCTTCACTGATGTTCTTGATTTTCAGCAAGTCCTTTCCCCACCAGGATATCGTTTGCCCATTTGTTCTGGCTCCGCTTAAACCCGACCCCACACAACACACATGTGCACTACTTAACTCCGTAATTCTGATGTCTGTATTGCCACCGTAGACAACAAGTTGAGCAGCCTTCTCAACGGCCCCTGATAACGGCTCAGACAGGCTGGTCAGAGAGTGCATGGAAGTTCATAGCTACATCTTTGTCTGCCCTCGAGTGTACAGCTGAGAGTCTATGACATTTGCACTAGAAGTTAGCAGTTTCTGAGGTAAACAGCACCATGACTTTCCATTCTGACCTTAGATACACAAATGCAACTACAATTGAACCCAGCAGGAGGTGTGTAGATGTGAGTGAAGAACTTGGGCTTGCATCCACACTAAGATTCAGTCTACACTGAATGTTTAATGAGCAACTCCTGTGCATAGTGCAAGACAGGACAGGTCTAATTCAACCATTAAGTCTCGAGACCTCAGAAAACCATCAAGCAGAGATAAACAGTGAGACCACTGACCCTGTGACTTTATGTGCATTTAATAATCCAAGTCTAACATCACCTCCAACAAAGAGCACTGCAGACCTCAAGGCAGGCACCAGAAAAGTATTTCACGAGGTTTCCTTGCCTCTTAAATAGTCTGTGTAAAAATAGTCACAATTTTTCAGTGTCATTAGAATATTAAGATACAAATATCACAATATAATGCCAGCATTCAATATTAAACATGGCCTGCAGCAGTACCACCTGGGGCTCTGATCTCTACAGCTTTCACCCGTTAAAGCAGGGGGCCCACTCAGTGTTCGGATAATAGGTCTCAAAGGAAAACATAGGTGCTACAGGAAGTGTTGTTAGCGATTCAGTAGGTGACTGTAGCGGGACAGAACCCCGCTTATGCCCTGAAGGGCTTGAAACAGCCCTAAGCAAGGGCATTGCTAAAAGCTGGGCTGAGTGGGAAGGCAGGCTCAGCTGGGGGCCATGCCCCAAACAGACAAGCCTGGCCTTATAAAGGCCAGGGCAGCCAGGGGAGAGAGAGAAAGCCTTCCTCTGCCTTAGAGGAAGGAGGGCTGGCTGCAAAGACCTAGAGTGGAGCAGGGCTGGGGGAAGGCTAGAGGAGCTGGGGAGCTCCAGCATAGGAAAGCTCCAGGCCTGGTTAAGGCCCAATAGGTACAGGGGTTACAGGGGGTAACCCACGGGTAAGCTGAGGCAGCAGGTCCAAACCCCCTTTGCCTGTGATGAGTGGCTGATACTGCAGTCTGCCCCAGGGCGCGGGGGCTAGCTGGTGACTGGCAGTAGCCTAAGACTGAGGCGAGGTGGGGGTAGTGGGTTGGGAGTTCCCCTGGGGAGGGGAGACTCAGATCTGTGGGGTACTGCCAGGAGGGGCAGCACCCTAGTAAAAGGGGCACCGGGTCCTGGGAGGGACTCGTGGGCCTTAGAGGAAAGTGGGCAAGCTGGATCCCCGGCCTGCAGAGGGCGCTCCAGGACTGGATGAGTTAATTCCCAGGACAACCCGCAGGAGGCGCTGCTGGGTGAGTCTGAGCCCCCTTACAGTGACACTGACCTACTGTATGTTAATGGACACTGTGATGTTGCAATTGCTGTCTTTTGGAGGAGGAACAAATGGAAGAGTGCTTGACTGCTTGACACTTTATCCAGGTGGAGGAGTCTTACCTGTTATGTCCTTGCTAAGATGCAAATTACTTAACGTTTACCTAAATTCCTTCAGAAGTTTCCACTGCATACTGAATGTCCAGTCCTAAGCTATTAAATACCCTCGCTGTGTGTGGTTACAGAGCTGCCACTTTTTCACTCTAGAAGTGGCTGCACTTCTGTAGTTGGTGAATTGCTTCTTACCCATGTAAAGTTGGTGGCAAAATGCCTGGGATTCTTAGGGAAGAAAAGCATGACATAAACGTAAGATATTATTGAGTCAATATATTAACAAATATTTGCATGGAGCAAAGATATAAATAATCCCTGCTTTTTTCCTCCTATCTTTCTGGCTCTCCATTCAAGGCAGAAGCACGACACAAAAACATCTGCAGAGTCAGATCTGCATCTTAACCTTCATACCCATTAACAAATATGGAAGTGGTTTTTTCTTCCTAAACGTTTCCTAGAAAGCCTTTGGGCTTTAGTTTTTGCTCCCTCAAGATTTTTTTTAATGGGAGGACATAGCAAGTACACTCCTTCACCCTTCGTTTACCTGGGCTTGTGGTTAAAACCCATTGCCACCACTCTATGTGAAATCCTGTCACACACTGACATTTACCAAATTACAGCAAGATGGATTTGGGTGTTTGGTATCCAAGTCTTTGCATGTAATTACCAGGTAGAATTACAGGTAACTGAGGCTCAGCAAATTAAGGGGCAAGGATGAGGCAGCTCTTTTATTTGTCTAAGCTTTTTCTCAATTTGATTTTTTTTACAGGGGCAGAGCAATTTGGTGTCCAATCTCACGAACAAGCTTAAAAACAATTTTGGGGTTGCCTTCTTGCAAATAAAAAATGCTAACAAACACCGGAAGTGTCTGTGAGCAAAGGAACGTGAGGCTCACTAATATCTCAACCTCACTGGTAAAATATGCTAGGAGATTTTGATACTTGCAACCAGCATTTCTTCTCTGACATTAGCAGATCAATCCATATTCTCCACATCTTCTTAAAACCTCACACAAGATCTGCTTTCAACTCTTGAAAGAAAAATCTACCTGTTTTCTATTTTTTTTTCTTCTGTGTCCAGAACACAGTCCAACAGAAAAGCTTCTTAAATTAACAAGAAGCTTCACCTGGGATTAGAGTATCAGCCTATGGATCTGACCATACTGGATTTAAATTACATTTGAAAAGTAATATTTTAAATACGACAATCACCATTTTCAGGTCCTGTGTGCATGGATTTTTGTTTGGTTGGTTTTCTTTTAAGCACAAAAACTTCCAGTCACTGAAGAATTGCCACTTTAAGTGTAAATCCAATCTAAACATTTTTCAGTAGTAACCAACTTTTTTCTAAATCACACTTGAAGCGTAAAAAGAGAATAGACTTATTTTGTTGCTATATTTTGCATTTCCCTACCTATTGGTGGAGAATGAAAATGAGATGACTCACTGACACCTAGTGGTTGCTGGGGAGACTGCATAAGACACTTAGAAGCATACTAGGATATACTGTATACTGCAAACCAAACTCTGTGCCTGTCTCCCCTAACTTTCAAATGCGGGCAGACACATAGCATCAACAAGACTCATTGCCAGTCTAGAACTATGGCAATCAAATTGACTACAGAATGGATATTAAAAAATGTATGGAAGATGAGCTTGATGTGGTTTCGAAAATATCTGCAATTTCCTAATCTGAGGCTTTTCAGAAGTCTGAAGTATTTAATACCACATTACCACCATCAACCGGTTGGGTAGTTCAAAGGCTTTTAGCCTTGTGCAAGCCATCGAAGATTTAAACTAGGGATGTGTGTAGTGGGGAAAGGAGGGGGAGAAGCCCTTGTAATTTAAGTAAAGCTTTTTCTTAATCTCAAAAAGTAATCTTGCTGTCCTCTGCTATTTGCTTGCTGGCATCCAAACTATTACAAAAGAAACCTTGTCTTGAGAGGTGCTGAGCCCATCACCCCCACTGCAGACAATATACTGAGCACCTCCCTGCATATGGATCTTTAGTAGTTTCCCACAATGAGAATTATTAGAGCATCCACGCAGGCGGTCAGCAAAACACCTACAACAAAACCGGAAAGCACTTGCCAAAACTTTTTAAAGTTTCTTAACTAGCAATTTTATTTTCAAGGGGCTGAATTCTCCTCTTGCTGCCTGGGACTATAGTAAGCACAACTGGGAGTCGTGCTCATTAATTACTGCACACAAGGGTAAAAGCCTTGCCACAATATTCCTCTTACAGCTTTTATTGATGTGTGTGTGTATGTATGTATATTTATGGGGGATGAGGGACACCGGGAGGGCCTCGCTATCCAGCTAACTGATTTCCTGAGGAAGTGTGAAAGACAGAAAAAGAGGGTCAAGGGATAGGCGCACAGGGAACAGAGATACACACAGAGGGAACAGAAATCATCGTTTTTTAAAAATCCAAGCAGGGCCAGCGCACCTACTAGGCAACCCTAGGCGGTTGGCTAGGGTGCCGGGGGGGCGGCTGGCCACGCTTGCCTCCCGCCCTCCCAGCTCCGCAGCTGAGCCGGGAGCCGAGCTCGCTGTGGCAGGGCCATAACGGGGCGCACTGCTGGCAGGGGCGCCCCATCCTCCCCCGCCGCCAAAGCTGCCCCAGCTTACCTGCGCGGGGTCCCTACCTCCGAAGCCGCAGAACCAGCTGACCTCCCGCAGGCAAGCGGCTTCGGCGGCAGGGCAGAAGTGCTACTAATAATACCCTCCGCTGAAACCGCTTCCACTTGCCTGCGGGAGGTCCGCGGCTTCGGCAGAGGGTATTATTAGCAGCACTTCCACCCTGCCGCCGAAGCCGCTTGCCTGCGAGAGGTCCACTCGTTCTGCGGCTTCGGCGAAAGGGGCCTTCTGCAGATAGACCTGTGGACCTCCCGCAGGTAAGCTGGGGGGGTCTTCGGCGGTGGGGTAGGAGGGGGCGCCCCTGGCAGCTCCCTGCCAGCCTGAGTGGGGAGCCGGGGGGCAGCCACAGCGAGCCACCCCTGGCTTCCCACTCAGCTCCCGCGGGTGTGGGGGGGCTGAGGGCCCGTGGGTGGTGGGGGGCTGAGCGCCCGCGGGTGGTGGGTGGGGGGGCTGAGCGCCCGTGGCCCGCAGAGGAGCTTGCTGGGGGGGTGGCATTATGGGAGGCAGCATTGCGGGTGGGGCGCGCAGGGCTGGTGCAAGGACATTTTGCCTAGGGCGCAACACTTCCTTGCACTGGCCCTGAATCCAAGCACTTCATTTCTTCTCTTTTGTGCAGGAAGAGAGCATGGGGATGGAAACTTGCAAAAAGATAACAGTGACCAATAAAGTTTAATATCCCTGTCACATGACAGGAGTCAGTAACCATGGTCTCCAGGAGTTAGTGTTACAGGCCTGAGCTGCCCAGTTGCAATCCAGAACTCAACTTCTCCAAACTTGAGGACGTGTAGCTCCCTGGTTTTTGTTAATGCCCATCTCTTGTTAAGGTAAATGTGCCTAAGTCCTGAAGTATTAGTTTAGAGGGGCTCCGGGACTATCTAGTCTGATCAAATACATTTTTGTACTGTAGAGATCCCAACCCCTATGTCATATTTCCTTTTCACAATGAGGATTTTCCTCCGACTGGATGGTCAGTATGCAACTATATTTCTCTCTAAACTGAATAGTGTGTCCAGGGCAGGAATAATTCTACAGTGCTGCCTCTGGTCTCTGCTATATAGGCATTTACCCCACACTCACCACAATTGTATCTGAATGCTTTACAGAAGGTTATATGCAAAGTGAACAAGCATATCCTTCAGCATAGATTCTTGGTCCCTTCTCCTCCTCACAAGAACATGTTTGAAGTTTTAGTGCTTGTCTGTACTTGAAAGTTAATTTGAATTAAGGTAGGGTGTGAATTTAAATAGCTATTCCCAAATGTAACTCCAAGTGTGGACACTCCTATTCCAACATACCAGTGCCTTGTCCTGTTTTAGTTTAATCGATTTTGGATTAAACTACTTTGGATTTGGAAAGTGGATTAAAGTAAACCAGAGCAAGAATGTCCACATGTGGAGTTAATCAGGAATAGCTATTGTGGAATAACTCCATGGATAGACAAGCCCTCAGGTCTAGGGATTTTTTGCTTGTGAGAGTAGGAGTTTCTCGATTTGATTTTTTATTTGGGAAAATTAGGGAGAAAAGATGTGGTTCATCTGTGACCTCTATGCATGAGACTCACACTAACACCTTAGTGCACTGATTCAAAATAACAGCTACGAGACCTTATTTGTAATAAATCTGTGGCCATCTAGGACTTCCCAGTTGTCAGTATGCTGCACATGCCATGGGAAACTTCACAGCAATAGTAAAGATAGACTCCAATCCTCCTTATTCAAAAGCACAACTTAATCTAAAGGAGAATCTCCATTAGCTACTGCCAACACAGAGCCTGACACATAGTTGGGTAGTTCTGGTTCTATGTAGTAGAGGACATTGATACACACACATGTTACAGTGACATGGCAGTTATGTATTTAATTTAGTTGTATAAGTTTTTGGCCATATTATCAAGTATTATTGCCACTTTTACACCAGTACAGGCAATAAGTGAGTTCCTTCTGCAAGATTTGGAATGACATCCCCACATATGGCATTTCTTACATTTGGACAGAAAGTTGCTTTAGCATCTCTTTTACAGAGTGCCCCATCAGATGGGTGTTTTGGGATGCTATATCCCGGACTTTCTGAGGGACAAATCAGGCTCAAAAATTGGATGTGGTCTGAAGTCAAATAAAATGAACTAGTCTTAGCATCCTGTGCTGAGGAGAGAATTCCCTGGGTCTCTTCTTTAGAAATTTGCATTTGAATAGGTGGCTGTATTTTTTAGATTACTTTAGAGAGCCTCATTTCCCAAATTCCTATTACACCATTCTTTCAGGGACAGGAGTGAAGCAAAAACATTTCCATCTAACACAAACATGGATTACTGGAAGGGTGTTCTCATTTGTTAAAAATGCACTGCGGGTGCAAGCTAGGTTTCCTAGCATCTTTTCCTCCAGCACCTCCTCGGTTTAACATGTGGGCCAAGAAAATCTCCTCAAACAGAAAGTGCACAAGTTCACGGAACATCCCACGGTGCGAAGAGAGACTAAGGAAATAGTCACAGACAGGCAGTCACACCCACAACAGCTGCAAGGTGTATTAGTGCACCATTTCGGAGTGAAACGGAGCATACTGATGGCTTTAGGCCCTTTCTCATCAGCCCCAGAGTTGGTTAGCTCTGTTCAGACACATTGCATCTTGGGTATATTAGTGCAAGATTATCTCCATGATTAAAAGATCCAGTAGTGCCAGGGAAGACCTTTAATATTGCACATTAGTGACGCTGAGATTTCAGCTGTCCCTACCCCAGGCAATCAGAAGTCCAAGTTTCCAACTGTTCAGGGTGTATAGTCCCATGAGACATCTTCAGTGCTAACGGCAGAGCCTTGTTTTAGTGTAGCCAATGTTGAGTGCCTCACATCCTTAATATATACTGGAAACTCCCCATTAGCCCAAACTAGCTACCCACTCAACATACAGAGGGAAGTTCTGAGAAGCATCACTAAATTGCTCAGCCTCTTCAGAAAGGGATTTTTAGAACCCATCTTCTCCCTTCCCCTACTTCCAAAGGAACCTGCAGTCCAGCTAGCAAGTCAATACAAAACTAGACACCTGCATTCATGCTGATGATGCTTCTATTTCTGCAAAACTCATTACATGCTAGTTGCTCTACATAGGGTAGGTTGGGAAGGGGGAATCTATTACAGAGAGAAAGTGTGGAGTAGAGTTAAGAAGCATTTTCCCCTCCCTTCTAACTGCTCTCCTTTTATCTGATCTCCTTCTCATGTTTCTGGGGGGGTTTTTCTTCTCCTTCATCCTATGGAAGTAGTACTGAATGCTGATGAGATAATAAAAGGTTCAACCCCAGGCAATCCTTTTCAGGTAATTAGTTCAGCTACTGAACTTCTAAGAGTCATTTTTTTTCCATGTGCCCAGCCAGAAAACTTGGGTGGTTAGTTAACCTGGTTACTTCTGAGTATTCTTTGCAGGTGTGGCACTCACAGGTACAAGTATTTTAACTTCAGGATGTTTCTAGTTAAGCATAGCCTTTGCCTACATCATTTAATTTCCTTCATGTGTGCCAACATTCAGAACTCCAGATCCAAACAGGATCAAATCAGAACTCTGCCATAAACCTATGTATAATGGGCCAACCAAGCCCAGGGAAGTGTACACCCTGATCTTAAAGGGAGAGAGCACTGGGTTTGTGTCTTTTTATTTAGCTTCTTTATGATGTATAAATAAGCCTTCAAGATTTTTGCCACAGGAAAAAAAAGGTTGGTTTGGTTTCTTGTTTTGCTTGTTTTTTACATTAGAAATTCAGGTTGTCTCTATCTTGGAAGACTCTATGGTAATGAAATAACATCCCAACTGACAAGAGACTAAAACATACGTGTATAAGGAATTTTCAATCAAATTGTTTCAATTTTTTTTTTTTTACTTTTTGTTAACATCTGCTTAACTTCCGTGCCTCATGAACACATGGAAGAAATTAACGTGTGGAGTTCATTGTCGACAGATGTCAGACATGCCAACAGCTCAGTAGTATTTGAAAACTGACAAGGCATTTGTGTGGATGAGAACTTTCACTGTTACATTAGACAGGAACAAAAAATACACACTCTCTCCTGCTTCAGCAAATGTAACAATCACTGACTGACAATGGTGAGGGAGATTAACCTCCCCCATGGGCAGGTTATTTCATAAATGGCCACTATGGGGTTTCTTACCTTCTCCTCTGACACTAGTCAATATCAAAAAATATGGGACTATATGGACCTCTGCTCTGATTTGCTATGGCAATTCCTAAGAAGATTTGAAATTCCTGATATTTCTAAGTTTAAAAAAAGATATAAATAAAAGCAGAAATCAACCCCCTAAAAAAACACACAACCTGTCAGGCCATTTTTATATGTCATCAAGTAGCAAAGAAAGGGCTTAACCATATTTCTTCTTTTGCAGGATCATCTTTAAAAGAAGTTTCAATTCAGAGCTTAACTTGTAGCCTGACTCTATTTTTATTCATTTCCTTTTAAACTATGAGTGGCATATTTCACCTTTGTTTATCAGCCCCAACAAGGGTTACTTGAATAAATTAGTAAGTAATCATGCAGTGGCGAGTGCTGTCTCATCTTGATTTTACAACAGTTATAACAATACCATAATGCCTCATCTCTGAGACTCACACCAAGTCCATAACAAATGGTCCACACTCACACTCAAATCAGCAATTCCCAAACGAATACAGAATGATCTGGTTAACTTCACTAGGGACCTCCATATGGACATTTATTCTGAGAAATATTTAGATAGTACAGTGATGGGCACTATACAAAACCTTAAAATAGCTTTGAAAATCTCAATCTGAGCAGGGAAATTAGCAACAACTCCCCCCATTTGAAATGAATGGATGGTGTATGACTAAATTCTCTAGCTGGCTTTGAAAATCTCAACCCTATCATACAGAGAGAATCCTGTATTACTGCATATTTATTAGTCCACTACATTAAACTTAAACTTTATTATTTTGGAGACCCTGGAGTCTTTTGGCTGAATGGAGCAATATCCCAAAACTTACTTTCTAGTTAGTAGCCTTGTTGCACTGTCAAGGAGATGGGCTAGGTGAGCTAAGAAATCTTTTCCATCTCTAGCATCTTTAATTTATGACTTGTTCATATATAAAATTGGATTCCATTTTCAAGGGGCTGGATTAGTGGACTCTTCCCCTCTTTGAAGACATGTAAATCACATAGTCTATCATAATACCATATAGGTGCGAATTTGGCTCATGTTATCTTAGAAAGAAAATAGTAACATTCTGAATATAGTGTAATTTTCCCCAGATTTTTAGTACTCTGAAACATATGTTGCTTTTTCATTTTTGCCTTTTGAAAACATAAAATAGAGATGCCTTTTCCTCAATTTTTCCCTTCAGACAGCATAGTCTCCTGGTAGAAAACCACCCCCACCCCCTGTCCCTTTTCTCCCCACACACAGTGTGCTTTTATGACTTAACAACTCTAGCATTTTCTCAACAATCATGTGAGCAAGAGCAATGACTGGATATTTTTAGACACTAGAACTAAGCAGATGGCAAATGCTGTAGAAGATCAATAACTCTAGTTTTTAAAAAGTTTACAGCTCGGCTTATTTCAGTGTATTCCAAGAAGCATATAAAATGCCATAGAATGGAAAATGGAGGAAAGTAATAAGTGTGGACATAATGACTCTAGAACATAGTCTACTCAGGTGGGTTCTGCAAAAGTGGTTTTTTTCCCAGACATTAATTTGAATGAAAACTACGGATTTGCTTCAACTGTACTTGTGACCCCTTTTATTTGCTACAAGTGTTAGTAAATTTCCGTTGAAAGAATGTCCCCTGAAAAGGAAGCATGCATGTGTATTTGTACCAACAGTGTTCACCTGGTCATACTGAAAGGTATCTGAGGGGATGAAAGCCATCCAATCAGAAAGCAGAAACAATGTCATGTGACTTAGGTGCTCAGTCACACAAAGAATAGCAAAGTACATAAAGTGAACAGACTTAAGAAATAATCATAGCTAATAGTTTGCAAGCTAACCATACGATGAAAATATATTTCAATAATCCGCTTCTCTAATAATTCTGATGAATGAACCAGTTTGTAAAAATCAAAGGCCGTTTGCAGATGATCCATAAGCAGAAAAGGGGGCTAAATTTGTTAGACTTCACTGTAAATACTTTGTCCAGCTTTAGGTCATACAAAGAAAAGGGATAATCTATCATTAAAATGCTGAGGGCTGGAATTATCATGGTTGTATAGAAGGGCCCTTTCTCAAGGATCTCCCTAACATTAACTTACCTGAAGTGGGGAGCAAAATGCCTACTAGAAGTTCCTGCTCCTTGCTTGTCACAGTGGACGTCTCTCCAGATGGGAAGAAAGACAATGCTTGGTGGTGGTGTAGTTAAGGCACTGGACGGGACTCAAGAGATCTGGATTCATTTCTCAGTTCTGTCACACACATACCTTGGTAACCCTATGGTCCTAGTTATCTGGAGATGTAATGCAAAGGAGCTGATATATAGATAGATAGATATCTCTCTCTCTCTCTCTCTCCCCCCCCTATGCATTACCTCATTTACATAAACCTCACCACCAAATCCATTAATTTCCCTGCTATTTCCATTGTCCTCCCTCTCTCTGACTCTCATTTTCCACCTCCTGTTTTACTTTCCCCTTTTTCTCTCAAGCTCCCCTCTTTGAATTTCCCCAAAATCCTCCCATCTGACTTCCCCTCAAGTTTGTCTGTCTTCTGAGGCAACAGCAACTTTCCCCTTAAGCTCTGGATGGGTCGGGGCTCTCTCCTTCTGCCTCCTGCTCATGGGTTATGTGCTAGGAAGCAAGAGCCGCAATCTCTGGCAGGTCTCCTGCCTCCCGCTCTCCTCCTCTGGGCATAGCCTAGCTACTCCCCCTGCTGGCTGTTCTGTGCCATGGAACAGCCACGGCTGATGAGCACCTTTGCAGGGGGAGGGGAGAATAGGAGGAGATCCCTGTCACAGTGCAGAGCCTCTGCACCCATTTCAGCTGCTTAAGAAGCTGACTGAAAAACAGGAGAAGAAGCCAGTTGCTCAGGAGCCGGGAATGATGCTTGAAAGTGGGTGGGTGTCTCACAAGGAAATAGGGAGATTTAACAAGAATGGCCACAGACTTGTTGTGTGACCTTGAGTGAATTTCTAGCTCTCAGTGCCTCAATTCCCCATCTGTAAAATGGGAACAAAAAAATTCCTTTCTCACATCCTTTGTCTGTCATATCTATTAAGGTTGTAAGGTCTTACAGATAGAGACTGGATCTTACTGTGTGTGTATGGTACCTAATGGATCCCTGATCTTGATCAGAGTCTGTAAGAGCTACCATAATACAAATATTAAATAATAAATAAAGAAACTAATTGCAAGAGCAGAAACCCACAGAGTAGAGCGGACAAAGGGCATTGCCCCTAGGTCATCAAAATGCATTTTATAGCTAGAAGGAGATTCCATGAGACTAACTGACCCATATGCTTAGGCAGATCTCAGAGCCTATGGGTCTCTCCAGCACAGATAGTTTAGAACATTCACATACATTATTCTTAATAAAGTTGTCTATAATAGCGAGACCACTTTATGGTTAAACTGCTGCACAGTTTACCGTCAAAAATATCAAACCTAAGTTCACTACGTGCTGTACATGAGCATAAGTGACATGATCCCTTGACTGAAAAACAATTAGTGGAGAATAGAAGAAACAGAGTAGTGTGTATACTGTATGTACAGTGGACACATATAAAATGTGATTCCATTACCACACTGTGGTATTTATCTTCACCATGGTATTTGCATTATTTCCAACAGAGATACTGGGGAATGCCATAAGTAAATCTAAGTTCCAGGCATGGTAAATGTCCCACTTTTAACAGCACCTGCTATAAATGAAGTTATGGAAAACTATCTGCCAGCGATACAAATTATGGGTGAACAAGATGATTCTGCTTTAGCTCACCACCCACTGCTGCCAGCCCTGTAGGCCATGCTACCCCCATGGCAGCTAGTTATTAATGAGTAGTACTCACATTGGATCCTGTGCTGGAGGTACCAGCGGCAGTATAGCTGGAAGAAGGGCTGGGAGTGGCCAGCTTTTAAAATGTGCGTGTGAGACATTTCACTGAATGAGGCTGGGGTTTCCTACAACTTGAAGGGGGAAGGTGAAAAGCCCTTGGCGGTTTTGTTTTTAATAAATAGAAGAGAACTGGGGTTTACGCGGTATCGTTAGTACTCATGGCATCCTAAAGCTCAAAGGACACGGTGGGACTGGCCATTCAGTGAATGGAGTAGGGGCAGAGCAGCCATTATGCACTCAGCGAGAGCGTCCATACTGATTTGGGGGCAGATCCTGAAACCCTCATTCACACACGTAGTCTTATTGATTTCAATACCCTGGATTGACTACATTGGGACCACTTGCCTGAGTGAGAACTGCAGGATCAGCTATTAGAGCCCATGCTGTCAGCCACTACATTGGCGTTATCTCTCATATGCTTTTCAAAGAGCTACCATGGGGATTTTAACATCCAGCTGGACGGTCACCATAGAAGGGAACTTTGGTTTAATGTCTCATCAGCATCTCTAGTGTCAGCTTTGGGCATGGTCCAAAATCCATGTGTGAAAGCTGAACTCCCTCCCCTGTCCCGCCCCGCTTCCACCAATCTTCTGGACCTTAGGCAAAAGGTCTACCAAATGAGCCATACTGACACCAATACCACAATCAATTTGTTAATAAGGGAGAAGCTCTGCAGCTGGAGGAGGAGAGGGGAGAAAGAAGATCATTATTTTTTAATTTAAATAAATCAATGCGTTAATAGGGGGACAGGATGCTGCTTACAAGGATGATGGGAGGAGGAGGGTAAATGAGAACAGCGAGGGAGGGGTCGGATATGTTGCTTTGACAATCACATTATTTTTTTAAAATATAAAAGAGTGGGAGTAGACCATTTTTTAAGTCCAATAATAGCAAATAACTAATTATATCCTTCTAAGGCTCAAGAGCATAGATGACTCTTTTCATTCTTTAACACAAATTAAAGAAAAGGAAAGCTTGATTCCCAGAAGGGTTTATCCAAGCCCTCTCATCTCTAATATACATCTAAGAGGACAGGGGAAATATCTTTTATCACTCAAATCTCCCAGAAATTTAAGACCAGCTGGGGATTTTTTATATAGATATGATTCATTAAATTCATATCATTCCAAAGAAATCTTCCTGCCGGTTTATCTTTGCCACTACAGTCATCTCTCCAGAAGAGCACAGTTTCCTGAATGTTGTCAACCTGGACAGCTTAGTTTTTGGCGCAAGCTTAGATTTCATTTGGAAAGAATGGAACTGGCTCTGTATTTTTCATTTTAAAGGAACTGGTATGTTGAAATCATTCTCCGAGTTGAGTTTTCCCCTTTGCAGAAACAATAGGCAAATCCTGTACCAACACCCATTTGACTTCTGAGTTCTGATAGAGATTTTTTCACAATATGTTTCAATATTTATATACTACACTTTGGGGTTTAACGTCTTTGATCAAATATAGTTACAAGAGTTCTGAAGATTCCTCTCTGAAAGCTAGTTCAGAGAACAGCCTCATCTGGCTTCCACTGGGATCAAATACAGTAAGTTTGTATTTCAACAATCTTTAGAGCACTGTTAGGGTGGAATGATATATTAGCTGATAAATAGAGGGCTTTGACAGTGTTAATATCCCATTATAATAACCATTCCATAAAATAAACAACTTCTGGGAATTTTTAGGTCATATTTATAATATAACGTGGTTCATTTTTTAGGAAAGTTCCTTTACATACAGCATCACAAAAGTCATTAGAGGGAGAACCAGTCTTAAGCTAACGAAAAACAAAGCAGAGCTTTGTAGGAAAATGTTTGGACTGGAAGTGACTCAGTCTCAACGCTGAGGTGTAGGGTGGGATAGGAAAGTTCCAAGTATGGTAGGGGAGGCAGCACAGATGAAACAGTGACACCCAAACTGTGGAGAGTGCGCAGGTTTGGAAAGAGGTCAGAAGAAGGGCAAGGTGGAGTAAGTTCATGGCTAGTTTTGAAAGAAAGAACCATACATAACAGATGGGAGTCATGTCGTTTAATACACAATGGGAAGGCACTCAAATACCACGGTGATGGGTGCGGTTTCAGAACCTGAATTGAAAAGAATTTTGAACTGTCTTTGTTTGTTTTGTGGATGGGAGCGGGGGGGAGAGGGAGTGTCCAATTCAGCATAGAGCAAACCACATCTAAAACTGCCTCTATGACATTAGAAATAATTTGCCAAAGATTAAATAGATTTAGGCAACCTGGAACTTCTTGAATTTAACCCAAAGTGGAAGAGCAAACATTTTGTACCCCATAGAATTAGAGAGGAAGGTTATTTTGTTTCTTTTTTTTTTCTTTTTCTTTTTTTTTAAGGATTACTGAGCAGATGCAGCACTGGCTTTTGAAAGATTCCATATGAAATGGCTGAACTTTAGGAAATTTACCTCTCAATTTTTCTCTAAATGTCTGTATCTAGAGTTGCATGAAATTCAGCTGTTGGGGTTCACATGGTTGATGTGAAATTTTTATTTCCAGTTTTGCTTTGGATGAGTTCAACAACCTCCCCCTCCCCCCGTCCATCTTTCAGATCCTACTAATGCACAGAGAATTTATTCTATTTGTAAAGTACAGAAAATTACTGTCCTGCATATACTCTTCCTATTAATTAAAGATGGACCAGGAGATGGTCCTATCTGCATTAGGTTTTGACTAAAGGTTTACATTCAAGTTCTAGGATTCACCATGTTTCCACAGTACCAAAAAAAATCTCTCAAGATTTCCACCATATTGAGTTCAGGAAACCTTACAAAATCAAGGATTCATACCAGATGTCCAGTGGCATTTCACATTTGAACTGGAACCTAAAAACAGGCCCCCATCTGATTTTGAGTCTGACCCATACTAGAAGATTTGGGTCCGGTGGTTATAATCTGAAACTACCCCCCACATCTAGGGGCTAGATTCAGCACAACAGGGCTATGATCCTCTTCATGGCCTCTTGACCACTACCATAGTATAGTTATCACCATTATTGTACATACACGATAGCTAGGATTTTCATATTTTGCACACCCACACACACAGAGCATGTTATACATTTATAATAATGTTTGGAATTTTTGTGTTGTTTTACGCATCTGACTTTAGAATAATCAAATCTAACTTAAGGAAATGTCATATACATGAAATAGTTTATGAAATGCGACATCAGTATCAGTTGCTCTTTATTAAGAAACACTTTCCCAAAAAAAGTATTACCAATTGAACCTAATTATTGGTGATGAAAGTCATTTCATTTCAAATATCCTATTAACTAAAACCCATACATAGAAATTATTGGCTGCTTGCACCAATCCCCATTACAAAAACCTGCAAAATCCCTTTGCAAAAAGGGAAGACTACAGTTTAAACCTTAAGTACTTTGATAAAAATATAAGATCAGTTTCATCCCAAAGTACAAATCCCAATCGCCATCTAAAACTGCCTGACCCTAAAATATATGCGGAGCTTGTTCTAATCACAGGAGATGTATTCTGAATAGGACAGCCCTCTCATCTGCTAAGTCTCTCTAAGTCATCGTTTTCACTGTATCTGAAAAATTAATTCCTTTTCAGAAATATTCTCATCTTCTACTAAAAGAAAAAAAAAAGCTTTTTGATGTAGAGTGACAGGATTATGAAGTGACCCTTCAGGTCACAAGGAGACTTTTCCTTTTCTCATCAAGGAAATCAATTTCTAAGTCCAAGTCTCTTAAAATAATATATTCTTGTGGCACGCATACAGCTTTTTTTGATCTGCTATGAAAAGAATAAGAGGTAAAGAGGATCAGGGGTGGTGATGGAATATTATAATCTGCCACACTCACACATCAGCCTTTCACTAAGTAATTCCAGATAAATTGAGGATTTACATATTTAAGATTAAATAGTGGAAGAGTAGTGATGCATAAATAGAGGAATACAAAGATACCAATTGGGGAAGTTAACTCTTAAAAACTTCAAGTCACTTGATGTTTATTAGCCTTCCCTGTCCCACTCCATCTTGTTTAAAAGAGTGTAATGTTTATTAGGAAATAACCAGGATAATCTCTTTTAGATCAACTAAGCACAAACACAGATGCCTCAGGGTTTCTCTCCCCCACCCCTCCCACCTCCGCTACTCAAAAATACCAATTACCATGACAAGAAACAGTTAAATGCCTCCAAAGACACATACATGCAGCAGATGGAAAACAGGAGGAAACCAGCTGGAAGTGTGTTTCCCTTAGAACTGTTTTTAACAGCCTGTGCACAAATAATGTCTCACTAATACAGAGATAAAAATAAAACATAAATATTTAAAAGGTGACTGGTCAAAGCAACAAGATGGCATTCGATAAGGGATCTTTTGTAAATTCTATTATTCTCGGAGTCCATGCTAGCGCTTCAAATCCTGAACTGGGACAGTAACTTTAACCTGGAAGCTGCAGTAACTATTGAAACCTTTTGGTACTGTTAATGAGCTGGGTGACCCCTGGTTATGGGTTGAATTAAAATCTCATTGAGATTGGGTGCGACTGCCCCCTTCAATTAACATCGCTGTCAGGATAAATTAATCACAAGCCCCCCACCTAAGACAAAAGAGGTGGTGAACCCATCCAGGAGTTCTGGACTGAGTTATTGTTTAGGTGGGAGGGCAAGACAGAATACACAGAAACAGAGAGAGATTCCGGGGCAGAGCAAAAAAGCTACACAGAACTCCTGAATGAGACACTGAAAGCAGTGTATGGCAGCCTCTGGGGAAAAACCTGGGAAGTGACTTTAGGGACCAGAGGTGCTGCTGGCTGAAAAGAGCAGAGGTGCTCCTGTTAGCAAAAGGAGCTGTTTCCTGCAGTTCAATTCCTTCTGCATTCAGAGACACAGGACTTAAATTATTCTTTGTAAATAGACAAAACTGCATCAAAGAAATACCTGTCACCAATTTTTCCTCCTAACTGGAACAACCTACCATGTTTGGCTAATTGCTCAGGTCAAAGGGGGTAACAGTACTGTTATTTGTAAGGCTTGCGGCTTGCCTTGTTTTTTATTGCACACCTGTTAAGCCGCTGCTTTGATACTCAACTTCCTGTGCTCACCACTTCCTGACCCCATCTCCCAATGTTTTTGTCACACGGCTGTTCTCCAGAAGCTGTTGTTCATGCCAGTGCCAGGTATGGAGGCCAAGATTTTCAAAAGTGACAAGTGACTGTGTTCCCATCTTTGTGACATCTTAAAGGGGCCGATTTTCAGAAAATGCTGAGCATCCCCCTTCTGAAAATCAGGCCCTTTTAGGATGTCCCCAAGTCTTGGCCTAATTCAAAGTCTCTCCAGGATCCTCTGTTCCTCCTGAGTCTATGACATTAGGAAGAATGGAGCTGGTCAAATGAGGAGCACCAGGAGTGCCCATCCCCCATTATTGTAGGGCAGTGTTGTTATAGCCATGTCAGTCCCAGGATATTAGAGAGACAAGGTGAACGAGGTAATATTTTTATTGGACCTCTGTGTAAACTCAAAAGCTTGTCTCTCTCACCAAGACAAGTGGTCCAATAAAAGATATTACCTCACCCACCTTGTCTCTCTAACATCCCCCATTATAGCTGGAATAATGCAGAAGAGGGGAGACGAAATCACAGAGCTACAGTATTTAGAAAGTCAGGGAGGCCCTCAGTGCTGCAGGACAAGGCTGTGGGGGAGAGAGTTCAGAGGGTGTCTTTGACTGGGAGTGGGATAATGCAGGGGGATTCTGGTACCGCAATAATCATTTATATGCAGGGGAGAGTGGAGATGGGAAGCTAACAGTTCTTCACCAGGCTCACTGAAGACAGAACAATCTTGTAATATTTCCTGTTTTCTATATCTTCAGCCTTCGCTGTTCTCATAAGATTTATTCCCATGAGATCTGTTCTCAAAATGCTTCCAGACCAAAGAGGGTCAGATAAAAATTGGATAAACATCTAAGGTCTCAGATGGGTCTTGATCTGAATGACTGACATTTGACCATCTTGGCTGGTACGACCTTTCGGAGCTCAATCTAGCAGCCTTTACTTGAACAAAACTCCTAGGATTTCAAATTGTCAAAAAATATTCCAATGCGAGTCTTGCGGATTTGGCCCTGTTAAAAAGTTCTGAATGTAACCTTGATGATGCAGGTTAAAACATGAGGATGTTAATTTAGTTAATTTTTTTAGAAACATATTTTCATGGGCCTTTAGAACCTATGGAAGTCATTGAACTGACAGTCCGGACAAGTAAAGCTCTCTATTTAGTCAGAGACCAGTTGTAACATGGGGAGTAGCAGCGAAAGTATTGGGGGATGGAGACTATGGAACCGGTGATTTTGTGGCAGAAGGGGAGAAAATATTTTTTACCCAGGTAGCATCAGATGTATTGGTAACTGAACATTTTTGAAGGATTCCTGTGTTCAAATGTTGGCAGCACATAGCGCGGCTTTGCCACAACATTTAAAAGATGTTTTTTATGTCTATAATTTTCTTGTTGAAAAAATAGAAGAAAATGAAAGAGCCGTTTCATCTGATGTTGCTTTACCTCCATGAACGAGTTGTGACTTTTTTTTCTGTTTTTATTTTTGTACTGCAGTATTTATTCCTACCACCTTCCAACACATATTATTTTAGAGATTTGATACCATCTAGTGTTATTGCTGGCTTTTCACATCTTACACTTATCAAACAACTACAGTCAGCGACATGTCAAAGTTCATGTAGGCATCACGTCAATAGTGAAACAAAACCTGTACCCCTCCACCCGTTATCTTTATCTACACACCCTACAGCTGAGTGGTAAAACTCACAGCTGATCCAAAGGGTTATCTTCTTTTACTCTCCAGAGGCTCAATTTATTCCCCTGTATACCTGTCATTATCACCTACTGTGTTTCCACCCTGATTTATTTCAGCCACTGTACCAACTGGTTTGATATTACTAATAACAACCTAGTGTCCTATTCTAGGTGGTGTTTATGAACAGCCTGCGTAAAATCCTGGCCCCACTGAAGTCAAAGACAAAACTCCCATTGACATGGAACCAGGATTTCACTCCATGTTTCTGTTCACTGGATCAGAAGATAGTTCTCTTTCCAATCAACAGGAATCAGTGCAAATCCTTTTTAGATATCAGTAGTTGCTTGAAAATTTGAATTTTCCAGGAGGATATTTGTATGTGTTTTCCACGCAAAGACTAAAAGAACAAGAAAGAGCCAATCACCATGAGAGAACAGTGTGTTTGTCTCTTTGGACAGTCTGAACTGAGCTCAAAATACCAAAATGGCTGCTCAGCTATGCACAATGGAAGACTGCTTAGTAATTTAAAGGGGCAGTACACTGAAAATAAAGCGCAGCCCCATGTCATAGCTAGATACAGCACATTCATGAATCATTTCTTAAAACGGATTTAGTGTTCATGAAAGCCAGTGAATTAGCAGCCCTGGAAACTCATGTCCTCTGTTCAGCCACAGAACAAGTACAGCATCATCAGTGGCTCTTCTCCACAACCCCACACCAATCTGCCTCATTTATGACCTAGAGCAAATATTCCTTGGGGTTAAAGAGTGATTCTGACTCCATGTTCACTCTTGTCTGAGGCCGTCAACAAGGGTGTCAATTACGATGATCGTTTATGTGGCATGGACTCGGAACTAGACTGGGACCACCAATGTATTTCATGTAAGCCACTTAACAGCCATGAAATAGTGACCTAGAAGTGAAGGGATTCATATCTTGTTACCAATCCCCGAGCAATCTACTCCCCTGAGAGAACTTTATCCTTTGAGGATTAAGTGCTCCCTTAGGGGTGGGATGGGGAAATACATCACTTAACATTTTGTGTTACATAATTAAGCACATTTTTCAGTATTTAGTTTTATTTTATCACTAATTACTTTTCAACTTGAAAAATGATGCATTTTTAATATTAAACACACCGCTTCAGTACCATTGAAGCTGAGATACAAACTACTAAGGTCCTGAAAGGCCAAATTAAGACACAATAAAAAAAATTGTACAAGTAAAGTCATAGGAGCTTGATTTAGAGAGGTGTGTCACACTTCCAGTGCCCACTAACTATAAGGGCAGTTGTGAGTATTCAGCATCTGGTAATGACAGTCTCCCATAGGCTTTTCTGACTGACACAAACTAGCATATTCAAACTGAAGATTATTACCTTGTTTATAACTCACATAATTAAAAATTAAAAGGTGTAAACAAGAGGGGGAAATATACACAGATGTGAATTAAGAAAGAGAAATTCATTTTGACTTTCCTAGTAACAATAGAATAAAGTCTGGCATACACTTTTCCTAGAGCCTTGGGAGGTACATCTTAAAACTCCCTGTTTTTAATAAGAGTTGAAGATTCACAGGATTTCACCACTAGGTCAGTCATATGAACCCAGTCCAGCTCAGTAGCTAGTGATCAAAAGTTACCGTGCGGTGGCTCTTCGTTGGCCTATATAAAGCAGCTTGGTGGCCTCAGTGTCTCAGAGGAAAGGTGTTCATCTTACTGAAACCACTGACAATGCCCTTTTAGCACCTCTGCTGAGATGCAAAGGATTGAACAGGCATGGAAAGTAATCTCCTCTCTCATTCCTTAGAGGCACGCCCCTCCAGGTCAAGATTTAAGCATGTGAGCTGGGTGATATAGGGGAAGTGTCTACTGCATTTTCCCCTCCTACTCCTGCTCTGCAGCTACCGAACTTCAGTTTCCAGAGCTGTCAGTATGGATGAATGAGGCGGTGATCTATCGGGGTGCATATAAACGCCTTCAGTGGAATCTGGCAAACACAAGATACTACACGTGTATCCAAGGTTTTAGAAAACTTACATATTATATTTATCATTTGAGAAATAGCACTCTTGAATTAAAGACTACTTCAGGAATATGCATAAGGGAGCAAAGTTACAGTTGCTTGCACAACCTTAAATTTGTCCTTTCCTGAGTTTGGAGTACTTAGCTGTGTACATTCAATATTCTTTTTATTTGGTGTTTAGTAGGGCAGCTGCCTTTTCCTTAATCCATAATGGAGACAGCAATCTCATCCCCTAGAAGGGAAGGGAAGGAAGGAAATGCTTCAGTTTGCTCTGCAGTGACCTATATGGCCAGTCTTCAAGAAGTATAGGTGGATGTAACAGTATTCACTGGATAATGAACCCTTCTGCATGCCAAAGGTACGGCTTTTCATAGCTCTGACCCATGTTATGTGCTTAGGGCTAGGAAACAGAGACCAGTCGCTCAGGGTATGGCTACACTGCAATGTAAGCCCAGGGTTTGAACTCAGGGTCAAGCCTAATGCCTCTTCCATCTACACACAAACCACGCTAACCCAGGGCTGAGCCACCTAACACAGGGGTGGTGGGTCTAAGCCGGAGTCAAGCTGGGACCCAGGGTTCAAGCCCTATTGCTTTGCAGTGTAGATGTAGCTGCACTGCATTCATGCTCTGGCAGTCTGCCAAAAGTATCTCACAATCCTGCAGGCTGACTTTGTTTGTCCTCTGGACAGTCAGGTTTTCCCATACTGTACCATGAACAAAGGGCTAGAGCAGCTACATTTCAGGAGTGTGTTAGGAAGTCTGGGATATGGTCGGTTGGACTGGGGTCTGCATACGGCAATGTGGACGCTGGAGCCCTGGGTTTGGGCCCACATTAGAAAATTATTAACCAGTGTAGATGCTCAAGCCCTGGGTTCTCTAACCCAGGGTCTACTGACTCAAGGTCCACTAACCCTAGGCTTACACTGCAATGTAGACATACCCTTAGTAGCATTCCTGTAAATTGCTCCTTTATTACAATAGGCTTTGAGGGGAATCTCAATCTGCCCAACTAGGCCTAATTAAAGGAAACTTCAATACAGGGCCTTGGGTAACTGAGTGACAAGACAGAGGGAATAGTGGGGAAAATCATCCAGAGACGACTACATAAAGAAAAGAGAAAAACTTACAAGAGACTGTAGAGAGACAGTGGGAATGGAGAAGTCAGTGGAGCAGGCTAGGAAGAGAAGGCCTTTTAGTGCTTTCCTCCATTATGTAGTGCTAATTTATAAATTAACCCCCTAACTTTAGCCATGACCAGCTAACACATTTTTAAATTATTGTCTTTGTCCATAAGAAGGGGAACATTGCACTTAATGTGTTAATTGAAACATGCCAGTTAGATACTGTTAACTCCATGAATTTTCCCAATGTACACAAGACCATATTCTTCTGCAAAGAGTCCTGACATCAATTAAAAGCTTAACTGACAGATAACACTTATAGAGAAGCCTGAAACTCAGATTCTTGCACATTGCCATAAGGAGTAGGCTCAAGCACAGAGAAAGAGGCAACCCCTCACATAAACGTGTTCCTTGGGTCTAGACCATTTAGAGCTTTGTAGATTAACCAACACCTTGAATCCCTATGCAGAAGCATCCAAATATGCATTGGTATTATCTGTCCCAACGGAAGCTTATAGGAGCTCTCCAAGGCTAGGCCCAAGCAAAGTACACTGTAGTGATACAGAGGTTACAAAGACATGGAAATGTCAATAACAGAGAGGAACAATCACAGCCTCGGGGCCAACCGCAAATGAGAAAAGGCAATGCATGCCACTGCCCCGCTGTCACCCAGGAGCAGAATCGTAGTAATAGATCCAATATGACCCCAAAACATATTTAGTCTTCATTTTCTGTGACTGTTCATTTCCCTTCTACTCTCTCTCCCTTTTGTTCTATCTAGTCTGTTTCTTTTCAGTTTTTCAAAAAATGCCATGACTTTCATTTTCTTTTTAAATAAAAATATCTGATTTTTTTTTTCAAAAAAAAAGTAACAAATGGATCTCTTTCAGCCACTTTGAAACAAAAAGCACTTCCAAATTTTCCCTTCAAACCGGTTTTCATTTTTAACCCGCTCTCATGTGTAGGCGTCAGGAAGACCTGTACTGACTCCTGCCCTTTGCTCTAAAGTCAGAAACGGGCTAGGGACTTGCTGAAGTTACAGGTTTTGTCAATAAAGTCCTCCTGAGTTCTGGAGCGTAAAGCCTCTTATAGGAGCGTTAACCTGGCAGCTGCTCCATTCACCTCCATCTCCAGTCCAATGACATCTACTGGTGTCCATCCTTTTCTCCATGCCCTCAAAACACACAAACACTTGCTTTGCCTGTAAACTAAATAAAAGATTCAGGTATACATTGAAGATATGGCAATGGGATCCCTATACAAGATTTCCTTGACTGACTCAAATAATTCATTTGATTTATCATTGTATTTCCCTTCTGTAGGAAAATACCTTTGCCATTTAGCTTAAGCTCCCTACAGTTTTGAATACTTTAGAATTTTGTTAACTTTCATTTCTAGCAATTAGAGATCTTAAACTTTCTTTAGTTTTTTTGGCTTGTTTTACCACATTAGCAGCTAAAATCTGCATGTGCCTTTTAAATCCAGCATGTAATCTGTAGTTACTTGCACACACATGACGTGCAATACACACATACACTCACACCCCCTATCCTCTACTCTCATTTTATATGGAAATGCTAAGTCATGAAGAGATAGATGTTTACCACCAATCCAAATTATTATAAATCTATATGAAAAGCCAGTCCCCTGTGAGTGGTTTGGATTAGCAATGTGTTTTCTGAAGTGGCCTACAAACCTAGAATCCAATCCATATTCCTTGTCCTAATAATGGTCTAATAGAAAAAATGTTCACAAAATTCTTAAGGGTTTTCTGCTTTTCAATTTCTCCCCCTCAGGTGCTTTCTTCCCAGGGGACTGGCTCTTTTAAAAACAAATCTAACTGAGTCTTGTTTTCCCTAGAAAATCTCCAGATAAGCACAAAGTGAAATCATGTTTTTTTTCCAATCCGAAGCAAGTTCTTTATATCTTTGACAGTGTTTTTCTTCTTTTAAATTAAAGAGGGAGTTTGTAAACCCCTAAAACTCTAAAGGATTGAATTGCAACTCTGTCTAGGAAAAACCATGGTTTAAGGCAAAGCTTACAGCATAGGATGAAAATGTACTAGATTCCCATGTGCAAACAGTAATGGACTTTTCAACACAAAGTAGGATCTGGTGCATTAATCTGACAAGTTCATTTGCTCTGTGTCTGGGTGTGATCATCCTAATGTTAGGAAGATTTTGGGAGTGTTAATTAATACACATCATGTGTACAGTGCTGGGGAAGGGAAAGAAAAAATGTGCCATTTTCCATTACATACCATCATGTCCAAATTTAGAGGTGGCAGAGTTAAATTTCCTGGATGCTCAGAAACGGGAATCAAACATTTGTCAGGCAAATTGGATGTATTCAAAAAGCATCTGCTTTAATTTACTTTAAGTTTTATAAATGCACTCTGTGGAAGAGAGGCAT
Source organism: Chelydra serpentina (assembly GCA_037349315.1). NCBI lineage: Eukaryota > Metazoa > Chordata > Testudines > Chelydridae > Chelydra > Chelydra serpentina. Next base: position 18,662,794 of record JBAIAC010000001.1, read on the forward strand.
CCCCAGGTATTCTTAATATATGATGCTCTGTTCCACTTCTGTTAGCATAAATACTACATTTCCACAGCACCAGTGCAAATCCCCAGTGTTGCTCAGAGCTTTCTTAACATGTTAACATAATTGTGGGGGTTTTGAGCAAAAGCTGAAGGTAAACGTCATTCATGCCTGACCTGCTAGCCCTCACAGCTGAAGTGTATTGGGAATCACTTCTGGCACTGAAAAGGTTAATTGTCTCCTGCTGTGAGGTAGAAGCTGAGAAAAGGATACCACATTTGGGCAGAATCATAGTAAATGAGGTTTTCTTTATAGCACTGCTCATTCTCAACATGTTGAAAGGGCATTAGTTCACAGTCACTTTCTCTGGAATTATCAAATCTGCTCAGGAAGCCTTCATTAGGATATTAAACAAGACTTAATAAGTGAAAGTGATTTGCATTGCTGATAATCGTGTGCATTAATCAAGCAAGCTTCTGTCTCTCCCTCTGCAATATGTTTCATGTTCCATTGTAAAGCCTCTTTAATTCTGTGGGGCTTCTTAAAAGGGAAACGTTACATTTAGAAAGCCATTTTAAAAATGATTTACTTAGCAAAGATCACTATAAATAATGTTCAACTCACTCCTCAGCTTTAAACCATCAATATAATTAATACTGCGGGGTTTGCATCAGGGCTATGGACCAGATGTGTTCTCATTTATCAGGCATAGATTGCACTTACTCTAATAAATGTGTTTTATTCTGAATAACTTTTGAAACCAAACTAGATTTGGCATTTTAATCTGAAGTCACAATTTTAGGTAACAGCATTTATATTTTTCATTGCAAGATAGGATATGGAACATTATTCTATAGACAGTGGTAACATATATAATTGTTAATGAAATGATATGGCAAATATCCCTTGCAGTTCAATGAACTCCACGGTAAAGCTAGATAAATTACTGTTCCATGGTGATGCTTATTATATTTGTTGCACAACAATTTCTACTTACACCAATCACTTATTATGTTGTAGTTTATATTTTGCACTTCTCAAGACCCTTCCATGCAAGGATCTCAAAGTGCATGTAAATCTGTTCATTAACACTCACAAGACCCCTGGGAGGGGGGATAAATGATGACCAGTTTATAGGTGGATGAATGGAAACACCAAGAAGTGAAATAGCTTGTCTAAGGTAGCACAGGAAGCCATTGCAGACACAAGATTAGAACCTAGAAGGCCTGACGCATCATCTGCGTGTGTAACCACTAGACCACACTGCATATCAGTCAGCTCAATCCACTGTAAGATAACTATACAAGAAGCAGAAAAAAAGTGATTGTGTTGAAATGTTCCATTCAATGAAGTAAGACACCTGGATTGGGATATTTTTAACACTTAAAAAAAATATTGATTTTATCATTCAGGAGCAAATGATTTATTTTGGAGGTAAAAATCAAAAGCAGCTTTAAATCCTATGTTTTAATGATAATAAGCAACTGCTATGGAAACAGGAGAGAGGCATTAAAAATAACAAATTTACAACATTATTATTATTTATATTGCAGTAGCCAGTCAGGTCCGGTGCTATCCATGAAGGTATTTAGGCACTCAAGTCCATTTTTTCAGGCTCCACTATGATGCACAAAACTCCAATTTGGACGTCACCTAACTCTGCAGTTGCCTAAACTCACTCAGCCCCTACGTTTTTGCCTCTGCACATGTGCCTTGCAGCTGGGCTCATATCTCCCACCTAAGGCCCGGACCAAGTCATAAACCAGGAAAGACAGGCATTTGGCCACCTCAGTCACTTTGGGGGGGTGCGATAAGGTAGGCATGCTCAGAAGCTGCCTACAGGATCAGGCCCCTCGGCTAAGTTGCCACAAAATAGCAGGGGGAGGGAGGGGTGCAGGATATCCCTTGCAACCTTGAGCCTCAAGGCTAGGGTACTCACCCAGGACATGGGAGATGCCTGGCTCAATTCCTTGCTCCTCTTGGAAGGGAGATGAACAGAGATCTGCTACCGTTTGGGTGACCGCTCTAACCACTAGGCTACGCAGTCATTCCAACTCTTTCACTAACCCAAATCATATTTAATTAAAATGGAACAACTTCAATAGGAGAGATTGAGGGAGCGCCACATCAGACTAGTTCACAGCCTAGCAGTTAGAGCCATTCATGTGAGAGCTGGCAGATTCCTGTTCAAATCCCTTCTCCCCCTCAAGAGGAGGGGGGGACATGAACTGAGGGTCTCCCACATCCTGATGAGTACCCTATCTATTAGTTTAGAAGATAAATCCTTCTCTGCTCTACCCTGCAGTCATTTGATTTTGAACCCTGCATGTGACGTGGGCATCTGGCCACCTATCTTCCCCGTTTATGGGACGCAAAGCAGAGCTAGGCACCTCCCTGCAGCTAGGTTCTTAGCTCCATGACAGGGGCAGGGCTTAGCACACACTGTGCAGTACTGAGGCAGGTGGGTCTAGGCCTTCCCGCTCAGGCATGTGGGAGCAGGCATTGAACCCACGCTGCGAGTTCTGGGGACAACAAATGAAAAACCGGGAACGGGAGTGAAAGTTAAAGGTTAAAAATCGGGGGGGGGGGGCACTGAATGGAGAACCCCTGACAGTGCCCACTGCTCCTCAAAGGTGTCTAAGGTGTTAGTGGAAACCACCCAGATGCATGATCGGAGGAGGGACCAAAAAAAGGTCCCACAGCCATAGAGCACCCACTCCATCCAGCTTCCTCCTCCTGGTACGACAGATGGCCAGCTTGGCCAGTGCCAGGAGGAGGCTGACGAGGAGCTCTCCTGACTTTGTGGGGCCACAGATAGGGTGTGCATGAATTTGGAGGTGCAGGGAAAAATGCAGCCAGAACCTCAGTAAGAGGTCCTGGAGGAGCCGGAAGAGGGGCTGCAACCTGATACATTCTACATGGAGACCCTGGAACACATCTCTCACCGCAGAAGAGACAGGTGTCGGGGGAGTTCGTGAACCATGCCAGGTACACATCTGTGCTCACAGCTCCATGGAGGAGCCACCAACTAACATCCCCAGCAGGCTCTGGAACCAGAGTGGAATACAGACTGGCTCACCTGGGTTCCTTGCCCACTGTGGGTCCTGCCGCTTAGTGTCAGAGTGGGACACAAGGGCGAGGAAGTGGCTGGCATGAAGCAAGTGTGTATAAATGTTCTCTAGGTGTGGTTTAGAGGCGTACCAGCTGGATATCATTCAGCCAACTCAAGTGCAGGGCCGGCGCGCCCACTAGGCGACCCTAGGCGGTCGCTTAGGGAGCCGGGGCGGCTGGCCACGGCTGCCTGCCGCTCTCCCAGCTCCGCGGCTGATCCAGGAGCCAGGGCTGAGCCGGGAGCTGGGTGGTGGCTGGCCGTGGCTCCCTGCTGCCCTCCCGGCTCAGCTGCGGAGCCGGGAGGGCGCTGCGGGTGGGGGGAGGCTGCCGCGGGCGGGGGCTGAGCTGCTGGCCCACAGGGGGGGGAAGAGCCGCCGTGGGGGCAGGGGACTGGCTGCGCTGGGGAGGGCGGGGGACTGGCTGCGCTGGAGGGGGCTGTGTTAGCGGGGAGGAGGGAGGCGCAGGGCTGGTGCAAGGAAGTTTCACCTAGGGTGCAAAACGTCCTTGCACCGGCCCTGCTCAAGTGGCATGTCGGGAGCAGCGAGGGAGGCTAGTAAGGCCCGATGATGAATTCCGGAGGGTCAGGGGCGAGCTGGACACACGCTCCCGTATGACACGCTATGAGAAAAGCAAGAGAACAAGGCAGCAGGGATGCCCTCTGTGACAGGGTTGGACTCACCCCTGCGGCGCCTCCTGCTGGTTTCTCCAGGGAATTAGCTCACCAGCCTCTGGAGCGCCCTCTGCAGGCCAGTGATCCGCCTGACCACTCAGGCCCGGGTCCCTCCCAGGACCCAGTGCCCCTTTAACTGGGGTGCTGCCCCCCAGCAATACCTCCCCAGATCTGGGTTTCCCCTCCCCAGGGGACTCCCAACCCACTATCCCCACCTCACCTCAGTCATAGGCTACTGCCAGTCTCCAGCTAGCCCCCACACCCTGGGGCAGACTGCAGTATAAGCCACTCATCACAGGCAAAGGGGGTTTGGACCTGCTGCCTCAGCCTACCTGTGGGTTGCCCCCGCAACCCCAGTACCTAGTGGGGCCTAACCCTAGGCCACAGCCTGGGGTTCTCTCAGGCCAGAGCTCCTTGGCCACCTCAGGGCTAGCCTGGGCCCTGTGAGTCCCCCGAGGGCACTCCCTCTTCATGTGCCCCAGTTCCCCGCAGGCCCAACAAGTTCGTGGCCCCCCTGTTCCTCTCACAGAGGGTGCCTTCTCTGGGCAGAGCCTTCTTGCCCCCTCCCAGTAGGCACACTCCCTCTTGAAGTGTCCCGGTCACCCACAGGCAAAACAGTCTTTAGGCCTTGGCACTGGCCTCCAGCCCAAGGTGCCTGGCCCACGACAAGGTCCATGTGCCCTCCCCCGCAGCAGCTGAAGCAGTCCCTCTTGCTGTTCGGCGAGACGGGCCACACAGGCTCTCCAGTAATAGTCCTTCATTTCTCCACCTTCCGTTTCTCCACTCTCCGCTTCGGGCAATAGTCCCACAGTCCTTTGCCCTGCCCCTTGTATCAAGGGCGGACCGCTTATGCCCACATTCTCCACCACTTGTGACAGGGTTGGACTCACCCCTGTGGTGCCTCCTGCTGGTTTCTCCGGGGAATTAGCTCACCAGCCTCTGGAGCGCCCTCTGCAGGCCAGTGATCCGCCTGACCACTCAGGCCCGGGTCCCTCCCAGGACCCGGTGCCCCTTTAACTGGGGTGCTGCCCCCCGGCAATACCTCCCCAGATCTGGGTTTCCCCTCCCCAGGGGACTCCCAACCCCCTATCCCCACCTCGCCTCAGTCGTAGGCTACTGCCAGTCTCCAGCTAGCCCCCGCGCCCTTGGGCAGACTGCAGACTGCACTCATCACAGGCAAAGGGGGTTTGGACCTGCTGCCTCGGCCTACCTGTGGGTTGCCCCCGCAACCCCAGTACCTAGTGGGGCCTAACCCTAGGCCACAGCCTGGGGTTCTCTCAGGCCAGAGCTCCCCAGCTCCTCTGGCCTTCCCCAGCCCTGCTCCACCCTAGGTACCTGCTCAGGTCCCTGCCACCAAGCCCTTCTCCCTCTAAAGGCACAGAGAGTCCATCTCTGCTCCAGGCCCACTGCCCTCTTATAAGGGCCAGCTGGGCCCTGATTAACTGGCAACCATAGGCACCGACTCCATGGGTGCTCCGGGGCTGGAGCACCCACGGGGAAAAATTGGTGGGTGCAGGGCACCCACCGGCAGCTCCCCGCCAACCCCGGGGCCCGCGCCTAGCTCCCCACCAGCCCTGGGACCCACCACAAACTCACCTCAGCACCGGGAGACGTTGCAGGGCCCCGCCCCTGACGCCGGGCGACGTTGCATCGGTGTCGGGGGCGGGGCCCCGCAACGTCACCCGGCGTCGGGGGTGGGGCCCCGCAGCGTCATCCGGCGTCGGGGGCAGGGCCCGGTGTCAGCCCCCACCGGCGCAACTGGAAGTCGGCGCCTGTGCTGGCAACAGCTGTTGCTGCTTTGCCAATCAGACTAGCTTTCACCCTCAGCCCTTGCCCAGGGCTGTTTCCAACCCCTCAGGGCAGGAGCGGGGTATCCACCCCGCTACACCCTCACTTCCTGGAGCTCACGACAGGGGATGCTGCCTAGTGTGCTGGCTTTGTGGATCTCAGCCTAAGGAACCTATCTCTCCCCATTCATTGTATAGGAGCATAGGCACCTAACTCAGGCTTTGCAGATCACAGAGTTGTTCCTGTGATTTTCTAGGTGCCTCAAAGTTCAGAGTGGCAGTGCTTAAGTCCCTTCATAGATCTGGGCCATTGTAGTATGCGCCGTAAACACACCACCCCTGCCCCAAAGACCTGACAACCCAAAAAGAAATAGGAAATAATACCAAACATAGAAGGAATGGAAGGGATACAACAGACAAACAAAAGTCTTATTGGCTGACTCATGTGGCTGGGTCCTTCCACACTAGTAGAGCCCTACTAAAGTTAGTAGAGCTCCATACAGTTGCAAGGATCACAGGCACAAACAACCAGGGTGATGGCAGGCACCCAGCATGCTAGTTCTCTCTCTCTCTGTTTTATGCACCCTTGGCTGTAGCTGGCCCTAATTGCTTTTAGGAAGATGCCCAGAGGCTCTGAGAATTTAGCCCACCTCCTTAAAACAGCAGCCACCAATTCCCTATACTTGTTGTGTGTAGCTTTTGATATGGTTCTTCTTACTGCATTTGGTGCCAGTTACATTCTTCTGTAACTTGGGAGCATCACTTAAGAGGCCACCACAAAAATTAAGTCCATGCTCATCTCTGGAGGCTGAAAATATTATTGCTTTTTTTTTTTTTAAAGGCTATTTGCTGGAGACCGTCTGTGCATTCACTCAGGCTGAGCACACTGCCTCAATGGAACTAAAGAGATGATGTTTTTATAAAGTTGTGGTGATCCAATTCATTCCAGTGGCCTGATACCTGCATTATGTACCCTGTTTCACTACCTTTGTGGTTCAGTAAACTGCTGTAGCTCAAATGCAATCACTTATCTAAAGAGAGGAAGATGCTATTCCCTGCTGCTTCCTGCAGAGGGTGTTTTCTAGATACCAAGTCTAGAGTTTTGTATCTCTGTCTGAACACACTTTTCTGTTTCTAGAAAATATCTGAACCAATCACCACCCATTGGTGCCTTTCTCTTTTAAATATCAATTTATACCTAGTCCACAGAAATGCCCTGGAGAATACAACTGTGCCCCTAACATTTGTAATCAGTTAAGAGGTACATTCTGGGGATAACTAAACTAAGCCTTCTTATTTAAGCTTTTTCTAATAGCCGCACGAACACAACATCCCGTCTACGTAACTACATAGGCAAGTTAAGGAGTTTGTACCACAAACAATAACCATCCCCACCAACATGGTTGCCAGGAAGCATCCACACATTAGACAGGGGTCAAGTTTTTCAAAAATAGCAGCCTGAAGCTCAGCTCTTTAATCCATGCTTAGGTGTCTGAATAAGATGAACCATGTTTTCAAGAGGGTGTTGAGTATTTAGGGCATTAATACACTACGGACATTACAGCAGCAGAGCTATGGTGCTGCTGCTGTAGCATCATATCGAAGGCACTTTCTACAGTGACGGAAGGGGTTTTTCCATTGCTGTAGTTTTAAACCACCCCCTTGATATGTGGTAACGAGGTTGATGAACTGGGGAACTGGGCTTATTTAGTCTGCAGAAGAGAAGAGTGAGAGGGGATTTGATAGCAGCCTTCAACTACCTGAAGGGGGGTTCCAAAGAGGATGGAGCTAGGCTGTTTTCAGTGGTGGCAGATGACAGAATGAGGAGCAATGGTCTCAAGATGCAGTGGGGGAGGTCTAGGTTGGATATTAGGAAACACTATTTCACTAAGAGGGTGGTAAAGCACTGGAATGGGTTACCTAGGGAGGTGGTGGAATCTCCATCCTAAGAGGTTTTTAAGGCCCGGCTTGACAAAGTCCTGGCTGGGATGATTTAGTTGGGGTTGGTCCTGCTTTGAGCAGGGGATTGGACTAGATGATCTCCTGAGGTCTCTTCCAACCCTAATCTTCTATGATGAAGAACTCTTCTGTCGACTTAGGGCTAGTCTACACTTACCAGCTCTGTCGGACGCGTCGGATCGATCTTCTGGGTTCAATTTATCGCGTCTTGTCTAGACGCGATAAATCGAACTAGGAAGTGCTCCCCGTCGATGCTGGTAATCCTGCTCCACGAACGGAGCAGGCAGAGTCGACGGGGGAGCCTGCGCACCGCGATGTGGACCAGGGGTGAGTACTTTGAAGTTCGAAATAAGATACTTCGACTTCAGCTACGTTATTTACGTAGCTGAAGTCGCGTATCTTACTTCGAACTTCGGGGCTAGTGTAGACCAGCCCTTACTGGGGTCTATACTGGGGTTTAACTATGTCAGCTTAACACTTTCTTGTGTCAAAGAAATAGAACCAGACCCAGAACCCATCCCTTCGGGACCCCACTCGATAACCCCTTCCAGCATGACTGTGAACCACTGATAACTACTCTCTGGAAACAATTAACTTCCGCACCCGGAAAGATAATGGAGCAAATAATTAAGCAATCAATTTGCAAACACCTAGAAGATAATAAGGTGACAAATAATAGTCAGCATGGATTTGTCAAGAACTAATAGTGTCAAACCAACCTGATAGCTTTCTTGACAGGGTAACAAGCCTTGTGGATAGGGGTGAAGTGGTATATGTGGTATATCTTGACTTTAGTAAGGCTTTTGATACTGTCTCACATGACCGTCTCATAAACAAACTAGGGAAATACCACCTAGATGGAGCTACTATAAGGTGGGTGTAAAACTGGTTGGAAAATCATTCCCAGAGAGTAGTTATCAATGGTTCACAGTCATGCTGGAAGGGCATAACAAGTGGGGTCCCACAGGAATCGATTCTGGGTCCGGTTCTGTTCAATATCTTCATCAGTGATTTAGATAATGGCATAGAGAGTACACTTATGAAGTTTGCAGATGATACCAAGCTGGGAGGGGTTGCAAGTGCTTTGGAGGATAGGATTAAAATTCAAAATGTTCTGGACAAACTGGAGAAATGGTCTGAAGTAAATAGGATGAAATTCAAAAAGAACAAATGCAAAATACTCCACTTAGGAAGGAACAATCAGTTGCACACAATCAAAATGGGAAATGACTGCCTAGGAAGAAGTACTGCCTAGAATGGGGAGAGATCTGGGGGTCATAGTGGATCACAAGCTAAATATGAGTCAACAGTGTAGCACTGTTGCAAAAAAAGCAAATATCATTCTGGGATGTATTAGCAGGAATATTGTAAGCAAGACCCGAGAAGTAATTCTTCTGCTCTACTCCGCTCTGATTAGGCCTCAACTGGAGTATTGTGTCCAGTTCTGGGCACCACATTTCAGGAAAGATGTGGACAAATTGGAGAAAGTCCAGAGAAGAGCCACAAAAATGAGTAAAGGTCTAGAAAACATGAGCCTATGAGGGAGGATTGAAAAAAATGAGTTTGTTTAGTCTGGCGAAGAGAAGACAGAGGGGATATGATAACAGTTTTCAAGTAAATAAAAGGTTGTTACAAGGAGAAGGGAGAAAAATTGTTCTTCTTAACCTCTGAGGATAGGACAAGAAGCAACGGGCTCAAATTGCAGCAAGGGTGGCTTAGGCTGGGCATTAGGAAAAACTTCCTAACTATCAGAGTGGTTAGGCACTGGAATAAATTGCGTAGAGAGGTGGTGGAATCTCCATCATAGAGGATTTTTAAGAGCAGGTTAGACACACACCTGGCAGGGATGGTCTAGATAATACTTAGTCCTGCCTTGAGTGCAGGGGACTGGACTAGATGACCTCTCGGGGTCCCTTCCAATTCTATGATTCTGTGATTATATGAACATACACCTGTAGGGGAAATCAATACATTAGAAGATTCTGGCCTCTAAGACACAAGAAAAAGGCAAGTCTGAAAAACTTTGGCCCAGCTTTGCTATTAACCTTGTAGAAAGTGCCATACAGGAATCTATACAAAATTTCACTGATAATGAAGATATTTCAAGATTGGAATAATGTAATCAAATAATATAGACAATGTAAAGACTTTGGCAACAGCTTTCTATATCACCTGCAATCTTTTAACAGCACAGGCCAAAAGAGCCAATATGAATGAATTGCGATAATCAATCTTAGAAATAACAAAAAGCAGTAATCAACATCAGCCTGGTCTTGTTGAGCAAGTCTCAATCTTGTTACAGTATTAAGATAATAAAAGGAAGCCCATTTTATGAATGAGTTTATGCAAACATTGGCATGGGTTTCCGCCCCCACCCATTCCCAACTTTCTTAATTTGATTGATTGCCAATTCCTACTTAGTGTCCCAGTTGCATAGCAATCCTGCTTGGCAAATCAACTTCTCTAGCTGCCCCATTCTTCTCCACACAGGCGCCTTCTGAAAACTGCAATAGATGATAACTCACTAGTAATTTCTATAACGATGTGCCAATAGTACTGAGATACTTGTCTTCTTGCTGGAAGCACTTGGACAGCTTGTCAGTGTCTGTTATGTTACCATGTCACATCACATTGTATGTGACACAGCCTCCAGGGCTGCATATTTGGAGGTTCATGAGCCCCTCTGTAGTGGTCATTAGAGGGTATTTGGAGCAATACTATTTTTTATCACTTCTGAGGTAGAAAAAGTAGTTTTAGATTTAAAAACAAGAAACCTGAATTCAGAGACTTCGCTGTTGGTCAATATGGTCAGCATACAACAAGGACAAAGAATATACCTGCGGTCCCTCATGACAGGCTAACGCAAGAATCCAGCAATCAAACACGATTGTAATCTGATGTGGTAACTATCTCATTTGTATTAGTCTTTCCCGCCCTTTGCCTTTTGATCTACTTAGGAAAGTCCTTTTGATGAACCTGAAGTAGCATCCTCAATCTGCAGGTCTTTGCATTTCCCACCGGTATTGTCAGGGAGGGATAGCTAAGTGGTTTGAGCATTGGCCTGCTAAACCCAGGGTTGTGAGTTCAATCCTTGAGGGGGCCATTTAGGAATCTGGGGCAAAAATTGGGGATTGGTCCTGCTTTGAGCAGGGGGTTGGACTAGATGACCTCCTAATGTCCCTTCCATCCCTGATATTCTATGATTCTTGCATCCTACAAGCGTGTGGTTGATGAGGAAAGAGAAAAATTGTTCAACAGGAGAGAAATAGATTTTCCAATCAACAGAAAATGAATAAATAAGAACTAATGTGGAAGCAAGGAGTAGATTCTCCTCTCACACCAGTTTGAATCTGAAGTAAATCCATTAATGTCAGTAACATTACATCTCTATAAAACTGATGTAAGTGAGAGGAGAATCAAGCCCAATCAATTCTTCAAAGTAAGCAATGCTTTTTGTATGACAGCGGCTTAGTAGAACAGTAATAGAATCCACCTTCCTATGGGAGACCATTGGCATTCAGATACCTCAGAACTGAGTGAGAAAGAAAGAAAGAAAAAAAGAAAAAGAAAGAAAGAAAGATGACATTGTTGACTTTTTATTTTGATATATCTGGGCCAAATCCAGAAGACTTTTCTTTGTTGTTTCTCAAGCCTTACTCAGACTAAATTACGAATGAAACCAAAGGGAGAGGTTTGAATCACTAAGGCTTAAATAAAAACGGTTACGATTCTGAGGTCTGGCTCATATCGATAATAATAGTTTGTACTGCTACAGCACCCATCAGACAAGGACTTCAAAGCATATTATATATAGTAATTAACCTTCATGACACTTTTGGTAAAACCAAATATTATTACACCCTTTTAAAGATGGGCAAACTGAGGCACATGCAGGTTAAGGGACTTGTCCCAGGCCACACAATGCCTCAGACAGTGACAGAGTCCAGAATGGAACCTAGAAGATAAGACTTCCAAATCCCAGCTCTGTCCATTAGATAACACTTCCCCTCATATATAAAGACTGATTTTTCTGAGCTGCACTACCTTTAATGCATCTATTACTGGCCAAGCCGTGAGTAGCACAAGCTTCCAGCCAAATAATAGGTTCCAATATGGCAGATGCTAATGAAAAGTGGATATGACAGAAGTGAATGACCTAACTGACCTTGGCGCTGGAAAGACAGCAATGGATACTCCACGTGCACTTTTCTGAGGGTTTCTGTTCCCAGAACCTCCACCACTAAAAGAAAAATGTGCTTTTCAACAATTTTTTTTTTAAAGAAGACACTTTTCTTAAATGAATGTATAACATGATTTTCACCACATCCTTCCACATCTCCTCTTTTCCTATGGATCAGAACAACAGGAACCAGATGCTAAGCCAGAAAGGACATTGTTCCACCTGCAACATCTGGCTCTTTGGCAGCCCATATGGGAAGCTTCAAAGTTGCATCTCTGCCTCTCACGTGGTTAGGCTGCTGGTTGGCTGCTTTATCTTCTTGGATGTAATTTTCCTTTGATTCACCTATAATTCTGAGGAACTGATGCATTTGTATCCATTTTGAATAAGGTTCTATACAAATGCTTCATTTGATCTCTAGGCAGATCCTTTTATTTCTTCTTATATGTTCTCTGCTTTAATTTGTGCTCTGGCTTTACCGCTGCTCAGATTCAGCATGGATGATACTTGCACGGATACTGCTGGGGTTTTTTCTCTCTTACCTGAAATTAAATACCCAGGCTCTTTGCCATATAAAACAATGAATAAATGTAATGAATAACATTTTCTGGGTATTTTCTACTGGTACAAGGCATTTTTTAGAGGCGGGGCAGCTGTCCCCTATTATTTACACTCTGGAATCACTCATTTTCACTGAACCTCAATGCTTCTTCTATTAGATTTTTTCACCCCACTCTATTTCTTGTACGTATTATATCAAGTAAATAAAACATTAAAGTAACATTGATGTGAACCAGAAAAAGCAAGGAGATTGTGAGTTAAGAATGGCACCTCACCTTTAGCACTGCAGCCAAGCAAGACAACCTTCAACTCAGCTGTTTCCAAACACGTTTTATGGCTATCCAGTTCATTGCACTCAATGCAGCATGTATGACTACCTGCCTCATGGGCAGGTGGCATGTGTGGTGCAAGCAACTCATGGCCCTCAGAGCCAGAGCATGGGCTCTGGAGGCCAGGGTAGGTGAACTGGAAGAGAAAAGGGAGATAGAGTGTTACATAAAGGAACCTTTTTGGGACATAGTAAAGTGGTCTCACCTCTAGTCTGACAACTCCTGTGCTGTTGAGGATAAAAGTCTCAGAGCAGGACAGCATCAAGCTGGAAGGGACTCCCGTTATTATGAAGAGACAAGAATTAGTAGTGGAGGGATTAGATTATCAGAAATATAGATAGTTGGGTTTGTGGTGACTGGGAGAACTGCATGGTGAACTGCCTACCAGTTGCGAAGGTAGCAGATCTCACGAGACATCTAGACAGACTTAAGTGCAGTTCTGGGGAGGAGCTGGAGATCATGGTACATGTAGGTACCAATTGTGATGCTGGTAAACCAGGTGCCAACTCTTGCCAATGCTTAAAGCCTCAGCTTACCACTGACAAATTCATTGCTGAAAAGCAGTCATTTTCACGTGTGTTAGTATGGTTAAGATGGGTACTGGACGTATAACAATGTGTTTAGACTTTATGAAATGCTTGTAAGTTGCTGCATGTATTAATCTCACTTATAATATCATTGTCACATGCTATAAGGTAACATGTACGTTTTTGTTTTGTAACTGGAAAAACTGGTTGCTCTGTAACTGTGGACCCAGTCAGGAGGTATCATCTCCTGCCACCAAGAAGGCCTATAAAAACTAAATGGGCCATTATGGGACATCACAATACAAAGACTTTGTTAATTGCCCCCATACACCGATGAAGAAGCTATGTACAAAAGGGCCCATCTCATCAGCTTGAATTCTGGAAGAAGGAAATGAAAATAGCTGACAAGAAAATGTTTCATCTTTTGCTCTTTGGACTCTTCCAGGGCCAGAGATACAAAACAGAAGCTGAGTCCCCAGGGTCTCCCTGAGTCCCCAGGGTCAACCTGAGTTAGCCCTAAAAGACATTCAGAGCGGACAGATTACTACAAACCATAGACTCTAATTCATTTGTAGATATAGATATAGATATATGTCTGCCTGGTTTAACTTTATAATAACTCTCTCATTTCTTTTTTCAATCAATAAATCCTTAGCTAGTTTACTATAGGATTGGCTACAAGCATTGTCTTTGGTGTGAGATCTAAGGTACAAATTGACCTAGAGTAAGTGACTGGTCTCTTAAGACTGGGAGAAACCTGAATATTTTGTGATCTTTGGTGTATAGCAACCATTTATCACTAAGTCCAGCTTGGTTGGTGGCAAGATTGACTGGCATGCCCAAGGGGACTGTCTGTGACTCCATGCTAAGACTGATAGAGTGCTTCAGGAGTTTACACTTGTTACTGGGTTGGTGAAACCTAATTACAGAACATACAACCAGTTTGGAGTCTCTGCCCTGCTTCTTGATAGTCTGACCTGAGGTTGGCACTCACTGTCATGAGCCACTCCTGACACCATGACATCAGTGACATAGGGAAAGATAGGAGAGAGATCCTGGAGGCCAAATTTAAGTGCGAGGTAAGAGATTAAAGTCCAGAAACGTCATGGGGAGGTTAGAGAGGCTACAAAGCCAGTAAACACAATAATACTGGGTGATTTCAACTATCTTCATGGATACATGTCGCCTCAGGATAGGATGCAGAGATAAAATTTGTAGACATCATTAAGGACTGCTTCTTGGAGCAGCTAGCCCTGGAACTCGCAAGGGGAGAGGCAATTCTTGATTTAGTCCTAAGTGACACACAGGATCTGGTCCAAGAGGTGAATATAGCAGAACCGCTCAGTAATAGTGACCATAATGTAATTAAATTTAGCATTCTTGGCGGGGGGAAGAGGAAATGTCAAAAAACACCACACTAACACAGTTACATTTAATTTTTAAAAGGACAACTACACAAGAATAAGGATGTTAGCTAGATGAAAATTAAAATGAACAGTCACAAGGGTAAAATGCTTGCAGATTTAAAAACACCATAATATAGGTTCAGGCTAAATGTATACCCCGAAACAAAAACAGGCACTGGAGCTACTAGACAACAAAGATGCTAAAGGAACACTGAGGGAAGACAAGGCCATTTCGGAAAATTTAATGAATTCTTTGCATTGGTCTTTATTGCAGAGGGTGTGCAGAAGATTCCCACACCTGAGCCATTCTTTTAAAGAACATGAGAACATAAGACCGGACATACAGGGTCAGACCAAAGGTTCATCCAGTCCACTATCCTGTCTTCCGACAGTAGCAATGCTAAGAGCTTCAGAGGGAATGAACAGAACAGGTATTCAACAAGTGATCCATCCCCTGACATCCACTCCCAGCATCTGGTGAACAGAGGCTAGGGACACCTCAGAGCATGGTTTTGCATCCCTGCCCATTCTGACTAATAACTTTTGATGGACCTATCCTCCATGAACTTATCTAGTTCTTTTTTGAACCCTGTTATAGTCTTGGCCTTCACAACATTCTCTGGCAAAGAGTTCCACAGATTGACTGTGCATTGTGTGAAGAAATACTTCTTTTTGTTTTAAATGTGCTGCCTATTAATTTCATTTGGTGACCCCTAGTTCTTGTGTTATGAGAAGGAGTATTAACAGCTCCTTATTTACTTTTTCCACATCAGTCATGATTTTATAGACCTCTATCATATCCCCCTTTAGTCGTCTCTTTTACAAGCTGAAAAGTCCCAGTCTTATTAATCTCTCCTCATATGGAAGCCGTTCCATACCTCGCGTCATTTTTGTTGCCCTTTTCTGAACCTTTTCCAATTCCAATATATCTTTTTTGAGATGGGGTGACCACATCTGCACGCCGTATTCAAGATGTGGGCATGCCATGGATTTATATAGAGGCAATATGATATTTTCTGTCTTATTATCTATCCCTTTCCTAATGATTCCCAACATTCTGTTAGCTTTTTTGACTGCGGCTACACATTGAGCAGATGTTTTCAGAGAACTATCCACAATGACTCCAAGATCTTTCTTGAATGGTAACTGCTAACTTAGACCCCATCATTTTGTATGTATAGCTGGGATTATGTATTGCAGTGTGCAATACTTTGCATTTATCAACACTGATTTGTCATTTAGCTGATAAACTGAAGAACTGTCTCAGACTGAGGTGTAAATTCAGGTGGTTTTGGAATGAATTGATAAATTAAACAGCAATATGTCGCCAGGAGTAGATGGTATTCACCCAAGAGTTCTGAAAGAACTCAAATATGAAATTGCAGAACAACTAACTGTAGCATGTAACCTGTCATTTAAATCAGCCTCTGTACTAGGTGACTGGATGACAGCTAATGTAACATAGATTTATAAAAAAGGCTCCAGAGGCAATCCTGGTATTTACAGACCAGTAAGCCTAACTTCAGTACCAGGCAAATTGGTTGAAACTATAGTAAAGAACTGAATTATCAGACACATAGACAAACATGATATGTTGGGGGAAAGTAAACATGGCTTTTGTAAAAGGGAAATCATGCCTCACCAATCTATTAGAATTCTTTGAGAATGTCAACAAGCACGCAGACAAGGTGATTCAGTGGATATAGTGGACTTGGACTTTCAGAAAGCTTTTGAGAAGGTCCCTCACCAAAGGCTCTTAAGGAAATTAGCTAGCCTTGGAATAAGAGGGAAGGTCCTCTCATGGATCAGTAACTGGTTGAAAGATAGGAACGAAAGGGTAGGAATAATTGGTCAGTTTCCACAATGGAGTGAGGTCAACAGCTGGGTCCTCCAAGAATCTGTACTGGGACCTGTGATGCTCAACATATTCAGAAATTATCTGGAAAAGGGAGTGAACAGCGAAGTGAAAAAATTTGCAGATTATACCAAATTACCCCAAATAGTTAAGCCCAAAGCAGACTATGAGGAGTTACAGAGGGAATCTCACAAAACTGGGTGACTCGGCTACAAAATGACAGATGAAATTCAACATTAAAAAGTGCAAAATAATGCACATTGAAAAAAGCATCTCAACTATACATGCACAATGAATGGCTCTAAATTAACTATCAATACAAAAAAAGAGATCTTAGAGTCACCATGGATAATTCTCCCTTCCACTCACTGCACAGCAGCAGTCAAAAAGGCTAACAGTATGTTAGGAACCATTAGGAAAGGGATAGAAATGAGACAGAAAATATCATAATGCCACTATATTTATCTATGGTGTGCCCACATTTGAATACTGTGTCCAGTTCTGGTCGCCCCATCTCAAAGAGGATATAGTGGAACTGGAAAAAGTTCAGAGAAGGGCAACAAAGATGATCAGGGCATGAAATTACTTCCATAAGAGGAGAAACTAAAAAGATTAAGGCTGTTCGGCTTAGAAAAGGTATGACTAAGGGTGCATATGGTAGAAGTCTATAAAATGAATGATGTGGACACAGCGAATAGAGAAATGTTATTTACCTTTTACCACCCAATTAAATTAATAGGCAGCAGGTTTAATATAACAAGAGGAAGTACTTTTTCACACAATGCACAACTAGCCTGTGGAACTCATTGGCATAGGATGCTGTGAGGGCCAAAAGTATAAGTGGGCTAATAAAAGAACTAGATAAGTTCACGGAGGATAGGTCCATCAATGGCTATTAGCCAAGATGCTCAAGGACGCAACCCCACGTTGAGGGCGACCCTAAACCTCTGATTGCCAGAAGCCAGGAGCAGAAGATAGGGGTGGATCACTCCATAATTTCTCTGGTCTGTACACTCCCCCTGAAACTCTGGTACGGGTCACTGTTGGAGAGAGAATACTGGGCAAGATGGACCATGGTCTGGCCCTGTATGGCAGCTCTTATGTACTTATGTTCTTACAAAATATCAAAAAGCCATAGGCTATATAATGTAATTATAGAATGTTGACAAATAATGTCTTCCTGTGGAGAACTTTTCAAACAGAGTAGAACACAACGGAGCCCTGATTGGGGCCTGTAGGGGCTAGTGTTATGCACTTCATAAATAATTAATACTAATTAATGTGTATTAATGAATTAGGGCCCACACTCTGGATTTTAACTCACAGCTCGCACTGGTGGAGAGGAACTGCACTGCACCCGGAGTCCTCTGTTGGAATTCTGGCTAAGGTCACTAGAATGAATTCCTCTCACGTGCTCTTAAGGAACACGCCCTGCATTGGCACCTCTATCACCCCTTCAGGGTGTGCCATATGCACCTGCCTCCTGCTCATCCCCTTTCACTTAACGACTGCTAACGGGGGCACTAGCAGGGATTCGCATCTTTACTCTCCACTGGGATTGTGACTGGGATCTGTAAAGGGGAGCATGGTGGGGGAGACTCCTTGTACTCTCTTCCCCTACTAGTCCTCAAAGCTTGGCTAACACAGTGCACCAGGGATGTAATTAATTATTCCCCACACATGTGAGGTAGACACTCAATAATGTCTATTTTAAAGATTGGTAAACTGAGGCACAGAGAGGCTGTCATGCATTAACAATCCTTTGAAGACAATGGAACATTAGGATTTAGCTGGGACATGCAGCAATACTGCAGACTACAGTTGAGATTAAGTCCCAGTAGTGGTAGGTGCTGTATAGACACATAGTAAGAGGCAGTCACTAGGCTGAAGAGCTTACAGTCTGAATAAACAAGAGAGACACAGGGTGGAAGGGGGCACCGAGAAGTGAAGTGACTTTCCCACAGTCTGGGACAAGAATCTGGTCTCCTGAGGCCTATGGTGTGCTCTAACCAAGGGACCATACTGCCTCTCAGGAGCAGCCTGGACTGTTCAGCAGAAGTCTAATTTATGCACCCGTTTTTCAGGGTTAAACATTGACAGCTGGACAGCCAACTTGTATCATGCCAGCCCGATACCACCTGAAAAAACTAAGAAACGAAGCCCTAAAAGTTAGTGTTTTATCATTGAGACAAACCTATGTACAGCAGCCCTAAGTGATGTAGAGCAGGCCTGCACAACATGCGCGGCCGGCGTGGGCTCACTGTGCGGCCCGCGGAGGGGTGAGTAGGTGGGCTCACTGTGCGGCCCAAAATCTGGGACTGTGTCCGTTGGTCCTTTTTGCTGCTTGTCTCTGGGCTGGGGGTTGTCCCAATGCTGCAAAGAGGGTGTTCCCAAAGGAAGGTGCTTGCTTCTAACCCAAGGCTGTCAGTATGTCTGCTCTTCTCTAGTCAGCCCACTTGACAAGTTTGATTGTCCTTGGTCTGGTTCCCATCCCCTCTCCAAGGGTTGCAGCTGTCTGGAGGTGCCTGCCTTCCACACCTTCCTCATTCACACCTCATTCATTCAACAGGGCAATTGAATACAAAGTGGGGGGAAGATCTTATTCTACTTCTAGCAAAAAGCCATTTTTCTTTTACCTTAATTATACTATCTTGGGGGCCCGCTATAACATATTAGCAAGGTTCAATACAAAGTCATATAAAAGTTATACAGAAATGCATAATGCAGAGATTTATCTACAACTGCATTGATTGACTGTTGTGTGAAGTAATATAGTGACCACTGGGGGGGGTGAAGAGGGGAGTGATGGTGGGGCGGAGCAGGGAGGGGGCGGGTCCTATTTTACTGCTGTGATCTGGTCACCCTATGAGCGCTGTTTCTTTCCCCCTCTACAGGCTTCCACACCCCAGCGCTGGGGAAGGAGGGGTTGTTTCCGTGGGGCGGGCGGCGCTGGGGGGGGGGGGGGGAGTGTTTCCGTGGGGCTGGGGGGTTTCGGCCCTCAGCTGTTTTCTTTGGAGTAATCTGGCCCTCACCGCTTTACGAGTTGTGCAGGCCTGATGTAGAGGACGCTTTTGATTTGATAGGCTTCATTATAAGCCAGTCACGGATTGTTTATGCAGGAAGTGGGATGCCTGTATTGTCTGCTCGATTCAAAAAAGGAAATATAAAGAACCAAATGGGATTTGAGAGCAATAGCTTCCAGGGGAATCTGCACATCCTCTCCTTTCTTAACATCAAAGGACTCACCAAATTATACAGTGCCTTGAGCCCCTCCGAATGACAGTAAAGAACAACCTATTTTCACCCTCTTCATCCAACCTCATGCGTCTTCAAGCACAATACATGGGATGTCTCTGGCTGGCAAAACCTCACAAAGTACATTAAATTCCTCATCATGTGTTGATAATGCTGAAAGCAGGCCTACTAGTAAATAAATAAATGCCAGTTATATCTATACAAGCAGTGTGACTGGGGCATAACAAGAAATACAATTTAGAGCCAGATCCACAGAGGGCATACATTGGCATAGCATAGTTAATGGAGCAACTCTGATTTATACCAGCTGAGAATTTGGCCCACTGATCTTATCTGGAAAGTAGAGAAGAGAGAACTAGACTCAACCCCGGTGCAAGCAGGTGCCACTCTACTGTAGTTAAGGGACTTGCACTCATTTGCACAAGGGCTAAATTTGGTCCTCTTTATAGATTATTATAAAACAACTTCTCAGCTGGTATAAATCAACATAACTCCATTGACTTCAAGGATCTGGCCCACATATCTGTTGCATTACATTGTATCTCCCATTTCATTACATTTTATTAAAAGTAAAATTAAATACAGAAAGTCACTTAATAAGGAAAATATGTCTCTCCATTTCCATTGACACTGGGACATGGGGCAGTTGGGGGCACCCAAAATACCATACAAAACAGTAGACTACAGGGCTTTTCACCCGTTGAATGAAATGACTGGTTGATCATCACATAAAATAACAAATTCTTCCACAGATGCATACACGTAGCTTCAGTGGGTGAACAAACAGCCTGAGCAAACAGTTGGCACATGGGATCTCCATGGAGATTGGAAGGAACAGAATCCAATGGCCAGGGCTCAGAGCACCACTACAGTTTCTCCGTAACCACCACTGCAGCCCATGCAGCCGTGGGGTTATTGGAGAGAGGAGAAGAATCCCTTTGTGGAAGGCATGTGAGACTATGCAGAAAGTTCCCCTCTCCCCAGGCCATGCAAGGGGTGGGAGGGTTCAAATAGTTACAGTGGAACCAGGCCGACAGGCGGCCCACAAAGAGGTCCTGTTTTATTGTTTTGTTTGTTTGTGTTTTTAGTTCTCACTCCTTTCCTCCCTCATGGGGCTCCAGCCGTCTCTGTAATAACTGTTCCCTTCTCTTGACCTTAGTTGACCTTATCTGAATTCTGGCTCATTACTTTAACCTGATATAGCTCTGAGTTTCATAGAGATATTATGACCTTTCACCTGATCTCTCTCAGAGGTTCACAGAGATATTAGTTAGATCTTTCACCCACTACTGCAGTCATTCCAACCCTAGCAATTCATTTGATAGGTATGGTGGGTGAATTCTTACAGGCAACCGTGATTTCCACCATGAATACTTACAAGCAGAAGAGTGGTGCTCAAAAACACAAGCTTCAGCAAGCCTGTGAAAAAGAAAATCAGAAAAGTGCAAGTAGTCTACAAAGTTTCTTGAAATGTGCAAAGTTCGATCATGTTCCTGGTAAATTACCCATGGACAGTTCTGCTACTTGCACTTATGAGCCTTCCTTAGCTGGTGAGGATTTGGATTTGTCAGGTTTGTTGTGTGCTGGAGAAAGTTTGCTTTTTTAGTAAGCAGGAAACCGAAAAGTTTCAGGAATGGAGACCAAAAGAGGCACATTCAACACTTAGCAAGTAGCTACCCTGCGAATTTAAACTCAAGAGTTCTGAGAATTAGATTGAGCTCTTCATCATTATTTGCAAGCAAATCTTTAAGGATAACTTGGAAATGAAGGTGCCCATTGATCTTCTTAGCTACATTCACAAAAGGTCTATTGATGCAAGTTTTCCTAACACAGAAACAGCACTGCATAATTATTGCTGCCTTCCTGTAACTGTGGCTGCTAACAGCAGGAGTTGCAGCAAGCTAAAATTAAACAAGACCTATCTAAGAATGTCCATTGGGCAGGAGAAGTTGAGCAACTAGGCAGTTGTTTCTATAGAGAACTTGGAAGCAAGATGGATAGACAGGGATGAGCTAATCAATGAGATTGCTTCA
The DNA here is from genome assembly GCA_037349315.1 of Chelydra serpentina. Classification (NCBI taxonomy): domain Eukaryota; kingdom Metazoa; phylum Chordata; order Testudines; family Chelydridae; genus Chelydra; species Chelydra serpentina. Next base: position 18,684,461 of record JBAIAC010000001.1, read on the forward strand.
GAGAAGGCTAGGAAGGTCCCTCTGTAAAAGTACTTAGTGGTGATTGTGTGGGGTTTGCAGCTATAGGGGAGGGGGGCAGAGTTGAGTCTTCAAACCAGGCCCAATATACCCTTAGCACAGCACTGCATTTCCCATTGCATAGCTGCCACTCCCCCCTCTGCAGAAACTCTGCATAGCAGAAGAACAGCACAGAGAAGAGGGAGTGACCAGGGAGTAGGGGGCGGAATCACGGATCTGCCACTCTATGCTACTGATTCCTCTTCCTGCCTTATTCAGTTTCAATGTAAAATATTGGTGCTGGATTGGTCAATTCTGCTGAGACCATTAACTCTTACAGTGCTCTGTGACTACTATAGCCGGCGTTTCCACTAGGCGACCCTAGGCGGTCGCCTGAGGCGCCAAGATTTGGGGGGCAGCATTTCGCCGCCCTCAGAGGCATTTCCGCAGCGGCGACTCCCAGCAGCAATTCGGCGGCAATAAAAGCGGCCGAATAAAACACCGCCAAGAATGCAGCTTCAGAGGAGCTGCTGGCGCCGGCGGAGGTAAGCTGCTGCCGTGGGGAGGTGGTGAGCTGCCACGAGGGGATGGGGAGCTGCCGCGGGCAGGGGGCTGGCTGCTGTGGGGGGGTGGGGAGCGGCCGTGGGTGGGTGGGTTAGCTACCAAGGGGGTGGGGAGCTGCTGCGGGCGGGGGGTTAACTGCTGCGGGCAGTTGGGGAGCTGGCCGCCGTGGGCAGGGGGCTGAGCTGCCGTGGGTGTGGGGGTTAGCTGCCGTGGGTGGGGGGGTGGGGAGCCACCACGGGCGGGGGGCTGGCTGCCGCGGGGGGGGGGTGCTGGCTGCTGTGGGCAGGGGGAGTTCGGGCGAGGGGAGTTAGCTGCCATGGGGCAGAGTGGGGAGGGGGGCGCAGGGCTGGTGCAAGGAAGCTTCGCCTAGGGCGCGAAACTTCCTTGCACCGGCCCTGGTGACTACTCCCACCCCTCATTGGAGGGGTCACAAAAAGCAGCACACAGACATGATTACAAAATTGGCCCTGCTGCCCTTGTTAGAGTGGAGGACACTTAGAGGGGTGTGGTGTGAATGTCCTTTTGTGAATCAGATTTCCACAAAGGGAGGTTGGGTCCAGATTTCCTCCAGGCTGCCAGTTTAGGCCTTGACCCCTGACCCTTTTGTGGCACCAATAGACCAGGGCAGAAAGAGGGTGCTTGTTCAGAACCCCAAGTCCCCAAGCAGCTTTTCCGTTGCATGTTTTTCTCTAGTGCATTTTTAAAGATGAAGTGGCCAAAATATTTCCCACAATCTGTGCTTAGTTCCCTGGATAAAATACCTAGTTTGCTCTTCCTAAAAAATCCATTACCTCTTTCCCTACTTCTCCTATCCCCTCCCAGTAGCAGCCAGCCCCTTACTGGCCAGAAATTTAGGGCCTGATTTTCAGACGTGACAAGCACCAAAAATCTATTGGAAGTCAACAGGATCTGTTGATGCTTGGCACTTTTGAAAATCAGCCTCCTCCCCCCAGTGCTTAGATACCACAGAGTTTGGCACCTTGAACATCCCCAGGTGGCTTGATGATATATAAAATATAGCTCTTTCAAAATCTTATAGCTAATTCCTTGAAACATTATTAAAAATACATAAAAATCATATATAATCCAGCCCAGTGACTCCTACCTAATAACAATTTAATTCAACTTGACCAATCTGATTAGTGTATTCATTCTTTCCATTAGGGTCATCAAGCAATTAAAAAAATTAATCACAATTAATCACGTGATTTAAAAAATTAATTGCGATTAATTGTGCAATTAATCGCACTATTAAACAATAATAGAATACCATTTATTTAAATATTTTTGGATGTTTTCTACATTTTCAACTATATGGATTTAAATTACAACACAGAATACAAAGTGTACAGTGCCCACTTTATATTTATATATGTGAATTGTAAAAAACCAAAATAGTATTTTTCAATTCATCTAATACAAGTACTGTAGTGCAATCTTTTTATCATGAAAGTTGAACTTACAAATGTTGAATTATGTAGGAAAAAACTTGCATCCAAAAATAAAACAATGTAAAATTTTAGAGCCTGCAAGTCTCCTCAGTCCTACTTCTTGTTCAGTCAATCGCTCAGACAAACAAGTTTGTTTACATTTACAGGAGATAATGCTGCCCGCTTCTTGTTTACAATGTCACCTGAAAGTGAGAACAGGAGTTCTCATGGCACTGTTGTAGCCAGCGTCACAAGATGTTTATGTGCCAGATGCGCTAAAGATTCATACGTCCCTTCATGCTTCAACCACCATTCCAGAGGACATGCGTCCATGCTGATGATGGGAAGCAGTGCAGATCGACACATGTTCATTTTCAGTATTTGAGTCAGATGCCACCAGCAGAAGGTTGTTTTTCTTTTTTGGTGGTTCGGATTCTGTAGTTTCAGCGTTGGAGTGTTGCTCTTTTAAGACATCTGAAAGCATGCTCCACACCTCGTCCCTCTCAGATTTTGGACGGCACTTCAGATTCTTAAACCTTGGGTCGAGTGCTGTAGCTATCTTTAGAAATCTCACATTGGTACCTTCCTTGCGTTTTGTCAAATCTGCAGTGAAAGTGTTCTTAAAATGAACAAGATGTGCTGGGTCATCATCCAAGACTGCCATAACATGAAATATATGTCAGAATGCAGATAAAACAATTCTCCCTCAAGGAGTTTGGTCACAAATTTAATTAACACTTTTTTTTAACAAGCATCATCAGCATGGAAGCATGTCCTCTGGAATGGTGGCTGAAGCATGAAGGGGCATACAAATGTTTAGCATATCTGGCACATAAATACATTGCAACACCGGCTACAAAAGTGCCATCCAAATGCCCATTGTCACTTTCTGGTGACATTTTAAATAAGAAGAGGACAGCATTATCTCCTATAAATGTAAACAAGCTTGTTTGTCTTAGCGATTGGCTGAACAAGAAGTAGGACTGAGTGGACTTGTAGGCTCTGAAGTTTTACATTGTTTGTTTTTGAGTGCAGTTATGTAACAAAAATAAATCTACATTTGTAAGTTGCACTTTCAGGACAAAGAGATTGCACTACAGTACTTGTATGAGGAGAATTGAAAAATAAACAAAAGAAATAGTATCATTTTTACAGTGCAAATATTTATAATAAAAAATAATATACACTTTGATTTCAATTGCAACACAGAGTACTATTTATATACAAAGGTAGAAAAACATCCAAAATAGTTAATACATTTCCATTGGTATTCTAGTGTTTAACATCACAATTAAATGGCAATTAATAGCTATTAATTTTTTTAATTGTGATTAATTTTTTTAGATAATCGCACGAGTTAACTGCAATTAATCGACAGCCCTACTTTCCATTCAATTAGCCCAGCTCTATTTCTGATCGCGTCAGCACAGAACAAACATCATTTCTCAGGTACTGTCTTAGGACACTCACCTTTTAATGGCTCAACTCAAACTCTGCTGTTTTGATGCTTTGTCTTCTCCACACTCCTCCTTCTTCACCATTTTCAAAGGGTTTCTTTCAAGAGCACCTTGTCAGACCTTCCACTGTTTCCTGGAGTGCCTCAATAGTCAACAGCAGCTCCCCTTCCCTTCAGTCATTATCATCCACCTGTGTATGTGTGAAATCAACAGCACTGTATTTATGAAGGCAGAGAATACTATTCTTTTATTAACCACTAATTACCTTTCTTTTGTCTCCGGTATTTTTTACTCAGAAAAAGCACATGGAATAAGGTATCTTAATAACAATTAGAATTCTATCTTTGTCCAACTTGCTTATACCATTTTTTTCCTTCCAGCAAATTCAGTCCATCTAGTAGCTAGAGATCAGAAGGGCTTCACTGACCTGTGACATGTCTCCAAATACCCAGGAGTAATACTTGGTGTTAACCTTCAATAAACGGATGGATTATATTACAAATAATAAGGTGGCTAAATATAGGCACATTCTATGAATTAAACATTGCCTAACTGCGTGATGCTAATTTATTCTGGCATATCTTGATCACTGTGATGTAGTTGTGTCCTTCTTAATGCTTTTTAATTGTCCAATAGTTGTCCTTTATAATCCAGCTGCTGGCTACAGTACAATATACAGTAATCCATGTCAACACCTTTGAGAGAGAGATATGTCTATATTAGACACAGAAAGGGTTACCACTTCCAATCAAACCATGGCAAAATTCAGGCTATTGAACTAATATAAACATCTGTCATTCCAGAATAATTGGATATGTACAATAGGCTCTGTAGGCTAAAAGCTGTGTTTGAGTTCTTAAGTGGTAAAACTTCAAGAGAAACGAAGTAACCTGCTATGTTATTAAGAATAATACATTCATTTATTCATTTATTATTTGTATTACAGTAGATCCTAGAGGTCCCACCCAAGATCAAGGCTCCATTGTGCTAGGCACTGTACAAACACATAGTGAGAAACAGCCCCTGCTCCAAAGACCTTGCAGTCTAAATAGACAAGACAGAAACATGACAGGAGGAGAAACAAAGAGGTGACTTGCCCAAAGTCACACAGCAGGTCATTGGCAGAACTGGGAAGAGGATCCGTGTCTCCTGGATCCCATTCCAGTGCACAATCCACTGGACCATTCTGCCTCTCTCTTTACGTATTGTGATAAGTTGACAGTACTGCCCCACACGAACATAAGGCCAAAGCCTAAGCACCTGTAACTCAAGTCACTTGGAGTTCCAAGTGCTCAGACCCTCTAAAGATTTTGCCTAGAATTAGGCAAATGTTTCCTGAACCAAAGATGAGACAAACACAATATAAGACAGAGGACAACAGTTTGAGGGAGGGAGGATGTGGGAATGGTTACCAATAAGAAGGGTTGGTTGAATAGATAGATTTTTAAAAAGAGAGAGAAGGTGCTGAAGGGGTGAGAAGGAGCCTGTTCCAGGTGGATGGGGGAAGCATACTACAGAGCACACCGCTTAGGAGTGAGCGTGTGCCGAACATTGCCCAGTGCAGGAATGCACTTAGCTAATGTGTTCACTGCAGAGACAAGAAGCAGAGTTTGTAGAGATTACCCGGGTATACATTTGTGAGGTGCTTCTATACCAAAGTGATGGGTGCAGTATAAAAACCTGGGTAGTGATGGATGGTGATATTTACAACAGGAGCAATACTTCTATGCCATATGACTTTGAACTCACATGTTTATTTCAAAAGCATCAATTTATTTGGTGCATTATGAACTCAGCACTCTGTTGAACAGAAATGCTGTTTGACTTAGGAACAGGCTCTTTCATTCTTTTGATCTATTCTTCAGAAATCTGTCTACCCCATAGAACTAAATCATGGATGAGAGTCTCAAAGGCTCCTAGGGGAGTTAGGTGCCTAAATGCCATTTGTGCCTTGGTAAAGCTCTCCCATTACGTAGTTCCATAGGTGTTTTCTTCACAGAGCAGAAAGGGAGAGAAAGACATGGCTAATCTTCCTCTCTTCGCTCCCACGTCTTGACCAAATTTGTTCCCTTCCAAGCCACAAAACAGACCCAAGAAAATCTTGCTAGCATTTTCATCCTCCACATTGTGCCCTCATCAAGCAGGTTGGATCATCAAAAATTGACTGTTCACCCACAGGATATTCAGTCGGCCCCTGGTTCATTCCTTATGTTCTAAAGCAACCTGAGGATGGCAAAGTGGGAGGAAGAGGCAAGGGGAAAAAATATATATATTTACCATAAGTAATGCAGCCAATCCACAGTAGATCGCAAAATATCCTAGACCAAAATGGTAGACTGAGGCTTTCACTTACTACACTTCTCTGTAGGTCCATTTCAATCAATTAGCCAAATCCTGCTCATCTTCCTCACATGCTGACATCAATGAAAGACTCACCTGAGTTGAATAAGGAGGTGAGCAGGTTTTGGCACCTTGGAAATTCTGTCTTTGGCTCTAACCATTTGTCTTCACATTTCTCCCACCTTTTGGCTGTTCTATACATTTTTGAATATTTTGTCACTTTAGCTCTGCAGGTCAGGAGAGTCACCAAGTCTTGGAGAATGGAAATCCGACCCTTATGAGCAATCAACAAGTGTCGCCTCAATTAAGCAGAGCTGTGTGACTAGCTCAATAAATAAACAAAACAAAGAGAAGAGCATCCCATGACTTTCAGTCAACCAAGGCTCATTAAGGAAGCCACTTCCACCCATTTACCCCCATGTTTACTAACACTATACACTAAAAACTCTACAAAACCATCTGCAGAAAAGAAGAGATCTACTATGTATAATATAATAAATACTGGAAATTGTATGTTTAATTCATATAGCAAATTACCGGAGATTACTTGTACAAGTAGCTGCAATGTCCTTAAAAATATTCTTTAACTGAGGAAAAGTTTTCTGACCTTTGGAGGAAATGCTTGCTTCTAGCTATGACTAAAAAGAGATTTCCTTCTTTCTCTGTTGTGTTAAGAATCTTTTCTTCTTATAAAGAAGGCACCACAGTGGTTTATAACTGTCATAAAAGCCTGCAATCCTTTTGAGGTTAAGCTACTCAGCTATTCAACTTTTACTACAGAAACTTTGAAATTCAAAAAGAAAAAATAATGTAAGTTTTTGAAGGACATGTGTTGCTGTAGGTGATCCTGTTAATTAAAAGTGATTGCCTGCTAGGAAATCATACTTTAAAAAGTTTCATGAATTTATTAGAACCCTGAAGGTATCTTTGTATGCACAGGGCTTTACATGCCATTTATGCAATTTTGTTTCAGATCTGTTTAAAGCTTCCCTGACACTCCCAGAGCAGAGAACAGCACTGCTAGCATTTGTATGTATTTTGGCTAATTGAATTATGTGAAAATACATACTAATGAAGCTTTACCAATGATGTTTGCTGAGGATAGTTTAAGTCCCATTTTCTTTATATTAGGAGTATTTTTTTTGCTGTGGATTTATCTTTTTGGAAAGACATAGCTTCCTACAGCCTTTTGTGTAAAAAATGACACATTTTATGGTATTATACATTAATATATGCATAGCTTTTTTGTAGCAAGAGATAAAGAGAAGCAGATAAGAAGTAGTCTATGATATGAGTTAAAAATACACTAGTCTATTCATAGTAGGTAAACAGAATTTAGAATGCAAAACTAATGAACATCTATTATTACATTTTGTTTCAGTTACTAGATGTACAGATTGTTTTTTAATTTGTCATTACTTAATTATCCATTTCTGCACAAATCCATTTGGGAATATCCTCATATAAACTTTTCCCCTCTAATGCTTTGCTACCCCCCTCCCCCCCCGACTGGTATTTGAGGAATAAATGACAGAGATGGAACAGTTGTTTATTTACTTATTTACCTGAACCATGGGAACTATCAAAGCAGACTCTGTTTGCTCTTGAGGTGTGCTGGGACTCACCCCCACACATCCAAATTGACTCCAACTATCCCAGCTTTGTCACTGCCTCACAAGAGCAATCAGCTAATTGCCTAGTAAGAATTTAGATCAGGTATTTGCTGTTCACATTAGAAAATAGTTTGTTTTTTCCTTATCTATCCTGTCATATTGTGCTTTATGGTAACGTTGCATGGAACATAAACTAACCTGATGTGCAGGCAGCTCTCTGCCTCGGTTCTATATCAAATATTGGGAAGTTAAAAGGAAAAAAAATCTCTCTCTCGCTTACCAGCAAAGAAAAAAAGAGTTCTGGAAAAGTAAAGTGAAATCTACAAACGTTCATTATACACGTTGATGAGTGTGTATGCATGTAGCTGTGTGTGTGCTTTGGAATATGTTGGGTTTTTCAGAGAAATGCATGTGATCCAGTCCTGACGTGGGAGTTATCTGTGTCAGTAACCATTAGGGACCAGATTGTGACCTCAGTTACATTAGTGTAAATCTGGAATAGCAGCATTCACTTCAGTGGAGTTACTCCAGATTTTCACCATTTTAACTAAGATCCCAGTGTAGCCATACACAATATACATGCTTTGAGGGGGGAAAACATTAAAAGAGGGGGGAAATTGCCATTTGGTATACTTTAGTCATATTTTTAGAGTTCTTTTTAAATAAAGCACCATTTTTGTTTCATAAAGACCATGCACTGACTGTTTCAAACCTGGCTTCCTATAGTGCCCATTGAAGTCGATGACAGTGCCTTTAAAAACCTTTTTATTTAGGTGTGTCTATATGGATTGCAGAGCATAGGTATAGGTTTGTGAATTTTGGCCATATTTTATCTCAGACCTTGCATTTATCTGCTATCTCCAATGGCAACACGATGGACAGTTTGCCTTTTGTGAATAAGTGATGAAATCATTTGTACATAGCAAATCTCTAGAGTTTACATTTTTGGAGGGGGAATATAAAGTGCAGAGACAGAAGATTTTAAATCTTTTCAACCTTCCACTAATATTGCTACTATGGTTCTAGACTATGACATATTTGTGGATTAGATAAATGTGTCCACTCATCTGAATGACTGAGTGAATAACTAATGTATTAATGTGCATTCAATGTGCACATTTATTAATGTGCATCGGCCAAGCCTAGTGTAAAAAAACCTCGTCTACAGAGATTCTTTTCTGTCAAGAATTATATGTTTTCAGGCATCAGAAACAAACTCAGTTCCTCCACCCCAGTAATTATAAACCAAACAAAAAGCAACCAGTCAAATAGCCATTATTGGTATGTTAGCTAATTTCATCATTAATCAATCCTTCACTCACCTCATTGTGGTACTGAAGTGTCTCATGAGCTTTACATCAGAGAAGCTTGCAGGACATGAGGAGGATTTTGTACAGTCATGCAGAGCATAAACATAACATGAAAGAATGATATCTCAGCATTATGCAGCAACTGTTTAACAATATATGGAGCATTTAGAGTAACATTCAGCTATTAGCTGATAGAAAATTATGCATGTTTCCCCTTCATTTTTGCTTTTCATTTAGTTTTTCTTCTTCTTGTGTCTAGATCTTTGGACTCCCCAGTACTAATATCTTGTAGTTCTGCAGTAGGGGTCAAGGCCAGTTCAACTACAAGTTCTCTGTCACCACTTCATGCTCAAACACTCCCAAGCTGTTTTGCTCTGGAGGGAAAAAGAAAAGAAAAAAGACAACCTGGTGTTGTTACCAAATGCCAAGACCCTATTTGAGATGCAGACAATGCTTCCAGGCTCCCATTATGTTGTTTCAGCCCTGAGCTCTGAAGAGTATCGATAAGGGGCATAAAATAAAACAGGGAAATCAAGAGACACTGAGTAATAGATCTGTGGAGCTTTGTTATGTTTACAAATAACACAAACGGTTGTGGGGGAAGGGGAGAAATGACTTTGCAGTCCAGGATTGGCTTTGATTACATTATCATTTCTCATACGTGGAAAAAAGCATATTTGAACATTGAGAGTCATCCTGATACAATGAAAGTGAATAAATCACAGCTCCTGTCTTAAAGAGTTAGCCTCTCCATTCCCATGTAAATGTGTCAGCGGTGTATGTGCATTTGTATAGCTTATCCACCTGAATCAAAAGTGTATTGAAAGAGAGGAACTGTGTGCCCTGAGTTATTTTTATGTAGTGCAGAGTACCTCTTCTCCTCTGTTCTCATGCCCTCTCTATATTGTGATTACAGCTGGTCAGAATTTTTTTGTCAGAACACTTTTTTGAACAAAAATGGCCTTTTGACTAACATGAACATTTTCACAGAAATGTTGGTCAAAAAGAAACTCTGGAACTGGAAATTGTTTTTTGGTGACATTTTTCAGCTTGCTCGAAAAGTATCTGGTTTTGATTATTTAACATAAAAAATATTACCGACAGCCAGAAAGGCGGGAGGGATAGCTCAGTGGTTTGAGCATTGGCCTGCTTAAACCCAGGGTTGTGAGCTCAATCCTTGAGGGAGCCATTTATGGATCAGGGCAAAAATCTGTCAGGGACAGTACTTGGTCCTGCTAGTGAAGGCAGGGGACTGTACTCAACGACCTTTCAAGGTCCTTCCAGTTCTATGAGATAGGCATATGTTATATTATAAGCCAAACATTTTTACTGAAAAGTGGCTTTTGTTTTCCATTTTAAAAAAATCACAAGAAATTTTAATAAAACTAATTTTAAAAAAATCCCGAGAAAGATCATTGGCACTGTTTGACTAGAGCTAATTTTGAGCCCTTATCAAAACAGTGATTTAACATTTTGAGTTAGTGTGAAACCTGCACTGAAAACCACCTTTAAAATGCAACCCACTACCTCAAGAGAGTATACTTCAAAATATCCCCAGGGTTTCCAGGATATTTTTCCTTATTCTGCACTTAAAAACATGTGAACATTAATTTTTCTCTGTAGTTCTTTGCATCCCAAAAAATCCCCAAACTGATTTTCAAATTGTACATTTAGGAATCACTTCACCCACCAATGAAATGCAGCTGCCTCTGGGGTGGAAAGCAGTCACTGTTTAACAAAACACACTACACAAAAAGCAGTTCAGGACAGGAAGTGAAGAAGAATAACTTCTCTAGTTGAAAATGGAGAGATTATGTAGAGATGGAATATAATTACCCCAAACTGAATCTTAAATATTCTGCTTCATCTGATTTTCTGGATTTTCAGTCTGTTTGCTTAGATTTAAGTGTCAGAAATGCAATTTAAAAGAAACAGAATAAGAAGACAGAAAACATTGGAATGAACAAGAACTATTGCACAGCCAGTGTTAAAAAATGTCTCTTTGGGCGAGACTGTAGCATTTGTGCCACTTCCTGGTGTGGGGGATAGTGCACAATCTCTCCTGGGATGTCTCAGAGTGTGCACAGGATGGAAGCAATCCACTCCATGAAAGTACAATGGAGCAGATTGTCCCATACTGTGCACCTAGCCTGTGTCACGGATGAGTTTGAGGTGGGGAGCTGGATATGGCCTCTTCAGTCCAACACTTCTTGTCTTCAGGCAGTCCGGAGTCCCAACGGAATGAAGACTCAGCTCCCAGCTACACAAGCAGACGACTGGCCAACTCAGAGTTGGGGAGGAGGCCCCCTTCTGATAACCACTCCTGTAGAGCCATCATGGAGTGGCAGTCCCACCACACAGAGTCCTCTCCTGTGGTGGTGTTAGTCTCTCCCCTCCCACCCTCCCCGCCCCCCGCAAAAGGTTTCAGAGATGAGAACTCAGTAAAACAAATGGAGCATTCATCTTCCCCAAAAGAGAAGGCTTTCTTCACCCACAGTTCAAAACAGAAACGTAAGGTTTGGGTCAGGCAAAAAGAAAGAGTTCCTTGCAGCCTCGAGTCCTGATATTATAACCTCCCCAGCCTCTGCGGGACCAGGTAACAATAGGATTTCATATACAGCAGGAGTTTATTTGAGGAATGTTGACAAGCCTAATTGCTTGGCTGCCACCACCAGCTGTAGGGTCTCTGGCTGGCTTGGGACAGGGGTTTAATTAACTCTTGGTTTGCCAAGATTATGTGGGGTTTGAAAAAACTGAAAAAGTGACAGAAAGGTTGTAATGACCAGAGGCATATAGTGAGTGGTGAAAACTGTTCCTCTAAAATGTGCAAGTCTCTATATAGGAAGAGAATAAGGAAAATGCTGAAAGGTTATAACAATATTAGGGGACTTAGTACTAGATCAAAATGGTTAGTGAGCCTAGAAATTGGATTTCTGTGCAAGTTCTCAGCATGGTGAAAGTAATGTGAAGCACTGCTAGCTCATGCCAGAGCAGACCATTTTATGTTACTCAGATGGCTAGTCACTTCAAGAGAAGTGATCAACCAAGGCAAGAATACCATTACAAATTGTTCTCTAACAGAAACAATGAGTCAACTTCTCTTAGCAGTCTCTGTGCCATTATTCCTCCTATAAGGATGTTACTGAACTTTGATCATTTTAGAAGAAGCAATTTTGGAGAATATATGGAAGAGGTGACAGGAGAATACAGATCAGAAGACTGGGATTGCTTATCATGACATCAGGCATCACAGATGTTAGAGTCTGCATCATTTCTACCCTTCAGAAGTGAGTAATTTGTAAGTCTAACAGCAAAGACCCTACAATAGTGCATAGGCATAATAGGGCAGGTTAAAGCTGCTGTGGGAACTTTAACTGTACATTTCCTGATGATTATAGTGCTAGTGGAATCTCAATTTGGCATTAAAGTTGTGGTTTTGCATTTAATTTATACTATCATATGAAGAAAATAACACACACAAAAAGGCATTACCATTTTTGTTAAGGAGCTCCCTTTTGATCCAGAATATCCCTCACTGTGCCTCAGGATATCATGTTACTACAGGGTATTTTTCTACCATTTTCAGGACCTGATTTTCAGGGATGCTGAGCATCTATAACTTTAGTTGAAGTCAAGAGGTATGGGGGCTCAGTACCTCTGAAAAATAGGCCCAGGTTGTATTAGCTAAATACCTTGCTTTTCTCATTTTAACATCAATTTGAATGTATATTTTATGATGTTTTAAGGCAGAGTGTATTAAACTGAATATATGTCTGCTCATCCATCTAGTATAATCTTTTGGACTTGATCCTGCAACCTCTCCTTGCTTGAATAAGAGTTTCAGGCCTGGCTCCCCTCTATTTTCTCGCAGGAAAGATTGTTTCATGTCCTTTTCCTGGTGTTATGCCTTAGTGTATTCTTTCTGGGAAAGGTAGTCATCATGATTCAAATGTGCATACACAAGAGATGTCTTCCTGAGCCCTGAGAACTCGGAAAGCTTCCTCTGCACAACTCGTGTGATTGTGTTGAGTTATCTTTTGGCTTGGATCAGTGAATCGCACTTGTGCGTCATTTTTGACAGGAATGGCCGGAAGTGCTTATATATCCATCCACACTGTCTGCTTATTCACACTATGTTTCATCCATACCTCTCATTGGGGCAGAGCTTTTGATTTTGCTTCCCCCACCAAGGTGATTTAAAATGCCGTTTCCCTTTTTCTTTTCTTTTTTTTGGCAATGCACACATTCTTAATATGACAGATCTGTGGTCAGGCACCCCCCAAGAAATTAAAAGATCAATTCCAGTAGCTACACATGAGCTAACATACAGAAGGTGAGATTTTAGATAGTTGGTAAACTCAAATATTGCTTCTGTTGGCTGTTACGGCATGAGAAGTTAATTTTCTACATTGCACTGAGAGTGGTGCAGAATACCCTTTTAAATAGTCTCTTCTTTCATCATTTCTAGCAGATAAAAGTAGTTTGTCTTTGTTCACCAAGTAACAATAATGACTCCTAGCTCTTAAACAACACTTTCATCAGTAGATTTCAAAGTGCTTTACAAAGGAGGTCAATGGGGGAAACTGAGGCACAGGAGGGTGAAGTTATTTGCCCAAGGTCACTCAGTAGGTTAATGGCAGACTAGAACCAAAGTCTCCTGAGCCCTATTCTAGTATGATGTGCACTAGGCCATACCAGCTCCTATTTGCTGTCTTGCTGGGCTTTTAACATGCTGACACTTTGATGTATAAAGCTGAGCAGTTCTAGCATTTAATATACAGTATAGAACCGACATGATTAGATGCGGTATGACACCTCCCCAACTGTGTACGCATGTAAATCCGTGTGCTTATTTTTATTCATTTTCTTCTGACTCGATCAAAACTAGCAGAATAAGATCAAAAGGGATGATGCATTCCTGATGGACTCCACCCTCCCACCCCACCCATTAGTGTTTCTCTGTGAATTGATATTTTTTTGTTTGTTTTGGTACTTTTAATGCAGCTCTCAGTATCAAGCTATCCTTGGCTTTGGTGCCAGGACAGGAGAGGGTCACAACATTAGAGGAATCTGCCAGTGTTGCCTATATGATACACAGCTGATAGGAAGGGGGACAATTTCAGTAGTGCAGAGGAATTAGACCTTAAGAGATTAAGAATAGTGCCGCTTAATACCGTTCCCCCTGCCCATAAATATTGTTCCCAAATAGTTTGAAGTAGAAATAATTTGAAAAGCCAAAGGCCTGGTCCAATGAGCTGAGCACAAGCCTGGGACACAGGGATCCTGAATAGCAATCCTGAATCTGGCATTGATCCAAACTATGGCCTTGCGTGAGTCATAGTCTCTTCTTTGCATCAATTGACCCATCTATAAAATGGGAATAATAACAATGACTCCCATACCTCCCACTTTTGTGGTAACCATTAGTTTGCTGATGCTTTTGAAGTCCTTTGGCAAGGTGTGTGTGGCTGAAGCAGGGCATTTGCGGTCTTGGATTCTATCCCCACCTCTCCCACTGACTCACTGTGTGGCCCTGCTCAAGTCACTTACCTTCCTCATGCGCTCGTAAGCACTGTGAGATATTCAAAGTGCCATTACTGTGGGAGGTATTGGACATGGGTGCCATGCGGGGTATCAATTCCCTTCATGGTGAGGAGCCCTGCTCTATGGAGTCCCCCTGCATAACGGCACATGGGGGTAACCATAAGTGAGTGGGGCATGAGTCTAATGGGAAGGATTGGAGGCCGATAGTCTATCCTGGATCATCTTGTTTCCTGAACCTACTGGGGAGCTATATAAAGCCATTTCAGTCTGTGAGCCAAAGTAGCCTCTGCAGAGCAATCCGCAGCCTCTGCACCGCCATGTCTCTTCCCTCCACCCAGCCTGGCTAAGCAAGCTGGGAGCTGGATGTGCCCCTGAACTAATCAGATGTTTTCATAGGAAACCAAGAATGTTGCAAAAGACGGGAGTTTGAGAACAGGCCAAATTTTATAACCTCCCCCCGCCCCCGCACACACACTCTTGCTTTTAATTCCAGAGCTTCCGCATACATGGACCATGAAACAGAAGGTCCTGGAGGCTATGTCGTTTTTCTGGGTAGGGCTACACTGGTGCTCCAAATGATACACTGAGCATTGCTACCACTCCCGTCCTTCAGGCTAATGATGCAAAGACTCGTTTAGTTTAGGCGTGATATTTAGAGGCGCGGAGCACTCAGACCTCCCATTGACTTCAAATGGAGCTCCACATGCTCATCTCTTCTGGAAATCAGGCCCTACTTAAAGTCTCTACTCTCTAAAGCAGAGGTGGGAAAACTATGGGACTGATCTGCCCAGCCCCTGAGCTCCCGGCCGGGGAGCCTCCCCCCGGCCCCTCCCCTGCTGTCCCCCCTCCCCCGCAGCCTCAGCTCCTGCCGCTCTGAGCTGCATGGTAAGGGGGTGGGGCTGCAAGCTCCTGCAAGGCAGCTGCACTGCTCTGAGCAGCATGGTAAGGGGGGTTGGATAAGGGGCAGGGAGTTCCAGGGGGCAGTTGGATGGGGCAGAGGGGCAGAGGTTCGGGGCAGGGGCGGTCAGGACAGGGAACAGGGGGGTTGGATAGGAGTGGGAGTTCCGAGGGTCTGTCAGGGGGCGGGGGTGTGGATAGGGGGCGGGGCAGTCAGGGGACCAGGAGCAGGGGGGATTGGGTAAGGGGTGCGGTCCTAGGGGGGGCATTTAGGGTGGGGGGGGTCTCGGGAGGGGGTGGTCAGGAGACAGGAAGCAGGGGGGGTTGGATGGGTTGGGGGTTGTGAGGGGGGCGGGAAGTGGGTGGGGGTCGGATAGGGGGCGGGAGCCAGGCTATTTGCGGCGGCACAGCCTTCCCTACCCAGCCCTCCATACAATTTTGCAACTCCGATGTGGCCCTTGGGCCAAAAAGTTTGCCCACCCCTGCTCTAAAGCCTTCAGAAATAATGCATGCTGTAGCCAGTAGATGTCAGTAAGTGACAATAAAACACCGGTTTGTACCAAATGCTGCAGATCCTTGCTACAAGTTTCACTTCGACTGCACCCTGGCCTGCGTACAGTTTGCATCACCCTCTCCTGCGTTAGTGAACTGCCACTGAATACGGGTTTATTTCTGTTTGAAATACGCACCGATCTTGAATGTGAAATAAATACACAGATGGCACAGCTCTGTCCTGCCATCGTCTGCAAACACGATGTCAAATGTGTCAAATTTCCTGCTCTGTGTGCTGTAATTTAGCTCTCAGATGCCAAAGAGAAAACTAAGTAGATAACTGTTTGGAAGCCAAATTAAGGCTGCTGGAGCTAGAATCCTGCTGTAGGGTGGGAGGGGTCGTGCACCACCCAAGTAGTGGTGTCAGAAGGGGTTTTGCGCGCAGAAGCCAGAAATAAACATAATGCCTCCAGGTGCAGTGGGGAAGTGCGCTAAGTAGCAGCCTGTAGTACACATTTGAGCAGGTGTAGCACGCGCTCCCCCTAGCATAGCCCTCCTGGTGCCGACCAGTCTACAGAGGGTAGAGTGATCTCCATGCCCCACCTCATGCAGCTATTCTATGAGGTGTTGCTGGCAACAGATCTGGGTCCCTGAGGAGTCCTCCACACTGCTTGGCACTGGGGCTCCAGTGGAGCCATCATGGCTTTGGCAGCTGTTCCTGGGGCCGCCCCTTAAAGGGAAAACATCATCATGGCTGGCTGGGGAACCCTAACCTGACCTGGGCACTGGCATGAAGATATGTGTCTCCTTACCATGGGCCTACCCGCTCCTCCCCCAGGCCTGCCCAGACAGATCCTTAGACCTGCAGAGACTCCTCTGTGGGGGCCATGCAAAGGGTCAGGCACTGAGCTCCCTTTCTGTCCAGGAGTAGAAGACCCATTCAGGAGGATCCCTTCCCAAAGCGGATCTCAGGAACACGATGGGGACTGTTGTTATCCGGAACCAAAAGATCAAAAACTTAGGCCTTGATCCTGAATCCCTTATTAAGGAAAATACCCAAGCATTTATCTCCATGCCTGAAAACAAGGTTATCATTAAAAGTATAGTGCTGCAAATAACAGTTTGATTTCTCTGCACATTTGCTGTTAGTTCTGCACCCCTAGGACTCCTCTGCACCATTTGTCATTTTTAGTTCATGGAGGTTAGCTTGGCTCAGGGGTAGCCCACACACAGTTTTTGTACCACTATGGTTATATCAGTTTAAAAATGATTTATTATGATTTAGATTAGGTTTATGAATTAGAAACTGATATAGATAAAATGGTACAACCCCTGTAGTGTGGATGCAGTTAGACCATTGTAGAGATGCTTATATCTGTCTAGTTTATTCCCATACATTTCTACACTGACAGTTATAGTGGTACAAAAATTGTGTGTACACAAGTCCTTAGCGTAGCTTTGCTACTCCTGCCAGGGCTAGTAAACATGAGCGAGATCCCAGGCAAACATCCCTCCAAGGTACTCACTGCTTGTTTATTCCCCTTCCAATCTCACTAGCAGGGCTGGAGAGAGGCAGGAAAAGTTAGTGCCATGTTTCCCTCTCTTCTGGGTGAACGCCTCTCCCCATCACTGAGGAAACTGAACGCGTGCGAGTGTTGACAGGCACATGGAAAGTTACTATGCTGTTGTGAGGAATTTTGAATGAAAGCCTCACAACTGAGCTTTGAACTGGCGGTGTCTGTACTGAGCTCTACAGGCCTCCAGCAAAGTAGAATGAATTCCAGTGGCCTGATGCCTGCGGCTGGACTTTAAAGTGAACCTCAGAGTGGAGGCATCCTGGAGGCAGGCAGGTCAACATGCACAAAAGAGCCAGTGTTTTACTTTATTTTTTTTAACTCTCCTTTGTAGCCCATTGGAAAAAAAAATATCCATTTATCTCACTTGGGGCCAAAGTGATTTATTTTATTTCCAGTGCTTAGTGAAGGACAGCACCTGATTAATAAGCAATTAAGGAATTTTTTTAAATGGAAACAAAGCTTTAAAGTTTCAAGTGAGCCATTTCCCAGCCACGGATGTTCTGTCCACTCCAGCACTATGGCTTGCTTCTCTACTGGCTTCATGTCAGTTGTAACTCCATTAATTTCAATAGAGTTGTCCTGGAGTAAATGTGATGTAACCTGGTGGTGAATCAGATCCCTAGTCTAATGCACATATCTTTAAAAAGATGTCAAGCCCACCATCAGGGTTTTCTGCACCTCAATCCTAACCACTTTATTCATATGTAAATAAGCTGGATGTGGAGCACACTGGCAAGGATGGCCCACCCACAGGAGAACACTTGCTATTACTACCCCCATCAGTGTTACTTCTCTAGCTCAAGTGGGAGAGGCCTGTGTTTTTGATGCTGGAAGTCTAGGGCTCCATCCCCATTGACCTCTGGTGGGGATCATTTTGAAGTGCCTGACTGCATGCACAATGCCTCCCAGAGTTCCCCAGCATGCAAGAATGTATTCATTGTGTAGCAAAGGGCCAGGAGTCTCCTCTGTCCACTTTGGGGTGGCTAGCCTCCTGGGGGTCACTAAGGAGACCTCTACACTACAATAACCTGTGGCACCGAGTCTCAGAGCCCAGGTCAATTGACTTGGGCTCACGGGGCTTGGCTGCAGAGCTAAAATAACAGTGTAGACGTTTGGGCTCAAGCTGGAGCCCGGGCTCGGAGACCCACCCCCCTCGTGGGGACTAGTCAGAGCCCAGATGTCTACACAGCATTTTTAGCCCCTCAGCCTGAGCCGTGACCATGCTGTGGGTCTTTTATTGCAGGGTAGATGTGCCCTTAGGGTATATCTATAGGGTGTGATTGCAGCTCATGTAGACATACCTGAGCTAGCTTTAATCTAGCCATCTTGCCTGGGGCCCTGGATAATTGCTCAGGTGGCTAGTCTACTCTGAAGCCCTTGCTGCCATGGATCTGCTGCTCCATACCTGAGCTAGCTAGAGTAAAACTAGTTTGGGTATCTCTACACAAGCTGCATTAGCTCCCCATGACTGAAGTGCAGACATACTCAAAGACAGCGAAGGAAGGGAGAATGCAGGAACTGTGATTGTGGCTGGTGCTTGTGACAGGGCTGAAGAAAGATCCTTGCACCCATCCCTAGCAATTTATACCAGGGACTGCCACAGTTTAGCCCTGTGTAAAAGTCTGAGAAAGGACCAGCTCTAAAACTTTAAAATTGTTGAACTTATTTTCTTCAAACTGGATTTGATTTTCAAGTCTCAAAGAGCAACAATTCAATCCATTGATTTCTATGACACAATTTGTGTGAACGAGATGGGCAGTATTGGGCCCCATATTTGAGGCTTCTAGCTTCAGTCACTTTGAAGTTATCTCAGCATGACTGGGACACATGGGGAAATATTTTTGGCATACTAAAATATCTCCAAAATAGCTCAGCCAATTTCACTCAAACAATTCACCTCTGGGCTGAAAACAAGCATGGAAAATGTCAGCTTGAAAGGAATGCCTGCAGGAGAGTCAAGCTCCTAAAACAGTGAAGTAAGACTGAAGTCTTCTACCCAGCTCTTCACAGAAGGTTATCCAACTGTGTCCATACCTGAACCAATGACAAGAGTTAAAATGGGTGAGAGTAAGGATATTGAAATTCAGCAATGAATTTTTTAGAAGAAGTCAGGAAGCTCTGGGAGAAATTAAATAGTGTAAAACAATGGATGGAATGAGAAAATGGGAAATGTGGCCAAGGATTATAGAGGTCATCCAGCAACGTGTGTGATACTAAAAGTTTCAAAGGGTCAATTCAGATGAGGAATCTAGTCCAAACAGTAGTCAATGTTACGATGTTTCACTGAGGTGTAAAACCTCGGGAGCAGAAGACTGGAAAATTAAGTGAAAAGCAAAGGTGAAAATCAATATGGAAATTACATGAAGTTTAAAGGACACTAATTGTTTTTTCATATTATTATTGATTATAGTAATAGTTAATTTTTTGGGCTCCCATACCCAAGACTTCCAGTGCATTAACAAATTATACCTCCAAAACACAACCAATCAGAATAGAACCAAGAACAGGAATAAAAGAACAATGCAGATTCCCACACTGATCATTAAATAACCCAACATTAAACAATTATTCAAATATTTGTTCCCTTGCTATTTACAATAAGCCCTTGAAAGCTTGAAACCAAGCATGTGCATACACACAAACTTATTTGTTATTGTAGGTCACCATCGTTGACATATTTATTAGCGCAGCTGCTGGTAAGGCCTGTTCTTTTAGTGGCTGATCCAAATCCCATTGGAATCAACGCAAGTCTTTCCACTAATTTCAGTGGCTTTGAATTACGCTCTTTGGTCCAGATCCTGAAGTCCGTCTCCATTCAGCTTAAATGTAGGTGTGTGCGCTTATAAAATTTAATCATGTTTTTAAGTGCTTTGTTGAATAGGGGTGGACTTAAACATGTGCTTAAATGCTTTGCTGAACCGGGGCCTGGGAAAATATGAAGCTTCTCTCAGTGTGTAGTAACAATCCGCAGCTTAAACTAAAGACATATATATGAAGTTGAGTTTAGCAAATTGTACCTGCCAACTCCCCTCTTAAAAAGATTTTTTTTAAATAGTTTTCCTCTAAAACTCTATTCTTACCAATTTTATCCTGTTTCCAGGAGATTTTATTGCCTTTTCCAGTATCCATCTCAGTAACAATCTCTCCCAACACACCAGCACATCTCTATGTCACATGCAGTGCTCTGACAAAGCAGGAAATCACCTCTGCAGCTCAGCAGGAAGCAGGCCCGATCATCTCACTCCTGTTTCCACATGGAAAACCCAGCACAGTCTATAAGAACTCTGTTCGAGTGACAATTTTCCTTGTTTCGCTGCTGCTTTTCCTTTAATGTATGGAGATGCATCTACCTCATTTGACAACTCTGAGTGCAATTATTTCCTTGTATCACACTGCAGCCCATCCATCATTCTCTCAGTATATTAATTCTCAGTAACCTGCTTCAGTTCAGTTTAAATATCAGTCATAGTTTTCCCCCTTAAATCCAAGTTACATTGAGCCATAACCCCAAACAATCAGTTATTCTCTCCTGCTCCCTACATATCACGTTTTCACTCCTCTTACTAGTAAGATGTTTGCTGACAACTGGCAGGAGGAACTGTAGCATTGTTCTCTAGAGGCAACAAACCCTGTGCATTTTACAACACTTTAATTTTACCTTATTATTCTCTATTCATACCATTTAGATCTTTCACTGCTACTTTCTTTGTGTTGTCAGCCTTTTCTTTTGATGCCTAAATTAACACTAATGGAAACTTCTCTCAGCTGTTTTCACTTCTCATAGTCTCATTTTTTCCAGACAGAAAGAGGGATGCATGCAGTTCCGCCTGAAATCCAAAAGTGTTATTTTGAATGCTGATCTACAAGGACAACACGAGGCATGAAATATTAATGGATTGAAAGGGAAAGGGATTTGGGATCCCTCCAGAAATATGTTTTATGGCCTAGTGTATAATACTGAAAAGAATGCTGAGTAAAAAGGCTGCATTGGTGTCTCAGGGACCTATTTTAAAGGCCATGCCCAAGAAGTCCTCATGTTATTATATAGTGAGCTCTTTTCAAGAGAAAAAAAAATAGCTCAAATCACTAACGAGCAATACAATTTGGCAGGGTTGAAGCAGGATCAATGGAGAAGACTGGTCTTACATTTTTTATGCAGTACCAGCCAAATCCGGAGATCAACTGGCATTCACCTCAGTAAGGGCTGAGTAAAAACTGAGTAAGAACTCCACAGCCCTGTAGGTTTCTGTTCTTAACATCTGTACATTTCAAAGATGTCACAGGACAAGGTCTGCAGTCTGCTCTATCAGCAGATTGTGAATTTGAGTCAGTTTTCCTTTG
This sequence comes from Chelydra serpentina, assembly GCA_037349315.1. NCBI lineage: Eukaryota > Metazoa > Chordata > Testudines > Chelydridae > Chelydra > Chelydra serpentina. The sequence goes on from JBAIAC010000001.1 coordinate 18,706,023, forward strand.
CTGCAGAGGGGATGCACCCAGCTGGCTCCGCAGTCATCTCCTATTGCACCAGTACAGCCACACTGACCAGCGTATTGTTGAGGCAAGGCCAAGTCTCCACACATTCCCCGCCTCCTCCCACCCTCGTGTATGCGGGTGGGAGGTCATGTAAGTAGCTCTGTGGTGGCTGTTGTCCCCTCTGCACAGCTACCCACAGTACGGATGACTAATACATTCCATTCCATGCATCCGATGAAGTGGGTTCTTAACCCACGAAAGCTTATGCTGAAATAAATTTGTTAGTCTCTAAGGGTAGGTCTATACTTACGCGTCCGGTCGGAGGCGCGCGATCGATGTTCTGGGTTCAATTTATCGCGTCTTGTCAAGACGCGATAAATCGAACCAGGAAGTGCTCCGTCGTCGACGCTGGTAATCCAGCTCGACGAACGGAGTAGGCGGAGTCGACGGGGGAGCCAGCGCGCCGCGTGTGGACCCCGGGTAAGTGCTTTTTCATTCGAACTAAGGTACTTCGACTTCAGCTACGTTATTCACGTAGCTGAAGTTGCGTACCTTAGTTCGACGGGGGGGGTAGTGTAGACCTGGCCTAAGGTGCCACCGGTATTTTTCTTGTTTTCTTAATACAGAGGAGTAAAGGGGTGACTTATAGTCCCTTACTCCCCTGCACAGGCACCCAAGACAGGCCGCAGTCTGGCCCATAGCTATGTACTATGTAGACAGGCAGGCATAGTTATGAATTATGAAAAGGCGTGTATGTAATCTGGAACACACTAACTAGCTAGCTAGACACACAGAATCTATTTCCTCTACACAGTTGGCTGAAACCTATGTGTTACCTGAAACAATCATCTCCCCTTGACGGGGAAGTGGCAGTTGTTGCTGCAAAAAATTGAATGATGAAATCCTCCAGCTGCAAGAAACATTATTCAGCAGCTGAAGGCAACCCAGGGAGCAATCAGCAGGATGTCATTGATTTTCCCACTACTGCACATGCAGCACTAGGTGCTGTAATTTATCAACTATTTATAGAACGGTTTGTTTATGCCTGCCTATTTTTGCAGGGGAAGCACACCATGGTAACACAAGCAAATCCAAGAATATAAATGGAAGTTTCTTCTGATCAGCCAGAAGGAGTTACAGCTTTTTCTTCCATCTAGAATGATTTTGAATTGCACCACAGGACACACAAAAATCAAGCATTGTTGCAAAATTCTTCATCTGATTGAATGACCAGTAATGTACTCTAAAATACAATGTGCATTTTTATAATAGATTATATGCTTCTGTAGGGCCAAATCCTGACCCCTCAATCAGTCATTAGTCAAATTCCTATTGTGGTTAAAGCAATAGATTTGGACTCAGCTCTCAACTCTGCCACAACTTCCTGTAGGATACCGGGCAAGTCGCTTAATCTCTCTGCACCTGAGCTATGAAAAGTCTTTTCTGCTTAGATGGTAAGTGCTTTGTCTCACTCTGTGTTTATACAGTGCCTAACATCATCTCGGTTAAAGCCTCTAGGTACTGCTATTTCCCAGGGGGTTTGATAAATGAAAGTTTTGACAATGTTTTTGATTAACAAATAAAAATATCAAAAAGGCACTGCAATGGGGTGGCACCCACCTCTCACAAGCGCCCCGGGTCGAGTATGTGTGCCTGCACTCTCTCCGTTTGCGGTGACCCCTCTCGGTGGTTTCTCAGGTGGGTTTTCAGTGACTCGGTCCTCTGCCCAAGTCTCATACACAGTCTATATGTGAAACAGAACAAACCCCTTCCAGGGTATACAGTCTTTAACTTGTCCCGGCCCTGGTATAATGCTGTGCCCCCAGGGCTTCCTCCCTGGAGACACTGTCTTCCTGTGGCCCTCCGTGGGGCCAGTCCTTACTCAGTCCCAGCAGCCAACCAGGAGCTCTTTCTTTGCTCCCCCAGTCCCTGTCAGCAGACTGTCTTGGGCTCAGTCCCAGCAGCCATCCAGCATAGGCGCTGACTTTAGTCAGCGCTGGTGGGTGCTCACACCCCCACCCCCATTCCACCCCTTCCCCAAATCCCCACCTCCTCCCCCAGGCATGCTGCATTCCCCCCCCCCCCAGGCTTGCAAGCCTGGGAGGGAGGGGGGAGAAGCAGCCAAGCACCCACCAGCAGCTCCCCGACAGCCCCTGCCCCCACGCCCAGCTAACCTCCACCTCACAGGCTTGCCGCGCTCCAGCTGATCGGCGACAGCAAGCCTGGGGGGGGGGGGGGGGGCTAAAAGCAGCGGTGGCGCCTTGGGGGAGGGGTATGGGGAGGAGGCAGAGGGCAAGCCTGTGATCTCAGGAAACGTGGCTTGGCTGCCACGGCACCTCAGGAGGCAGACGTTAGCTGGGCGCAGGGAGGGGCGGGGGGATAGGCAGGGAGCTGCGGGTGGGTGCTCTGCACCCACCAATTTTTCCCCGTGGGTGCTCCAGCCCCGGAGCACCCACGGAGTTGGCACCTATGCCATCCAGGACCTCTCTCTTGCTACCCCGGCCCCTGTCAGAACTGAGCTGTCCATGGTGCAGCTGCTCTTTCAGCCAGCCAGGAACACAGACTATTTTCCTCCAGCTCCAGGCAGCAACTGGCTGACTCTGGCCCTGCAACTCCTTTTATGTGAGTCTGAGGGGCCCTGATTGCCTGCTCCCTGCAGCCTCCCTCATTGGCTGCTTCCCCACAACCACTCTAGGCCGCTTGGAGGACAGCTCTTCTGCTTCTCTCTGGGACGGGGTATGGTAGGACTCTGAGGCCTCCAGGCCTAGTCCACCCCATCACAGGCACACTTTAGTGAAAAATGAAATGTTCAATTTTGGGGGGGGGGAAAGGCAAATTTTCTACCAAAAAAATGTCATTTGAAATTTTCAACCAGCTCTAATCTAATGTCATGTAATTAGCTTACGGTGTAAAAACTTTCATAGGATATAGCAAATAAGGACCCCACTTCCATGTACTATATGATCGGCTAAAGAATATAAAATGAGTAAAATGTATCTGTAAAAAAAGAAAAATATGGATGATTGACCAATTCTGGTAAGAAGCACCTTCAGCACCTACGGACTTTACTAAAAGCTAGAGTGCAATACTCTCACCCAGGCTGAGTGGTACCTTACTACTCGAGTGGTCCCACTGATTTCAATGGGATAACTCAAGGAGTAAGTTAGTGAGGAAGGGTATCACTTTCAAGCCCTAAGAGTTGAGTGTACTCAACATCTTTCAGGACTGGGCTCATTGAGAGGAAAATTAATTTTAGCATTTTGAGATGAATAAAATTCATCTTTATGATATTTTCTAGGGTCTGAAAAATTGCACAATTTATATGCTAAATCCTCCTGGGGGACGGGAGGAGAATAGCTCCAGTTTCCATTCCTAAGTGTCTGTTCCATTTAAAGCATATTAGCCAGGCAAATGAAAAATGCATGAATCAATCAGCAACAAGGACCTTGATCTCAGAATGAGACAATGCTGAGCATTGAGATTTATGGTCTTGCTACCATAAACAACAATTACAACGGGAGGTGACATCAGAATAGTGAGAGAGTTCTTCATTTCTTTTCTTTTCCTGTTGATCACAAGATGTTGATTTCTGTGTCACCCTGTCAAGTGACTAAATGTTCACTGCTTTAAAACCTTACCAATGTTTGGTTAAGTTCAGGAATATCTCAAACGCAAGTATGAATTTATCCTGTGTTTGCACCACGGATTATTTTATCCACAAAACAATTACCTATTGCTTGTTATCGTCCTGCACTTGTTCTCTGTGCAGAACTTCCACTGAAATTAAATCGCCAGGAAGCATACTATCCTGAACATCTTGCATTGACGGGGGTAGACAAGACACTCATTCTAACAGCTTGTGAACCCCATCTATCACATCCATGGACAGTGGCAGAATACACCACAGTGGCAGGGTACAGCTCTACCTTGCAGCTATGAGACCTACAGTGCGCACTGATGAACTACATCCTAATCTTAGGCCATATTCTGTAAAATGCTAGAGATGGGACCAGTTCCAAAGTCCAAATGCAAATGTGTATCTGGATTTCAAACACCCCAAAGTTTATGGAAGTTTGGATCTGGGGGTTTTGTTCACACCCGTCTCTAACACAGGCAAACCAATTATAATGGGCAGAAATATTTATAAGGCAATATAGTTAGCACACAGATAACTGTTGCCCATATACTGTATACCCATATACTGATACTCCTCTAGTAGAGGACTGTGTACATATACACATGGTGGGAAGGTGAAGAGACACTCACTAGTAGCATATTATCATGGAGATGTGTATGCATTTGAAATTGGCTTCAAATATCAGATCCAAATCCAGATTTGAACTGCTCAAAGTCAGAGGATATTTGGATTTAGGGTTTTGTTTCATGACCATTTCTTGAATGAATGGCCCCTGTCCTGTGTTTTATCCTTGCTGCAATCAGTACAGCTCAAGTGGGTAATGGGGCGAGAGGCCAAAGGAGACTTTACACTACCTTTATGCCCTCCCCCACTTACTGATCCTGGAGCCAGACAGGGATAATCTGCCACAGGGCTGATTCAACGTATGCTTGGCTGCCTCTGGCCTCACCATAGGGTTGTAGATATGCACCAGCCATGCTCCATTCTGTCCAGACAGGGCCCAGGGAGGCAGGACATGTGGCCTAGAACTCAAGCTAGGGATTCCTCTACACTGGGGGAATATGTCAATTACACAAGCATTATAGCTGTTCCCCACTGGGGTGGCACAGAGCATCCACAGCAAAGCCAGGCATCTGTCTCAATACCCGTGTATGAGAAAAATCCTAGCGCGTTATATTGCTAAGGCAGAGTCACCAACCAAAGGGAACATTTTAAACATGGTTTTGCAAAAAATCCCTTAAATAAATCTGTACAGGGTGGTAATCAGTCAGGTTTAGTTAACATGGGGAAAAGATACACAGAAATTGGTATATATACACCCTAACTAAAAACAATTTAGTCTCTTGCAAGACCAGTTCCACACCTCTAGTGTATAGGCCCTCTCAATGACCTATTGCACATGATGGAGAGCTGCAATTTCACAGGACAGATCAAGCAATTCAATGAGGTTGAATCAGCAACAAAGCCAACTTTCAAGATGATGTGGCAATACATGAAGATGTTTGAGTCTTTGCTGCTCTTTATTTGATATATTAGGACTGGTAATTGGAATTTGCCCCTTGCAGCACTGGAAGACTTTGTGAAATACTTTTTTGCTTTAGATTTAACCAACTATTCTGCAATGATTGCCTGGTACCTCCCTGACATATGGGAGAAATTTTGAAAAGGAAATTGGGTTATTACTATCACTCGGACCATTTAAAGTTGCTACCCTGCCAGGTTTCCATGCCTTTTCAGGATGTGATGCTACTGGAAAGTTGGCTGGAAAGACCAAATTATCTTACTGAAAGGCATTTGATTTGACCTCCAAAGACTCCCTCATAACTCTGAAGGTGCTTGAAATGGCAGAGACAGTCACTGATGAGGTCATAATGCACTGGAGGTGTTCATATGCCATGTTTACTATTTGAAGACCAACATTACGACACTTTCAGAGCTATGTTGGTGGATGTTTTCCAAGAAGCAGACAAACAGAGAAAAATTGCCATCACCAATGGGTGCATTTATACCTGCTATCAAGAGGGCAAATTATCAAGCAATGGAATGGCTCCGAGATGATTGAGCACATGCAAAACTATCCTCCCTATCGGGCATGGCGGGGTCTTGGAGGATAGACTGATCACACCAATTATGTATGAAATACTATGCACTCCTGAATCAATCCTTCAGCTAATCAAATGCTCATGTGCAAAGACCAGTTGCTCACCACCTTGCAAATGTTTGGCCAGCAGCCTGTCTTGTACGGAGACGTGTGAGTGAGGCGTGGACAAGGATCAGTGTGACAATGTGGCTAGCAGTGACACTAGATGGAGATGACACCGATGATGACTGATAAATAAATGTTTTCAGTCCTACATGTCAAGGCTAACTTCCCTATAGGGTTGCCAAAGATCAATGTCTTTTTTATTTAAGCAATGCATCCTTGTGTTAAAGAATAATTTTTAAAAGCTTGATTTTTAAATATTTTTGAATGTATAGCTACATCATTGTTCTAGGTTTATCATGTTTGGTACCATTGCGTTCAGGGGAGAAAGGGCTTTTGAATGATACCCAACTTGACCCATTTCTGATGACATTGTATTATCAAAATTTCCACCAACTAGAGGACCTGGAACTGGGAGCCTGGGGCAGTAAGTCCCGCCTGCTATGCTGCAGAGGCTGACACCAGAGAAATTATGATTCTGTAGATTTTTCTGAATCAAATGACATCTCTCTTATCTTTCTCTCACTAACTTGCCAATGGAGTAACTTTTTACTACATCATGCTCCCAGACTGTTGGGTGCATGGAGAATTTAGTCACATCCACTAACATAAGTAGGAAATCCTCTACACTTTAAAAATAAAATAGACCCTGACATTCATATTGAAAGAAATATATTTGTACTTTGACTTTACGGGTTTCAGCACGTCAGTGAATGTTTTCCTATGTTAATCTAGCCAAAATAATGAATGTTAAATTATATAAATGTTTTCATTTATATTTTCTAGGAACAGTGCTTAGTACAATACCTCACAGAGAATGTCATTCAATTCTTAGTAAGCATTCTATGTCTCCTGGTAGGAACATCATTTAATCCACGACTAATTTCCCTAGAGGATTACTTGAACATTTATTTTAATTCCCTTTCAGTTTGTGAGTTTATGAAATCTTACATTCTTCATTTTAAAGCTGAAATACTTTTATCACGTCAAGTTATATTTTTACAGAACTGATAATAAGACCCATGTATAGAAACAAATAATTCTATTGAATACTTACGAGCATGAGCTAAAGCCCAGCAGAGTCAATGGGAATCTCTCAGTGTAGACAAGGCCTCAGAGTGGCAGACAAACCTAGCTGTGTATCTCATATATACAGAAGTAGGTCAAGTACTTTAGGGATACCTATGGAAAACAGAATGAAATGCATGTGTCAGTGCCTGTCCATCCCATAGCATCATCATTGTATGGGTCTCAGTGGGACTCTGGGACTATTGGAGAAACAGAGTCTCAGGAAAAGGCTTTAGGGCCTTGAGAGAAAGATAAATAACCTAGAGTTCAATATTAGGATTAGAAGAATTTAAAAGCTTCAAGAAGAAAAGTTAGGAGATTGTACGAGAAAAAAAGAAAAGCTGGAAATTAGGGAAATAGTAAAGCTAGGCAGAAAACAGATTTTCTGTTTTGTGGAAAATTCTGTGAGTTTCATAAGTTTTCCTTTCCAAAGAGGAGCAAAACCAAAAATTCTGAAATTTCCTGCAAAATAAAATTCTGGATATATATATATATATATATATATATATATATATATATATATATATATATATATATATATATATTTAAACACAAAACCCACCAAAACTTTCCATTCCCAAAATGTTGAAACAGAACATTTCAACCTCATCAAAACACTTTCTTTTCCAAAATAAAATATTGCTGAAACTGACACTTTTCCATGAAACATTTCACTTTTGATAAACTGCAATTTTCTGTCAGAAAAACATTCCATCAGAAAATGTCCAGCTAGCTCTAGGAAACAGCTGGGAACAATTATCAAAAGGCCTCTAAAATGTAATCCACTTCCAGTTTGGTGCTTCCCTACCCATGCAACAACCATCATCTAGGTCTAACTCAGTCACAAACACTGTGAGGTTGCACCATCTTACATGAATTTTTATTCTGGCCCATTATTTCTAGCCAACAAGGAGTATAAAAATATTAGTCACCCTCTTTAGCTATCTTTCTTCCCTGCAAACACACACAAGAGTCTTCCAGCCAAGTAATCTAGAGGAAGCACCATGTCATAATTCCCCCTCACCTTCAAGCACCCCCTTGTGAATGGGCATGGTAACGTTGGGATTACTGCCTCAGTGTCCCTCAAAAACTCCTTACAAATTCCACCATACATTCTCTTGTGTCCATTATCCCTCCCTCAGGCCAGTTTATTGTCCCACACAGTGCAAAGTGGTCCTTGAAAGCCCCAAATACAGTCTGTTTATTCCACACACACAGTGCACATAGTTCATAAAAATCCCAAAACACAGTCTAATGACTCAGCCCTTTTCAGCCTCCCAGCACTGAGCATGGGCTCTTCTTTTAAGCCCCTCCCTGGAAAACTACCTCTTGCTCCACCTGTCTCAGGTTGGGCCAATTAGCCCATCCCCCCTTCCTGGCTCCCAAGCCCAATTATCTTTTTCAGAGCAAAAGTTCCCTATGAATCTATGAATCTATGTTCCTGCCTCTGGGCATGTGCATTGCTGCCTCACTCTAGGCATCCGGATGCCTAAGCCTCAAAGCACTTCACGAACCAGGGGAAGACAGGTGTTCGGCCACCTAAATTGCTTGCCTACGTCAGTAGGCGTGCTCAGAGGCCATGCATCAGATCCCATTCTGAAACCAGCTGAAGAAAGAGGTGCCCAGGTTGTAACTTTTAGCCAAGTGGTTAGGGCCCTCACCTCTGATATGGGAGACCCATGGTCAATTACCCTCTCTCTGCTAATGGAAAAGACAGGATTTGCCACCTCTCCAGAGAGTGTTCTAACTACAGGGCATCCACTGGGGAGGTGGAAAACCCTGAGTCCTGTCCCCCTTTTCCAGCCACTCTTTCATTGGCTATCCAGAGCACAACAGCTTCAATAGAGGAGATTGAGGGAGTCCCATATCAGAATACCCTATAGCTCAGTGGTTACATCAGCCTCTAGCAAGGGGTAAGTCCCTTGTTCAAATCCTCTGGCCCCTTGTGGCAAAGAAGGGGGAATTGAACCTGCATCTCCCATGTTGCAGGGGAGTGCTCTAGCCACTGGGCTAAAAATCATAAACCAGATACCCTGTCTTCTGGTCATTCTGTGTGGAGCAGGCAGGCACCTTGCTCATTCCTTCAAAGAGCATCTTAGGTGCCTAAGCCATCTAATTACAGGTGGCGGGTTCCTCTTGGTGGATCACTAAGCTGACATAAGAGCCTACCTCAGAGAGGGGTGGGGCTTAGCATCTCCCATTGGCTAACTGAATTGGGAGGCTAATATGCTGGCTTTTGTGGATCTCATTCTTAGGTGCCCGCCTCGCCCCATTCAGTGTATAGGGAGCTTAGGCACCTAACTCAAGCTTTGTGGATCACAATGTTGTTTCTGTGATTATCTAGGGATTTAAAAATTAGGCACCATCATACTGAGTGTTGCATCACCTGAGTCCCTTCATGGATCCCACCCTCATATCCATTGAAATCAATGGATGTTAGATGCCTAAATACCCTTAAGGATCTGGGCTCTCCTGACCCCAGGTTATATCCCCACCCCTAACTAGGCTTAGCCAGGGTGCACCTGTTCAGTTACAGAAGAACTGACACTCTTCCATAAAGGGGGCACCCATAAGGTCCTGTTGATGCCATTCTTGTATCTTCCAAGAGAGGTTGCGCTGACTTACTCTGACCATCCAAAAGTGACAGTGCTACTTCAGGGGCCCCCAGCATGACAAAGATAAGTCTGGAGATTGGAAGTCAGGCCTCCCAGTTTAGCAACACACAGTGCTTTCTTATGTTGGCTTTTCTTTTAGCTAAGAAGGACTTTCCAGCATCACCCATTTCCCCAGCAAGGTTACCGCTGTAGGAAAAGACTGGCGGCAAACATAGTAATGAGCCTGTTTCCATTGAGATTTGCTAATCACTATTAATTTCCCCCCTGCTCCCAAATGCTTCAGGAACTACTTATTGAAATTCTTCTTCTCCTGTTTTACTGGAATTCAGCACTGCTGCTGTCAAACCTGCCAACAGGCGCAGCAATGCTACTGTGATAAAATAGGTCCAATTCTATCCCAATCTTGCTTTCCTAAGGAAGAAGAGAACTCATTAAATAATTATCAACTGTGACAAGAAACTAGCTGGCCAAACACTTGCTGCTAATCTAGGCATGACAGCAGGACTATACCTTTCAAAGCGGTAATTAGCTAGATGAACAACAACATAAGTACCAGACAATGACATGAAAAAGATTGTCCCTAAAGGACAGATTCATTATACGTAGCGTTTAGTGTTTGCGTGACTTATGAATGTTATTTTCCATTATACAATTACACTCCTCTCATTCGCCCTGTAGCGGGGTGATCACCCCGCTCTGGCCCTAAAAGGGTTAAAAGCAGCCCTGGGGAGGGCTGTGGCTGAGCTAGGCTGATTGGGGGAAGCAGCCCCAGCTGTGGCCAGCTCAATCAGGGCCCAGCTGGCCCTTATAAGAGGGCTGTGTGCTAGAAGGGGGGAGTCTCTCTCTAGAGGTAGAGAGAGAAGGAGGTGGTTGCCTGGGAGAGCAAGTTACCTGAAGCTGGGCTAGGGAAGGGAATAGAATAGAATAGAATAGAATAGGGCAAGGGAGCTCGGGAGCTCCAGCCTGGTAAACCCCCAGGCTGCAGGCCTTGGTGAAGGCCTATACAGGTAATGGAGTTGCAGAGGTGCAGCCCGGGGTTAGTCAGAGGCAGCTGGTCCTAACCTTTTGCCAATGATGAGTGGCCATTACACACTGCAGTCTGCCCCAGTGAGTGGGGGCTAGATGATGACTGGCAGTAGCCACTGAGACAAGGTGCTGATTAGAGGGTTGGGGGTTCCCCTCAGGAAGGGAGACCCAGAGTGTGGGTGTACTGCCAGGGGGGCAACACCCCAAGGTAAAAGGGCACCGGGGTCCGGGAGGGACACGGGGCCAACAGCAGGCGAGACATCGGCCAGCAGAGGGTGCTCCAAGCTGGAAGCGAGCTAATTCCCAAGACTACCAGCAGGAGGTGCCGTGGTGGTGAGTCTCGCGTTGCTACACTCCCTCTTTTCATTTTGTTCTCTCTGTACAGTATATGGCAGGGGATAGTGAGAGAATCTGTAGCAGCAGGTTGGAGTGAGCAATGAGAAGTAAGTGACAGTGGCTACTATAAGAACCACTGGTATTTTCATGAGTTAAGGAGTCACGGATGGGGCAACACCGTCATCAAGCACTCCCAGCTGATGAAAATTTGAAGTTTATTACACAGCCCACCATCATGTTATATTTGTAAGATATCTCTGTAGGTGTCTGCAAAACAAGTCAATGATAGTTATGAACTTCCAGAAATAACAGGCCTGATCTTCAGCTAGGGCAAACTGAAGTCAATGGAGCAGATTTACACCAATGAGAATCTGGCCTAATAATTATTGATATATTTATCTTTGACTGGTATTTTGCAACTATACAGCTATATTTTATATTCTAATGCTCTATATACTAATTTATATTATAATGTTGTTTGTTAAACCACTTTCTGTTGAATGTCCCTAATCTGCCAGAGATAATTCCATGAAACTCCAAAGTTGACATTTTGTTGTACACTGGTAAGAGGATCAGACTAGATTCTAAGGTATATTTCTCCTTGACTGAACATTAAAAGATGGTTCCTTTAAACCAAACAAATCATATACCCCAAATGACCCATGTTACAAGACCGACAATTACAGTGACCTAGTAATCAACACCAGTACTGGAGCAGTTGTTATACTGCATGAAATACATCACAGTCTGGAGAAGTTCACCGCTAATAATAAATGGAAGCGGGAAGACCATGATCTCACTTGCACTCAGTTCTGGAACTATACCCGGCCAAACTTGACTTAATTGGGATTCTTTGTATGTACATAAGTGTTTACAGGATTGCAGCCTTGGATTTATTCTAGCATTCCAAACCAAGTGGAGATGGATTAGTTAGCAGAGTGCAGGTGAGATGGTCAATGGTGCATGCAGTTTATCAGATAGCTCTGTAATCTATTCTATGATTAGCACAACTGCATATTTGGTGTGGGGCTATAGATACACACATATACACAGAGCCAAACTTTTTTGGCATGTGAGCCACGCAATCATTTCAAACTGAGACTCTGGGCTGTACTTGTTCCAGGATTGCTTGTCTGTTGCTAACACACTGAAGTGCCTCAGGCTTCGGACTCATTCTTTGTTTGCTCGCCCATTAAAGTTCTTATCTCACACTCTCTTTTGGCAGAAAATCCTGTTATTCCTGCTTTATGCTGGCCTAGGCCCTTCTCCTGCCTCTGTTCCTATTAACCTATGGCAGTGACAGGAGCAAACTGAAGCAGCTGGCTGTAGACTCTACTATCAGACTGTGAAAAAGCTGCTGCGCAGAGGAACCACACTGAAAAACTTCTATATTTTGGCCACTTCAGACATGGGGTAGGGAAAGGGGAGAGCTTCCATTTACAGATATCTAATTGCTGAAAAACATAGGGGGGTGTGCAGCAGCTTTATTGGCTGTCACACAGAAGTAGTGCTTTTCAGGTATTTTTTGGCACTTAGTAGTGCCATTATCCGTCTTTGCATCAGCATCCAGTGAGCCCATGTTGCAACTGTGGGCTGGTCTACACTGCACAATTAGGTTGACATGAGGCATCTTATGTTAACCTAATTATGTCAGTATCTACACTACAGCTACAGCCTTCTTCCTGCCGATGTAAGTACTACACCAACATAACACCACCTTCAGGAGATGCATAAGGCTTATGGCCGTGTAGTTAGGGTGGCGCAGTGTCTGTATAGATTCTGCATTCTTTACATGAGCTGTTGGCTGTCTTGTCAATTTCACAGCAACTGACAAGGCTGCCCCACTCCTGTTGGAGAGCAGGCAGGGGAGGAATGAGAAGCCCTGGGCGGCTTCCTCGGGCTCCCCATGGGGAACGGGGAGAGGATTACCAGCATCGACGGGGGAGCACTTCCTGGTTCGATTTATCGCGTCTAGACAAGACGCGATAAATCAAACCCAGAAGATCGATCCGACGCGTCCGACAGAGCTGGTAAGTGTAGACTAGCCCTCAGTTACAACACTGACATCTGGAATAAATATTTATACAGGTGTAACCAAGAACAGAATTTGGCCCTTGTATCTTTATATACTATATCTTAAATATTCTATCTGTATGTCGGTATAAGAGATGAGACTGAACTATAATCTCAAATCCAACTCCCATCCCAAGATCTGATTTTGGATCTGAACTTTGTGGCTTGGGCCCCTCTCTAACACATATAATAATACAGGCAGCTTAATCTTCAGCTAACCAGTCGCTTCAGAACACCGTTGTATAATATATTGAAATAGCACTCACAAAAGCAGCATGAAATAGTCTGTACCACTATCAGCTAAAATATTTTACTGTAAGTACCTTCAGATGATTCTTCATGTCAAGCTGCATTAATCACTTCACAATCCTTCTAGAGATTTCTAAAGTAAAAGAAATAACAAAGTCATTGACCAGGGCATGGGAACTAGGTTTTCATTTGAATGAATTAATGAGAAGTGAGGTACTCCAAGTGACTGCACAGCTTACTCCACTTGTTCCATTGTGTGGTGTACCCATGCTGCCTGCATATTGAAAGGTATATTTGTATACAGGAGTCTACATTGTCTAATTCTGGAGTGGGTACCAACAAAAACAAATATTTCAATTATGTCTATACAAAAACAATAAAATTGTATGACAATGTCTAGCCAATTGGCATGAAAGCCCGAGCTTAGGTTTGTTGCATTCAGCTAACATTAAAAAGCCATATATCAAGCCACTTTCCTGTTTATCATCTTAAAAATGGGAAATTGCTAACTGAACAAAGTCAGTCACCAAGGCCGCCAAGCTAAGTTTGCTGTCACATTGATGAATATTCAAGCCAATGTCTTTCAAACGTTATTGTGAATCACCATTCCCTCCTTCCTTCCCCTGCTTCACTCATCTTGCTGGCTCAGAATTTTCACCTTTGTCTCAGACCTCAGCTGCCTTCGGTTTATTGCATATAATTGCTATTGTCTCTCTTTTATCCGCTTCGCTGTGTCTCATTTTCCTAAAGTACCTGGCACCCACTTTTCCATAACATTGTTCCTTTGTTTCAGGAAAACATAATTTCAGGAGACAGCAGAAATACGGTTCCAAAGGACATAAGGTGACATCCTCTCTCACCTGATCTTTATTCATATCTGGTTTTAATTGAGTTTTTTTCCATTTCTCAAGCACTCTGCAACTCCCTTCCTCCCTGACAGGAAGGCACATTTTATTTCTCATAAAAATGCTTTCCTACCGATCTTCTATTCTTCAGAAGTTTCAGAGGCCCTTCTGTTTGTTACCTGTTGGTTTTCTCATGTGGGTTGACCTGTTGGCCTTGCTGTAGTTTATTAATGTTTTGACATTTTTCCTCTTTCCTAAGTTAGGCAGGACTTTCCCCCTGCTGTCATTTCTAATCTTTCATGCTGAAGACAATGACCGCAATCTTCGCAATTTATGTTTTTAACTGTGTGACTGATAGCTTTCAATGTCTGAGCTGCTATGGCTTTCTTGAAATGAACATTTCCAATCTAAGGTTAAATCTTTATGCTTGGCTCAAACATAAACTTACCTGCCTAATTTAAATAATTCCATTTCTTGTCAATGCCATCTATGTTCATTTCTACCAGGTCAAGGAAAGGACACTATCAGAATTATTGGCAGGTACCTTCTTATCTCCTTGATGCATTAAAAAAAACAACCCTCAGATCACTGAAATAATACAAAATCACAGTTACTTGTGTAAATGGCATGTGATTTTCTGTGTATATTGTATTTTACTCCAAAAGGCACAGTGCCTATTGTACACAAACACAATTGCCCTGCAGCTGTCTGGTGACATGCCAGTGAAGTTTAAGGCAGCACAAACTTGCCCATGAATCTGTAGATTAATGGGGCAGAGAAATATCATCTTTTTTACCCACAAAAGATGGCTCACATGTTCAGATTGTGCTGCAGTCCAAAACCAAAGTTCAGTTAGCCACAGGAGTCACAAAAACCACACAGGCATATACCTCAAACTGCCCAACTCTTATGGAACATGCCTACAGAATTTAATACAAAATGGTAAGCTTTCTACAGGCTTTTTGAACCATCCTATTGCAGAGTTTTCTCTGCAATAGAATTCACTACAATGGTTCAAAAAAGATATAGATATAGAAGGATATCATTCTCTATAGGTTTTAGAGTCATTTCTGTAGAACCCTGTTACATTTTTATAGAACCCTCTGGGGTTTATGACAATTAAGTTACACAGCACTTTTTCATAAGAGAGCTATTTTCTGATAGCTGGTTGGGTGGTTTTCTGGAGATGTTCAGGGGATAGCTAGGTAGCTTGTGAAGGAGAAGCTGGGAAAAGTTGGGTTTGTGGGATTGTCCAGAGGCAAGTGGCCACTAGAGGAAGATAACTGTAGAGGTGCTTTGTAAGAGGTAAGGAACGATGGCAGCTGAGGGAAGCTGAGTGTATGGGGCGAAAGCTGGACAGATAGCCTAGGGCCAGTACTGGGTCCACTCACCTTCTATCTCCACCTCTGCTCTTCCACCACTACATGCCTACTCCTCCCGGCTGTTCTTTCCTCTCTCTGATCCAGCAGAGTGAGCAGCTAGTACCATAGGTACCACGGCCAGATGCCTCTGGTGTCCATGAGCCCTAATTGCAGACCATTCCCATGGCCCAGATGAATGCCCGACATCTCAGGTGGGCTGCAGGAACGCACGAGTGTCAGGTAAGACATTTGTCAGGTCTGCACATGACTCCCTGTCTGGCAGCCCAGAAGGTATTGCTTGTACTCCCACAAAGCTAGAGGGAAGAACACAGAAGGTCAGAGGCCAGAGGCCCAAACAATATGAACAAATAAACACTGACTATGTCCCTGATCTGTAGATAAACACTTCAGTTTCCAGGCCCGTTTATCAATCACTCATTACCACCATTAAGCATATAAAATAATGAATAGGAGTGTGTTATAGATATGAGAGATGGCACACTTAAGCAACTGGCATGGAGAAGCTTGCCAATATGATGGGCCATAAAACCAAACCTGAAGAAGAAAGATTAGTCATCAGTGAAAACAAGTTTCTCCCCTTCTCCAAAGAACTGAAAAAAGGTCAGAAGTCGCTCTACCTTTCTTTGATGAAGTTAGTAACTCGATATTATTTCATGTTATTCTTATTACCATCCCATTATTCCAACACAAAAGACCAGGTCCTAATGAGACGAGGATACCATGATTCCACACATTTTTTTTAAAAAAAAGCGGTACTACATTGTGAACAAACATGCAGTGTAATAATTCTAATTATTGTCCTAGATAACTATCAGACCAAAAAACTCCTACAACCACACTGGAGAAAAATTGAACTTTTGGTTCTAACCATCACTGATAAACTGTGTTATAGTGTCACTGGATTCTGACTAACCTATTGTTTGACTTCCAAGAGATGACAAAAATTAAAGTGTCTTGAAGTCTAGCTCTTAATGTAAGCTGAACACAACAAATTCCGTATGAGCGTATGATGAATTCTGGTGTATTGCACAGCTAAGTGATTAAGAAATACTGCAATAGGTTAAAATGTTCAATTACTCAAACATCTGCATTTACATAAGTAGTAAATGAAATAAGCAACTTGACACCCATTTAGTCAAAGCATTTGCTATGATAAGGGAGATATGGAGAACAATGGAAGCTAAAGCTAGAGTTTCAATGAAGGTTTTATGATCTATTGTCTCTTTCTTCTTCTATGGCCTTGACACAGGGGCACTGTTCCCTCTAAGCTGTGCACGTGTGTGCACACACAGATCCTAAACCCTGCGCACATGGCGAAACACTGCGCACATAAAATGAAATACTACATCGGAGTCAGGCCGAAATATCATTTACGGGTGACTTTTGACATTGTTCGCCCGTTATCTATAAACACAGCCAGATTCTACTAGCTGGCAAGGGAGGGAAAGGGACAGGAGGGCAATGAATCGTACCCCTCCCCGCCAGCATTTCCAACATGGAACACTGATCATGTTGGGACAGTCGGGACCCACAAATCTCCTTGTATAAGCATTTTACTACCTTGGGTGCATTTGCCTCATGGTGCACAAATTTGAACTCTGCTTCAAAAATTTGCACAGAAGATTTTTTTTGCACACACAGACTGTCAAAAATTAGAGGGAACATTGCGCAGGAGTAACCATTGTTATCTAAGAACAGAGGGAGGACAGAAGCATCAGATTCCTGGATATAGAAGATGGCAGGATTTGTCATGTTAACTAAATGCAATTCCTTCTAACCGTTGATGCTTTGCACAAAAAGAAGCCAGCTATTGTGGCTTGAACACATCCATCACATGGCCCACAAGGGTTTGCTGAAGTGAAAATAGCTGAAAATGATTCAGAGATTAACAAAATATAAGATACAAATTACAGCAACTGTCTTTGAGAGGACTGACTCAGTGAAGTGTTGAACAACCTCCATGCGGTAGCTTTGAATCACCAACTGCTTATTTTGCCAATAAGGCTATCTTTAATCGGGACAAAATACCATCCTGAATGACATATTAACTATGCCTTACTTATTACCATCTTATTAACTAGTCCTAAGCAACCATCTGATCTGGATCCATTTGATCAGGTCTTAAATAAGGGGATCGAGCTTAGGCTTTGTCTACACTACGTATCTTTTACCGAAAGGTCTGTGCCACTACAGCTGTGCCGCTAAAAGGCATGCAGGTAGCTGCCGTTTGTCAGCAGGAAAGAGCTCCTCCCATGAGTGCAATACCGGCAAGAAATGATTTCTACTTGCACCACTGATGGGGAGGGACATAGAAGCTCTGCAGAGCCTGCTTCCCATCCTGTACTGCAACCATTGATGCGGTAGCTGACAAGGGGCATAAGGACAATGTTAATAAAACACATGTTAAATGGATTAAGAACTGACTAACAGATCTCAATGGGGAATAATCATCAGACGGGAGTGTTTCTAGTGAAGGACTGCAGGGATCAGAACTAGGTCAGATGCTATTCAACATTATCATCAATGAGATGAAAATAAGTATAAAATCAATGTTTATAAATGTTTTGGATGACACAAGAATTGCCAGAGTGGTAAATAACTATGACGACAGGGCAGTCATACAGATTGATACGGATCGCTTGGCAAGCTCCGCTCATTCGAACAAAATGAGTTTCGCTACAGCCAAATGCAAAGTTATATGTCTAGGAACAAGAAATGCAGGACACACCAGCAGATTGAGGGACTGTCTCCTGAGAAGCAGTGACTCTCAAAAGAATTTAAAGGTGGACAAACAAGTGGACAAGTAACTCAACATGAACTCCTAGCATAACAAGGAGTAATGTAATCATTGGATGTATAGCATAGTATGTATAGAGCAGTAGTAAGTAGGGAGGTGATTTTACTTTTGTCAACAGCATTGGTGAGACCTATACTGGAATAATGCATCCAGTTCTGGTGTCTATATTTTTAGAACGATGTTGAAAAATTGGAGGATGCAGTAAAGAGCTACAAAAAACTGCTGGAGAAAATGCCTTGCAATAAGAAACTCAAAGATTGAGAAGTGACTTGATTACAGTGTTTAAGTACCTACATAGGTAGAAAATACTGATTACTAAGGCCAGGTCTACACTAGGACTTTATGTCGAATTTAGCAGCGTTAACTTGATTTAATCCCTCACCCGTCCACATTATGAAGCAGTTTATTTCGACATAAAGGGCTCTTTGAATCGATTTCTGTACTCCACCCTGATGAGGGGAGTAGCGCCAAATTCGAAATGGCCATGTCGAAAGCTAGGTACTGTGGACGGAATTCGACGCTAATAGCTCCGGGAGCTATCCCACAGTGCACCACTGAGTGGACGCTCAGGGCAGTAATCTGTACTCGGATGCTCTGACCTGCCACTCAGAGAAATCCCCGGGAAAATTTGAATCCCTTTTCCTGTGTGGCCATTTTGACTCCCATTTCCTCTTTGGACATCGTGGCGTGCTCAGCAGCACTGGCAACGAAGCAGAGCTCTACAGCAGTGGTTTCCATGCCATCGCAGAATAGAAAGAGGGCTCCAACATGGAGTGATCGTGAAGTTTTGGATCTGATCGCTGTGTGGGGAGATGAAGCAATCCTAGCAGAGCTCCGTTCCAAAAGACGGAATGCAAAGATTTACAAAAAAATATCCCAGGCTATGACGGAGAGAGGATACAGCCGGGATGCTACGCAGTGCCGCGTGAAAATCAAGGAGCTGCGGCAGGCGTACCAAAAGACCAAGGAGTCGAACGGACGCTCCGGGTCGCAGCCACACACTTGCCGATTTTACGAGGCACTGCATGCCATGCTCGGTGGTGCTGCCACAACTACCCCACCAGTGTCCGTGGACTCCGACGACGGGGTCTTATCTACGGCCACGTCGGAGGAGGTTTTCGCGGACGGCGAAGAAGAGGAAGGAGGGGAGGAGGACGAGGCACTAGACAGCAGTCTCACTTCTGATTTCCCAGACAGCCAGGAACTTTTCGTAGGGCAGCTCAGTCAGGGTGAGGAACACTCCCAAGGCAGTATTCCTGACCAGGAATCAGGAGAAAGATCATCAGGTCAGTGTGTTAGACATTTATTTGCAATACAATAGGTATGGTGTGTTAGCGCTGTGTAACTGTGCCTTAATTGGCCTTATGCGCTTCAGCTTGGAGTCGCTTTCCCGTGCAACTATTCGAAAAGTCTGTCAATATGTATGGGGATAGAGGTGTAATCCCCATCTGAGAGCTCCGTGAAGCTCTCCTTGAGGTACAGTGAGAGCTTGTTTAGCACGTTCACTGGGAGAGTGGCCTTATTGTCTCCTCCATGGTAGGATACTTTCCCGCGCCATGCAAGCTGCAGGTACTCTGGTATCATTGCCTTGAATAGCATGGCAGCATACGGCCCAGGGGATTGCTGGCATTGACGCAGCATGCAGTATTTCTCTCTCTCGGTAATCGTCATCAGAGTGATATCAGTCATGGGGTCCTGGTTTGAATGAGTGGTATAATTAGTATAGTGAATGCTTCCTTTTCCCTTTAAAGAAAGACACCCGGCTGTTTCCGTTAACGCGTGGTGGTAGGGAGTCGGGAGCCAAACCATTAGTACTTAGCGGTGCGCGGGCAGGGACAGTTCTGGGGACCGGCCACGCGAGGCCGGGGAAAGGGTACGCGAGCCGTTCCGACACAGCGGTTCGCGGGCGATCTTGGTTCCCAGGAGCTGCCACGCGAAGGGAGGGGGGGAAGGGTAGGCGAGCCGTTCATGCTGAGCGGTTCGCGGGCATTTTGGGTTCCATGGAGCGACCACGCAGAGGGGGGGGGGAAGGGTAGGCGAGCCGTTCCTGATGATCGGTTCGCGGCCACTTTAGGGTCCCAGGAGCGACCACGCGGAGTGGGGGGGGGTTAGGAAAGCCGCTGTATATTAGTGGTTTGGCCAGCAGCAGTTCCTGCCCGCCGCAAGGAACAGTGAGTGAGACATGCGAGTAGAGCACTGCTGTGAAGCAATCTCTCAGCAGTCCTAAATCATCACCTTACCATGGTCTTCAGAGAGGTGATTTTCACTGTTCGGCAAGGCTTCTGGGATCCGTATACCGGGACCCCAGACACTCAGCATTAAGGCATAATTTTTGACCTTGTAGTACGTTTACATGTGATAGCCACTGTGTTTGGTCCTATTCACGGTGAAAGAGTATGGGCATTGTTCTGGAAAAAGTATCTTTCTGAGGAATTCACTCCCTTTCCCTCATCCCGCAGCTGCGAGTGTCTCCCGCCCTATCCATGTTTCTCCCTCCCATGGGCTACTACAGATAAGGCGGCGCAAAAAGAGAACCCGGGACGACATGTTCTCGGAATTGATGATGTTGTCCCGAAGGGAGGCGGCACAGCGGAGAGAGGACGTCTCACGGTCCGAGCGAGCAGCCAGGGAACGGGAGCAGAGGGCTGAAGCGTGCGAGGACAGGTGGCGGCAGGAAGATCAGCAGGCGACCCAAACAATGCTGGGACTAATGAGGGAGCAAACAGACACGCTCCGGCGCCTGGTGGATGTTCTCCAGGACAGGAGACAGGAGGAAAGAGCCCCTCTATGTTCTGTCCAACCGCCCACCCCCGCCACCAAGTCCAGTGGTTTACTCACCCAAAGTCACTAGGACGAGGGGAGGCAGGGTCCGTGGAAATATTCACTCCACCACTGCAGACTGCTCCAGTAGCAGAAGGCTCTCATTCCCCAAACCATAGATTCTTCCTTCCCATCCCTCCAGCCGCACCCCTCAACACCCCCCTTCCCAGGTTCCATGTTAAAGAACAGCTTTGTTTAATAAAACTGGTTTTTTGGTTCATTGATGTTTCCCTGAGTGTCTTGAACGGGACCGTTTGTGTTTCGGGTTATTTGTTAACGGGGTTCGTTAGTGCAGAGGACTGGAGCACAACCCAGGGTACAGACAGGGTAACAGATCAACTGAAACACACAGTAACACTTGCATGCAGTAAGCACACTTGTCATTCTGTGTGTGGGTTTTCAGGTTCTCTACGTGGGGTTGGTGGTTGGGTGATTCGCTGTCTGGTGGAGGAGGGTGGCCGCTGATCTTTAGCGGCTGGCAATAGCCTGCATGATAGAGCAATGCACACACACCTGCGATTAGGAGAGGTTAATGGCTCCCTTTAAACAAGCAGTCCAGCACTTAGGACCGCTCTGGGAGCAGGAGCATGTCATTCCCCAAGCTTTGAAGCGTACTTTCCCACACTCCACCCGCTCCCCAACCGCGGTATGCGTCCACGGTTAAAACCATAACCGAGAAACCAGTACCGGAGACGGCCCAAGTAGAAAAATGTTTCCTTTATTGTTACTTTAAAGCGTTGAGCGAAGGAGGGGGAAGGGGGTTGGTAATGGGAGAGGATGGGCAACGGAAACTTTGTAAAGAAACAGGGGAAGGTTCAGTATCTATTTTTGGAAGTTTAACAGTCACTGGTTACCCTGCTCTGTCTGGAAGCGAGCTTTCAAAGCTTCCCGGATGTGCAGCGCGTCCCCCTGTGATCTTCTAATCGCCCTGGTGTCCGGCTGAGCGTAATCTGCTGCCAGGCGATTTGCCTCAACCTCCCAGCCCAGCATAAACGTTTCCCCCTTGATCTCACAGAGATTGTGGAGCACACAGCACGCTGCAATCACAATGGGGATATTTTTAGGGCTGAGGTCGGAGCGAGTCAGTAAGCTTCACCATCTGCCTTTGAGACGGCCAAAGGCACACTCCACCACCATTCTACACTTGCTCAGGCGGTAATTGAAGAGCTCCTTTTCAGTGTCCAGGGCTCCCGTGTATGGCTTCATGAGCCATGGCATTAGCGGGTAGGCAGGGTCCCCTAGGATCACTGTTGGCATCTCCACATCCCCAACAGTGATTTTGCGGTCCGGGAAATAAACCCCCTGTTGCAGCTGTCTAAACAGACCAGAGTTTTTGAAGACTCGAGCATCATGAACCTTGCCTGGCCACCCCACATTGATGTTCGTAAAACGTCCTTTGTGGTCCACTAATGCTTGCAGTACCGTAGAAAAATAGCCCTTTCGGTTAATGTACTGGCTGCCCTGGTGCTCCGGTCCCAGGATAGGGATGTGTGTCCCATCTATGGCCCCACCGCAGTTTGGGAATCCCATCGCAGCGAAGCCATCTATGATCACCTGCACGTCTCCAAGGGTCACTACTTTGGGGAGCAGCAGGTCAACGATTGCACGGGCTACCTGCATCACAGCAACCCCCACGGTAGACTTGCCCACTCCAAATTGGTTCGCTACTGACCGGTAGCTGTCAGGGGTTGCAAGCTTCCACAGGGCTATGGCCACTCGCTTCTGGATAGTCAGGGCTGCTCGCATCCGGGTGTCCTGGCGCTTCAGGGCAGGGGACAGCAACTCACAAAGTTCAATGAAAGTGCCCTTACGCATCCGAAAGTTTCGCAGCCACTGGGATTCATCCCAGACCTGCAGCACTATGCGGTCCCACCAGTCAGTGCTTGTTTTCCTTGCCCAGAATCGCCGTTCCACAGGATCAACGTGACCCATTGCCACCATGATGTCTAGGGGCCGGGGTCCAGCGCTTTGCGAGAGGTCCATGCCCCTCTCAGAGTTCAAGTACTCCCGGAGCTTCCGTTGTCTCCTCTCCCGATTTCTCTGCATCTGAGTCTGGAAAAGGTGCGCCATAAGGCGCGAGGTGTTGGCTACGGACAGAACATCAGCGATAATCGCGGAGGGCTCCATGCTCACTGTCCTATGGCGTCCGAGCTATCAGCCACAGGAAAAGGGCGCGAATTCATTGCCCACCGGCGCTTTCACGTAGGGAAGGCGGAAGTGTGGGTCGAGTGACGAAATTTACGTATAACAACCCTTGACACAATTTCGGTCCCACAAGGCACTGGGGGCTACACCCAGAATTCCAGTGGGCAGCGGGGACTGCGGGAACTGTGGGATAGCTACCCACAGTGCACCGCTTGCAATGTCGACGCTTGCCCCCTTACTGGACTCGGAAATTCGAATTAAGATCCCTGATGTGGATTCGAACAATCGACCTGGCAATATCGGGTTACCAAGTTCGGTTTAACAAAAATCGAACTAGTCTCGTAGTGTAGACATACCCTAAAAGACACTTTAACTAGTGGAGAAAGGCATAACAAAAACCAGCAGCTGGAAGCTGAAGTGAGACATTGGAAATCAGACACAAATTTCTAACAGTGAGGATAATTAACCATTGGAACAAACTACCAAAGGAAGTGGTAGATTTTTTTTTATCTCTTGATGTCTTCAGATTAACACTGGGTGCCTTTTTGGAAGTTATGCTTTAGTCAAGCACAAATTATTAGACTCATCGAAGGGGTAACTGGATGATATTTAAAGGTCTGCGAGATACAGGAGAACAGATTAGATGATATAATGGCCTCTAGGAATCTAAAGTGGAGGGTTTTGAGGGGCATGCTAAAATGAGAACTGAAAAGGACACTCACCCAGAATATAAGGGAGAGCCACCAGCCCTCCCCCACCCCCTCTGTGAATTTTTTTAATTGGGAAAGTAGGCACATAAACACATGGTTCTTCTCAATAGACTGTGATTGTGGAAATATGTGGCCTTGCTTAGTCTTAGTACCCCCCTGGGTGACCTAGGTCCCATGTCCACACAATTAGAAAGAGAGAGAGTGCATAGTTCAGTGGTGTTGGGATATACCCACATGTCAGTAAGGGACCAGGGTGAGCTGGCTTACTACAGATGGTGAGATTCATTTAGTGTCATTCACTTGTGGCCGTGGGGACTTGCAGACATTTCCCTTGTCTACAATGCCTTTACAAGTAATAGGGTAGATATGATGATCCTGGGTATCTCATTCACTATCCTGGCCAGGAATCTGTGGGATAGATTTGGTCCCAGGAAGTGCTCAATGGGTCAAAGATCTTACTCAAGTCCACAGCACAGCAAAAGTTGCAGATAAGCAGCAAAAGGGAAAGTATGTAGCAACTTCATGAGGTTGTTGGTAACCTTGGGCCAGATCCTTATCTGTTGTGAATGGAGCTATGCTGATTTACATCAGTTGAATATCTGACCCGTGGTTGATGACTGTTTATTTGCTTGAGTCCTGCAGTGGCTCTTTAAGTAGAGGGTAATGCAGATCTGGTAGGGGCAAGCTGGAGTTAACATAGAATGGCAGTTGTGAGGTTGCTGATTCTGTGTGAACTGCAAACATCTGAGTGTTGAGTGTCACTTTCACACCTAGCAGCTGCCCTTGCCTGTTCCTGTAGTCATCCAGTTCTGTCAGCATGATAAGGTCCTGAAACTGCATTTGTGCTGCTGTTACTTTTTGTCTTTGGTAATTTGTGTGCGGGCTTTTTATATTGACATATCAAAAATGCTTGCAAACTTCACTTAGTGGATTGAAATACATTCATCTATTGGCAAACTAGTTCCATCCAATAGGCAAAAACTCACATCTTTGCAACTTTCAGGCCAGGGCCTCATTCTCCCATATGCAGCAATAACCTGCATTGGGGAATCTAAACTCAGAGTTGAAATTTGTGGCGTTCTATGGGAGTTCTCCCATGGGGCAGTGGGGAAAGGAGTTTTCTTCCTTCATGGTGTAATAACTAGGCTATGTCTACACAGGGCAGCTTACAATGGTGCGGCTGTGCCGTTGCAGCTGCACAGTTGTAAGTGCGCTGTGTGGCTGCTCTTTGTCACTGGGAGAGAGCTCTCCTGGCAACAAAATAAAACCACCTCCAATGAGGGGCGGTAGCTTCGTTGCCGGGAGCGTGGCTCCTGCCAACGAAGCGCTGTCCACACCGGTGCTTTTTGTCGTTAAAACTTTTGTCATTCGGAGGTTGTTTTTTCACACCCCCGAGCGACAAACGTTTTAGTGACTAAAGTGCCAGTGTAGATATAGCCTTAATCTGTGTTAGCCCTTGAGTTTGGGAGGGAGGATCTGATATAGTTTGTCTGCTGCCCCAACCTATCTTGCCCCATTAGAAGGTAGGTACCTGCGTTGAAGAGAAGGAAGGCGTACGACCCAGAGGTAGCACTCCTCCTTTCCACCATTATCTCAGCTGTGAGTATGTCTACACTGCAATTGAAGATGTCATTGCAGCTCAGGTAGACATCCCTTCCTAGCTTTAATGTAGCTAGCATGGCTAAAAACAGCAGACACACCACGGCGGCACGGGTTTCAGCGCAGACTAGGAATGTGAGTACATGCCAAGGAAACCAGGCAGGCTTATACAGCCCATGCTGAAGCCTGTGCCACAGCAGCTTCACTGCTATTTTTAGCTGTGCCAGCTAGATTAAAGCTAATGTGGGTATGTCTACCTGAGCTGCAATCACATCTCTGATTGCAATGTAGACCTATCCTGTGATTCACAGGCTCGGACTCCTTGTGCATAAAGAAGTTATGGGGAGCAAGATGGCCTTAATTATTTCTATCTTCAAACCTAGGTTGAGTCTGAACATTAAAAAGTGATTAACAGTGGACAATTACTAATCTCTCTTGCTCCTTATCTTTTTCGTTGGCTCACTGTTTCCTGGCCACCCTACTTATTATTATTTAAAAGCTAATGGGAGTTTGGCTGAGTAAGGAGTAAAATCTGAGTAATCGGGGGGGCCCTCAGGATTTAGAATATTTCCATTTCATAATAGTACCTACCACTCTTATACTGCATTTCAAAGAAGAGACAAGGTTACCAAACCAGACCTCTCTGGAAGTAACAGCACCTGATACAGAAGTTTTTTCTTGTCCTTTCTCTCCTCACAGACTGATAGCCTATGGTTAGGGCCCTACCAAATTCATACCCATGAAAATCATATCATGGACCATGAAATCTGGTGGTTCCCCCACTCCTCCCCCACTGCCGCCCCTGTGAAATCTGGTCTTTTGTGTGTTTTACCCTATACTATGCAGATTTCACCGGGGAGACCAGTGTTTCTCAAACCGGGGATCCTGACCCAAAAGGGAGTTGCAGGTGGGGTCACAAGATTATTTTAGTGGGGAGAGGGGGGTCACAGTATTGCCACCCTCACTTCTGTGCTGCCTTCAGAGCTGGGCGGCCGGAGAGCGGCAGCTGTTGGCTGGGCACCCAGCTCTGAAGGCAGCGCCCCACCACCAGCAGCAGGCAGACGCAAGGGTGGCAATATGATACCATGCCACCCTCACATCTGTGCTGCTGCCTTCAGAGCTGGGCAGCCGGAGAGTGGCAGCTGCTGACTGAGTAACCAGCTTTGCGGGTAGCAGCGCAGAAGTGAGGGTGGCAATACCATACCAGGCCATCCTTACTTCTATGATGCTGCTGGTGGCAACTCTGCCTTCAGAGCTGGGCTCCCAGCCAGCAGCCCTTGTTCTCTGGCTGCCCAGCTCTGAAGGCAGCGCTGACACCAGCAACAATGCAGAAGTAAGGGTAGCAGTACTGCAACCCCCCACCCACAATAACCTTGAAACCCCAAACCCCTCTCCCTCCCCCCCCACACACATACTCCTTTTTGGATCAGAATCTGTATAATTACGACGCCGTGAAATTTCAGATTTGAATAGCTGAAATCATGAAATTTATGATTTTTGAAATCCTATGACCATGAAATTGACCAAAATGAACCATGAATTTGGTAGGGCCCTAGCTATGATCATTTCTTACACATACCCATCGCTGACTTTTACTCTTGACTCACAGTTCACTTGAGGCTTTAGGTCTTAGTGACTGACTCCCTGCAAATTCCAAGTGAAGGACTTTGCTTGGCAAGGCCTGTTCATCATGGTACATAATAGAAAAATACAGCTTTCAGTGTAGGCTGCTCAAAAATTTCTCAGGAGTTCAGATCATGTTAAAATAACTGTATTGATTCACTAACTGAACTAAAAATCTTTATAGCATCCAGTAAAATGCTCACCGTTTTCCACAGAGCAGTTCCAAGGTTGTGCATGAAGGTGAATGGCTTTGGTTCTAAGCACTTCTTCATTTTAAGAAATTCAAAGGACAGACACCACACTTTGTTCTTTGACTTTCTTAAACCTATACCACACTTCAGATCCTTCCATGAGCTTTCGTCTTTCAGTTCTAAAACACAAAAACTTCAGAGTTTAAAAAAAAGATAGAGAAGCAGAAATGTCCTGGGACACAAGGTATCATTTAGAGATTTTATCACCCACCAGTCCTGCATGGTATTGAGTGTCCTTAACTCCCCTTGTAGGCTTTGGGAATTGAGCGCTCAGGCCCAGCTCCCATGGGAGTTAGGTCCCTAAGTACCAGATCTAGGCTTCAGCTGCTCTCATGGGTACTTAACACTTCACAGGAATGCTATTTGAACAACAACTGGACAAATATGTATATGATTAACTTATTGAGAATCAGCATAAACTGATTAACCTACATTTTTCAATACAAACACAATATTTGGAAGCTAGTGTTGGCTAGAATATCACTTTCCAGGTAATTATTCATTCTCTCCATTCTGACTGATTCCAAAAATCCATTCATAGAAACTCACATACCATGAGGATGAGCATGGCATGAAAACTTAAATAAATTAACACTGTTTTATTAGTTGAAATATGTAACTTTATAACGGGGGAAAGAGGAAAGGAAATATATAGACAAGATATTTACAAAATTATATGTATTAATAAACTACCAAACCAGTTTTAGTTACTGAAAACATCTAAAATATGTTAAAAGCTATCCAGGCAACTGGGTTAATTTCTCCCTAATGATTTTAATGGAGCTCAGTGCTTATGGTAAGTTTCACCCTATGTAAATAGATTCATATATTAACCCTTAGAAAGTTTGTACTATAAGCTAAGTTATCTAGGGTTGACTGAATAAAAGCCAATTTAGTAAATATATTTTTTAAAATATTGAAATACAGATGCTTACTCTGGAAGAGGGCCAGTGAATTTCAGATTCTGCCTCTTTATCCTCAGCATGATCCGATGAATATGCTTCTTCCTCTGACGCTATATTTTTAATGTGTTCAAGAGCTCAATGCTGCAAGATGTTGAGCATTCTGTGGGACCTAAGCCAGTTAGGCACATGCTTAGCAAGTGAGTAGGCTCATTGCTACAAGTAAGGACATGATGTGAAATCCTGGCCCCATTTAAATCAATGGGAAGCAGTGGCGTAGCCAGGTTTAGAGCACAGGGGGAGCGGAGCTAAAAAAAAGGCGTCGGGAGAAAAAAGCGTCAGGAGCAAAAAAAGGTGCCGGGAGGAAAAAAAAATGCTCCGCTCTGGCTGCAGCGTAGGAGCAAAAGGCGTTGGAGCACAAAAAAGGTACCGCTTCTGCTCAGTGGGGGAGCGGCCGCTCTCTTCTCCCCGCCCCCGCCCGGCTATGCTACTGATGGGAAGTTTTGCCATTGACTTCAATGGGGCCTAGATTTCACCCCTGGATTATATAATAGTCTTTTATGATATTTGTTAAGCAAGCTATGGGCCACTTTTCATGTCACCAAAGTATATATGTCACTACGTGGGGAATCAGAAATTTGATAACTGAGGGCTCTTCAACCTAGCAGACACAGGTATAACAAAATCCAGTGGCTAAAAGTTGAAGATGGTCAGGTTTAGACTAGAAATAAGACACAAAATGTTAACATTGAGGATAATGAATCTTGGAAAAATTTACTCAGGGTTGTGGTGTATTCTTCATCACTGGAAATTTTTCAATCAAGACTGGATGTTTTTCTAGAAGATATGCTATAATTCACACAGGAATTAATTCAAGGAAGTCCTACGGCTTGCTTTATGCGGGAGGTCAGACTAGACTATCACTAAAGCCCTTTCTGGCTTTATAATCTATTAATCAAACTGGATCGAACATCAGACCAGTTTCTCAAGTAATGTTGAGTGTCTTCATTCCAGGGACTGCATTATTAATTATTATTTAACATTTATATTGCAGTAGCGCCTACAGGCCAACCAGATCGGGGCTCCATTGTGCTAGATACCATACAAATAAATTGTAAATAACCATCATCCCAAATATTTTAGTTTTTGTTATTTATTTAGAATCTACTTTTGGAGTTCTAACTGACTATAATTCCATACTCAGTACCCGTAAATCTATGGTGGTGCATGATTAACATTTAGGAGGAGGGAGCGGTATTATGTTTTTTAATTACTGAACCATATTTTTCCATTTTGGTTGCTGACCTTTTCCCCTTAAAAAGATGTAGCAGTTGGACATAATTAAAATATCTTCGATCCAGAGGGCTGCATTATTTTTGTAATGCTCCAGTTATTTCAATGTGTTAATATGAGAGAGAACATTGAAAAACAAGAGCCGTAACTGGATCGATGCTCACATAAAAATGTTTGAAGTTTGTATTTAATAGCTTATACTGCAAGACTTTTCTATCATAGCAATTTGGAAGTTAATTTATCTTCATTTCATTTTATAAGCAACTAAATCAGTTACATCAAAACAAATATTATTGAAACCCAGCTGTCAACCCATTGCATCGTATTAGAATGCACAAACACCAAGGAAACAGAACAGTTCATTTACCTGGATAGCACCAAACTAGCCAATGGAGACCTCAAAAAAGAAGCAACATCAAGGATAGGAAATGCATCCACCGCATTCACTAAACTCAACAATGTATGGAAATCAAAGATATAGAGCACCAAAATAAAACAGAATTTTCAACTCAAACATAATCTCAATGCTAATTTATGGCTGCAAGAGCCGGGGAGCTATTCAAATGTTAGATAGTAAACTAGATGCCTAGAAAGTTTCTAAGCATTGAGACTGTATTACCAGTGAAGAGATCTGAGAAATTACCAGCCAGCAGCTTGTCTTCACTAGAATTAGAATGAAGTGTTGCATATATTTGAGGCATGTACTCTGGAGGCCAACACAGAGACTCCCACATGAAGCTGTCAACTGAAAACTAACTGGTGTGAGAAAACCAGAATACCCAAGAGAAACCTTCAGAAGAACCCTTGGCAGGGAGGGCAGAACGGTTGATCTCAACACCATAGAGCAGATGGAAGTGGCAGCTAACTACAGAGAGGGGTGGAAGAGACTGGTTTCTACCCTATGCACCAATATTGGTGCAAGAAAGACATAGGTACTGGAACTAGGGGTGCTGGGGAGCTTCCACCCCCCCCCCCCGGGCTTGAAGTGGTTTCCATTATATACGGGGTTTACAATTTAGTTCAATGGTTCTCAGCACCCCCATTATACAAATTGTTCCAGCACCCCAAAGATAGATATAATAATGATAAAATAAAATAATAATGAATAAAGTGAGCCATTCAATTACTTTCTTTTTCTGTGTAACCATACATTCTTAATATACCGCTTGGGCCAAATTCAGAGGTAAATCAAAATTTGTCTAAGTAAACCTAGTAGGAGTTTTAGGAGTGTACCTTCTTTTGGCACATGGATCACACCAGTTTGGAATCGATCTACATTTAGTTAGACTCCCTTACCCTTGCTTCAGCCCTTCTCCCTTTTGAGACCCTGCCCAGCAAGGCTCTGCAGGCACAGGATGCGCTTTGTTCAAAAACTGCAGTGGTGAGAGCACGTTTTGCATTTTACATTTACCTACTGGTAATTATTTCATATTTCCCTGCTGCTATTTGATTAAGATCTTCTGGTGCAAGAACTGGATTGGAACATTTTGGTTAGTGTTAAAACTCTATGGCCCACTCCTGTAGTTCTTATTTAGGGACAGATTCTGTCTCATTTACACTAGACTAACACCAAGGAAGGTACTCTAACTTTACAAGGTATAAATGAGATTAACACCTGGCCCTTCAGTTTTACTGGCACTAAAAACAATGAATGGTAATGAGTTTATTCTTTTAGTTCAAGAAATTCTTTCTCAACATTAATGTTTTTATTCTTGTTTTGCACCCTCTTTGATTTCTAGTTTATTCATTTACTTTTCCTTGTGAAATTTTTCATTTTTTATATTCCAATCTGCACATCTAGACAAACTGTTTCCAGGTGATTTATTGTACAAATAATTTCATGTAAAACAAAATGACCACCTATTTATAGCACAGATAACATACCTTGGATGACTATATTAATCTAGAGTACTCACGTACTACAAGTGATGCAGAAAATATTTATATCCATCTGCATACTTAACTTGTATTTCTGAAATGAATATTCTTCCAGTGGTAAGTCCAACTGCTGTATAACTAACAAAAAACCTCATGTATTGAAATGCTTAGGCACAAATGTGTGAGTTAAGAGCATTATAGTAGCCTTAACTAAGCTTTCTTGAGCTTTGTGGGATTGAGCCTTACCTTGAATATAACTTTAATATAGATTTATTGCATTTATTATTACTAAAGTAATCAAAGGTAACATTTATTCCTAGTTTGAGTACATTTAATATTTCCTAGCTCTGACGGCTTTTAGCTACATTTATGACATGATTTCTGCTGTTGCATTGGAACTTTTTGTCATTTGTTTTGTTGCTAATTATCTTGTTGATAAATGGGAAAGTCTCGCCCAAGAGGCTAACTAGTTGTAGATAACAAATAATTACTCCCATTAATTCCACATATTTCCTTCCAAGATATCAAAATATTGCAGTATTCTAGAGTAATGCCCCCATGGTCCTCCACTTCTCATTTTCACTGGGGTAAATAAAGAATAACTCTGCTGAAGTCAGTGGGGTTACGTGGATGTAAAATTGAGGTATACTTTTTATTCACGTAGCTGAAGTTGCGTATCTTAGTTCGAACCGGGGGGTTAGTGTGGACCAGCCCTAAGGGTTTATTAGTTTTGCTGCTTTCGCTAGACGGGAATAGCTAAAGCAGCAAAACCTGACTCGTGTGGATGTACAGTTTATTATGGTTCAGCAAGAATAAGCTACACTGGTATAAGGCACCTTGTCCTTTATACCAGTATAACTGTATCAACACTAGAGGAGTTTTGCATATAGCGTTATAATTATACCTGTGAAAATCTACCCCCTCAACCAACATAGTTATTGCTATAATTTTTGGAGTGCAGCCCAGCCCTAGGAATTTCAACAGCTCTTCAGGCTGAGCCAGCAAGCTGGGAAGACTTTCAGTGCTGATTCCGGTGACCAGCCCTCCCGCTAATAGGGGATTTGTTTTATACAGGCAACTATTAGCCCCTCCGCCCGCCAAAAAAAGTGTCCTGATTTTTCCCACTTGCTACCCAGTCACCCTAGTGCTGATGCCACAAGCCCGGCTGGCAGCCGCGCGGAGTGGAAGCGGGGAGGATCATAGAGAAAAGCCCCCCCCCGTTGAGATACGCTGCCCTCCCCCCGAGGCCCCTTTTTTCAGCCTCAGAGGTGGGGCGGCGGGAAGCAGCCGCCCGGTCACGCCCGGGGGGCTTGGCAAGCCCTTGGCTGGGGTCTGGGGATCCTTCAGGGCTGCGGGCCCCCGGCGGCGAGCGGGGTCTGCCCGCCCGGGGGAGGAGGAGACGGGGGGTGCTCTCGAGCCGGGCGGGCTCTAGGACCCGGCGGGCTCCTGCGGCGGTTTCCCGGGGAGTCGGCTGCCCGTGTACGTGGTGCCGCGCGGGTGACTCGGCTCCATTAGCAGCGGCCTGGCGGGGAGCCCGCGGCCGGAGCAGGATGCGGGCGGAGGGGGCCGCGCGCGGGGAGGGCCTGGAGCGCTTCACCAGCCCGGGCAAGGGCCGGGGGCTGCGGGCCTGGCAGCGCTTCGCACCCGGGGAGCTGCTCTTCAGCTGCCCGGCCTACACCTGCGTGCTGACCGTCAGCGAGCGGGGCAACCACTGCGAGTGCTGCTTCGCCAGGTACCTGCCGGACCGCGGCTCCCCGCGGGTCCTAGCACCGCCCTCCCGCGGGGCCGCGGGAGTCCCCGGCGCACGTGAGCGTGGGGACTGGGAATTCCCGGCGCACGTGGGTCGGCGGGGGCTGGGCCCGAGAGTGGGGGTGGAGTGGCGTCCCCCCGCGCACAGGGGTTGGCGAGCGGGGATAGCCCCAGACTATGCTGGGCTTGGGGAGGGAGGTTAGAAGTGAGGGGTGGATCCTCTGCACAAACAGCCTGGGCGGGGCAGGGGAGGCGAGATCCTCAGGACACGTGTGTTCCTGGTGGTAAGAGATGGTGGGTGGCGTCCAACTATCAGGGTGTTGGCCAGCACTAGTGGTGTTCAACCTTTTTTTCATTTCCCTAAACATTTCAAATGGAGGTGCTGACTCCTTTGGAAACCTTAGGCATAGTCTGTGGACCCCCAGGCGTCAGCGGACCCCAAGTTGAAAACCACTGTTCGATGGTAGCATAGGCACCAACTTCCTGTGGTGCCGGTGGGGGCTAACGCCGGCCCCCGCCCCCTGACGCCGGGTGACGTTGCGGGCCCCCGCCCCCTGACGCCGGGTGACGTTGCGGGCCCCCGCCCGCTGACGCCGGGTGATGTTGCGGGCTGATGCCGGGTGACGTTGCGGGCCCCCACCCGCTGACGCCGGGTGACGTTGCGGGCCCCCGCCCGCTGACGCCGGGTGACGTTGCGGGGCCCCGCCCCCGACGCCGACGCAACGTCGCCCGGCGTCGGGGGCGGGGCCCCGCAACATCTCCCGGTGCTGAGGTAAGATCCCGGGACTGGCGGGGAGCTGTGCGTGGGCCCCGGGAATGGCGGGGAGCTGCCGGTGGGTGCTCTGCACCCACCAATTTTTCCCTGTGGGTGCTCCAGCCCCGGAGCACCCACAGAGTCGGCGCCTATGTGTGGTAGTGATTAGGGTGACCAGATGTCCCGGTTTTATAGGGACAGTCCCGATTTTTGGGTCTTTTTCTTATATTGGCTCCTATTACACCCCACCCCCTGTCCTGATTTTTCACATTTGCTGTCTGGTCACCCTAGTAGTGACACATTTTCACAGACTCCTTTGATGTAGACATTGAACCCCCAGGGTCCCTGGCC
Source organism: Chelydra serpentina (assembly GCA_037349315.1). NCBI lineage: Eukaryota > Metazoa > Chordata > Testudines > Chelydridae > Chelydra > Chelydra serpentina. The sequence goes on from JBAIAC010000001.1 coordinate 18,740,326, forward strand.
ACAGGTTGACAACCACTGCCTTAGATTAGGCCTCTGGGGGTGACTTGGTTTCAAGCCTGTGCTTTGCCATGGGCTTCCTGTGTTACCACGTATTACTCACTTATTCTCTTTCTGCTTCCTTTTCCCATCTGTAAAATGGGAGTAATATTTTCCTATTCCACACTGATGAATTAGGGTTGCCAATCCTCCAGCATTGTCCTGGAGTCTCTGGGAATAAAAGATTAATCTTTAATTAAAGATAATGTCATGTGATGAAACCTCCAGGAATTAATCCAACCAAAGTTGGCAACCCTATAAATATGTTAAGGGCTGAAGCACTCATATGTTAGGGTAAGGGGGGGGGCTATATAAGATAGCAGGGGCGTGGGTGAATACTGCTGCATCCATGATTTGGGACTGTCAAGGGCTTTTACATTGCTGAGACACCTCCCCCATCCTTTAATTCTCTCAGATGTTCTCTCTCTCAAGTCTATACTCATCTGAAGATCCATTGACGTCCAAGTTTGTCATTATTACGCTGTAACTTGATCTTCACGTGCTGATTTTACTCCCTCCTTTTTATTAAGTAATAGTGGAGGTGAGCACCAGAGACATATAAGTACATTAATAAAATAATCCCAAATATGGGCTACAACTTCCTGTGGACTCAACTTCCTCCTTTAAAAAACTTTCCTTTTTACAGAATTGTTTTTCTTTGTATAAACTTTATATGGGTCTTTGGGTACAGCACTGTCACTAAACGTCTTCCTTAAAACTGTTTTTCTTACAGTTCCATGTTCAGTTCTATGTAGGTTGTTATATCGCGCTCATCACCATAGTATCTGAGCACCTTCCAGAAGTGCACTAACTAAATGACTAACATCTGCCCTGTTTGTTCCTTCAAGTGTCCAGAGAAGTGTCCCATTTCCTCTTGAGAATATTCTCATACTCTGTGGCATGACTCTCTGAAAACTCTTAGGCCGAGGAATAACTTTACTCATGTGAATAATTGCATTGCATTCAATGTGACTAAGTGTTTACAGATCAGAGCCTATAGAATGTATCCAACCAAATGTTGCCCAAACAAATGTTCACCAAACTTCACCCATTCAGCAAGATGTAGTTAAACTTGTACCTTTCATGGGTCTTCTCTGTTCTCTGGCCGATGCCTTTTACTCTCCATGCTTCCTAAACCATATTTGAAAGGACACTGTTAAGTTGAAACTGTCAATTTCAGCAAAATTAACAAATATTTTTGGTGACGTTGACCCAGACCTAAGTCCCCTGGCACATTTTTTTAAAATATAGGCAGGAGTTCCTGTTTATTTTTAAATGTTTCTCTGTTGCTGTGGGAAAGGCCCACCACCCAAAAGCCAAACACTCAAATAGGTGGAAACTGATTAGACGTGGGGGAAACAGTAAAACTGATATGCAAAGTGCTATCAGATACACAAAGCTAATGAACTGAAATATATAGAAGAAATTCTAATTACTTTTAGATATACGTAGTACTCTTAGAGGTTACTCAATAGTAGGCATACAGTTTTCAGATGGAATTTTTTTCATTGATGGTGTTGATCTTTAAACCTCAACAACTTTTTAAGGGTGGGCTGCGGAGCATGGAGGGAATACAGTGCACCTTGCCTCAGAATGAGGACTTCCCTATGGTATTTGCTACGTTATGGCTGTATTCAAATGAAAAGGGACTGTGAAGTGTTGAGGGAAACTTTCATAATACATTGATCACAGAGCAGATGCTGTACCCAGTATTAAGTCACTTGAAAGTGTTTAAAATGTTGTGTGTTTAGATTTCAGAGGGCTTGTTGATTAATAAGAACATTTTCAACCACACAAACACTGTTAGATAGACAAGCAATAGAACTAAAAAATTAGGACGCAAAAGATTTATATCCATGATTAAATCAATCAAGCAACCAATACTTAGAGAAGAAAGAAAAGCAATATATCAGTGTGTGGAATGTAATTACAAAGGATAATGTAAAGTCTAGCAGTATAGAATAACATGTTTCTGAAACCATGACTTGATTAGGATAGTAAAGTCTTTTACGTAATAACAGCTATTAGGAAAACTTGCATTTGAAACTCTAAATAAATAAAACAAACAAAAATAAATAGACTAGGTTCAAGCTGTAACCAGAATATTCTGGACAGAAGGTCATTTGATTAGGAAAATACAGTGTATTGTGCAAAACTATTTTTAAATAAGTGCATTCCTGTCGCCCAGGGCACATTCACTAAATCGTGATTGTATGTCAAAGCTATAGGGTATAGCCTCCCTATTAAATTCACTATTAGAAGATAGATATAACTTCTGTTTTATTTTTTTAAGGAAAGAAGGATTGTCCAAGTGTGGAAGATGTAAACAGGCATTTTACTGCAATGTGGAATGTCAGGTATGTGTTGCAACAACTTGTGAGGAGGGCAAGGGGTTCACTAAAGCAGTAAGCTGCACTTATCATTAGTTTAGTACAGCACTGACAGGCTGCAATCACATCTACTGTTAAGAACAGCAAGCTGGTCACTTTCAGCATCCCTCAGATGCTGAGAGTGGAGTTGTGCCTTGGACAATTACAGGATTTAGACATGTTCATATTAAGTGATTCAAGATCAGCTATGCTGGGACATGGTATTACTGAGACATTTGATTAGTACAGCCTACCAGCCCACTAATTACCTCAGTAACTTCAGCCTACTTTAAATATACTCAGATTTAACATTAGTCCCCTAAGCTGGTGATGAAGTCTCTGTCTAGCTGAAAAATAAATATCTCTGATTTAGCTTTTTCAAAATCTGTTGCAAGTGTTAAGAGAATTAACTCTTTCCTGGTTCGTTTTTTGCTCTGGTCAAAGGGAGGCAGACAATGGTAGAGAGTTCAAAGCTTTATTCTACACCCATGCTACAAACAGAAATGGGTGGGTCCGGACCACGAAGGACCGTTACAGGGCATATTTATACACACAAGTAAACAACTCATACTGCGCAGGAGCGGAAGGCACTGAAGTCATACCTTTGGCAATGAATATACTAATTCAGCATTAGCTAAGGCTTAATCTCTCTTTCTGCAACAAATATGCTGTTACTGCACTAGCAAGACCTTGGTCCCACACTGAAAGGGCCGAGGCAAACTCTGGCTCAGGATTAACCCATTACCCTCCCCCCTTTGAGCCTATGAGAGCTCCGCTATTCATGGGCTCACCCTGAGGCTTGTATTTGGCATTTAGTTTACAACGCATTTATTGCTGCTATTGATAATTATAGTGCATATTAGTTTAGAAACCTACTGTGCTTCCTCTCTTAGTCTTCAAAAAAGAACGACATAGGTTCATGGAGGATAGGTCCATCAATGGCTGTTAGCCAGGATGGGCAGGGATGGTGTCCCTAGCCGCCGTTTTCCAGAGGCTGGTACTGGGCGACAGGGAATGGATCACTTGATGATCACCTGTTCTGTTCATTCCCTCTGGGGCACCTGGCATTGGCCACTGTCGGAAGACAGGATACTGGGCTAGATGGATCTTTGGTCTGACCCAGTATGGCCACTCTTATGTTCTGACACTTCTATTATGGGGCAGAGATAACCAGAGTGGCCAGTCGCTGATATTCATGTTATGGAGCTTTTAATGTGCTTTAAAATAGAATAGAATGAAGGACTGGTTCACTGAAAAACACCCCAGTGCTATTATAATTCTATTTTTTCTTTGTTTTGGAGGGAGAGCTTGTTCTTATCTAATTCACTGAATCTAGCCAATTCCAGTATGCTGCCTTTGCATACTTGACCTAAAGTAACCATGCTCCTTATGTGTGAGAAAAATATACGCAGTCTAAGTGCTAGCTAAATAATGAGACACATGTTAACTTATAGAATCCTCTAGGGCAAGGGTTGTGGTATGGAATGCTGTTCATGAAGGACTAAGGTGATCAAATTCACTTCATTGGGAGGTTAGATAAGAGCTGAGGTCTTTGGTGTGAAAGCAGATTTTTAACTAGTAAATCATCCACCACAAGCCTTCTCTCAGATGGTAATGTGCTGATTGTCATCTTGTTGTTTGTATGCAGAATATTCTACATTCCCCATTAGCTGGGGTGAAATGCAGAATATTCTACATTCCCTTAGTTGGGATGAAATATTGTAATTGTGCTATCCTCGTCCTAAGCTCAATATTTGGGATTGCTGCTGCAGCTTCAGAAAGAGCTTTCATTTTAACAAGCCATCTTGTTCCTCCGAAAGATGATATTGCATATCTGTAGTATCTCTTTTATGCATTCCCCCACCCCCAAACTTCTAACTTTTATGCTGATTTTGTCTGTAATTCTGGCATTCCTATAAAAACACTAAGAACCTAGGGCCAGATTCTACCAGCCTTAGTAGTCATGTGTCTCTCCCGCCCTAGGTCAGATTCTGATACCTTACCCACGTCAGTAGGACTGTTTGTTGAATAAGGTGCTACCCAATGTGAGTAAGGGTATCAGAATCTGGTCTAGAGTTAGTTACTAGTCAATTTGAGTAATGGGCAGCAGGATCTGGCCTCCTTTGATTTTCTTTCATCTGCAAAGGACAGTGGGACAAGGGTATATTTGCCTATTAGCTTTGTATTTTTTTTCCTCTTTCACTTTCTTCATTTCCATTATTTATATAGGATGGAAAGATCCCTGAGAGGTGGTAATATGGCCAAACTTGTTCATGACGACAGCTGGGGGGAGATAACCTTTTAGTTTAGGTAAATGAACTATCCCTCTTCAGATCAGGCTTTCCCCCTATATTTTAGTGTGCGAACCATGGCGAACCACCATTTTGTGGAAAACCATCAAATGGCCTCCTACTTTTGAGTCACAAGCTGGTTTGGAAAGCTTTTAGCAAAGGCAGCTTAAAAATGTAAATATTGATATTGGCTTACATAAGAGGTTGAAGGAGATTGTCAGGACAGTAGTTCCATAGAGTAGAAAGTGAAAGCTTCGTGAAATGAGCATCTTTAAGGACCATGGGGAAAGTCCTGCAAAAGCGTCACAGGAAGCCTAGCTAAATCCTCTGACAACCCCTAATCTCGTCATGAGAAGCACTTGCTCTTAGATGTAAGCAGTGAATGCTGGGTGACATTGTTTCAAACCAGCCCTGTACAATTCATGTGAGAGAATCCAATAATATTTGCAATAAAATTGCTCTGTGCTCTATAACATCTTCTATCTGAGAATCTGTTTCTTCACAAACAAGAAAATAAGCTGCACAATACTCCTGTGAAGTAGATAATGGCTATTGTTGCTATTTTACAGATGAATTAATTAAGGTAGAGAGAAGTTAAACAACTTGGCCCAGATCAAACAGCAAGTGCATGTCTTACGTTGAGTCATTTGCGTTAGCCACAAGTCCATCCTCTGCCTCCCAGTATTCTGGAATCTGCGCTCCAGACTTGAGGAGGCTTATAGAGTAGGAGCTAGTTCCTCTCCTCCCTTACGCGTTGGCCCCCCAAGAACAGGTATTAATGTATTGTAGATCACTCATTTTTTTACAGTGTGAGGTAGTGTTTGTATTTTGCTGTCTCTAATGTTTTTAAAGGGCCAGAACACCCCTTATTGTGATGAAATGTCCTTCCAAGAGGAAAAGTCTTCTCACCATCCACTCAGGAAGTCAGAACATCCTGAAAGCTTCAGGAGACAACATTTAGCAGAAGAGCTGATTGTGTGATAAGCTAATGATAATTACAACCCTTCCTACATATATATATATATATATATATATACACACACACACACACACATAATGCTTTGTATATAAAATCATTCAGTAGTGTTTCAATGTCTTGACTGTAATGTGATGTGTCCCAGCATTGGCTCTTTCTTCATCACTATATGTGAAATGCTTAGGGCTTCTTGCTCTCTCGTTGGCATAAATCTATCTTCAGTGTTTTGGATCCTTCTGAATCACTCAGATGAAATTTAGGAACGTTGCTGGGATTGAATTCTTCTGACATTCTTTCAAAGTTATCTTCAAGCACAACATTCTTTAGAAACCAGTCCCCACTGACTGTATATGCTGCACAGACAATCTACATCACATCTTCACCCTTGTCTTGTTCAAAGGCACTTTTCACCAATTCAACAATTCTCTGTCAAAGTTGAGAAGGACATCTGTGCCTTGATATTGAACTTGTAACAGTGGGACGTACAGTAAATGTTTCCCTTTCAGCTTTCATGGAGGTGGGACTTCATGCTTTGGGTTTCTTCATACCAAACTGATTAAAGTCTGGAGCTGCCCTTAACAGCTTTCTTATAGCATTGTTCATTTGATATTTTTAGTACTCTGTGAATCCACACTCATTTGCCCAATTCAGCTAAAAATTGCCTTTGCCAACAAGAACCTGGTATAGATACAGTGCTATAAAAATAATCTGAAAATCACTGTGTCTAACAGCTCTTTGTCACATATTCAGTGTACTGTGTGGGGCATGAAATACATTTCACTTCAATTCACGCTCCGCTCACCTTTCTAAAACAGTTTAAAACATGAGAACGGCCATACTGGATCAGTCCAATGGTCCATCTAGCCCAGTTCCTGTCTTCTGACAGTGGCCAATGCCAGCTGCTTCAGAGGGAATGATCAGAACTGGGCAATTATGGAGTGATCCATCCCCTGTTGTCCAGTCCCAGAATCTGACAGTCAGAGGCCTAAGGACACCCAGAGCGTGGGGTTGCATCCCTGACCATCTTGGCTAATGGATCTATTCTCCATGAATTTATCTAGGTGTTTTTTTTAACGCAGTTATACTTTTGGCCCTTATAACATCCCCTGGTGACAAGTTCCCCTGGTTGACTGTGTGTTGTATGAAGAAGTAAAGTACTTCCTTATGTTTGATTTAAACCTGCTGCCTCTGAATTTTATTGGGTGACTCCTGTTTCTTGTGTTATGTGAAGGGGTAAACAACACTTACTTTCTCAACACCATTCATGATTTTATAAACGTCTACTGTATCTCCCCTCAACACTAATCATCTCTTTTTCCAAGATGAGCAGTCCCAGTCTTTAATCTCTCCTCAGATGGAAGCTGTTCCATAACTCTCCTCAGATGGAAGCTGTTCCATAACTCTCCTCAGATGGAAGCTGTTCCATTTTGTTACCTTCTCTGGACTTTTTTTCCAATTTTAATATAACTTTTTTTGAGATGGGATGACCAGAACTGCGTGCAGTATTCAAGGTGTGGGTGTACCATGGATTTATATAAAGGCATTTTGATATTTACTGTTTTACTATCTATCCCTTTCCTAATGATTCCTAACATTCTGTTTGCTTTTTGACTGCTGTTGGAAACTGAGCGGATGTTTTCAGAGAACTATCTGAAATGACTCCAAGATCTTTCTTGAGTGGTGACAGCTAATTTTGTATATAGTGGTGGGATTATGCTTTCCAATGTGCATTACACTGCACTTATTGCATTGAATTTCATCTGCCATTTTGTTGCCCCGTCACCCAGTTTTGTGAAATCCCTTTGTAATTCTTCAGTCAGCTTTGCACTTGTAATGCACTATCTTGAGTAATTTTGTATAATCTGCAAACTTTGCCACCTTACTGTTTACTCCTTTTTCCACATAATTTATGAATAGGGTGAACAGCTGGTCCCAGTACAGCTCCTTGGGAGATCCTGCTTATTTACATCTCTCTCTTCTGAAAACTGACCATTTATTCCTACCCTTTGTTTCCTGTCTTTTAACCAGTTACTGATCCTTGAAAGGACCTTCCCTCTTATCCCATGGCTAAGTAATTTCCTTAAGAGCCTTTGGTGAGGGACCTTCTCAAAGGCTTTCTGAAAGTCCATGTACACTATATCTAAGCCCCTTCGTTTTCAGTTTAATCCAAATTTTCCCCCCCAAAATCGTGGGATTTACAAAAAATATTATTCTTTTTTTTCCTGATTTTTGTCCTACTTTTGTATCATTCAAATATATATAAAAAACTTGTTTTAGGAAAATACAATACATTGCGTGAGATATATGAATTATGATAATACATTAGTCTGTGTATATATGCAAAGATGCCTGTAGAAGTAAGGCTACCTATTAGTCTAGAAGATACACACGATAAGCAGACACGCACGCAAACTCTAAAATGCATGCGAATCTGAATGTACTGATGAATCTCATGCCCACTGCGTACAGATTTCAAGCCATTAGCAGATAACAGTTTAAAGTTTTGACACACTAAAATGGAAAGAAAATTAAAATCTGTATCAGAATACGTCTCAGAACAAGTATTTGAAAGTTTTAAAAAAAACAAAAAGAAGAAAAGGATGAAGTTGACTGTATGCGCTGCAAATGGTGTGTGGCCCAATTATTAAATGTAAATATGTATAGGCTATTAGTTATAAGTCTACAAGAGTAAACTGTTTATTCAAATGAAAAGTTTTATTTGGGGATTAGAGATATTTTGTTTTCTTAAACTCAGAGGTGTCATTGTGTTTTGAGTTCTATTTTAGTTCTGCAGCAAACCACATTGAATTCCCTTCATCAAAGCATTAATCTACTGAATACTTTTCCCCCCTGTCCTTCCATCCACCAAAATAAACCCCGATATTTACCCTGAAAAATTATTTTTTTTGCGCTGATTTTTCTCTTGTTTTTGTTGGTGTAGTAATAAACACTGATAAATTCCTGGGAAAAATTAAACAAAATAAAAACCAAAACGAAGGGCCTTAACTATATCCAATGGATCACCCTTGTCCACGTCCTTGTTGACCCCCGTCAAAGAATTCTAGTAGATTGGTAGATTGGCATGATTTCCCCTTGCAAAAGCAGTGTTGCCTGTTCCCCAACAAATTGTGTTAATCTATGGGTTTTATAATTCTGTTCTTTACTATAATTTCACTCAATTTGCCTGGTATTGAAGTTAGGCTTATCAGCTTGCCTGGTATTGAAGTTAGGCTTATCAGCTTGTAATTGCCAGCCTGTAATTGCCAGGATTGATGTCACATTAGCTATTCTCCAATCATTGGTACAGAGCATAATTTAAGTTATAGGTTACATACCCCAGTTAGTAGTTCTGCAATTTCATACTTGAGTTCCTTCAGAACTCTTGAGTAATTACCATGTGGTCCTGGTGTCTTATTACTGTTTAGGTTATCAGTTTGTTCCAAAACCACCTCTACTGACACCTCAATCTGGGACAGTTCCTCAGATTTGTCACCTAAAAAGAATGCTTCAGATGTGGGAATCTCCCTCACATCCTCTGCAGTGAAAACTGATGCAAAGAATTCATGTAACTTCTCAGAAATGGTCTTGTCTTTCTTGAGTGCTCTTTTAGCACCTCTGTTGTCCAGTGGCCCCACTGATTGATTGTTTGGAAGGCTTCCTGATTTGATGTACTTAAAGTTTTTGTGTCATTTGGTGGTAGTTCTTCAAATTCTTTTTTTGGCCTGCTTAATTGTACTTTTACCTTGACTTGCCAGGGTTTATGCTTTTTTCTATTTTCCTCAGTAGGATTTGACTTCCAGTTTTTAAAGGATGCTTTTTGCCTCTAGCTGGTTCTTTTACTCTGTTTAGACATGGTGGCAATTTTGGTCCTGGTGTTTTTTGTGGGTTTTTTTTAAAATTTGGGGTATATATTTAATTTGAGCCTCTACTATGGTATTTTAAAAAAGTTTCCAGGCAGCTTGCAGGCATTTCATTCTTGTGACTGTTCCTTGTAATTTATGGTCAATTAGCTTCCTCATTTTTGTGAAGTTCCCCTTTTTGAAGTTAAATGCTACTGTGGTGGGCTTTTGTGGTATTTCCCCCCTCCTCTACAAGAATGTTAAATTTAATTATGTTATGGTCCCTGTTACTGAGAGGTTCAGCTATATTCACCTCTTAGACCAGATCCTATATGCCAGTTAGGACTAAATCAAAAACTGCCTTTTCCCTTGTGGGTTCCAGGATTAGCTTCTCCAAGAAGCGGCCATTAATGGTATCTAGAAACTTAATCTTTGCATCCCATCCTGAGGTAACATGTACCCACTCAAGGCTGGTCTACACTACCCGCCCAATTCGGCGGGTAGAGATCGATCTTCTGGGATCGATTTATCGCGTCTCATCTGGACATGATAAATCGATCCCAGAAGCGCTCCCCGTCGACTGCGGAACTCCTGCTCGGCGAGAGGAGGAAGCGCTGTCGACGGGGGAGCCTGCCTGCGCTGCGGGGACCCGCAGTAAGTAAACTTAGTTCGATCTAGGAAACGTCGACTTCAGCTACGCTATTCTTGTAGCTGAAGTTGCGTTTCCTAGATCGATCCCCCACCCCAGTGTAGACCAGCCCTCAGTATGGGGATAGTTGAAATCCCCTAGTGTTATTGGCTTTTCTGTTTTTGTAGCTTCTCTAATCTCTCTTCTCTCTTCTCTAATCTCCATCACCATCCTGGTCAGGTAGTTGGCAGTATATTCCTATTGCTATTATTATTCAAGCATGGAATTTCTATCTAGAGAGACTCTATGGTACAATTTGATTCAGTTAATATTTTTAGTATATTTGACTCTATGCTCCCCCCCCCCCCATATAGTGCCATTCCAATATCCCAACTGATTTGAAAGTAATTCTTCCAAGTATAACTTTTAAAAAGAAGTTTAAAATAGCAAACAAAAGGTTTTGGATAAGTTTTTCAGAATTATGGATTGTAATTGTATTTCAATTTCAATACAGCCAATTAAACACTTTGAGTTTAATGGGCTGTATTCTGTGCTCAGATACAACTTTGCAGCCTATGTAAGTTCCAAGGGTTGTCCACTGTGTGCAGTTATGTAGCATCTTCTACTGGAGGGTCTTAAAGTGCTTTACACACTTTAGTGAATTAAGCCTCACAATATGCCTTTCAGGAGGATATTTTCCCTTTTTTTTTTGCAAATGGTGGCAATGAAGAGATGTACAGACTTGCCCAAGGTCACTCCAGAAGCTTGAGGTAAGTGTGGAAAAAAGTGGCAGATCTGGAAAAATGAGCACAGCTCCTGTCTCCTGGCCACGAGTCTTTGACACAAGTCTTTGACACGCTGTGTTGCAGCGTGAAGATCCCTTTGCACTTCACTGCCCACATGAGGCAGCTTTTAGGCTGGCACAAATAGCGGAAGGCGGATTAGCCCATTGCGTGGCGATGGGGGGAATCCGCCAGTGGCATAGAGTTGGCATAGCAGCTCCCTCACGCTCACATTCTGGGGCTGGCATGGGGGATGTGGCCAGGGCTCGTTTAATGTTTGCTGATCTCCAGTTACTGTTTTGGCCTGTTGGCAGCCAGAATAACTTAGAGTAGCCTTCAGGTTGCTCCTCTTGAACTGAGCAATTACATAATCACAGAGTGAGCCTCGGACAAAGGTATCACAGAGGTGAGCTTTAGACCATCGTTGCAACCGCAGTCCCTTTTGACATGGGCTGTGTGCTCCTTGGCTGCAGCTGAGGATTTAGCCCTGGGTCCCCCTTTCTTCTCCTGCCTGCTTTCTGACTTTTTCTCTGAGAAGGTTTGTGAGTGTCGGTTGAGTCATATCACTCTGCTTTTCACTGCCAGCATCATACAGTATCGACTTGCTGTTACACTAATGGAGTTCAAGCACCACATGCAGTTGTTCAGGTCTTGACTTTTTAAGTATGATTTTAGTCTAACAGCATCAGACCTATGCTCATTTTTGTCCTCTCCCCCATCAGAAATTAACTGTTCAACAGCTCTGAAGAGAAATGTTTTAAGAGGGTTACATCATTACAAATGCAGAATTGGTGAACTATAAACCAGTTACTACTGCTCCCTCTTTCAGCTATTAAACACACCTATTGTTTATCCTTTACAGAGAGCTGAGGTCAGCTAATCATCGTGCAGCTTGTTCTGTACTTGTCTCTTCCTCCACATTTAAAATGAGCTCTGTAAACGGAAGGCTTGAAGATTTTATTTGTTGTATTGCACTGTTTGGAATCTGTACTTCTGCAGCAAAGGAAACCATGAATTTGGAGCCTGCTCATTTCTCACTCAAGTCAGTGGCAAAACTCCAGTTGACTTCAGGAGGGAAAAGCTTTAGCCCTTGAGGTACAATTTTGGGCCACACAGCCTCAGAAAGTGGGGACCAAAGATGATTGTAAACAGTCTTCCCTTTCCTGATCCCAGCCCATCTAGGTCCCTCTACTGCAATTTAGGGTAACCTCATGGCTCCTCTAAGCTACACCCAGCTGCCCAGAACTCCAAGGGGCTTTTTTTGACAGCCAGGTATCACCAGAGCACAGTGACTTGTCTATTCCCTGTTTTCTGTCCATGCCTCCACTCCAGGGGCCAAGTGGAAAGGGTCCAATGCACCATCCTTGTGCCACCTGGACATTCCCATTAGCAAGGGGAGTCCTGAGGAGGTTGATTAAGCCTGTTTACCAACTGCTTTATGCCACTGGCGTATAGAAAAGGATAGGGCCTTCGTTTCTTATGCAACTAAATCCCTGCTTGCTAGTTTCAGTAAGAATCTTGTCTTGCAAAAAGTCTGCACGTTTTCATACAGGTGGATTTAAGTCAAATATAACTTGGAATGTTTCTGTTATGTTAAAATTTCATTTAAGTGAACATGCTTCTGGGTGGGAAAGAAGAGTGAGAGGAAATTTACAATCCTTGAGTTGTCAAAATTACTAAGGGTATAGTGAGAACTGATCAGGAGCTCCTATCTAACCCTTCCCTTTAATATGAGAACAAGGGGACACTTGATGGAAGTTTAAGGGCAGTAGGTTTAAAATAAATAAAAGGAAATGCGACTGTAATTTATATACATTGTAAAGTCCATGTGTGGTCTTCACTCTCTCAGGAGACCATTTTGAAAATACTTTTTAAAAGGATTAGGTGATTTGTGCACATTTAGTTGGGCAGTTCCTGGAGTTCTTACTTGAGAAATATTCACATTGGTTTTAATGAGAGTTTTGACTGAGTAAAAACGGCAGGATTTGGCCCATTGTTGATAAAAGACCAAATGTTCCCCTCTGCTTCCAAGAGGGGAGGGTAGCAAAAAAGCTGGGGTGGAATTGGAGGAGGTGTAGGGAGAGGGGGTCCACTGTAGCATCTGTGTGGTCATGGAGGCGTGAGGCATCCAGGTAGATATCCTGGGCCGCTGGACAGATCTCCTGAGATCTGCATGTTTTTAGATTGAGCATTCCATCAGAGTGGTGCTTAAACAAGCTGTATCTACTCCTGAGATTTCCTGTCTCCCACATGTGAATAACCAGCGTTGGGTCCATATTTATCCAAGTTATTAAGTCAAAGTATTTTGTGTGGCAGCTGTACAAGCTAAGGCTGCGCTCATGGTAATCAAATCTCATTCCTTGCATAGAGAAGCTACCTAACTGGTCAAACTGTTATAAGTGTTAGTATATGGAAGTGTTTGCGTCTCAGTCTCTTGTCCCTGTCAGCTCAGGACTCATTTCATTTAAGTTGTGACTAGCTCCACCTTTATCTCTTATCTTATTTCTGCTAATGTTGCCCCATTGTCCCCTTTGCCCTACCAACCTCACTATCCCCTTCATTTTTCAGTCCCACTCTCATGCTCATGTCTCCTTCCATGTTGCTCCCTGTGCCTGGAATGAGCTTCGCTCCCAGTGGGCCACTCCCTCACCCTTTCCTCATTGAAATCCCTCCTAAAAAGACTCGCTTCTTATGGGAGTCCTTCAAACGCTAACCCATGTCAATCTCGTATCCTCTCCAGCCCAACATTATGTAAATGGGGACGAGAGGGAAAGAAGACGCAAGGGCTTGAACCTCAGTCACTTATCACTGGATGTAGCACTTCAGGGCCATATTGCAATACCTTTACTCACGCTCAACAATGCCATACACCACAAGTAGTCCCACTGAAATCAGTGGGATTCTTTGTGGGGGCAGGAACCCTGCCCAACACAAGTATCAGTGGTAGAATCAGGCTCTAAGTGTTTGTATGATTGGACTCTGTTAACCCTTCCAATGGCTTTCCCAGGACCTTTTTGTCTTATCTGGGTATCTGTCTTCTACACTCTCTAAGCCCCACTGGACAGAGACTATTTTTATTTGTGTCTTCTGCTGTACCAACAAAGCACATCACTGCCATTTAACAAATGATATTAATTTTACGTGGGACTGAAAATTTAAGATCATGTTTGGCACCCCAGATGTCTCCCTTTGGGCTTGAATTGAGTACTGGTTGTTTGTTTTGTAGTATGCTGCACTAGTCTAGTCTTCAGGCCAATAATCCAGTAGTCCTAGCTGATGCAATCATTTTGAAGAACTTGGTGGAGGAGGTTACTTTCCCACTCTCTTTGATGTGGAAAACACAAGGCTTAGCAAACTTCCTTTCCAAAAGTAGTGTCACTCTGCCTTAAATGAGGGGAAAAATACAGTAGATGTAATGAAAATAGGAAAAAAAAATCATTAATACAACACTGGGGATTCAGCTAGAACAATGATACCTGCTATAATTCAAACCACTCAGAAAAAACGTGGAAAAGAATGCTAAATGCAATCCTGCTGTGATTGCAGAGACGGGATCTCTGAGTGTTTTCATACCAGGTATTACTCAGTCATCACTATTGTCTATTCCTGCAATGTTTCAGGCTTTTATCTTGCTTTGCACAATTCAGCCGTATCTTGTCCCTTTAACCTCCCTACTAGTTCACATAACTCAGTATGATTCTGCCTGAGGAAAGATTTTAATTAACAATGTTTAGAGAATAAAGGAAACAAATGCATTTTGAAAACATTATTTTGAGACAGGCATATAATGTTGTATCTTGGCTTTGTTTTTCAAGTATTCTTATTAATTAAACAGTGTATGTGAACATAAGTCTGTATTAAAAAAAATGTAGGGTCTGATCTTACACTTCTTCTTGCACACCCCAAACTCCTCAAATTGAAGTCAGTGGGAGTTTGGGATGTGCAAAGAATGAAGGATTGGGTCCTCATTGTGTAATTCTTGAGAGCACAGGCTAAAGACTATAAGGGCCCACAGAAGTTTTCCAACCATCTCTCACAGTGCATAGGAATTCGGCATTTCTAAGGACAAATTTTGCAATGTGACTGCTGCATCAATGGGAATCTCCAAGATATTTTTTCTAAATGATATGACTAAAATGTAAAATACTTTAAAATTCTACGTTGTTGTCGCCTCTTAGAACTGTCAGACCTTGGGGTTGCTTCACGTAGGCTGCACATAAAATCTCAATTTTGGATTTGAAAAAAAGAAACTAAGGGCAATGGGCCTAACTTGGCAAGGTGCTGAGCACCTTCTGCACCCTGTTGAGCCTCCAATGTGAGTTGAGGGCCTTTGTTCCCTCCCATGGTGAGTCCCTAAAATTTATCTCCGCATATGGGGCAATTACAATGGAAATTCCTGAGGCATCAAGATGAGACAGTGGGTCTGACTTTTATTTTGATGTATAACGTCTTAAATAACCATGGGTCAGTCTACCTGAGGGACATTGAGTTGCTCCAAATCCTATCATGGCACTTGAGGGTGGTGATGATGGGCCCCATGCTGGAATTTTTCAAGGGTGATGTGCAGGGCTGACTCTCTGAAGGCCTGTGACTTTGGAGTATGTGTGAAACATTAGTATCCTTCTAGGGCAGGGATCTCAAACTCAAATCACCATGAGGGCCACATGAGAACTAGTAAATTGGCCCGAGGGCCGCATCACTGACACCTTTTCATACAATGATACAAAAGTACAGTCAAAAATGAAAAAAATGAAGAGCAATATAGTATTCTATTAAAAGTCAATGTATTAACTTTTTAAAAACTGTAATGCAAATAGGGGTTTTAATAAAATATAAACACTCAGTAATGTTTGGAGCTTGGCTGCCAGTGGAGTCGGCGCCTATGGCGGGCCGCAGGAAAGAACTCCGCAGGCCACGTGTTTGAAACCCCTGTTCTAGGGGCAGCCAAAGACTTTCATGTTCTCACTTTAGCTCAGTCATAAATTTGTGGGACTTGTTATGGTATGCTCCTCTGTCTTCTCCTCTTCTCTCCACCTCACACCTTCCCTTGGCTCAGGTGTTTTATTTGAGGATAGGGATTGATTGCCTCTTAAGTATTGAGGGACAAATGCATAAATGTAACCCATTGTGTGTGTTTTACCACTTTATATGTCCTGTGGGCATGAATGTTAGAAATGTCTGATATAAAATTGAACATTGATTTACGTTCTAAATATACGAATAAGGTGCAATACACTCCAGTCCAGGAGAGGCCTGAACCACACCCTGTGTACCACTTAAACCTATTAATGTGGATCTCTGTGTGCAGGAATTAATGACCTGCATCCATTTCATCCATAGAGTGTTCAGGAAAGTCTCAGACACCCGAGAACAGCTGTTCATAACTTTGCTTGATGGCAAAAAATTAATTACATGTAATGTTTTACTGTATATTACATTTAAGGGAAGTATGTAACATTGAATTTTAACTAAAGGGTATCTGTCCTCTTTCAGCCACTAATCTTGCTGCTCCTGCATTGGAGAGCCCCAGGCTTATTCTATTACACTTTGCTAACTAACAAAATAAATCTGAATAATCTATTCAATAGGTCTGATTCTGATCTTACATACACTCTTTATATTGATGCAAGCTCCTAGATTTCAGAGGACTTACTCCTGATTTACACCAGGGTCATATCTGAATTAGGGCCAATGTATTTATTAAATAGAAATTGAATCCAGTCTAACCATTAAGCGAGAACCTATTCTCCTCTCCCACACTTGTTCTGAACAATAAGGGTTGACGATAAAAAACCGCGTTTCATGTTTTTTTCCACCAAATAAATGAAGATAGTATGACCTTGACTCATCCTTGGCGAGCATGTTTAAAAAGAAAAAGACAGCTCTGTCCCTTAAAAATTACTCAAGCTTTTGTTCCGATTTAGCAAGTGTCATTTTATTTTTCTAAAGGAAACACATTTCACTTGACCTCCAGGTTCTGGTGGGACTTGCTGCATCCTCTTTTTTCATCTCTTTATCTACTGTGCTTCTTTTTTATTAACCTTCCAGAAAGCAGATTGGCCTATGCACAAGCTGGAATGTTCTGCCATGTGTGTTTTTGGGCAGAACTGGAATCCCTCAGAGACTGTGAGACTGACTGCGAGGATTCTTGCCAAACAGGTGAGCAGAATGCAAGACTTTGAGAAGTACATGTCTGTTTTCAAAGGGGGGTGGAGGCGAAGAGCTGGAAGAGCAGGAAAATGAAAATTTGACCTACAGTAACTGTCCCAGCAAAGCAGGCTTCGTGTTAGTTTCCTGTGTACAGATTGGCTGCAGTGCTGAGTGTGAGCAGCTGAAAAAACTGACGGCTGAAATGGCTTCAGCGGCATATCGTCCAGTTGGAGGCTCTGAGGAGGTGTTAAGCTGATGTCTTAGAAGAACCAGTGCAGTGTGGGCTAAAGACCAAAAATTGGAGAATTTTACTAATAGGGTCACTAAATACAATGGACCTGATTCTTTGCTCATGTATACCAGTGTGACTCTGAGCACTGAAGTCAGTGGCATAGCATCAAAGCAAAAGCAGCATAAGTGAAAGGGGGATCAGACTTAGTGTTTACGGTTAAGTTGATGGATGCCACATGCGGCATCTGTTGGCAAACACCATCTTTTTAATGGCAGCCACTTTTGTTAGACTTGTGTGAAAGAGAACTTCCTTCAGATTTTACTGTATAGCATCGTATAGTTATAGCACCATTCACTCTGTAAGCACCCCGTAAGTCCTGATTCTCTTCTCATTCAGACAGATGCAAATAGTTACATAAGCACGGCCATACTGGGTCAGACCAATGGTCCATCTAGCCCAGTCTCCTGTCTCTGACAGTGGCCAATGCCAGCTGCTTCAGAGGGAATGAACAGAACAGGTAATTGAGTGATCCAGTTAGAATGAATGGAGTGACCCTGATGTAAAACCAGTGTTGGAGGAAGGAAAATCAGTCTCTTGGTCTTTGGAAAGAGAAGATTTATTTATAGGAAGATACTATGCTAGTGTACTTGCTCTGACGTTGCATTATTAACTCCACCCGTAATATTCCTTGGAATGCAGAATTTGTGATGGTGGAAGGGCATAGCAGAGGTGTTTGCAGGGAAGAGATGAGGCCCGTAAGTTTCAAGGTTATTACACTGTGTATTTTTGCAAAGCTCTAAATTCTCTCTGCAAAAGCAAATCCTCTTTGAAGCACATTTATGCGATCGAGGTCTGCGTATATGACAAGGGCAACTCGGATACTGTATATAGAGAGGGTTTTGTTGGCCTGCTGGGAAGGTAGCCTGCATACTCCCTCTGTGCCTGTGCGTGTGGGTTTGTGTTTTTTTAATTAAAGCACAGTCTAGTGGTGATCCACCAACAAAATTAGATGTTTAATGATTAAAAGTCATTGGAATAAATTTATGCTTGAGGGAGGGGGGAACCTACATGCCATATAAAAGATAAATATGCAAACCATAGTCCCTGAACCTCAGCTGCTGGGCCACCTGCAAAGCCATATATAATGGCCAAGATTACAAAGCAGTGGCCTTAGGCCAACAATAGAGCAGTGCTTTTGAACTCTGTCAACAGTGAGTTTATTCACTTTCCTCAAAGCGAAGCCTGTCTCTTGCCTGCTTTGCTGCTGTTAGTAGCTTTCTGGGTATCTAGAACAAAGCAAATGACATATTTTAAAATACTGTATTGGTTATGTATGTGCATTTGATTGGAGTTAATTTATGCCTGCTTTATTTGGCAAAGCAATACTTATTTTTATGGCATGTAAGGTTAGTCAGTTTGACCAGATCACTGTTCATTGACCTTTATAAAGCCTGAATACAGTGAGGGTTTTTTGTTTTTGTTTTGTGGCTAAAAACTCTCAATATAAGTGATTGACAAAACATGTGATAGTTTTACATTTTTTTCTTGTCATTGCAATCATTTTCTGTTTCTAGAAAACCCACCCTGAAAGAACACAATCGGAAAAATTGCTTGCTGTAAAAGAGTTTGAATCACGTAAGTAGAGAAGACTTGCAGGTAACAGGAGCTCTTTTCCGTAGTGCATTTAGGAATTGCTTCATTACCTTTCATCAAAACCTTCTCCAAGCCTCTCTGTTATAGGAGGAGGGAGTGAAAAAGAGAACCGCATTTCCAAAATTTTTTGTATTGTTTTAATTTCTTTTTCTGTTGGTAGCTTGGGGAAGTGAGGGTGAAAATTTAGACAGATTAATTATGTAGTGTTCATCCATCAGATGGCTTTTCTGGCACTCTGGTGATTTTTCTGAATTGTAATGTTGCAAAATTAAAATAGCTGGTATTGTTACCAGGAGGCATAAAATCAGAGACAGCACAGTTGTTTGATGGTGACAATGACTATGGGGCTAATTGCAGAATCCTCTGGACTGCAGTTCAGTGTCTGTCACTGCCAGTCAAATTTGACATGTTCTCTGTGATTGTGTTGAAATTCCATGTCCCGAATGCTCCAAAGTGATCTGAGGAAGGAGAGAAGGCAGTGGCTTGCTTTTATCTGGAAGGTTACTGTTTCCACCCCCACGCCCTTGAGGCAGTTAGAAATTGAGCAACTGTTAAAACTAACCGGCCTGGAATAGTCTGCATGGTGCTGCAGTGTTGCTCCCTTTCTTGGTATTGATAGTAATAAGAAGAAGCTGATGTGCACACACGTCTGAGATGATGGGACGATAGTATTGTAGGCTTACATGCTTTCATCCTGAAGGATTCCCAACCCCTTGACAAAATGCTAGACAAATGCGGTCATTGATGGAGTGAGAGGTGGCGGTTATTTAACCAAGCCCAGCAAGACTACAGAACAGCGTTAGTACAGGAGGTGAATGAGATTACTGCCTCAACTGGAACTGCCAGGGGAAATGGAGTGGTAAAATGTTGGCATTTGTCCAAGCCAGAGCAGCCTACATCTGAGGAATTTTGAGGACAAGTTGTCAAACAAGCTAGTGGTGGGAACCGGGGGGTAGGTGTTCCTGGAGGGTTTTCTGTGTATTCTGCTGAATTTTAGCCTGCATTAATATAAATATCTTACTCCTTTGGAAGCTCAAAAGGGTTGGGGTTTGGGTCAGTGGATGCTTATCCAAACTGTGGCAGGGCCCTCCTAAAGCACTGAGATGCTCTGCCACCACAATTCTGCCCTTCTCCTCCAGCAGGCTCCCTTTCTATTTCTGGCTGTCCTGGTGAGAAGCCCCCTCTGCTGCCCATTACCCACTCTCCTTTGGCATCTTCAGCAGTTGCCCCCTGCCCTCACTCTCTTCCCAAGGATGGGTGAGTGAAGAAATGGCATAGGATTCCCATTGGAAGGCTTCATCTTTCTTACACCTGAGCTCCCCCTAGTTCTCATCCCGAAATTGTCCCATTTCAGCGTCCTCACTATTCTGTCTCCCCTCATTTGTGCCCACTCTTATGTGTCTCTCCTATTTGTGCCCCTCATTTTCAGCTCTTTCCCCTGTAGTCTCTCTTCTCACTGCTGTCATATTTTGGGGGCTGCAGAGGGGAATTGCAGCATTGCTTTGCTTTGCCGGTGTGGCTTGGTACTCCTGCTGCTGTGCAGAGTAGGGAGGAGGACAGTGGTAACAGCTAGGCACTCAATTCTGCTTCTGTTGGAGTGAGAGCAAAAAGTGCCTCAAGCAGAGAAGGGCCTGGGAAGATGCTCAGTCCACAGCCCCCTCGAAATGTCAGCCGGCTTAGCTGCCCAGAGTTTTGGCTGGAACCATGAGTGGGACTGGGTATAAAATACCAGGACAGGACCAGACAAGTATGCCAGGACACCACTGCTGATGCCCCAGGGCTTGCAAGTAGTAGAGACCTTCGGTGACTGCAAGTGGTTAGGACCTCTGCTATTAGAGATCCTGTCTTTTGGATGAGGGGCAGAACAGTCTCTTCCAGTGTTATACTGGGACACTTTCAGTACTGACTAGGACACATCTACATGGGGAAGGTCTGTCATGTTGGGAAACGTTTCATGAGCATGATATTAAATGTGGCTTAGCACCTTTTGTAGGAGGGGCTACATAAGAACGTATTCACAGCCATGGTTAACCCTAGGGCTAAGTTAACCATCAGCTAACCTGTTTTAAACACTACTGTTCTTCTCCTCGGTAAAGGGTATTGTGTTTAATCTCCTGTTAATAAAAAAGTATCCGCCAACATTTTCTAACCTCATGCATTTTCCCAGTGTATACACGTGGCCTTGGAAGGAGAAGCAATCACAACCACTTCTTGCAGTACCTTCATACAGCTGTTACTTGGGGGTCTCCCATCCAAGTTATGACCTGTTCTAACCTAGATATGGCTGCAGTTAACCAGGAGAGAGTTCCTTGTATTGAAACAGGATGTCTTCTTTATCCACAGACCTTGATAAACTAGACAATGAAAAGAGAGAGCTGATTCAGAATGACATTGCTGCTCTTCATCACTTTTATTCAAAGCACATGGAGTACCCTGACAACGCTGTCCTTGTAGTCCTCTTTGCACAAGTAAGTTGGCTAGAATAAAATCAGTTTAGCTAGGTGGTATTGTGAGAATCTAGTCTTTGTGAAAGAAGCAAAAGACAGCAATGAGAACAGCCTTCCTTGTATCCGCAGCAGAGGGGGTAGTGGTAAAGCATTGCTATGGTGTTCTCGCCCAGGCACAAGTTTCTAAATGTGATCCGGCAGTTCATTTATCACCGCTCTGGACAGGTGGCAAGGAGGCAGAATATCATTTTGGATAATGTTTTCAAATCTTAAACTGTTTAATTTCACCTCTGTCTCTTACCTTGAATTTCACATATATCCAGACTGCATGTATCTTACTGGACACAGTAATAGTTGTGATGCTCTAAGAGTGACATTTCGCCTTCATGCCTGCATCCCCTCATCCCCCCCTAAAAAAAATAAATGTGAATGCACATTTTAATCCAGCATTGCCAAGCATCACTCTGTCTTTCTGTCTGGACTCCCAGTTTAACCCTCCAACAAAGGGTGCCGTGCCATCTGTGATTGTAAGTTTTTGAGATGTTGACAACTGCCTGCTATTGGACTGAGACTGCCCTCTCATTTTGTATAGGCCAGTGCCTACCAGTAAGAGGTCATTGTTGCTATTATTACCTTAATTAGCATTTAAACTGCTGTATTTCAGGTGAAAGTTCCAGTACTGTATTCCATTACTTATCCTCTAAGCCAGCTGGTTTCCCAGGATTCACTTTTTGTTTTTGTTTGGTTTTCTTTGGTGATTGAAAAGTTTTTTT
This sequence comes from Chelydra serpentina, assembly GCA_037349315.1. Classification (NCBI taxonomy): domain Eukaryota; kingdom Metazoa; phylum Chordata; order Testudines; family Chelydridae; genus Chelydra; species Chelydra serpentina. The sequence continues at coordinate 18,762,502 of JBAIAC010000001.1, forward strand.
CTTTCTATTTTTTTAAGCCTTTCCAGTTTGTCGAGTGATATAGAAAGAGATGCATCCAAACCTCTGCTTCGATTTAAGGAAGTCTGACCTGTCCACATTCTTATTGTGATTTTGAATATTTTGCTGGAAAACAGCCAGAGCCCCCAAAGATTAACTGTTTTAGTAAAAATCAGTAGCTTCTCCCATGTCACTCTGTTCTTGGGCAATCTCATCAGCTCCCACTGCTTCAACTACTTTCTGCATGCTGCTGACCCCTCATTTCCTGCTCTTGGGTACTGCAAACCCCTCTTCCCCAGCATCCCTGACATCTGCATTGCTTCCTTCTGTCCCTACAAAACCCGGCTAATGAGATCAGCATCCTAGCCTGTCACTGTGTCCATGTTACGCTCTACACATTCCTCCAGGTCAGGGGTGGCCAACCTGTGGCTCCGGAGCCACATGTGGCTCTTCAGAAGTTAATATGCGGCTCCCTGTGTAGGCACCGACTCCGGGGCTGGAGTTATAGATGCCAACTTTCTAATGTGCCGGGGGGTTCTCACTGCTCAACCCCTGGCTCTGCCACAGGCCCTGCCCCCACTCCACATCTTCCCCCCCCCACTCTCCTGAGCCTGCCGTGCCCTCGCTCCCCAGAGCCTCCTCCATACCACGAAACTGCTGATAGGGAGGGAAGGGGAGGTGCTGATCGGCGGGGCTGCTGGTGGGTGGGAGGTGCTGGGAGCAGGGTGGAGGGAGCTGATGAGGGGGCTGCTGACTTATTACTGTGGCTCTTTGGCAATGTACATTGATAAATTCAGGCTCAGGTTGGCCACCCCTGCTCCAGGTCCATCCACTGACACCCCTTCTCGATCACATCATGCTCAAGGGGCTTGTCCCCTCCTTTTATAGTCTGCATAACTCTGCCCCCATCTTTCTTACCTGCTCTTGTCTCTTATCCTCTGTTGTATCACTGATGCCAGCCTTGAATGCCATTAAAGTTTCACAAACTTCCCTTTACGCATGGAACACTCTCCCTGAATTAAACTCTGACCCACTAACTTCTTACCCTTCAAATCCATTTCTGCTACGATGCTTACAAGAAAGAGCCACCTACCGATGACTAGGTTGAGGGTAGTTGAAGGTACCTGACTATATATTATTAAAAAAAAAAAAACACCTTACAAAACAATTGGAACCATCAAGTTTTGTGTCCGTCACCAGCCTAGGTAACCCTGTGTTCTTATTGCTGTTAACCCTATCCTCCTTCCTGCCTGGTGTTTTACACTCACCTGTTTTGTGTCTTGTTTTAAATTTGATTGTCGGCTTTTGGGGCAGGATGTTTGTACAGCACCTAGCATGATGAGGCCCCCATCCTGACTGGGACCTTTGGATACTACCAAACTACAAGTAATAATTATTAGAAGTTATTTTACCATTCTGAAGGTGGTGATGAGGACTCTTTATTTAGAACCATGAATTCTGCTTATGTAGTTCAGTGGTCTTTATCTGAAGGATGGTCGAGGTAGGTTGGGGGGTGGGGTTTCACACTGGTTCTAAAGTACAGTCCTATACGTAGTTTGGCTAGTGGAGCACAGACGTATGTTCCCAATAATTTCAGTAAAGGGAAAAGACGAGGGATTCTTTCCGGGGGCTTCATGTGCAGTTGACAATCCTACTAGTCTATACTTGATCAGCCGCACCTGGGTCTGTTGTGTTTTCATTTGGCACTTGTGAGACAACAGTTGTGTTCATTCCATTCTGGTATCACCATGGAAAGGAGAGCTTGTTGATACTGGCAGGGAGATGTCTGGGGGGTTAACTTTCTGCTGGCATAAATGCAGCTGCCATCAAAATGGGGACTAAACTACTTGATTGGGCTTGAGATGGATTTTAGTGACTGTGAACATATACGGTAAGTGCAGCTTTAAATGTTGTTGTTTAGTGCACACACATTGGCACTGAGACTGTCTTAGGCCAAATCCTGACGTTCTTACTTCGACTAAGGGCTTGTCTACACTACCGCTTAAGTCAGTGTAAGTTACATCACTCAGGGGTGTGAAAAAGCCACCCCCCTGAGCAGTGCAAGTTACATCAACTTAAAGCGGTGCCCGCACCACACAATGTCGCCGGAAGAAGTGGAGTTATTATGCTGACGGGAGAATGCTCTTCCGTCAGCATAGCGCATCTTCACCAGACATGCGACAGCGGCGCAGCTGCACCGATGCAGTGCGGTAGGGTAGATCAGTCCTAAGCTCCCATTGAGCTCAATGAGAGAAAAAACGTGTAGGAATTTCAGGACATGGCTTTATTGCCTGCTTGACTCTCTTCTTTCAAGTGTATTGACAGATATCTGGCCTTGTCCTGTGTCCATGTATTTTAATTAAACCTGCCTGCTGCTGCCCCTCCCACCATGTCCCCACCGTCATTCATTCCCATCGCTAGCTTCTACTCTTTTTGCCACAAAGTTCAAGGTCTTCGTCCATTACTAATAATTACAAATAAATAAATATAGGTACTTCAAGTGCAATTTGACGCATTGACCAGGTTACAGCCGCTCTGTGCCAGGCCCTGTGTATCCTATTCGAGACACTGCACAGGCCCTTCACTGTCTGTCTGATTTTGTTCACCCTCCCTTTTCTTTGTGCACATAGCTCTGTCCAGTCCTCTGTTGTTAGCATTCCTCTCGGCCAGATCCTGGTCCCATTGACATCTGTAGTTACATTTCCATTTGAAGCAGGATTGGCCTCTTTTCTCTCCTCTGCCACTTCTCAACTTTGTGCCTTGCTTCACAATGTCCTCTCTGCTTGGAATAGTCTCGCTCTATACAGGCAACCTGTCTCTCCTTCTTCCAAACTCTTCTTAAGCCTCATGTCCTGTCCTTGGCTATCCACAGGCTGATTTCCTCTGTGTTGTGTGGTCTGATCCTACTCTGGTGCATGAGTTTTTATCCTTTACATTTAGTCTGCCTCAACATGAGGACTCTGAACACCAGTAGCTCTGTATAAATACTGACTAAGAATATACAGAATTGCAACCAGATTACTGCTCAGTGTGGTCCCGTCTAACCAGAGGAATATAGTATGTAAACATGGAATATTAAACCAGAAGATTGTGATTACCAGCGATCTGAGCTAATCGCTCTCTCTTTTCCTCAGGTTAATTGTAATGGCTTCACAATTGAAGATGAAGAACTGTCTCACTTGGGATCAGCAGTATTTCCTGAGTAGGTTGGGTTTTATTTTTTAAACAATAAAAATATTTTATTTAAAAAAAAATAAAAAGCCCCGCTACATGTTACAGACGTGGTAAATTGAATTAACCCATGGTTATGATTCGGTCTCTAATTCAGTACTCCAAGATACTGGAGTTGTAGCACAGTGGCTTCAAAGAACTCTCTAATGTACGTAGTGGGACCTATATAGTACTGTGCAATGGAGTTGCGCAAACTTTTTATAATGAAGTTTCACCTGCTTTTGTTGGAGACCCAAAAGTCAGGCCATCTTTGCCAAAGAGTTCAATAAGGTCCACCTACCTTTTGATAAAGGTAACGTTTCAAGTTTATGATTTTAGACAGCTTTGATTTAAAAACTTAATGATTTCAGCAGCGTTACCCTTTCAGTTTGTTTTGAAGCCATGAAACTCAGGGCGTGAACCACACCCAGATTGATATGAACCAAAGGGCTTCTAATGATCAAAAGAAATTTAAAATAGTTGCATAGATGACTTCCCCCATAAAATCTTTCCATTTTGTTTTAGTTTGGTGGAATCCTTAACCTGGTGCTCTCTGACCAAGTGATTAGTCTCTGTTCAGTGCCATCTCCCTAGCTTTGTTCCTTTTTAAGTAGCAGATCTCCTTCATACATTCCTCCAACCTCCTCCTCCGATGTTTTAACAGTATGATGTGTTATGTTGCCATGACAGTGAAAAATTATGTACAAACTCTGTCTGCTCTAGAAATAAATCACAGATGTTATTAAAGTGCTGTTCATTGAGGACATGGGTCTTTCTAGTGCTCAGGAGGAAGAAAGGTGCCCTCTTCAAGGGAGTTGGCATGCAAATTCCCCTCTTGCTGCTGACAATATAGCTAAGGAGATGACTATAAGCCCGTATTGAAGGCATTGCTTAATCTGAGTTTTCTAAGCACATACTTCTATCGACATCAGTGAGAGCTACAGGGTGGTGGTTGGTTGTATGACAGTAACATTTAGAGTCCCCAACTGAGGTCCAGATACCATTGTGCTAGGTGCAAACAGAATAAGACAGTCCTTCCTCCAAAGAGTTTACACTCTCTAAAAAGACAAGGCAAAAGGTGAGAGACAGGCATTGATGCTGTTGTCCTATTACAGATGGGGAACCAAGGTACAGAGAGGTTACGTGATTTACCCAAGGTCACAGAGGCACTCTATGGCAGAGCAGGGAATTGAACCTAAGTCCAGTGCCTTAACCGTATGACCATTCTTTCTGTCTGAGGGTGCTCAGCAACTCTGTGAATTAGGGCTTTCGAATTAAACAACAATTACACCTTTGAGCTAAAATTTCTCCTTCTAGATCTCTGACCAAAGCTGCAATTATTATTTGGGAGGGGGTGGGGGTATTAAAGATGGTATGTTAGCTACTGTGTCTAATAAAACAGACAAACTGAATTTTCTCAGAGCCCAGAGTGCTGGGGGACGTACTTTCCTCCATCAGTTAGGATTATTTTGCGTACTTTGTGTGCATAACTGAAAAATAATTATTGGGTTTTTTTAGACTTGGGGCCTGCTTTTGCTTTCTCTGAAGTTAATAGGAGTTTTACAATTGGTCTCGGACTCCAGTGAAAACAAGTGGCTTTTTGTGTACCAAGTTTCTGTCTGCATTGCTTTCGAGTATAATAATACTTTAGTGCTTCTCTTCCCCAAGGGATCCCCAGGCACTTCTCAATCTATGAGCCTGGCTCTGGTCCCACTGAGATTTGCCATTGACTTTACAAGGCCTGCTCCTACTCCCATTATACATACCACTGTAATATAGTCACCTCTGGACAGCAGCTACACACTAGCATTTGGCACGCTGCACAACCAGGGATGGAAGGACAGTTTGTCTGATCCTACCCTATTCATTAGCAAGACAGTTTGTTGTAATTTTATAATAACAATTATAAGGTTGCCTATGTTTTTAGCTGAGAGACATCTTGCAGAGCCAGGTGACTTGAGCTATTGGATGCTGAAGTGATGCTTTCTGCTTTCAGACACAAAAATTGCTCTTTTGTTTTTTCAGTGTTGCATTGATGAACCATAGTTGTTGCCCAAATGTGATTGTAACCTACAAAGGGACCTTAGCTGAAGTCAGAGCTGTTCAAGAGATTGAACCTGGAGATGAGGTAAATGCGTATCATGTGAGTGTAAATGCAGTGGTATATGGGCATGCACGTGGTCAAATGGGGGTGAACTTGACTTGTCAAGCTTCGCTCCAGTTAAAATGGAAGCTTCTACTTCATGTCTCTTGTCTTTCAATCAGTTCTGAAAACTCACTTTAAAAAAAAATCAGGGGTGGGGCAAGGAGAGACAGTGTCTTTTTGGTGGTTAGAGCAGAGGAATAGGAGGCAGGGCATTGTATCTCTGCCACCAGTTCAACTCAGGAACCTGACCCCTCTGTGCCTCACTGTCTCTGTCCGTAAAATGGGTATAAGTAGCTACCTCACAAGGTAGCCTTGAGGCTTGAGTTATTGATGTTTAGCTGATGCTTTGAGATCCCCATATGAAAGGGGTCATATGAATGTATTATTATTACTGTTATAATTACCATTACCAATATAATAGTATTGTAAGGAAGATGTGGAGGTAGCGAGAACAAGACCAAGTAAAAGGGGGACTGATCACTTCTCTGCTATCTTAGTTCTGTCTGGAGAGAGTGTTCGCGTAACATGGAGCTCATCCATACCAGACTGGATAAAACAGGACCATGAAGTTATTTTCACCTCTATGACCCCAGGGGGGGCAAAACTGTCAATGAAGGCTGGATTGAATTTCCCCTGACTAGAACAAGGCAGTTTAGGTTGTGTCAAGCCTGTCTGGGTCAGTCACTGATCTTTGACAACGTGTCTTCGTCAGAAAAGATCACCTTTATCTGTTAAATTTATCTGTGGCAGGGTGGGGGGAGGTGCTCAACCATAATCTTGAGTGACAAAAATGGGGCTTTTGCTAAATAATCATGGAGTTTGTGTAGGATTTGACTGTTACGCCCTCGATAATGGCATATGAATGTTAAAGGCTAATCATGTTAAAATAAGTTTGAGGTTAATTCTGTTAGCAATTGTCTGTTTATTTATTTATTTATTTATTTATTTTGCTTGGGCTTTTTGTTTGTTTAAGTATAATGAAAATAATGTGACTGAAGTCATTAAGAGGAGGAAAGCTGTTTGGAGTCAGATTGTGAACACTCCTTATTGGCAGTGGGTAAAGAGTTACTCGCCTGAGTAATGGGACAACCCAGGTGTACGACGACTCCTCATTCTGAGTAGGGGAGCTGGTCACAGTAACATCAGCACACATTGCAAACAAAGTTTAATTAATGCACCTGAGATCATTACAAGCTGGCTATTTAGTGTGACATCCTGAACATAGTATCTTTTATAATAGACTTACTGTTTGTGGGGTTAAAATGAGAAATAGAACACATCTCTTGACATCTTGACTTTTAAAGCTGGACTGTTATTATAAAACCATTGCTGACCCTTTGGTAGAAAATTCCAAAACCCGGAATGTGCCGTGTGTGGACAAAGTGTGTTGGAATGAATCGCTTTGCTTGTGTACTACAGCCACGTGGCCTGTGTCTCCATCTTCTGGTTCAGTGTAGCCATTGCATCAGAAAACTGTCCATTTCCACTTGCAGCTCCTGCATCTTGTGTGTTTGTGCCTGGGGAAATAAATTGAGTGCCAGCATAGAATAAAAACGAGTATAACTACTGAGTGAAATTGACTGCTGTTAAGAGAGGGCAAAGGACCAGCAAAGACTAGATCAGATTAGCACATCATTTTAAGACTTGGTTCAATTTTCTTATTTGTAGCTTATTTTCTTGCTCTTCAGTGATAAAGTGGTCAACTGTGTGGTGTATTTAGGATGTTTCTCAGGAGGATACCATTTTAAAACACAAAACAGTTTAGTTAGTTGCCAAGAGTTCCACTGTGCAGGGCTCAGAGGGAGAGGGAAATTAAAACTAAAACTAATGAATGAGAAATGCCTGTAAAATGACCTACAATATTTATTATATAGTTAAAGATATCACTGCTTTACATTCAGATTTTTTTAAAAATACTTTTCCAGAACTGAAGCATTGGGCTCCCTTTTGGAAAGTGGAAATCTCCTCAATAATTTAAAGCTCTTGTCCTAAATTTTCCAAAGCTGCCAGTGATTCTGGGTTCCCAACTGGAGACACTGTAAAGGGACCTGGTTTTCAGAAAGAGCAGCGTACCCAGCCTCTGACAATCAGGCCTCTTTAAGGTTTCTCAAGTTGGGCACCCCACATCACTTATCACTTAGGCCCCAGTTTCTAGCCTGGCAGGAGCCCGAGATGACTCACTTAAAGCCATGATATTTTTAGGTACAGAAAAGCTCGCTTGCCCAGTCCAGAATCTTGCCAGTCCTGAGCCTCAGTCAGAGGGGAAATTCCACCCTTAGATGGAGGAAGCATTTCTCTGGCAGATTGAATTAATGAAATAGCTGAGAAGTTTTGAATGTAAGAATTAGTCCCTGGGAAGTGGGATTAGTGGACAGGGGATGTGATATGTTGTACAGGCGTATGGTGATTATATTAGATATTCGAAATATATGGATTACGTGTGCATGTGGTGTTTGTTATAAAATGTTATAAAATGTGGGTGCACTTTGTTATGTAAGGTTTTTTTTATTATTATTATTGAATTGGTATGTTTTTCCTTTAGATTTTTACCAGTTATATTGATCTGTTGTACCCTACAGAAGATAGAAATGATCGGTTAAGAGACTCCTATTTCTTCACCTGTGACTGCAAGGAATGCATTACTAAAGAAAAGGTAATATAACCAAGGTATAGAAGTATGTTCCTGATGACCTACCCACATACCAGAGGCTTTCATGCTGTTTTCTATCTGACTAATCAGATTTGGAATGTAGGGAGTGCTTTCTGTCTGAGACCTTCTCTCATACCCTTTCTCTCCACTGTAACCATGAAGTATCATGAAATATCCTGGTAGGTACTTGCTTAAAGGTAATATGAAAACTGTTAGACCCTGGTTTTTGTACTGAGTGTCTCCACAAACTGGATGTATGGGGCATTTTGCACAGAAATCAGTTTTTTCTGACTTTGGTATTCTTTCCTTCCTCCCCCGCATATTGTGAAATTCTCTTGGTTCTTCCTGGCTTTCTGAAGGTATCCCAGGATGCAACATTACAAATATCAGAAGTCTCACTGCAGTTCATGGTACCAGTGATGTACTGAATGATTGATTAATTCTGGTCTTTCTTCTGTGAACCAAGAAGTACCATGAGGATTTCACAGGGGGAATTTAGGGCTTGATCATGAACCCATCGGTGTCAATCCTGGCTTGCCACTGACTTCAAAGAGTGCAGTTAAAAGAGTTAATTAAAACCTAATTCTGTGCTGAATGGCTCCCACAGCCTGATAATTGGGGATTTTCAGCAAACAAATCTCTGCTTAACTGAGTTTTTGTATTTGCGCTGCAGCTCAGCTTTAATGTGACAATACATGTGTGGCACTAACTATCAGATAGGCCAACTTTTGTATCATTTCCATGACCTTGTGTGTTACCCTTGTTATATGTAGTCCAAGGGGGAAAAAAGGCATTGTGATGGTAGCTGTAGGAACAAGGTTTCAATAAAAGCTCTTTATTAAAAAGAAATTGATCTTTGTTGGGCAGAAAAAATAATTGATTTGTTACATAGTGTAGAAATTGTACAAATTAACCAAAGACCTATATATAGATGGCTTTATTTTAGTAGGAAATATGTCACAATTACCAGGCTGACTGCCCCTCTGACCCATCTTGATCTCTTTGAGTACACCCTCTTTCAGGTCTCTCGCCTGTGGCTATCAGCTTTCTGAGCGTGAAATTACACAATTCTCCTACTCAGATCAGATACTGGGCTGTAGGTCCCTGTGATCAACCATGATTACTCAGCAGGACTGACTTGTGTGCAGCACCTGCAGCTCTGTTCTCTCTAAGGCAAAGATGGCAGTAACCAGTGACCGGCGTCTCCTTAAAGCAATGTATTTAATATAACAAAAGCATTAAGAAAAAACAGGTCTTATAACAATAAAACAGACAATACTCATGTCTAGTTTACCAGGTATCTATCTATTTTCCACATAGGGATCCTGTAGGTCTAAGATTCTTATGGACCCCTTATGAGATGGGGTTTACAATCCTACACAAAAGAAAGGCAGGCAGGGGGTGAGAAGCCTGCCTGCCTGCCGACAGCAAAACCAGTCCCACCCTACCTCAGCTGTGAGAAATCTCAATTAGGGAGAGAGAAGGCCCCAGCTACGGTTGCTAATGAGGGCGAACCCAAGTATAAAGAAGGAGGAAGAGACCAGGTAGAAGAGCTCAAGACTTCAAGGGAGTAATAACTCTTTGTTAGAGGAGCTCGTGCCTGCCTGCCTCTGAGAGACTACTTCCCTCCTGGAAGTACAAGGGAGGTAGCTGGAGATGGGAGCCTTAAGGACCAAAGGTTTTTTGACTCCTTTATGTGATGTTTATGGACTTGGCCTCTTTTTCTTGCTGATTGGATGTATGCCACTGTTGCCAGGACTGACCTAGGCTGCTTGAGCTGGGCCTTTGTACAAGGTGGTGTCAGTCACTGCTGACACCCCTCCTGAGAGTCTCATTAGTGAAGACTGTTCCCATAACTCACAAACCATCCTCCTCCCGCACCCTCACGCTCCCCCAAGAGAGAATGTCTTTTCAAAGCTGCTTAGTCCTTTTGATCTCCAGGTTCCCAGCCTGGCAACATACATTTTGCATCTTCCTTGGAGACAGGATGTAGGATCCTTGAAACTAATCGCTTCCCCCCCCCCCCCCCCCCCCCCCCCGGTTGTCTTTCAAAGGTGTTTCTGGATATTCTTATCTGGGACCATTGTGTTGCTTTCCTGCTTGTTCTTGCTGTAGTCCTCACTGATTTTAAGCATTACAGACATATAATAAATATTCTACAACCTCCAATATACATTGATTTCTCATTAACTAGGTAGCATATCAGTATTCTTAGATTATTATATAGGAACTCCATGACCATCACACTCAGTTTTCTATAATATAAATATAGGGTGAAATCCTGCCCCTGTTGAAGTCAATGGGAGTTTTTGCCACTGGCATCAGTGGAGCTGAGATTTCACCCATCACATTTAACAATGTACCACTCACAAAACAACCTGTCGCTCTACCTCTTATGGGAATATCTACAGTCAAAAGGACATGAAGGGGAAGTGTAGAATAGGATTCATTTTCCATTGAATTAAGTTTCTTGGTGGGCATAAAGTGTCTGGGTTTTTAGTATGGGAATTTAGAAAACTTATGTCAAACAAGCAGTGAAACTTCTTATTTTGAAGTGGTTTAGTGACTGACGGCGTGACCAGTTACTACAGTGATGGGCACTTTACAAATCTGTGTGAAAACAATACTGGAAAACTCTCTTGGTTTATTGACAAAGGAGGGCGATGTCAGATGAGCAGATCAAGCAAATGCAGAACAGTGGACAAAATCTGCTGTTACACCTATGCAATGGGGCCAGACTGGTTGAAATTCCATCTTGCGTTACGCAGGTGAGACTAGATGATCATAATGGTCTGTCTGGCCTTAAAATCTGTGAAATCTCTACTGTGACTGAAAGCAGAATTTGGCCGTATATATCTTTAATTTTAAATGATTGGAAAGGTGAATTTAGAGAAGTTTGATTAGTTCTAGTCATGCAAGATGCACTGCATGTACAGTAGAACCTTGCTAATCTGCACTTCGTTAGTGTGCACACTAATGATCACCCAGGCGCAACTGGCAGTCTTCCCCCACCTCTCAAAGCTCACACAGCAAGGACCAAGAGGCTTCTGACACCAGGAGTTCACACTTTAGATTGAACTGCGGTTCACAGTAGATGCTTCTAAAAACCCTACGTCACAAGGCAGCAGTTCTGAGCTTTAGAAATTTTTGGAGAGCATCGTAGCGTCTAACTGGGGACACACTCTTAGCCTTCTTGGCGAGGCAGAGGGGCAATTGACCTTCAAGGGGTGCTTGTACTCAGTGAGGAAGCCATTGCAGAAATAACGAGAGCAAGCAATAGCTTTCTGGTTTGTAGTGCTATAGCATGACCCCACAAACCAGCACTGTTTCTGAGAAAGCCATTTTGCCACGTCATCCCCCACAACACCTATATCCTTGCTTGTACCAGTGTAGTTCTGGTACTTCTGAGGCACCTCTTGTATGGTGCCCCGCACTATTCGAGAGAGAGCAGGGGGTTTTGAGTCAAGTCCTGTCCTGAGGCAGTGCCCTGTGAGATGGAGTCAGAGGCGCTGCTGAATTGGTGGACTTTGCACCGCTTGTAGCCTCCCGCCAACACTGTGGAGAAACTATGACAGCTGGATCTGAGCTGAAGACCTTATCGCAGTTGTTGCAACCAGTTGGTACAAGTGACATTTATAAAACGCCTTGGGATAGCTCTTGCATTGTGGACGCAGTCATCGTCCAGGAGTTTGCAAGCTCCGAGCAGTCCAGCCGAAGGTTTAGAGCAAAATTACAGAGGAATAGTCTACTTTATCCTTTTTCTCCCCTACAGATTTCAGTGGTTTCTTTGTGGGAGCCTAAAATTCGAACCATGCCTTTTATTTTATTAACTTTATGTAGCTTTTAACTGTGTGTGTGGATGTGCCTTTACCTGTGAGGTTTGGGATTGCGTTTGTAATTCTCATGTGCTTCCTTCAGGACAAAGATAAATTGGAAATCCGCAAACTGAATGAACCACCATCAGCAGAAACTGTCCGAGACATGATCAAATATGCCCGAAATGTGATTGAGGAATTCAGGAGAGCCAAACACTACAAATATATCCTTTGCCTTGTCTTTCTCTTGCCCCTGCTGGCTTGTTTTGCAAGTTTTTAATTTTTTTTTTAATATCCTGAGGCTCAATCCTTTTTGACTCCCCCTACCCCTCACAATGCACTTCTGAAGGCAGTTAGAAACTAGACAGTCTTGGTCTCCTCTTTGTTTGTGAAGAGAGAATTTTCTCTGAAGTGTCTGCGTGCGTGTATAAGAGGGATTGTCAGAACATTGTGTTGCTGCCTTCTCTTTACAAAAAGTGTTGTTATGGTGAAGAATGTGTTTGTTTCCCTTTAGACTGAAAATGTTTCCTGTCTTGAGTCAGGTACGTTTTAACAGTTAGAAAATAGTCAAGTAGATCCACCACATCCTGGAGCTGGATGGCTTTTTGGCCAATCAGTGTTTGTGCAGAAGCCAATACTTTTAAAGACATAATGGGTAGAAAAATTAAGAACTGAACCAACAGCAGGATGATTTTAAAGCCCTTAAAATGTCAAAGCAGTTAGGAAGGTTAGTGATACTATTTACAGAGAGTCGGGTCTTACTGTCCTGAAGTTATAGACCAGTCCAATAGACCGCAGTGGCTGTGGTCCTTAGCCTGTATGGGTTGGCTAATTGCTCACTGCCAGAAGTTTCCTTCTGTTGGCATCCAGGCCAAGTCTGTGTTGGTTGCTTTTTTAAAGTGTTACATCTGAGCCAGCCTCAGCCCTGGTGCACTCAGTGGACTTTCACCCGCTTTATACTAGGTCTGGATTTGGCCCTCTGGCTGCATCTGCCCCGATTTGTCACATGTGACAGTTTAGCCCTGGAGAATATCTGGGGACTTGACACCGGAATCAGTAGATGGGGAGGTAGTAGGGGCCAGTGGTTGATGTTAAAGGGTCCCCCTAGCTGAACTCAGCAATCTCAAGGGCCATGTAAGGTCTGAAGTTTTAATGATAGAATAGTCTTGATTTTAAACATTGGAAGGAGTGGCTACGAGGCCTTCATCGGGGGTGGGAGGGAGTGTTTCTCTGTGCTTGTGCAGCACACGGGGTTGCAGCACCTCTGCAGAGCAGCAGCTGCAAGCACCTGTAAAAATAAAACTGAGCCAAACGTCTCACCCTGAACGCTGAGCCTGGTTTTGCAGCAGAGGAGATAGGTGTGGCCCACAGAAATCGGTTTCCGCTGATAATTACATTGTAAACTCTTCAGGGGAGGGATTGTGTCTTCATATGTGTTGCACAGAACCATTCCCTGGTCGTGACTGGGATCTGCGTTTGCTAGTGCAAAATAAGCATGGAATAGAGCCATGGAGGGAAACCCTTCAAAAGGCTTTTAAAACCAGATGCGGTTTGTTTGTATTTTTAATCTTAAAAACAACTAAAAGCTTGCTTGAGCAGTTTAGCCATCCACCTGACATCCTGGGTGAGAGAGGAGCACAGAGCAGATCCAAACGTAAGATCATCTAATGGTCACACTAAGGGCAAGCTGGTCTTACTATAAAAATTGAGGGAAGCCCAGAAATAACAGGTAAATACCATTGAATAGTGAGGCGGGGGAGCGTGGGGGGGGGGGGGTGGTCTTGTATAACGTTTGTAGATTATGGAACTTAAACTGTTTCCTTTAAAAATTACTCTCGGAATGCTCAGAAGGGTGTGTGCGAGAGAGAGAAATGTGTGTGTAATTCCAGAGCTCTTCAAAGTGCTCTGCAATCACTAAGGCTCACAATGCCCCCGGGAAGGAGACAAGTCCTGTCTTATCCCTTGGATGAACTGGAGCATGGAAAGGTGATGCAGCAAGGCCAACTTGCAAGTCTGTGACAGAGCCAGGATTAGAACACTGGAGTTCTTGGCATATGCTCAGTCCACTAGACCACACTGCCTCTCTGCAGAACAGAGGCTTTCAGTTCCCACGTCAATGAAAAAAGTGTGCCGTGCCAAAATAGTTCCCACCAACTATCGTTAAAAATAAGGTCTAGGGATGAAATCCTGGCTCCACTAAAGTCAATGGGAGTTTTACCATTGACTTCAGTGAGGCCAAGGCTTCGGTCTAGATGTCTGCAGTCACAAGTGCTGGGTGTTTTAGGGACAGGGTAGCACTCAACACCAAATTCTTGGTGTTCATCTACTTGTGAAATTGAGACCATTGCTTCTTGAGTTTCTGTTATCCACTTCAGCAGGAATACCTGTGAGTTGCCATGGAGTAGGGGCCAGAAGTAGCATGGGCTGTTTGTGAAATGGTAGTGCTTAGTCTTTTGGAGGCAGAAGAAGAAATAACTTTTGTCACTCACTGTAGAGAATTGCCATGAGAAATCTTATGTAGAGGATGTGAAAGCACTTACGGGAGAGCTGTTGAAATAGGAGGTGTAACTATATGCCCCTATGGCTAGATGCAGTTTGTAGTCCCCCATAGCCTGTGTCCCAATCCTTTTCTCAGCCTTGATGCAGGGATGGGGAATTTGTACATGGGGAATTCTGCAACCGTTATGGAAAATTCCACTCTTCACTAGCCACTGCCGCCACACTGCACTGCACTGTTCCAAAGTACACCAGCACTGGTGCAAAAAAACCACTCAGGTTTCAAGGCTGGGTTTACAGGTCTGACAATTAAGGGGGGGAAATAACCATGCAAACTGAGCACACTTGATCTAGAGTTGCTGAGACCTGGAACCCCTTGATGGCATTTTTAATAGTCCCTTTTTCAAAGAAGAGCTGTACTTAAAGCTTCTCAAAACCATTCTTTACTGGACAGCCATAAGGTGGGTATCCTCAAGCCGTAAAACACAGGTATGTAGTTGGAAACCACTCATTTAATGTGTTCCTTGACTCCACTGTACCCCCTAGTGAATTACTGGAGGTTTGTGAGCTTAGTCTGGACAAGATGGGCTCCGTGTTTGAAGACAGTAATGTTTATATGCTGCATATGATGTATCAGGCCATGGGAGTCTGTCTGTACATGCAAGACTGGGATGCAGCATTGCGCTATGGGGAAAAAATTATCAAACCGTACAGGTAAGTTTAGGAGCTTTTATTTTTAATTACATAATGCAGTAAATTGAACACATGTTTAAACAAAACATATGGGCAGGCATCACTAATCTGATTGCACATTTGTATAGAGATGCACTGTACAGTAGTGAATGTTCATGGCCTGTTTAGAAGGAGGTGCAGGACCAAATTCAGATCGTGTTTACTTGACCAGAATAGGGCCAAGGTAGTAACAATACTTGGCTTTTTGCAAATTCCTGCCGCAGAACTGCAGGACCAACAGGTGACTGTACTAATCTTGCTTAGTTAATGAACCATGTGATCATCTCTAATATTGTATCGATAGTTTGCCTAAGAGCAATTTTTTAATCTTAACCCTGTCTGAATATTGTCGTTAATATCTTGGCCCTTGCATATTAATAGCGATTCCACTTGTCCTGTTGGTTCACTTCATTCATCATCCGCCGTGGTAAATGGCTATAACAAGGCTCTTTTCCCATTGAACGGACTGGGCAGCAGAGGGAGCTTGAACTCTGCTCCTCCTGATTCCCAGACTGAGCTGGTCAAGTCCTTGATGTTCTTGGCTACCTCTCCTTTGGAGCTGAGCGACTGTGCAGACTCAGGGCTCTTGCGTGGGGACAGGCTAGTACAGCACAGCTGGAGTCCCCCAGATCTTACCTTTGAGCGGAAAACAAGGAATCTCCCTTGTTCCGTTTCTTTTCTGGGCCATGCTTTCCTAGCTTGTTACAGACAGTCCATTCCCCATGGGTCTGACCTTGCCACTGGTCTCCCCAGGAACGTCTCTTCTAAAGGGTATCAGAGGGGTAGCCATGTTAGTCTGGATCTGTAGAAGCGACAAAGGGTCCTGTGGCACCTTATAGACTAACCGAGGTATTGAAGCATAAGCTTTCGTGGGTGAATACCCACTTCTTCGGATGCAAGAAGTAGTGTCGTGGTTATCACATTTGCCTGACATGCAAAAGGGCCCTGGTTTTAAACGAGGCAGAAAGATGAAGTTTTACTTTTCTCAGGTCCCTGACATGCAAAAGGGCCCTGGTTTTAAACGAGGCAGAAAGATGAAGTTTTACTTTTCTCAGGTCCCTTAGCTGTCCACCTGCACACGCCTCTGTCGCCAAGAAAAAGAGGGCAGGAAACAGCAGCTTTCTCCGGCACGCTTTCTCAGCTCATTTCCCCACCGTCTGTCCTGCAGGGGTTGGGGTGATCCCCGTGGCAAAAAGGGGAGCACCTTGCTGGGCAGCTAAGGGACCTGAGAAAAGTAAAACTTCATGTTTCTGCCTCGTTTAAAACCAGGGCCCTTTTGCATGTCAGGGAAATGTGATAACCACGACACTACTTCTTGCATCCGAAGAAGTGGCTATTCACCCACGAAAGCTTATGCTTCAATACCTCTGTTAGTCTATAAGGTGCCACAGGACCCTTTGTCGCTTCTTCTAAAGGGGTAATTTGCTCTCCAGCTGAGGGAGTGCAAGTGAATCTCTCCCTTTGGATGCCGGTGTAAAGTCATAGATCAGCTGGCAGGGAGCTGGGATTGTGCTGGCTCTCTCTTCCCCCCCCCCCCCCCCCCCCGCCCCCCGGGGTGGAATCGTATTTATCATCCCTGTGACTTGCCCAGCTTCCCCTGGCTCGGAGCCTGGTGTTCCAGGTCAGCTGCTGAACCCCGCGCCTGCAGTTTGTCGTTCAGTTTGCTGCAGAGCTGCATTCCAAATACATGTTCTGTACACCCCCTCAGTCACCCACATACACGCGGTGCTGACAGCGTGCCTTTGGAATACAAAGAATCCTCAGTGCTTAGGAGCGGAGGTGGCCCAGGGAATTGGTAATGATACAGAGCTTTTCACCCTTTTAGTTGGCCAGATTAAATCCAGTGACCGCAAGTCACTGCCACCTGATGGCTGTTCAGAAGCCTGGAGTGGGTGAAATGAATGTTGTCATCTCAGTCCAATTCTCAGTTGTGTCCACACCCCACAAACAATAGATACTAACTCATGGCAGCCACAGCAGAGAGTGCACGGATTGAATGGGCAGGGAGAATGAGCCAGCTTCTCACACCTAGAGCCAGGGAGAGTGGTTGTGAGGAAATATTGTGGAAACTTTTTTGCAGGATCTGATTAAGCCAAGTTTTTCTTTCGCAGTAAGCATTATCCTTTATACTCTCTGAACGTTGCCTCCATGTGGCTGAAGTTAGGGAGGCTTTATATGGGACTTGAAAACAGAACTGCTGGAGTTAAAGCTCTCAAAAAGGTATTTCCAACCCTTACCCAGTAACTATAGCAATTTTAGCTAGGCACGTGATCGTTGAAGTGTTACCATTTCTTAACCAAAGAATGTCTTGCTAGAAACATATCATGCCTTGTATTTAGTTACTTGATTTTCGTCCTTTCCTTAATTCAATGTGTTTTTGTTATAAAGATGCAATACAACTGCTTTTACATCATTTCACTGTCTGTTAGGCAAAGCAGGTCTTTCCTGATCTTTTCACAATTAATTTTAATACTTCAGAATCAAAATAGTACAGTATGTATGTCATATTCCCTGCCTCTTCCCTTCATTGAGTCAGAGTTCCACTTCTGCTAGAGAAGTAACTGTGGATGCAGTTGCATTTCATTTACATGCTTGTTGAATGAGCTATGTCTCTTCCTTCCCCACCCAATCCTAGCCCCTGAAGCATCACACACTTTATTTCTATGGTTCATATATTGTTGAGTTCAAAAACTGAACATGTTTCTGGCCTCTCACTCATTCTGGAACAGGACACAGGCAGATTAATTTTCATTAGGTGGGTTGAATTTTTAATGGATATGATAGATTATATTGTGCTGTGATAGAAACCCCCTCATTTTTCTTTGATTCTTCTCCTCCCATTACTAATCTGTAGTGTGTTTCATGATCCTTTCTTCCCCCTGTTGTTTTTGGATGTGCACCCTCTTTGATACAAGTAAATACCTTTTTGGTTTCCTTATCCTCAATGATTTGATACCTTGGTCTGGAATTTCCTGATTTTTGTAGAGGTTTATTTTTAGGTAAGACAGACTTGAGCCAGTATTAAAGGAGACCTCCAGCCTACAAAAGCCTGCATAAATTACATATTTTAAATGTATTTTTAAAACAATTTAATGTTAGTCAAAATCCAAACAGTGCAGGTAAATCTGTTGGCAGTCAGTTTTCCAACACAAATATATTTTTCTAAAGACTCGTTTCCAAAAATAGCCTACAGGAACACTTGAACAAACTGGCAAAAGCATCCCAGATAGTGTTGCTGCATCTTGAGGCATATTAGAAAACAAAACAATTGTCTTTTCATATCTCTTTAGAAATAGCTCAGACAGGATCTTTAGATTTCATCCTTTGAGTGAGATGGGAAAGCACAGGTCGTTGTTGCTATTCAGGTGGAAGTTAAATCTTCTAAACCCCAAAACAGTAGGGGATAATCCTAGTCAATATTCCCTCGGTAAAATGGGTTCTAAGATGATGTGAGCTCTTACTCCATGGTCACTCAGGCTATGCACAGTGTGCCCAGCCATTTGTTAGCATTGTCACCAGCCCAGTGAAGAACCGGGAGCCCGCAGTCAAAGTAAGTCAGCGGGCACTCGTCAAGGCTATGCGACAGTCTGAAGCTGACCACATCTACATCGCGGGCCATTACAGAAACACCATTTTAAGAGCTTGGCCACACAATTGCCCAGTCCTGTTCAAAACCAGTTCAGGAATGACCACAGGTGCCTTGGTCAAAACCTGGTGGGCAGGTGGTCGGGTCAGTGACAAGAGCGTGATTAATCTGTCATCACTGTCCACTCGTTATGCCAACCAGATTCCACACTCATGTCCTGTGGTGGCATAAGTGACCAGAAAGGGCGTCTATAAGACATGCAAAGAGTTGAAGAGGTCTGAGTACAGAGGCAAATTGCTCTTCTCACTGATGTTGGCCAGGAGCATGATAGAGGCCCCCCCTCACAGTGAATATGAGGTGGTGGGCGGTATGTTACTTAGGGCTGGTCCACACTAGGGGGGGAGGAGGGATCGATCTAAGATACGCAACTTCAGCTACGTGAATAACGTAGCTGAAGTCAAATATCTTAGATCGATTTCAAAGGTACTTACCGCTGGTCCACACCGCAGCAGGCAGGCTCCCCCGTCGACTCCGCTTACTCCTCGCGCGGAGCTGGAGTTCCGGAGTCGACGGGGAGCGGCTCTGGGATCGATTTATCGCGTCTAGACGAGATGCGATAAATCGATCCCAGAACATCGATCGCTACCCGCCGAATCGGGCGGGTGGTGTGGGTGTAGCCTAAGTAGTGGCAGCTGTGGCAACAGAGTTGCACATATAAAGTCCTGGTAACAATACCCATAGCTTTAAGCTCTACATTGACCAGCCTTGGGTGAATCAAGCAACGACAGACAGGAGCACAGGACTCTACTGTTGAACAGCAGAGGGCAAGGGCTGATGTTCTAAGCGTCTGGGCGCTCACACCCCAGGTTGAGCTGGCCAGTTTTCTGAGCAAGTTGTTCCGAGGGCTAACTTTGGCTGCTGTCTTCTTCAAATGGTTGTGGTACGTCAATGACCTATCCAGTGTCATGCTGAGGTAAACAGGGTTTGGGCTGCACTACAGGCATTGGCCATTTAAGAAAATATTGAACTCACGGCATGGGCTTGCATTATGCAGATGAAATGTGATAGAAACTGGAAAAGCTTGGCTGCAGGTGACAGACTACAGTAGTCTGCCATGAGCGTCAATTTCTGATTGAGCGTGATAGCTGTGGCCAATATCATCGACATAGATAAACTTGTGTCAGCGTGTTGCTGGCAAGTCCTTGATGTACGCGTTGAACAGTATTCGTGAAAGAATGGAACCTTGAGGAAGCCCACTAATCTGACACTTCCAGGAACTGCAACCATCACCCATGTGGACTCTGAACCGCCTGTTTTTGAGGAAGAGCTTTACTACTTTGACCACCCAAGGCAGGACAACTCGAGAGAATTTACACAGAAGACCTGTGTGCCAAACCAAGACCTGTGTGTCATAAGCAGTGATCAAATCCAGGAAGATGGCTCCTGTCTCTAGATTTTGTTGAAAACCGTTGGCTCCATGGTGGCTTCTGTCCTTGGCAAAGTTTGATCTTAAACTCTCCACTGACTGTTTCCACCCACGTATCTATGCACTCCACTCCTCCAGCCTCACTTTCTTCTCTGTCCTTGTTATTGCACCTAAGGCTACTGTTTTTTTCTGCTGCTCTTTGCCGGCTGGATAGTCTCCCTCAATTCTCACTTTAAACTCCAGTTTTTCTATTGGTGTAATACACACACTCTAAAGCAGTTTGGACACTGTCAGTAGCAGCAATTGGTTTTGTCTACCCCCTGTTTTAGATTTTAAACTCCTGCGGGTGGGGTGCATCTTCGGATGGAGATTGTAGATCACCTTACAAAGGGCCCCAATCCTGAGCAGAGCCTCTGCATCTTATTGCAGTATAAATGCTGAAGTCTCAGCACTATTTTCTTTTCTGATGTGTGGTGTGATTACTCGATTACGTGCTGGTGGGATTGACTTAGTGGTCTAAGGCATCAGGCTTGAAACATCTGGTCCTGTTATGGTCACTGAAGCCCTTCTGATTTGCTGAGATAAATAAATTGGGTTCCAGGCAATTTACCATAGGTATAGGAGAGGAGTTGAGCTCATCGCTCTGAAATAGCTGTCAAAATATTCCCTGCTCCAGCAATTCTCAAACTGTGGGTTGGGAGCCTAAAGTGGGTCATGACCCTGTTTTAATGGGGGTCTCCGGGGCTGGTGTGGTGGGGCTCAGGGATGAAGCCCTTGGGCTTTGGGTGCCCCCTCTGACTGTGGTGGTGGGGCTCGGGCTTTGGCCCCTCCACCCAGGGTGGCAGGGCTCCGGCAGGCTCAGGCTACAGTCCCCCCTCGTGGGGTCATGTAGTAATTTTTGTTGTCAGAAGGGGGTGGAGGAGCAATACAGTTTGAGAACCTTCTCTACTCTATTCCCTAGCTTGCAGCTTTCTAGCTATCAAGAGTTGGCAGCATTTCCAGTGGTGCTGTATGTACATAGTTTTGAAAAATGCTTTGAGATCCTTTGGGATGAAAAGTGCTATATAAATGTAAAACTTATTGTATGAAATGAAATTCTACTGTTTCCTATGGAGTAGATAACTTTAAAGGGATAAGAGCAAGAGGTGTCACTGTTCCACACCCCTGAGGAGAATACTTCTAGCTTAATGCTAACTATGAATCAATTATGTGAATATTTTTTCCTTTCACAGGCAATTGCTATTATGGAAGTAGCACACGGGAAAGATCATCCATATATTTCAGAGATCAAAAACGAATTCAAGGACCACTGAGCCTCTGAATCTATGCAGTCCTTCTACCTTTATTTAAAAGCCTTGCTAGCAAACCTCCAAGAGTGCTTTGAAAATTGCTGTCCTATGAAAGCACTTCTGTAATACAAGTGGCATGACAAACATGTTGTGCACTTGGGCCTTGCATCTTGCATTCTCTAAGGCTTATGCAAAACATCTTGAGCCTTTGCAAATTCTCAAATGCTTTTTTAAAAGAAGGAAATGCCATGGTTTCATACAGTTCATGCCTTTGACAGCTCATGTGCAGAAGACCAATTTTTTTCCTCTACAAATGTTAATGTATTAGCTGTGTAAAGTAAATAAAAGTGGTACATCGTCATGGCCCTAGTTGTTTGCTTTGTGCTTGCCCTAATTTTGTGACAAACTTTCTCTTAGTCTCTGAAGAATTAAATACTGAAAGCAGCTACTTTTCCTATATCCATTGTTTCCAGTACTTTTCTTTAGGAGTTTGAAAATGTCTCTCTTCCTACCAATTTTATTTCATTTCAAAAACATTGAGCTTAAGATGATGACCCTGGCTCAGTGCATTTGTGCTGAATTGTTGTAGGCTCCCACCCCAATGTTACTTCAACTCAGAGTGTTTGTAGGCACAGTAGCAGTTTCTACAAAGCTAGCACATATAGGCCTTTGTCCTCAGGGGCATAAGCTGGAGTACACGACACCCTCTGTCACAGGTGTTAACCTAGCATAGGCCAGGGGCTAAGGTTTCAGTTCCATTGGTTTGGAGGGTGATGAAGTTGGATTCTCCTTCAGGCCGAACCCACAAGGGAAGGTGCCATAAATTGCTGCTATTATCCCCTAGCTATTTTGGAGCCTTCACGGGGTTCCATAGACCGTCTTAGGCTGGGGAGTGCCTAGCTTCAGGGGGCCTGTAGCAGGGACACTGGCTGGGGGTAAAGTGAGCTGGTCTGAAGTGGAAGCTCTTGCCTTGTTCGAGAGAAGCCCCTTTGCCTCCAGCAGATCACAGGGAGCTGCTGCCAGAGGAGCCAGAACATCCCTGTCTGCTAGTTGCTGAGTTACAGACCAACTTGCACCCCCTCCCCCTCCCCCAGAAGAATCCAAAAGAAACTCACATTGAAACATGGGGTTTGTTTTTAATGAGGATGGACAGAGGTGGGTTGGTTATCTCTAAGAATGCAGGGGGCTCCCGCTTAGTTACACATTTTAAGTCAATCAGGTATGGAGTTAAATCACAAATGTATTTTACCATTTTTACAGCTTGCAGAGCCAGCATGAGAAATCTGTAGCAGCATCCCACCTACCCAGTCTAGCTGCTGCCTCAGTTTCCCCTCAGTTCCAGGGCTGATTGCCTGCCTTCATTCTCCACCCTGTGTAAGCAGGCTTGTTTCTCCAGTCTAGGAAGGACTAACCACACCAAGTTTTTCAAGTCCTTTCTGAAAGTCTACATGACAAAATTAAGTCTACGTAAGTTAATCGGCTTACAACCACCGCAGTAATTAAATTGCTTTTGCACGTCCACATTACACTCCGTGTGTCAGCGGTGCGTGTCCTCACCAGGAGCACTTGCACTGATTTAACTGTTGATGTAAGCAACACAGCGTCTGAGGCTACAATTGACCTAAGGGCTACATTGAGACTACGTTGACCTAAGAGGTGGAGTGGTCAGTGTAGCGAGCGAGTTATATCAGTAGGAGCTACATTTTAGTGTAGATGCTTACAGTTAGGTCAACGTAAGCTGCCTTAATTGACAGAAAAATCCACAAAGTGACACACACAATGCAGGCTGACACTCCGCCTCCCCTCTCCGCTGGTCTTGACTCTGAGCACAAGATCAGACTAATTCAGTGTGACCACTTCCAGGAACTACCACCTCTCTTGGATAGCACTTTCCCACCATAACTGGGATGATGATGACAACCACTACCAATGTTTATAATCCTACAATCCCAAGCAGTGGAGTCAGGGAAGGAAGAAGAGTAGAAAATTCTAAGAAGTCCACTAAGGCCTTTGGTATGCCAACCTAAGAAACATTGGATGTGCTCAGATACTGCAGTGAAGGGTGCAAGTTTAAAACCTTAAGCTAGACAGGAAGAAAAACAAGTGAATTTCCTTAGGGGAAAAAAAAAGTTTATTGCATACTATGAATACAAAGGATAGACAATCTTTTACAAAAAAAAGCTAAGTGAGTCATGAGTCTCACATCTGAAAAGGCATATAGGAAACTATTTACACAAAGGCAGTGAAAGATGTAAAAAAATTATTGCAGTCATCTAATGCTGAATAGTTCTTTTTATAAAGAGAAGAGAAACAGTGCAAAAATACTGTCAAAAGTAATCAGTTTTATACACAAGATAAAACCGATAAGCATAAGCTTATGTACTGATACGAATAATATACATTAAAATATAAAATAGCATGCATAGTTTTTTTTAAAGACTTTCAATAGTATAAAATGAGTATGCCATTCAGCTTGAATTAAAAGGGGACGGGGGAATTGACCTCAATTGTCTACAAAATGTATACATACCATGAGGCTGAGAAATTGTTAAATCATTGTCTTGGACTTAACTGTAATGTACAGAGTTACAAAGCAAATACAAAAGCAAGTATTGAAATACTGAAGTAAAATAGAACATCCAGTGATGTAAAACTAATTTAACATGTTATGTCATGTAACACATGTTCCACACAATTATACATGTGTAAACTTTTTTCCTTTGAAAAATATCAACAGTAAGATACTTTACTAGTGGGGAAAATGTTTTCTATAAAACGCAACCTCAACAGGCCAATCATCCCATTAACAAAATGCTTCTAGTTTTGTTGATTTGTTTTAAAAAAATAGCAGCAAGAGAATGGATCTTTGCAAGAAAAACTGCAGTGATTAAATTCTAATCAATCCCTCTCCATTTCACTCAGGCACCAATCCTCCTGACCCTTGTATAAGGAGTGCTGAACTGGGGCCCAACGTAGGTGAATATTGACATTCACATGAATTGCAAATTTTAAAGATTGTATGTGTTTTTAGAAATTTTTGTTTTATTTCCACTATTTCGAAATGGTGCTGGGATTGTTCAGTTAGGGCTGCTGGTATATTGCTAAATTTCTATTTGCTGCCAAGGTGCAGAGTCCTGCATTTCTTGTGCCTGTACAGCACACAATGAGAGTTGCATATGCATCAGATGCAGAAAAGCGATCCTTTGTATACAATGAAATACTGATCAACTGGCAAATGCATGGATAGGCTGGGGAATTCATAGTGGTTTCGGGTAGAGCATGTTATGGTTTTATTTGCTGGAAGAATTGGATGAATATAAATACTTATATTTTTGACACACACATTGTCTGGTAAATAACAGTTTACATTAAAACAAAGGTCAAACAAAATTTCCTAAAAGAATTTACCCTAAAGCCTCCAGCTTCTGAGTCCAGAATACATAGCAGCCAAGCCATTCTCTCCGCTCAAATGGTGAGCCCAGTCTTGTTTCATTGAAGTCAATATCTAAATCCATGAAAAATTCTAGGAAGGTCAGGCCCTAGAAACTCCCATTGATGCAGTGGGAACTGCAGATGCTCTGCCTCACTCAGAATTTGGCCCAATGAGCCTGATCCTGTTGACACTAGAGTCCATATCAGTGATAGCGGGCTGGCAAGCTCATTCAGACCGCTTTCACAAGGAGTACTGAAAAGGAAATTTACAAATAATCCTCAGGTGGCACCAGATTCTGCCACCCTCACTCCCAGTGAATAGCATCTTCATTTACAAGAAATACCACTGATTCTAAACGGGTGCTGCCCCGGGACTATTCATGGAAGATGCTGCTATTTGTCATAAGGGTTGGTCACAGAATTTGACCCTAGACTCACTCACTTTTCCAATCAGTGCACAGGAGATTCCCTTGAGCAACTGCCATCAATGCTAGTATGTTCCTTTAATGGGCAGGTAGGTTGCAGATTCTTGATCTGACACCAGCCAATTCGATCATAGTCTCACCCTCTGAGAAGCTTTGAGAGGCAGACTGTTGAATAAAGCTGTTATGTCCATTAAGTGATGAATTTGCTTCTTTTCCCCACTGATAAAATGGCTCGCAGTAAAGAGGGGACGTTACCATGCCATCCTAAAAGGGCTCTATCAGCATTTTAAGAAGTCACTGTGTGCTGCTGAGATTAAAGAAAGGTTTAAAAAACAACACACACACTTTCTGTACTAGTTTTAAAAGATCTTCTCTGTGGAAGTACCTAGACTTAGAATCATAGACTATCAGGGTTGGAAGGGACCTTAGGAGGTCATCTAGTCCAACCCCCTGCTCAAAGCAGGACCAATCCCCAATTTTTGCCCCAGATCCCTAAATGGCCCCCTCAAGGATTGAACTCACAACCCTGGGTTTAGCAGGCCAATGCTCAAACCACTGAGCTATCCCTCCCCCAACTTAGTAACACGTTTCCAACTTGTTCTACACTTCACAACTTGCGTTCCTGTCAATTTAGATGAAATGAGTAAAACTATGTTTTTAATTCTATAAATACTGAATGATACTTGGAGCTGGGACAACAGATAAATAAGCCACAGCTAATGGGGCAGAAGTGTCCTTCAATGAATTTGGTTTAAATGTCTGGACTGCGTTAGTAATGTGAGCAGATGCAATTAGTGAAAGAATAACCACCTCTCAATCCAAAACAAATCAAACAACATCTGACCACTGTTAATGTGAGTGAAGTGAATTGTATTCGTACCACCTACAATACGAAGTTATATCAGGTATAGTATGAAAGCCTCAAGACAATATTCCACTAAATCTGAAACCCCATTCGGTGCTTAGGGACCTCGCCAGTGCCCAAGGGGATGTAACTCAATTTCCAGCTCACTAGAGAGCATTGTATCAGACTGTGGAGCTGGATTTTCTGCATGCAGAGTCTCACCCTGCTCTGCTTGTGACTGGTCACATGCCTACCTACCATTTTTATGCATGGCACAATGGCCCCAAATTCTGCAGCAGGTACCTTCAAATCACCAAAGGAAATCCTCATGTTCAGGGCTCCTGAAGAGACAGCACCCAGTTGCTGGCCTGGCGGGTTGTGGCAGGTCTGCAGAGGGAAGTTGAGGCAGCCAGGGACAAAGCAGATGAGCCTCAGGAACTGAGTAGAGCTCCGTCCCTTCTGCGCCGCAAAGTGCGGTGGAATGCAAACGTCAGAACGTATGGACTTCTGATCAAATTCTTTATGAGTGGATTCTAAATTTAGCAAAGCCATTTCTCCCATCCCTGACCTATATGAAGTTGAGAGCATGAACTCTGCCCATAAGCTGGGGAATTGAGTACTATGGAATTTGGGGTCAATGTTAACTATTAGCAGTTCAACATGTTTAATATTAAACCAAAAAAGTTATGGCTGTTAAACAGTAACGTTTTATCTAGGAAAAAAAATGAATGCAGGCTTATTGATCTACTCAAAATTCCCTTTGATGAAGTAGATGAAGGAGCATAAGACATCAACAGGGATACAGCATGGGCTAGTGTGTCAGATAGGAACTGGCAAGAGTTGGAAGAAGTCTATTTGGAGTTAGTTTTCAGAACTGCTTCAAGTTGCTGTGCAGTTCAATTTGTGGGAGTTGGTGCTTTAAAAGTGGTTTCTTGCAAACTACCCATTGCCCATGCTTTGATGTTAATACAGCATGAAAACCACAAATATAACTAGAGTTTTCATTCTCCTTTTCCTTTTAAAAGACCCAGATGCTAAAACTGTGGGAGAGAAATGAAAAGATACTGTTCCTTTAAGTCCCATGCTTTCATTTCTACTGTAATGAATGAAATTGGATGGAAAATGCTTATTCTTGTCCTTCCCTTAAGGTTAAGAAAATATGTTCCAAAGAACCTGGGTGTGATAAAGCTGCAGTCCTTCAGCATCCGGAGATTCAGTTTTTCCTCTACAATATGGAGTAGATTCTCTCAATTGTAAAACCTTGGCATGATAAAGTTACAGTTACAAATGGGACTAGAGAGGAAGCTCTGGAGACGTACACTGTCTCAGTTCATCTAAGTTGCTAGCTGATCTAGTCAAGATAAAATCTAGCAGGAAAAATACACTGAAGTTAGACAAAAGGAAAAGTCTAACATTAACAAGCTTTCAATAAAAGGGAAGAAGTGAATCACTTTGGACTCCAGCTACCATTTTAGTAGCTGACTGAAAGGGGTTGTTATGTGACCATCTATCTGGCTCATTAATAGGCACCTATTCCTAATGTTGAAAGGCATTTGGTGCCATTTTGTAATTAATTTTTTTTAAAGAAACCTATAATGTTTCTTTGCACTACAAAAAGCCACGTAATGACAATGGTGCTGAATTTTCTTCCTTTTTAACATAGCTATTTATGCTCTCTCAACTGTTTTTCCTGTGCTTATAGAAGATCCAAAGTAGCAGTAGTCATATACATTTCAGCCAAGATATCTGACTAATACGACCCAGGAACAAATTATTTTCCCTTCTGATTTTCTACCTTTCAAATCCAAATGGAGCAATGGAACTTGACAGCGCTGAGTTCAAACTTCATTCATCATTAGGAAATTATTCAAAAAGCTATAACGAGATAACTAATTTAATACACTTTGCTTCAAGGTTTATTCTTTGGCCTGATTCCCAGATATAAAGCATCTCTGTGCAATTACCATGCAGATGCCACTGAAAAGACTTTAAATGGTTGCTGCTAATTTAACAAGAGAGATGTTGGCACTGGCAGAAGGCATTAGAGGAAAACTAAAGATGACTGAAGAATCAACTGATTCTTAAACGCAATATCAAGATAGTTTAACTAGGTATATTTTTTTCCTCTCCTAACCATCCTTTGGTGGCTTGAAACTGAAACCTCTCTCTTCTTTTCTCACCATTATACCTTCACCCTGGTATGTTACCATAAATGCCAAGCTACCAGCATAGACAACATCTATAAGGCACTCAGACCCAGAGCCTCAAAGGCATTTATTAGGTGCCTAGTGGGAGTTAAGTATCTGAAATACCTTTGAGGATCTGGTCTGAGTGTCCTCAACTCCCAACTGAAGTTGAGGGCACTCAGAACCTTGTAGGAGTGAGCCTTTAACCATTTGTTTAAAACAATTAAGTGGACTTTGCAAACACCTTTAATCAGAACAAACAGAAAAGCTTACATTTGGCTGCCAAAGTCCGGAAGACAAATTCTGAAAAAGCCGCAGCTTTTAACCTAATTTTGAACTCCGAGCTCTCAGTACACCCGATTACAGTGGTGTTGGAATTATTTTTATAATGGAGGTGCTGAGAGCCATTGAACAAAACTGTAAACCCTGTATATGATGGAAACCACTTCAACTCAAGGGATACTGCCACATCCCCAGCATTCCTGCCTGAAATACCTGCCTGAAATACCCTACTGCTCAGCCCTGGTCTACACTGTGTGTGTGTGTCGGGGGGAGGAGGATCAACCTAAGATACGCAACTTCAGCTACGAGAATATGGGGTGACTATACTGAGTGCAATGTTTCACCCTAATCCTGGCTCTCCTATAAAGTTGACACACTGCAGGCTCTGCTTGCTGGACTACAGTGGGTGTTTCCAGATTAGGGGTTAGGGAGCATGGTTCTAAACCCACCTACAGTCACTATGTACCCATCCAGTTTAGATCGTTTCTAGAGTAAGATAGGTGGAAGCTATATAATGGGTCATGGCTAGCCAGGATAAAGCAAATGAAACACTGAGATGACAGCAGTAAATAGTGTTGGGAGTGGGGGGGGGGATTTGGCCCTGATTTATACATTGTGCAAGCTCAGTCAGGTAATAGCAAGGGCCTGGGCAGACTTTTTAAAGTTAAGCTTCCTTTTTTCTGCTCAAAACTAACAGAAAATCGGCCCATCAGAAGTACTGCCGAGCGACAATACCAGATCCAAAACACTCTTCCATCCATTTCTTTCACAAGTGTTGTAATATAGTGTCGCTAGCATACATTTAAAGCAAACCCTTGACTGAAACCACATTTACACCTGGATTCGCTAATGTTTTCTGGTATTTCAAGCAAAGCCTGTTTGGGCCTTGAAGAGTGATGTACACAGGTGGACTCCTGCCCTTAGCTTCCGGGGTTCGCCATGGGGGTGCACTCGTGAACACTGCACTACAAGATCAGGGCTGTCAGTCATATGGGGCTAAAATTGAGAGCTGATGAAAGCAAATGCAGTTCCACTGAGCTCAGTACATTACACCGGATTTGAATTTGGCCCATTGTACCAAGTTTTCTAAGATATGGTGGCTTTGGTTTTTTATGAGTTAGCACCACCCAGCTATACTGTTAATTACTTTTCTTTTTTTTTTTTTTAAAGTACAGCAGCTATCACAAAGTGATCCACAGTGAACGTGTGGCTTCAGTGAAATAAATTAATGACCTAGAGGAGGGAACTTGCACAAAGGATGTGGAACAGTCAGCCAGTATCAAGGGAAGGTAGAGGGAAAAGAGAGGAAAGGGATGGTCTAGTGATTAAGGTTCTGGCCTGGGATTTAGAGCCACGAATGGAACCCATGTCTCCTGCCACGGACTTCATGTGTGACCTTGAGTAAGTCACTTAAAGTAGCTGTACCTCACCTCCCCACTTGTGTAATGGGGATAACCACACTTCCTTTCTCTCCCCATTTGTCTGTCTTATCTATTTAGATTGTAAACTCTTCGAGGCAGGGATTCTCTCTCCTTCTGTGATGTAGTAGACTGGGGCCTTCAGGGACTACTGGAATATAAATAAAAGGAGAGAACGGATACAGAGAGACCTGGGATAAAAATGGTAACCTGCAGTTTAATGCAGGGGGCCGGGTGTGGGGAATGAAAGCTAAGAAAGTAAAGCTTGCCGGTGCCAGAAGGGCTAGTTCGTGATATGATCATAAACTGCGAGACACTGAGTGGGAAAGAATCCGAAGGCAAGCGCAGACTGTAAAAACTTCAGCTCACTATTTTGGCAGCAGCCAGGACAGTAAACAGAACACAGGGATATAGGTCAGAGAGCACAGATCACTATGGCACTGTACAAAGGGCTAGAAAGTAAACCATCTAAGTGCCTGAGACAACGATTTGTGCAGAAAACAAAACTCTGCAATTGGAGAGGAGGTCTAGACCTTAATGACAGTCCTTGTCTGAATAAGGTGAGTGGGATTTGGCCTTGCGACAACAATGAAAGGGTTAGTCATTTGCGAGAACATAATGTTTGACTTCTATTTTCTGGGCAGCAACTGGCTGACATTTTTCTACTGCTCAATCCAAAGCCCACTAAGGTTGATGGAAAGACTCCCATTGACTACAACGTGGCTGGGTTCAGGGCCCTAGCAAGAGTATTACAGCTCTTTATCTAGGAAGGGATCAAAGGCTGGTGGGTATTAACAAAGGTCATGACTAAGGTGTAATATGGCTTCTTGGCAAGTACTAAGCTGCAATGGTAATTCTTGCCAAATTTTGAACTCTGAACTCTCTGTACAGCTGATTACCGTGGCGTTGGAACGATTTTTATAGTGGGGGCTGCTGAGAACCATTGAACAAAACTGTAAACCCTGTATATGATGGAAACCACTTCAATCCAAGGGATACTGCCACACCCCGAGCATTCCTGCCTGAAATACCTTACTGCTTACTTTGTAATGCTTCCATCCATTCATTCATTTGTGGATGCATGTTTTGGCTTCTCTGCATTGTATCTTCTCTGTATTTATCATCGGATTTGGCCCATTACAGAGTCTTAACTGACTTTTAGCAGGTCTTGTTTTCATGGTGAAAACCACAAAACTGGCTCAAAAATGTTCTTACTGGAAAAAAAGCCATTCCCTGAAGACCTGTTCGTTTCATAAACCATATAACAGAATACAGGTCAACAGAACACCTCTGGAGAGGATCGCCTTCCCTATGGACACACGGCAATGCAGATCAGTAATGTCAAATCAAACCTCACCACAAGTTTTACAAGTTCAAGAAATTCACAAGTTATTCCATGAAAAATAAATTACCTTGTACAAAATAATTTGTGGCACACTCTACTGAAGAACAAGGACTCCTTACTTTTGAGGCAACTTGAGCAAGTGCAATATTTGCACACCATGATATAAGACGTTGTCAAAGGAATGTGTCTGTCTTACCAATAAGGTTCAGTCCAACCCACAATACTGCGTCTGGGATCTCTAAGGAGATTAAATGAGTCTAGAGTTTTGTAGGAACTGGATGAGCACTCGATAGACAAATTTGTACTGAGCGATGGTCTGAATCATAAACATTCTCTGCTCCCGTAGGTGTCTCAGCATCACCGGAACATCAACTTTCTGGAAAGTGAAGGTGACAAAGATGTGAGGCTGTGTGTTAATTAAACCCAACATCACCAGAATCCTCCGTTGACCAAGTATAAGGAAAGAACAAAGATAACTCATTTATAGTGAATCACCACAGTTTGTTTTGGCCTTTCCTTCCACATTATAGCAAGGAATATACATATATATTATACACACAATATGAAAGGATACCTAGGTTCCAATCCTGTTTCCACTCAAGTCAGTGGTAATTTTAACATTAATTTCAATGGGTTTAACACTGAACACCTGGTGTCTTCCAGCTATCACTGTTACCTCAGATGGCACCACAGATTGAGTGTGTAGTAAAAGGTTATTCAGGAAACTGAGCAATCTCTTAAAATCCTACCTGGAGGCTTCTTGTTAAATATAGCCACACTCAGCTTGTCAAAAATTAACCAATTTTGTCACATTACCTGACAAGTCATATGCTGGGAAAATGGAGAATTTCAATAATCAAAATTTAATTTCTTGGGTCAGCTCCCCTCTGCCATCCACTGTGCATGCAGGCATGATAGCCATTTGTACTCTGATTCATGGTCAATTTTACTTATGGAGGAAGGACATTAAGGTTCTACAAATCACGGGACACAATCAAGAGTCCAAACAACATTGGGTCCCTGGCCAGAACAGAAGGTTTGGCAAATATATCATGACAGTATGATGCACCTATTGCTCCCTCTTTTCAGGCCTCCTCGCCAAAAAAGAGGAAAGTCACTGGCAGTGTCCACAAGACCCAGAAACCTGACACTTGACAGAGATGTTCTGACCTTCAATGGTCAAAGCCAGGACATGAACCAGATTGTGTGAAACACAGAGAGGCTTGCAAGATGAAGCATTAGAATTCACTGGAAAATATATGAAGCATTAGCATTTTATTGCCTGCATTGAGAGCAAAAGAAGAAAAAACAACATGGGTAACTTGTTAGAACAGGTATGTGAGGAGTAGTTCAAAAATCATTGAGCTATAGCTCTCAAAACTACCAAGGCCCAAATTGAGGGACCAAAATACTATTCATGCAGGAAACTTAAAGCACTGAGAAATTCATTCCTTTGTTGTAAATAATTCTTTCCATAACCTCAAGTTCATAATTTCGGATGTAAACTATTTTCATTAACAAACGGGGGAGGAGGGCATCAAATTTGGGTGGAATGTGAATGATTATGGGAATAAAACTAGCAAGAACCCTCAAGAAGACAACAGCCAAGAGATTTGCATTCAACCTCCACATTACTATGGACCCTGTTCCAGGTTCCTGGAACAACCGTTGTGTGTCTCTTACATGTCTCTCTAAAGCAGTGCTCTACTATACTTTTCATTCCAGAAGCACAAGTTGGAACTAACAAAATCTTTTGGCTGAAGTCAGCAGCATTATGAGAATGAGGTCAGGGCAAAGGGACAGGTATATAATTGGTTCGGCCTGTA
This sequence comes from Chelydra serpentina, assembly GCA_037349315.1. Lineage (NCBI taxonomy): Eukaryota > Metazoa > Chordata > Testudines > Chelydridae > Chelydra > Chelydra serpentina. The sequence goes on from JBAIAC010000001.1 coordinate 18,795,607, forward strand.
GCCACCAGAGGCTTTCTGTATTAGGAAACTATTGTGGTTTCTATGTATTACAGGAATTATTTCTAGAAAGTGCAATTTATTTAAAAAATAATTTTCTCTTTCTCATATACATTTCTGTCTCTTTACATAAAACGATGGAGGCCCCTAGTTTTAATTAAAGAAGCCCAAACTGACACGATCACCAATGTTCCCTCTAAATATTGTGTGTTTTTGTTTTGTACTGAGCAGGTTACAGCCTGCACTGGACACTATAGTTTTGTCCGTAGGGAAGCTTACACTGGAACTGAGGGATGTGTATGGGAGGTTTGTGTGGGTGTGTGGAGGGGGGCTGTGCGGGTGGTGAGAGGTGTGCCAAGAGGGCGCACCTGTGAGCCCAGTCAGACCCCTCATCTAAGCTCCTGCACAAGGGGCACTCCAGAGCTGCCACCACCTCCTCCCAGCCAGTGTGTCCCCGAGATCAGAGGCGCTTCCCCTCCCGCAGCAGCACGCCTGCACACGTTCCGTCACGGGCGGAACGGGGGCGAGCAGAACAGGTTCTTAAAGGGCTACACCACATCCCTGCTGGCGCCACCACAGAGAAGATGAGAGCGGCAGTGCCTGACCTGCACCATAGATACAAGATTGCTGCACGGCTGTTCACTTTACAGGGAACTTTAAAAGTGGCGCTATATTTATGCCATTCCACAAACGGGCTGTTACTGGAGACAGGGGTGCCAGTTTTGGTTAGACGTATGCCTGGAGGTTTCATCACATGACAATCCTGGAGGGTTGGCGACCCTAACCGGAGAGTAGTTATAGATGGCCCATAAGTACCAAGAAGGTTAGAAATTGTGATGAGGATTTTCATTTTATTTTCAAATCTGTGGAGATGAGAGCATAAGCGCCTGTTTTGGGTTTACACAGCTAAACCACAGAATGCCTCAGCATGGAATTTGATGGTTAGAAAAGCAATTAGGTCATGTTGAGCCGAGCCATGTCAGAACTTGCCTGAACAACGACAAAACCAAAAACAAAAAAGACAGCAAGCCAGTTTGGGCCTGCACAACCCAAATTCCAGGCTCGGCATTTGACAGTTTGTTGATTTTTTACTGGGCCAATAACATTTGGTGATCAGTCACTTTCTGTGTCATCACAACACGGGTCAGGCTTTGATTCATCTCAGAGTTATTTTGTGTGTGTGTAACACTAAGCCTATCGCACACATCTAACTTCTACTTTTATAGTCAGCCTTACAGGCCGGCCCCGAGCTCTCTCAGGAGAGCTTCCTTAACCACTTTATTCCAGGAATGGGGGGGATCTTTGGATTCAGAACCCACCACCGTGTATCTGTCAACAAGAGATTAATAATGCTTTGTAAAGGTGATATTTAGTAAGATACAGAATTAAAACAATTACTAGCTTTGCCTTCCACACGACAAACATCTTTCGCACATAAGGGGCATTGCAGCAAGGATCACTGGTTCACATTAGAGTGCCAGGTCAGTGCTAGATTCAGGTATACTGGGATCTGACTATGCTGATTACTATAGTACATGTGTCTAGAAACTGTGCATTGTTGATTTGAAAGGTTACTATCTATATAGTAAGATACAGAAAGTCCACACTCTCAGCAGTAGTGAGAAATACAGGCTGTGTTCCACCAGCAAGAGCATAGACGTTACAGTTAAAAAAGCTGCAGAACAATTGATAATGTTGTAGTTAAAGCCCAGATCTGGGAAACAAGAGATCTGGTTTTATTACCAGTGATCCCACCAACTTCCTGTATGACCACTGGCAAGATGGTTAATTTGTGTGTGTGTCAGTTTCCTCATCTGGAAAATGGGGATAACAACTTATCTATTTACCAGGTGGGTTGTGAGAAATTCCCTCATTCCCAAGGCTGCAAAGTGTTTTAAGGAGGTACTGAATGAAGTGTAAAGAAATTGGCAGTTTTATTTCCGAGCCAATAGAAATAATTCTGCTCCAAAATAAATAGGAAAACAATCACAGCTCATTTACAATAGGGATAATGTTCTTGTATATGAAAAAAGATTTTATCCATACAGTATGCGATAATCACCATAAACATCCATCCTGATTTTCTTGAAAACAAATAGATCAACTGGGGGGGAAAAACCCCTACAAACTGAACTACTCATTTACTATAAATCTATATAAACCCATTTTCTTGAGCTTCAGTACTTCAAAGTACTGAAGAAAAGAAAACACTTAAAAACTGGCTTTAATATGTCGTCATTAATTATGCCAATACTCAAGAGAAAGGAGAGTTTGACTGAAGTCAACAGAGAAGCTCCCCGCAGTCAAGAGCTCTATATTTCCTCCGTGCTTTGCTGAGCATTCCTCAGAGCCCTAAGAACCGTCCCCTGCACCCAAAGTTTTATGGGCTCCATTTTCAAAGGCTCAGACTCATGCCAAATCATTCTTCTCACAGAAGAAGTGGCTCCCTCTGTAAGCCAAAGACACACCAAGATGGCCAGAAGGGTTGCGTGATTGTTATTTAATATTTGTCCACAGCACCATTAGTATGAGGGGTTTCTATAGAGTGATATGAAATGCCTCTTCACCACAAACAACTGAGCATGCTCTCATCTCTGCAGCACTCCCAGCCCTTAGCTATATCAAGAGCCACGAGTCAGACCTCAGCTTGAATCCCTCTCTCTGCGAGGATGTGGGGGAAAAGAATTAAGGAGGAGTGAGGCTGAAACGAGATCAGTGCGAAGTTAAACAAAAAGAAATGTTTAAATTGTGCTATGAAAACAAATTCGTCCTTAGTGTCGCTCAGTTGCGGTCAGAGCAGTTACAGTTGGGCTGAATTTATCCCAGTATCTCTAAATGATCACCCTGCAACTACTGTGTGGTATACTCTGCAGTACCACACAGCCAGGCATTTCCTTTTATTTTGTTAGTTAGTGCTTGAGGAAAATCCAAATTTAAACTTAAGAAAATGCCTAGCTGGCTAGCATTTGTTCTGTATCATTCACAATTCTGCTGAATTCACAATGTAATGAAGTTTACTGAATGTTTATCCATCAGTTTAGTCATTAAACTGACTATGCCATGTTCGTGCTAGAGACCTTGCTTTGAAATAAGTTGTACTATTTGAATTGCAGTAAAAATGGTCCATTTAATGGTTAGTGTAAACCTGAGATTGCGCCCATAAATAATAATTTGCATAAAATAGCAATCACTACCAAAATGATTTACTTTCTTGGGAAGATTTTTGTTTTTGATTTCGTTTATACAATAGCTGCTGCAATGTTCCATTTGCCTGCAGTGTCATAAAATTCTACTCCTAAGCAAATACTTCTAGGATATTTGTGTATTATTATTATTATTATTATTTGGCCTGTAGCAGTAACAAAGGAAAAAAGTAACAGTTGTAAATTAACCAAAACCATGGTATTAAACAATTTGGAATGAGCCTTTTATTTTGGTTAACTAGCCAGCAATTACCAGCCTTTGGAAGATAATGGGAATGTGGGGGAGAGAGAGAGAGAGAGAGAACATGATTAGTGCTCAACAAATGATGAGGAGAAAAGTCCACTGGCACTTGTCCCTCTGTGCCAATAGGCACACATTCTCGATAAGCATTTTTTCACGGCTCACCCCTCCACACATCGGTATCAGATTCTCTATTCCAACAAATAGGTAAGGGATTGCTGTGGGGTACAGGTGAAACCATAATGTTGTGTGTCTGTTTGTAACATCTGCTGCATTCTTTCACCTTTAATATCTATACAAGGGGTTACAGTCTTCCAGCAGTTCACTCGATGAAGGAAGCCCCTTCATTTCAATAGCGGTTTTCCTGAGGTTGGCATTGTACACCAACATCATATTTTTCTTCAGGACGTCGTGTTTTTGCTGCACTGTTCCCCAATGACAAAGAACATAGCAGAACAACAAGTAGTTACATACTGTAACTTTTATGTTGTTGATACTCTAACAGAGTGCCAGCCTTGGTAATAGGTCTCATAATACTGGCTGTGGCCCATCCACAGTTTTTTCCTGTTATTTTTGAGTCGCAGCTGAGCTTTGTTCCAGTCCAGAAGCCAAAGACAGTGAAATATGAGAGCGAGAGAGAGAACGAACACGCTGAAGACAGGAGCTAGAGAACTAAATCAATAGTCCAAACCAGTTTGGAAGCCAGCACACTTCTCCAGCGGCTCTCAAGCTGCTCTTTTACACTGTTCTGCCTCCAGATTGATTAATTAAGACACAGGTACAGACCCATCTTAAATTAGATTGTAAACTATTTGGGGCAAGTGTCCTATCTCAGCAGAGCTATATTAAAATAATAGAAATAAAAACAAACAATACCTACAAAATAGTCGAGGTACACATGGTAGCTAGTGACAAATCTCCTCTCACTGTCTCTGGGTAAACTAACACAATGAGATGGATGATATTTTATTACTAGGTTCCCCCACACAAATGTAGTAAATGACTCAGTGGACTAGCTAAGGGAAAAGCAATTAAGGGGGAAGTTTACTTACTTCGTTATGTTCCAAGCAGCCAATCATCAGTTCTGTTAGGATAACTACCCCTGTCCTCCCCACACCTGCACTACAGTGAACCACGATTGGTGGGTTGCAATTGTTGCTAGCATCCAACACGCTGTTGGTATGGCGACGTACCGACTGTATCTCCTCCAAATAGGCTGCAAGATAAAATGCAAATTATGCTGTAAAATCCTATATGGCCTCACATAAAAGTTGAAAAATTGATGAGAAAGTCAGTTTTCTTTTTAAGTGACAATAATTTACAGTTCCTACAAGACACTAATTATTTGGCCACTGTGCACTGAACAGCACTGAATCCAGTGAGTACCAGCTGGGTGTCAATTATTACTTGGGAGTTTGATCCCTTAAATTAAATAGTTCTTTAAAAAAAATTAAATTCTGTTTTCCCCTCTGCAAATCCCCAACTCCCCAAAGCAGATGATTCTAGACATTACTTACAGCAATTCCTGCTATTAACAGGCTGGGATCAAAAACAACAGCTAAGTCCCCCTGAAACTACCGCCTGCCAGAGCCAGTAGCGGATGGGAAGTGAGCATCCATCTGCCCTTTTCTTTCCTTCCCTTGTAGAATGAGTGAGAATGTCAACCATGTCTCTACTTTTTCGTTTGTTTTTCAGCAGGTATTAGGACTTTTTTTGGACAGAGTTCTCTGTGGCTTTCCTGTAATCACTATTGCCAAGTGTTAACGGTTTCAGAGTCCTCTTGTCTAGCTCTAATGCTCTCCAAAATAGTGGGTTTTTGCTTATTAAAGTATAAACATTTCAGATATCCTAGTGGCTCAGCTGGTTGGGTAAACACAATGCAAACTAGTACACTCAGGTTCTGACCTGAGTATGTGTCTCTCCGAAGGTTATTCCAGCAGGAATTGTATGAACCACAGAAATGAAGTCTCTGGGCCTAATTCACCATTACACTGCACCCTGTGCAGTCCTTCCCACCTGTGCAAAATGGGTGTAAAATGCCATCAAAATCAGAAAGGTGGCATTTTATACCTACTTTGCACAAGTGGAAGTGATTCCATTAGGTGTACAGCAGTGGAGAATCATGACCTCTATGTCCAGCTGTCTCTATGGACAGCTAGGTTCCAATTTTTACAACTTCCCAATTGCGGCAGTTGAATGTTAGAAGACTGTCCTTTTGAAAAAAAGAAAAAGCTTGGAAATACAATGAGAAATAGAGTAGACCAACTTAAAGTGGTGGGTGAAAACTCCATTACTAACCCATAATACCCTGAGTCACTTCCTTGGCAAAGCTGAAAATTCCATTTGCATATTTGTCCCTCCAGTTGTAAAGTTAAATAAAAGGGGTGTGCGTTCCTTAGGGTCATTACGGTAGCATTACTATTACTGGCGTATTAAGTGTTTATTAGTAATAAAGTAGTAAGGAACAGTATTGAATTAATAAAAGTCAATACAATGGTTGCATTTTCACAAGTGTGTAAGAATTTTGCCTCTGACCCAAAACTCTCACACTTCAACTATGTACAGCCCAATAATTAAAACACCGCCTAGGCAGGTAGGAAGTTAAGATTACTGCCCTGACTGACTAACAATTAGGCATATCCTATTATTTTTATGACTCTACCTCCCCTATTTGATCTCCTTCTTGGCTGGCCAACCTTGTGAGGCCTTACACTCAACTTGATGACATTCCTATATTTGCCTGTATATATGTAACACAATAACTTTTGAACACCACATCCAGTCAATTCCAAAATGTCAGGGAATATTCTATGCACCAATGGTTAGAACCTCATTGATTCTGGAGAAAAAATGGAAAACTGACAGAGGGAAAAATGGGGAACATATGCAGATCAAATAGCCAGTTGATGGCAGCCATTAACACCTTCCAACATAACAATACTCCATCTCATCTCTGCTCATTCTCCCAGTAGAGTTTAACATATTGACACCCTGAGTGACTTATCTCCCAGATAAATAACAGTGGGGAGCACGGGAAATGGAGGTCTTTGGTATGGAGAAGGGAGGACACAGAACCCCTGGTTGGGGGGAACTGAGGACCATATTAGCGAGACATGGGGCACACACAGCCCCTAGCATGGGAGGAAAGGGGTAGACAGAGCCCCGGGGAAAGGGGAAATATGGGGGAGGGGGTGCAGACAGAGTGCCTGCCTTGAGGGAAAGAATGGGGGACTCTGGAATGAGAAGGGCACACAAACCCTGGCATGGGGGGTGAAGTGGAAATGGAGGGGAAAAGAGCGCACAAAGCCACTGACAGTGGGGAGAAGGGTGGGAAGTTACAGGGAGCCCCTGAAATATAGGGGGACAGGAGGATGGCACACACAGAGCTTAAGGGCTGGAATGGAGGGAAGCCAGGAGCCCCTGGCATGTGCAATGAGTTCGGCCGACAGAAGCTACAAAGTGTGCAATGCTCCCTTGGTTCTTAAAAATGTTCATTGACCATAAATGTGTGCATTAATTAAGGAATCTTACATAAAAAGCCTTGGACTTCTTCTGGACAACCATGATCAGGCCAGTCAGTATATTGCAAGTGCCACACTGTCCTCTCCTGCCCAGACAAAAGATGCTTGACCTTCAGCCCCGTAGTAGCATAGCATCCAGAATCCGTGCGGAACTTAGTTGTCACCTTAAACTTCCCATAAGTGGCTGAGCTGTGCTTAGAGCCCAGTTTAGGCCAGTAGCGATGACTCTTGTTTCTTCCTCCTTCCTGAACCGCAAAAAGCAAAATTAAAATGATTCTTCTTGTAGTGTCACAATTATAATTCTCACAAACAGAACCACTTGTGCAGCTAAACTGGGTACTTCTATTTATCTTCTCTCGTGAGAGAAGAACAAGGGACTTCCCAAGAAATGGAATGGCATTAAATGTAAAATGCCACATTTTACAAAATATATATTTAACCCGTGGAACCTCATTGCCACAAAATATCACTTAGTCCAAGAGTTTAGATGGTGCAAGGCTTGAACATTTATATGGGTAATGAGAACATCCACAGTTACATTAAAGAAGGCCCATCGACAGGGGTGGGCATAGGGGGCAATTGCCCAGGGGTCTGGGCGATTTAAAAAGGGCCTGGGAGCCCTGGAACCTTTTAAATCATCCAGACAGGCTGCAGGGCTCCTAGGCACACATGACCGCTGTGGGCCCTGCACTTCGGGGAGGCCCGCGGGCCAGCGCGATTGGCCATGGCAGTCGGTCCTGGAAGTGACAGATTCGTCACTCGGAATTGCTGTCGGCGGGCCTACATTAAAGAGACTAAAAAAAATAAATAAAAAAAAATCTAAGGAAAAAACTCTCATCTTTCAGGGCATACGTCAACTTCTGATTGCAACAGGTGAGTAAGAAACTTCCCCATAGGCAGGTTATTTTATAACTGTCCATGAAGAGGATTTGTCTCTCTAACCTCTGACAATCTGGTACTGGTTTATGTCAGAGATGCAAAAGTGGACTAGACAGAACACTGGGCTAATGTGGTATTTTAATTCCTATGTTCTGATAAGGCAGCAGGGTTCAAAGCTGGATGTAGTGTTAGTTAGCAACGTGTGCCAGTTTTTATAACATAGCACACAGTTCTTGGATTACAATAAAAATAACTATTTTGCTTGGCATAGGAATAAAAAGATTTTTTTTAAATGGACACTTCTCCAGGAACAACAGCTTCTGGTCTCTTTTCAGCGATAAGGATGACGGTATGCAGAACTGGCCTTGGATGGGCTGGGAATAAATGTTTTAACCAAGAGCAGTTCAGGGTTCTCATTCCAATGGAAACATTTTTGCTTTGTTTGGCAAACCAAAGTCTTACAGCTGAACTGAAGCTTGGTGGTTGTTGTTTTTTATTTTAGTAAATGACAAGCTAAACACTAGACAGCTATCTATAAAAGACAAGGTCACAGCACTAGATTATCTCCGGACAAGTGTTCAAGGGGAAGAAAAGGAGAAAATAAAAGGGCGGCTAAAGAAAAACAGATTATTGGAATGGGAAGCAGCGACAATGGTAGAGTTGCTCACAGTCAGAAAGAATTGCTCTACGTAATTTTACGTACCTCTTCAGCTGTGACCATGGCTATAACATTCACCCCCTGTTCCCACACCATCTGCCAGAAGTCATGGCATGAGTGTGGCAAAGGTCCTTGTGTGGCTATATAGTGCCATTCTTCCCCACCTACAGTAACCTAGGAGTCAGAAACAAATACAGTTAATGCCAAACTTTTCTGCAATGCCTGTGCTAATACTATTTTTAAATGTAAATGAATATAATAAAACCTTTTACTCTTAAGTTTCCACACTAATCCATCCTACAATTATAGCAAATCAGCAAAAAATTAACCCTTGGGTGCGTACGACTCCTTTCTTATCACCATGAGCACAAGGGCCTGGGCAAACAAAAAGACAGCCACAAGATTCTATACAGCTGGCATGTTAAACACAGCCATCCACAGAGCCGTTTACAGCAGAGACCAAAAAGTAGAAGTTTTAGAGAAGCCAGAAAAATGGTTACCTACCTTTTCATAACCGTTGTTCTTCGAAATTTGTTGCTCATGTCTATTCCGTTCTAGGTATGTGCATGCCCACGGGCACCGTCGTTGGAGATTTGTGCCTTACCAGTATCCATAGGGTCGGCTGTAGCTACCTTGAGCTCATGCGTTGATATATTAGGCGCCGTCGACCCTACACCCTCTCCGTTCCTTCTTGCCGGCAACTCTGACAGAGGGGTAGGAGGGCAAGTAATGGAATGGACACGAGACACACATCTCAAAAAACAACAGTTATGAAAAGTTAGGTAACTGTTTTTTTCTTCAAGTGCTTACTTGAATTCATTCTAGGCAATTCCATTCTAGGTGATTCACAAGCAGTATCCTTGGAGGTGGGCTCGGAGTTCACAGTCTAGCAGCGTGCAGCACTGCTCTACTGAAGCCAGCATCATCCTTGGCCTGCTGGGTCAGCGCGTAATGGGATGTCAACGTGTGGACGGACAACCAGGTGGCCGCCCTACAGATGTCCTGGATAGGCACTTGGGCTAGAAAAGCTGCCGAAGAGACTTGCACCCTGGTTGAATGGGCGGTTAAAATCGCAGGAGGTGGCACCTTTGCCTGATCGCAGCAGCAGTGAATGCAGGCAGTGATCCAAGAAGAAATTCTTTGAGTGGACACTGGACGACCTTTCATCCTGTCAGCCACCGTAACCAACAATTGTATTGACTTGAGGAATGGCTTCGTCCTTTCAGTGTAGAAAGCTAGCGCCCTCCTGACATCTGCGGGATTCAACCTACGTTCCTCCTCCGACTTATGTGGCTTTGGAAAAAAGACAGGTAAATAAATGTCCTGGCTTGTATGAAACTGAGAGACCACCTTGGGCAGGAAAGCCCGGTGTGGCCTCAGCTGGACCATGTCTTTGTAAAAGACCATATAGGGCGGTTCTGAAGTAAGCGCCCGCCCTAACCTCAGAGATCCGGTGGACAGATGTTATTGCAACCAAGAACACGACCTTCCAGGACAGGCGAAGGAGAGAGCAGGAAGCCAGAGGCTCAAAAGCGGGTCCTGTGAGCCATTGACAGCACAAGATTCAGGTCCCACAGAGGAACGGGGTCCCTGACCTGCAGGTAGAGCGCTCAAGGTCCTTGGGGAACAGAGCAGTGATGTCCTGGGCGAAAACTGACCAACCCTCGAGAGGCGGATGGAAGGCCAGGATAGCGGCCAAGAGGACCATGACAGATGAAAGGGACAGGCCTTGGAGCTTGAGATGCAGAAGGTAGTCCAGGATTACCTGCAGCAAGGCCCGCTCGGGCCAAATGCCTTTATCTGAGGTCCAACAAGCGAACCGTTTCCATTTGGCCAGGTAGGCCGCCCTGGTGGAGGACTTCCTGCTGATGCCCAACAGGACCTCTCGGTGGACACCGGCCGAGCACTACTGCTCCTCCGCATTTAACCATGCAGCAGCCAAGCCGTCAGGTGCAGCATCTCCAGGTTCGGATGCAGAAGACTGCTGTGGTTTTGGGACAGCAGGTCTAGCCTGAGTGGTAGCTGTAATGGAGCATCTGCCGAGAGATCCAGAAGCATGCCGAATCAGTGCTGGTGTGGCCAAGCCAGTGCTATGAGGATCACCCTTGCCCTGTCCTGCTTGATCTTCAAGAGGACCCTGTGAATTAACAGCACTGGGGGGAAGGCATACAACAGGGCCCCGAACCGCGGCAGCAGAAAACAGGAGCCTTTGTCGATCCCCTGAATTGAGCAGAAAATGTGGCATTTCCTGTTCTGCCTGGATGCAAACAGGTTCACCTGGAGAGTCCCCCACCTCTGGAAGATGATGCTGACCACTTCTGGATGGTGGGAACACTCGCGGAGAGATGAGAAGGTCCTGCTGAGGTGATCTGCCAAAGCGTCCCTGGCCCTGGGGAGGTGTGTGGCTATGAGATGGATGTCATGTTGCACACAGAAGTCCCCGAGCCTGCGGGCTTCCTGGCAAATGGCAGTCGACCTGGTTCCACCTTGCTTGTTGATAGAACATAGCTGCTGTGTTGTCTTTCGGAACCTGGACCACCCTGCTTTCTATGTGAGGTAGGAAGACTTGGCAGGCCAGGTGAACCGCTCTGAGCTCTGTGACGTTGATGTGTAGGGCACAATCATGACTCAACCAGCGACCTTGCGTGCTGAGATTGCCCTGGTGGGCTCCCCACCTCAGGTCCGAGGCATCAGAGATGGGGGTCACCGATGGGGACAGAGCTGTAAAGGGAACTAACTCCCCCTAACACCGATGCAGAATTCTGCCACCAGTACGTGGTCCGGGACCCTGACCACACGGTCCATGCTGTGTCTGTTGGGGATGTAGACCAATGCCAGCCACACCTGCAGGGGCCTGAGGCAGAGCCACTTGTGCTGGACCACATAAGTGCAGGCTGCCATATGGCTCAACAATCGCAGGCACCTGTGAGCAGTGGTGAGAGGGTGGGCTTCCATGCACGACATGAGGTCAGCCATGGCTTAGAACCGAGCCTTGAGGAGGAAGGTTCAGGCCTGAATGGAGTTGAGGACCGCTCCAATGAACTCTATGCGTTGCACTGGACTTAAGGCCGACTTTTCCTCATTTATTAACAGCCCCAGGTCGCAGCAGCTGGATCAAACCAGATCAAGATGCTGCTGCAACTGATCCTAGGACCGGCCCTTTATTAGCCAGTTGTTGAGGTACAGGTAAATTTGACCGCACCGGCACCTCAGGTAAGCGGCCACTGGCACTATGCACTTTGTAAACACTCTCAGGGCTCATGAGAGACTGAAGAGCACCACCGTGCATTGGAAATGGCGCTGGACCAGCACAAAATGGAGGAAGCGCCTGGGGAAATGGAAATACGTGTCTTCAAGTTGCAGGCAGCGTATCAGTCTCCCAGATCCGAGGAGGGAATAGTGGAGGCCAGAGAGACTATGCAAAACTTTAAACTTCTTGAGAGACTTGTTGAGCCAGCGCAGGTTCAGAATGATGTTCAGGAGAGGGCGAGGATTGGTGCTTGCTCGAAGAGTGGTACCGGGGACCCGGAGACCAGTGCCGCGACAGGAAACGATCCCGGACTGGGGGGCAAAAGGGGGAAAATTGATGCCTGGGAGACTGCCTAGGTGATGGTGATCTGCACCATGGTGATCTCTGGTGGGAGGCCCGACAGTACCCTGGGTACAAGAATTGGCATCGTGACTCAGGTGTCCTGTGCCTTAGAATATCAGGGTTGGAAGGGACCTTAGGAGGTCATCTAGTCCAATCCTCTGCTCAAAGCAGGACCAATCCCCAAGTTTTGCCCCAGATCCCTAAATGGCCCCCTCAAGGATTGAACTCACAACCCTGGGTTTAGCAGGCCAATGCTCAAACCACTGAGCTATCCCTCCCCGCAAATGGAGATATGCCAATCTCCTAGAACTGGAACGACCTGAAAGGTCATCGAGTCCAGTCCCCTGCCTTCACTAGCAGGACCAAGTACAGTCCCCTGACAGATTTTTGCCCCAGATCCCTAAATGGCCCCCTCAAGGATTGAACTCACAACCCTGGGTTTAGCAGGCCAATGCTCAAACCACTGAGCTATCCCTCCCTCCTTGTAGGTGGAGACCTTGGCATCAGGAACCTGTGTCTCCTAACCGGAGACCGAGCCTGTGGTGCCGGGATTTGAGGCCATGGTGATGGGGATCAACGCCTGTGGTCCAGGGATCGGGGACACTCCCCTGCTTTAGAGGGTGGTCCCAACAACCGGCTTGCCCGTAGATGCCAGGGCCTTAGCCGGGTCTGTCGTCTGGCTTGGCGTCTGTGGTGTCGGCCAGCTTACTTACTCTTTGGCTGCCAGGCCCGCTTCGGGCACAGATGACCCTACTAGGGCCCAGGAACCCCTGCCGCTCTCAGGAGTCGGGAGGTGGGTCCCTGGCTGGGCTAGGGGCTCAGACCGCAGCAGTACCCCCGAGCAACTCCAGGGCAGGCACATGTCTGAAGCCCCCATTTTCTGCGGCGCCAGCAGGCCCGTCAACTTTGACTGTTTCTTAGACACCGGGGAGGGGGAACGGTGCCGGATGGATTCCGGTGCCAGTGGTGCACTGTGCACCGATGCCAAAGTGCCAGGCGTGGAGTCCGATCCAGAGGGCTCCGAGGCAGGATGAAGCGCAGCCTCCACGAGGAGGGTCCTCAAGCAACTATCCCGCTCCTTTTGAGTTCAAGGGGAAAGTTTTTGCAGATCCTGCACTTATCCTTTCTGTGGGACTCCTCCAAACACTTTAAACAGCTATCGTTAGCTGGCATTGGCCAGCTGGACAATGAGCATGGCTTAAAGCCTGGGGAAAGGGGCATGCGCCTCTCTGAGGCAAAGTCCCAGTCAGGACTCTAACTCCTAAACTACTACTCTAACCCTTAACTTAATGGTCTAACTAAGTATCTATCAACTAAAAACAAAGAAGACAGAACAACAGACTGTAAGAACTGCTAATGCTCTTGCAATTCAAGACAAGGCGCTCCGACCAACCGTCACGGCGGTAAGGAGGAACTCAGAGGACATAGAGTTGCCGGCGCCTAATATACCAATGCATGAGAGCGGCACTAAAGGGGGCGCTATAGCCGACCCTACAGATACTGCTAAGGCAAAAACCTCCGATGACTGTGCGCGTGGGCGTGCACACACCTAGAATGGAATAGACAAGAGCAAGCCTTCGAAGAAATAATACTTCTTCCTGTTTTTGCAGAAAATTAAGACAATGCAGTGCATAAAATGGAAAAAGGAAAATCTTTGCTTAAGGGCCTGATTCAAAATCACTAATTGAAATCACTAAGGATATATCTACACTGCTGCTGGGAGTGAGCCTCAGCTGAGTTTGAGTGCCCGAGCTGCAGACCGAAAGCAATCTCCACAGTTTTATTTTTAGCACACTAGCTGGAGCCTCTCTAGCTCAAAACTGTCTACCTGGGATGGGAGGCTCACTCCCAGCTGCAGTGTAGACGTACCCTAGAAAGACTCCTATGGGCTTTGCATCAGGCCCTCAGTGATTGCTCTGAAAGAAAGACTGGGCACTAGGCAGATTCTATATACATTTCAAAAGACACTGCACAGCTGCAGATAACATACAGTTTTGTAAGCACCATTTGAACATTTTGCATTAGGAAAGCCAGAGGCTGATTAGTCCTCTGATGTCACTAGATTTGATCATGCTTAATTATTTTATAACGGACAAAAATTATTTCTAGAAAGTAGTCCTGTTCTGTGGATCACTTTCAAAGTTACAGTTGAGCCTGTTCCCAAATCATCCAGTTATGCCCACATATTGCATAGAACACACTGGTCTGATATGCCAGCAGCCAGCTAGCAATGAAATACAGAGAGAATGTCAGAATTTGCTTTGAATTTCTCTTCCTCTACTAATTGATGTTTTCAGTTCAGTGGTTGCAATCTATCATAAAATAGATATGGCACATTTAACAGTTTTTCAACAGATTTCAAATTATGGAAATCCTTTCCCAATACATATAATTGACCGAACAGATCTTGAAAAATACTTTTGGTGTGTTTGCACTGCAGCATATAAATAGGTAATTAAAAAGAATATTTGAAACAAGATTTACATGCTCTATACTGTGCAATAACTAAAATGTACTGTTAGATCACCTTGAAAATTCCCATTTAAAACATATTATTTGTAATCATCCTATGAAGTAAATCTTCTAAAATACTTAGATAATTTAAAATTTACTTGCTGGTATGTGTAAAAATCTGCAATTTTAACATTATCACTTACTACATTTCACTTTTTTTTTTCATATCCAAACTATTTTTCAATTCTACAGGTAAAAAAACCACAAGAACATTTAAAGTCACTAAACCTAATTAAAAAAACCCACACCTTTAGCAGCTTAAAAACAAAACCAGGTGAACCCATGATTTTGACAAAGTTAAAATATATATAATATATATATATATATTCAGTCTCTCAGACTGGGACCTCTAATTCCAAGTTTCAGCCCAGACCAACTTTTTATTGACAAAGTTATAAATCCCAGAGAAAAGATGTATATTATAAGTGCTGACACAACCATAGATATCAAGGTTCTGGCAGCCAATGCTATAAAGAACAGTCAATAACTTTGACAAAACGAAGTGCGTACCGTACTTGAGATGCAAGTCTTTGTATAAATTTTAGGAAAGGAATGTCAGTTTAGCTCGTACTGCTGAAACAACACTAAACTTAGATGTTTGGCTTTTGCACTTAGATGCCACAATGATTAGAGCTGTATTTAAATTATTGTTTTCAATATATCAGGAAAGGTTTTTTCACCCTTAAATCTAGCTCCTTGTTTTGTTTCCTATTCAACCATATACACCACTCACCTGTATGGATAGTAACTACAATCTGTGGGCCAAATCCAGATGAACAGTGCTTAAAATCAATTGAAATTTCAGATACTTGACATCTGGCCCCGTATTTGTATATGTAGCTGTATTCAATATATGATTTTTTTATTTGATTGCATTTTTGTGTAATATGGACCTGATCCAAAGTCAGCTGAAGTCAATGGGAATCTTTTTCCATTGATTTCAATTATCTTTGGCTTATGCTCTACGTGCAGAAAAATTAGAGGGATTTTAAAAATCCATAACTTAAATTATGATTTGTGTCCCTGTATTCTGACTGTGCTTAACATCTTGACAGGATAGGCCAGCATTAAGTAAGCAGAGAAGTCCTGACAACCCACAGAGACTACAAACTTAGTGGTGGGGGGTCATGATCCTCCAGGCATGGATCTTATCAAAATGATATAGGAGCTGTCTGACTTCTGGTCCAAATATCCAGCCTCCTGGCATCTGATAGGATAGAACCATAAATAGTCTGGAGGGAGAGTGATGCCTGGAATGTTTACTGCATTCTAATGTCCTGACTGCAGGTTATTAAAAACTGAGTACTGGGCTGCAAGCACACACTTTATGCTATGGAGGTAAATTCCACAGATGCGATTTCACCTTCTAAGCAAAAAGTTCATCTGCTTGGCTTCTGTAACAGCCACTTGGAGTTCAAGGAGAAAATACTGGCAAGAGCCAGAGTGTCAGATACTAAAACATTAGTGCATGTCCCTGCATGCTCTCTAGATCTCAAATGAGTGTGTGTCCAATAGTGACACACAAGATGAAATGTGGACTCTTAAAATTGGCTGGGGAAAATTCTTTTTCTGGCTGATACCACCTTATGGGCACAATTTATATTGTAGGAAATTTTTTTCTCCCATAAATTAGATGAAAAAAAATTTGATTCAATAATCCATCATTCTAGCAATGGCAGATGATGCCAAAAAATAGTATCTGCTACCCAGCAGGACTCTGGTGGGAAAGTGATAACTCGCCAGGATCCTGGTTTAGAAAGGTATTTTGAATCAACAGGATTTAATATTGTAAATCATGACTAAGATTAGCTATTCTCTTTGGCTTTAAAGGCCTTTCTTCCCTGAAGGTGTAAATGAACAAAATGTTTTATTTAATTATTATAATTTGATTTTTTTTCATTTAGTTTTTGACAATGGGAATGCCACATACCAGATGCCAGCCACATGCCAGCCTGGCATGAACTGAGAACCACTACTTCTCTCAGAACAGAGTGATAATCACCAAGGGGCCTTGAAAAGCTGTTATTGGAAACTGAGAAGATAAAAATGAGTTTGCAGCCACCTTGAGACAGCTTACTGCTGAAAATGACTACATAGCAGGCTTACAAGCAGCATACTGGTCAGACTGTATCTAAACCATTCATACAATGAATTTCTGAACAGTAACATTACTTCATTTTACAAAACTCCCATTTGAAACAAGGCAATATGAATGCTCATATGACCAGTCTAAATGAAAGAGTCATTATTTTAGGAGTATGATTTACTAGACCACTTGAGTACTGGACATGCTCAAAAGGCAAACATGCATTTAACACCCCTTCATTATAAAAATCAAGCCTCATACGTTTTAAAACTAAGAGAGAAGCTTTGGGGCCAGACCTCCTACTGATTCAGTGCACTCCCTTTCTCCCTGCAGGTTTCCATTTAAAGTTTCTCCTGGTGGAAGCACTGCCTATCCTCCTCCCTTAGGAGGAAATTCCCGCTGGCCCAGCTGCTCCTGCAGGGT
Organism: Chelydra serpentina; assembly: GCA_037349315.1. Lineage (NCBI taxonomy): Eukaryota > Metazoa > Chordata > Testudines > Chelydridae > Chelydra > Chelydra serpentina. The sequence goes on from JBAIAC010000001.1 coordinate 18,812,721, forward strand.
CAGGGTGATGGAAATTGTATTGGTCTGAACTAATATGGGTAGAGCTAGCCCATTACTTAAATTTAAGATATGCTGAATGCCCTTTTCAGCTGAACGCAAGCATTCAGCCGCTAGTCTATGCAGCATTGCAACAGATAAGGACATTTCTGTACAATGATTTCTAGGTCCCAGAAATGTAATAAATACATCAATTCATGACTGTTCACGGAGCCTTGAAATTAGGAATGTGATGTAGTGACATTGTCATCCAAGGTAAAACAACCTGCCCATTTTTTAGAGAAACCTAGGTAGATGTGAGTAAATGACTTTTTGCAAGTCCTCTAGTGTTAGAAAACAATGGCCATCTCTGTAACAACATACCCAGTCCCCTAACGTTTCTTCATGTGCCATGTGATGCTTCAAAAGCCTTTACCTTTATGTGTGAGGCATTGATGTAGCCTGTATTATTTTCTTTGGTTGGCACCAGCTCTACTCTGTTCTCCTCATAAGGAACGACTTCCCTGATGCGATTGCGCTCAGCATTTTCAGGCAATGCTGCAGTGGTGAAGATCCCATCTGCCTTTTTCTTTGGAATCTGCTCATATTCGGTGAATACCATCCCCTCTTCCAACTTCCTCTTCAAGATTTTGCACTGTGATGTAACAGAAGGAAAGAAATACTCTCACCAATTAATTTTTCGAGACAGAATGATTGCAAAAGTATCATAGGGCAGTATTTGATCTCAGTACAGAACAAATCATCAAACAAACTAGGATGTTCTCGTCTTTTTGCTTGGAGCTATACTGCTTACTATACACAGTTTTATGTTGTCTGAGAACGTATAACTTTTCTGTCTGCTTCAATGTAGTTAAATCAGCAGAGAATTTTATGTTTCTAGTACATTCTCTTTTTATAGTTACAGATTCTGGTGCTAGATAAAGCAAAAACCTTCTAGTTACAATCCTGACTCCATAAATGGACTTATCTCAAGTACATTTTTGAAAAAATTATCTTTAAAAATAGTCACTCTTTTCCTGCGATGAATTTAGGTCCACATTTTCAAAACATGGCCTTAATTTGTACATTGCCATTTCTGTGCACATACAAAAAAAGACAGTTACCTTTTTCCGTAACTGGTGTTCCTCAAGATGTGTTGCTCATGTCCATTCAACTTAGGTGACTCCCAGCAGTACCCCTGGAGGTGGGTAAGGAGTTCATGGACATGTAGATTACAACACAGCTCTGGCAAACCCAGCATCATTCCTGGCCTGCTGCGTGGTGGCATAGTGGGCCATGAACGTATGTGTACCGAGGACCACGTCGTGGCTTTACAGATGTCCTGGATTGGAACGTTTGCCAGGAAGGCCACAGAGGATGCCTGCACTCTAGTCAAGTGGGGTCTGATGATCGGCGGTGGAGGGACTCACGCTAACTTGGAGCAGGTCCGAATGCAAGAGGTGGTCCAATTAGAAATCCTTTGCGTGGACACCGGGAGGCCCTTCATCCTATCAGCTGTAGAGGTGAAACGCTGAGTCGACTTACAGAAAGGTTTTGTCTGATCTAGGTAGAAAGCAAGGCCCTTCTTACGTCCAAAGCGTGAAGGCGCCTCTCTTCACTAGTCTCATGGGGCTTAGGGCAGAAGACCGGAAGGAAGATGTCCTAGCTCATGTGGAAAGCAGACACCACCTTGTGAAGGAAAGCCGGGTGGGGCTGGAGCTGGACTGTATCCTTACAGAAGACTGTGTACGGCGGTTCTGAGGTCAGGGCTCGCAGCTCAGAGACTCGCCTCACTGATGCCACCGACACCAGGAAAGCTACCTTCCAATGATAGGTGAGCTAGGGAGCACAAGGCCAAAGGCTCAAAGGGAGGACCCGTGAGCCTGAACAGAACCAAATAGAGATCACACTGAGGGGCCAGGGACTGGACTTGAGGGAAAAGCCTCTCGAGGCCTCTAAGGAACCTGACCGTCATGTCATGGGAGAACACAATCTGCCCCAGATTGGCAGATGGAAGGCCACCAGGTGCACCCTGATAGAAGAGTGCGCCAGGCCCTGGTTCCTTAAATGAAGCAGGTAGTCCAAGATCGACTGCACCGAAGAATGCGAAGGGGAAATGCCCCGTTCGGCCTTTCTACTCTTGAGGAGGACCTTCTGGACCCTGACCAAACAGGCCCATTCATCCAGATTCAGCCATGCAACATTCACACCGTGAGGTGGAGAAATGCGAGGTTGGGGTGCAAGAGTCGGCTGCGATCCTGTGACAGCAGATCCAGTCGGTTTGGCAGGGGCCACACAGGGATCGCTGACAAACTTGACAGCGTCCCAAACCAATGCTGGCGAGGCCACACCGAAGCGATTATGATAACCTGTGCCTTGTTCCTCTTGATTTTCGCTAGGACCTTGGTGATGAGCGGAATCAGAGGGAACGCATACATCAGGCTTTCTGCCCATGGCAGGAGGAAGGCGTCGGAGAGGGAGCCCTTGCCCAGACCCCGTCTGGAGCAAAGCCTCTGGCACCTCCTGTTCTGCCTGGTGGCGAACAAATCCACTCGGGGAGTTCCCCACCTCTGGAAAATCATGCTGGCTACCTCCGGGTGGAGCAACAACTTGTGGTGAGAGGAGAAGTCCCTGCTTAGTTGATCTGCTGGTGTGTTCCTGGCCCCCAGAAGGTGACACGCTTCCAGATGGATTCCATGGTCCATGCAGAAGTCCCAGAGACAGAGTGCCTCTTGGCAAAGGTCCGAGGATCGCGCTCTGCCTTGCCTGTTGATGTAGGACATTGAGGCTGTGCTGGCCATCAGGACTCTGACCATTCTGCCTGACAGGTGAGGTAGGAAGACCGGACATGCTCTGTGCACCATCCTGAACTCTTTGACGTTTATGTGTAGTGTCGACTCCTCTGGGGACCACATATCTTGGGTCTAGAGGGTGCTGAGATGCACCACACAGCCAAGGTCCGAGGCATCCAAAACCAACTCGACTGAGTGAGGAGTGCTGACGAAGGGAACTCCTCCCAGGACTTTCCCGGGGTTGGTCCACCATCACAGCAAGGTAAGTACTGTCGCGGGGATGGTGACGACTTTCTCCAGGTGGTCCCTGGACTAGGAGTAGACTGTCACCAGCCACTGCTGCAGGGGTCGCATCTGGAGCCTGGTGCGGCGCACCACACATGTACACACTGCCATGTGCCCTAGTATGCGTAAGCAAACCCTGGCCGTGGTCAGGGGAAACGTGGAGACTTCCGCAATGAGGTCCGTCAGTGCCCTGAATCTCTCCAGTGGCAGGAACGCTCTGGCGGAGGTTGAGTCGAGCATCGCTCCGATTAACTCTATCCTCTGTACTGGAACTAGGGTGACCAGATGTCCCGATTTTATAGGGACCGTCCCGATTTTTGGGTCTTTTTCTTATATAGGCTCCTATTACCCCCCACCCCCTGTCCCGATTTTTCATACTTGCTGTCTGGTCACCCTAACTGGAACTAATGTGGATTTTTTGTCATTCACCAACTGGCCGAGGTGATGGCACATGGCTAGCAGCACCACAACATCCCCTTGGACTGTGAGTTGCCCTTGATGAGCCAGTCGTCGAGGTACAGGTAGATCTGGATACCCCGAGATCTGAGATAAGCCGCCACCACCAACACGCACTTGGTAAATACCCGTGGTGTTGTCACTAGACCAAACGGAAGCACCGCGAACTGATAGTGGTCAGGACCTACCATGAACCAGAGGAAGCATATGTGTCCCTTGAATATGGCGATGTGGACGTACGCATCTTTCAGATCGAGGGCGGCGTACCAGTCTCCTGGATCCAGGGAGGGGATGATGGAAGCAAAGGAGACCATGCGGAACTTCAGTTTCGCTAAGTAGTGGTTCAAGCCCCGCAGGTCTAGTATGTGCCGCAGACTGCCCTTGGTTTTGGGGATTAAAAAGTATCGGGAATAGAACCCCTTGCTTCTGTACTCCACAGGAACTACCTCCACTGCACCCAGCTGTAGTAGACCCTTTACCTCCTGTACGAGAAAATTCTCATGGGGAGGAGTCTCTGAAGAGGAATGGGGAGGGGGAGCGGGAAGAGGGAGTAGAAAGTAACTGAAGGGTGTAACCCAGCGCCCGCCACCATGTTAAGGACCCATCGGTCCAGTGTTATAGACGCCCATGCAGGGAGGAAGGAAGAAAGGCGGTTGGCAAACAGAGAGGAGGAAGGATCCGGGGAACAGTCTGGTAGGTCACCCATAGGTGGTCCAGCGGCTTGCTCACCCACTTCCCTCTGTGCCTGCAGCCTAGGCCTCTTGGGCTGAAGTGGCGCAGAGGGGAGGGAGAGGGCGGTAGCCAGTCTTTCCGAAGCTCCAGATACTGAGCGCATGGCCTGAGAGGGCTGAGCGAACCACCCATGGGTACCACGGAGTCTGCGGCCACGGGCCCAGCTGCAGTGATGCCGCCGTAGTCTGCAACGTAGGTGCCGGAGCCTGTCCTGCCATTAGGGAACCTTGCTCTGAACCTGGGCCAGAGCCCGAGTGGTCGCTCCCCTGCGACCAACACGGGGCTGATTGGTGGCTCTGTCCTGATCAGTACCAGTTGCCCCTCCCAGAGCTGGATCTGGCTGACCTCGACAAGTGTCTGGATTGGGGCCTCGGGCACTAGTGGCACTCGGCAGACCTGCAACAGCCCCGGGCCAGCGATCTACGCCTCACGCTTAATGAGCGGTACCGGGATGTGGAGAGGGATCGGGAACTAGAGCGGGCTTGGCATCGTGAAGATGTAGCCGATGCGGTGACGCCGCCCTGGGGGATCGGCGACGGTCCGGGGAATTGTACCATCGGTCCCTCGACCTGTCCCTGGAGCAGTACCGGTGCCGCAGAGATTCCAGGAACGGACTCCGAAACTCCTGCCGGGGGGTGTGTGCCTCCAGAGGTCTGTGCCCGTTCACCGGCAAGCAGCTCCTCGAGCCTCTCTGCCCTTGTCCGAGGTCTGAAGATGGGTTGGGGCTGCGAAGCTTCTACCTATCACGGTCAGAAGCGTGTCGGGTGCGAGAGGGCGACCACTGGCGGGACTTCCCCGCGATGGGGAGCGCTTCCGGAGAGGTGGAGACTGTGGTGATGGTCCCAATGTGGGTTTACCCCGGGACCCCGCAGGGGCTGGAGGGGCCAGCACTGGGAAGGAAATAATGTTGTGCGCTGCTTGAAGGGCCTCTGGCGTGGACGGCACCCAGAGCGGATGAGGAGCGGGCTGGGCTACATTGCTCGACCTGAGCTGGGGCCTGGGATCCCAAAGGGGGTGAAGAGGCGCCCGACACAGGGCCCTGGTCCACCCCAGACTTGTCCTTCCCTTGCGGGAAGCTGGAGACCTTCCTTGCCCCGTCTTCTTGGCCTTCTTGGCTGGAGCCACGGAAGGAGACTGGTGCTGGCTCGCAGACGGTACCGGCGGGGCGTTGCATAACGAGGTCATGGTGCTTGGCGCCGAATCGGAGCACTGCTCCAGCATCGGGGTAAGAGCAGACTTCATCAGGAGCACCTTCAAATAAATGTCACGCTCCTTCTTCGTCCGGGGCTTGAAGGACTTACAGATTTTGCACTTATCACTAATGTGACCTTCGACCAAGCACCGTAAACAACTATTATGTGGATCGCTAATGGGCATGGGCCTTTTATCTAACTTAACAAATAGGTTGAACTAAACTAGAGGGAAACTATATACAGTAATATTTGCAAGCAGCAAATGAGTTTAAACTAACGAAAAGCAACAACTCTAGCTGAAGCAGCATCAGTTCCATGCACCGTTGCTGGTGGCAAGAAGGAACGGAGGGTGGAGGGGGATGGAGGCACCCTATATGCCGTGGCATCTGCGTGCCACTCCAGGGGGTGCCAGAGCTGGTCCCTTACAGATACTGCTGAGGGAAAAACTTCCGGCACCGGTGCATGTGGCGAACACGCACACCTAAGTTGAATGGACATGAGCAATCACTCGAAGAAGAACCTCTGATGTATATCTGGGAGAAATGGGCTTACCATATGTAATTGCTGTCATCTGCTTGTACAAACTGCATAGGACGCAAAATTCCATGCTCAAAATCAGTTAATGGCAGCAGATTTTTTTTTAAATTGCATGCATGTGCATACACTGAAATGCAGAGAAATAATTAAGAATGAAACTTTTTTGTCTCTTGGACTGCAACTAGGGCTCTTCTCAGCAACCTACATGCATCGTTCAGCACATTATGTTACAACAAAGAGTGACTGCTGTCTCAACCTCCCTGGCCAAGAGGAGATGTGCAATATTTTAGATTTAGGGCTTGATCCTATGAGGCGCTGAACACTCCTAGAGGTGTGAAACACCTTAAACTTCCACTGACTTCAGAGGGCGATGAGGGCATTCAGAACCACTTACAATCGTTCATCACCCAAGTTTTTGGCCTCACCAAAGCAGTGACAATACCAAAGACCTCCATCACTGATGGTGCTCTCAACATGGCCACCCGTAACAGTTTCCAGTTTTTAAAACTTCAAATGCATACATTGCTAGAACCAATGGAATAAATAGCACTTTGTGAACCTCTCTCTTACCCTCTCATCCATTGGCACCTTGGCTACTTCATCCTGGCTATCCTCAGGCACTGGAACTCTAGCAACGGAGAGTCCATTTAATGCTGCCAACATCAAGGGCCTCTTCTGGGCCTCCAGGCTTGCCATCTTCTGCTTCTCTAGATTCTTTTGGCAAGAAAAGGCATTTTTTTAATCTCTGTGTTGTTATCTATAATGCCAGTAAAACACTGGAATGTTGTTTTAATCTCCAAAATCTGCAACTCTCTGGCCGAGGAATGCAGATGATCACCATTAGCAGAGTAAATTCAAATAGAACCTCCAATTCTTCCTATTATTCCCCAGGGGCCTACTCCTAAATGAGCACAGAATTTTAATTTCAAAGGAACAATCCAAAGGTAAAATATAGCTTACTTGCTACCAAAAGACTTGCAAATACAAATCTTGGGCATCTTTCCTGTAATGGTAAGTTGATAGCAGGATATAAAGAATCATCCCACCATGTCATAATGGCAATACTTATGCAAACATATCCTATACTGGTTTTAAACGGTGTTCAATTCCATTTACTGCAGCAGAAAACCATGAAAAATATACACCGCTTGCCCCACTGCAAGTTTTATCTTTGCTGAGGTGTTTGTTTAATGCTTAGAATGGGAAATACTTTAGCAAATTTAAACTACTGTGTTTGGTAAATGTCCCACATCACAGAATCCTCTGTGCCCAGGCTCAAAATCCTTTGTGCTTCTTTGGTCCCCCAAAAGTCGAAAATGCTGTAACACACACACACACACACACACACACAAATTTGTTTTGAATTCCTTGGGCTGTCTACAGCTAAGGAAGACAATTACACTCAATGCATGTCTCTTTGATCACATCATATCTGAAAGAGGTCAAAAATGTAATTCAGATAGTTTTACTGAATATATTCTGGGATACTACGCATTTAATAAGCCTTACTACTGCAGTATTTACATGTGAGAGGTTATATTTTGCAAGCGGAAAGGTTAGAAATAAGTTGGGTTTTTTTTGGTTAAATAAAATCTTAGAGTCTGTAGGGAATAACGTAACCTCTAGGATACAGCTTTGTGGTCCGCCTTGAAACCTTGAACCCCAAGGATCAGAACCAACGATCTAGGAAGCGACAGTTTTCAGGATTTGAGAGATCCATTTTGCATTTGTTCTAGCAGAACTCAAAGGAAATAGAGGGCCTGTCAACTTTCAGACTAACAAATAATTTTGTTCTTATCACTTCTAAATCATTACTTAAAATGCAAGAATCAGCAACAACAAAATGTCAGCTTTCTAAACAAGCTTGAAAAATCCCCTGGGGTATAGTGAAGTGTTTCATTCTAAATGTAGATATTAAGTAACCTCATTTTATTTGCTGACTAATAGCCTTGCTGTGAAGAATATTAACAGCAAAGCTAGTATTTTCTAAACACCCCCAGATCACTTGGACATCACATTAATGTAAATGGATTCAAAGTTTCTTCTGCTCTAGGACCCATCCTGAAAAAGAAACATGCACTTGCTTAACTTGACTTCAATAGGACTATTCACAGTTTCTAAAGTTAAGCCCATGACTCAGTCTTTATATATTGATACCTTCCCTGCTGACTATCATTTAGGTCTATGGAAGACCAGACTTTGTATTTGTCCATTTATTATATTATATTTTAGGGAACATATTATGTATTCCTACAACAAGCAAAAGAGATGGACACTCAATAATAAGTCTCTTCAAAAAGACATGCCAGTAATGCAGGATATCTAAATTAAGTTGCTAAAAAAATAGTATTTCACAGTTAGTCACTCTTATCAGTTTAATCTCTTTAAACGCTGTGCTCGCCAGGTATGTGCATAATTCATTAACTGAGTGTTGTGGGCTGAAAACTGCTGTAGTGTGCAGCTGTGCAGGAAAACGCAGTTGAGTAAGCATCATCTGTTTGTTCTAGGGAAATTGAATGAGAATTTAAGGATTCCCATTCCCTGTACCTGGGGGGGGGGGGGGGGCGGGGGGGGGGGGGGACAGCATCTCTACTTCCTCAAGTTAGCAGTATTGTTCCTTTTGTTGTGCATCAAGTCACTAGTTTAGAAAATCAGCAATCCAAATTCTAGTGCCACCATGTTTACTCCTCATAACTCAGTCTCATAAAACTGTAGGCTAAGCATATGCTGCATCACTGTAAAAGCAGCAATCCTAAGTGATAAGCCATTTAAATGTCATGGGTTGGACTCCTGCACTAACACTGCATATTATGCAGAGCTTTGCTTTATATCCCTGCAAAGTGGGAAGAATATGCTACTGAACCAGAATTCTCCACTCGTACTGGTGATGGCATTGCAAACCCATTCAAATTACAGAGCTGTAAATGACCGCACAAGCAGCCAGGCAACGGAGAATCAGACCCTGCATTTTTTGCTCACTCTTACCTTCCAGCTAATCCTATGACTGTCAAAAACTCTTTTTTCTGCATAAGGCTGTTTTATTATTCCTCATTGTTTAGGGCTAGAACAGTTTTCAGTTGTGCATTTTGGGATATAAAAAAAAAACCAGGTTGGGTCTTTGGTTTAAAGAAGTCGCTGCATTAGAGAAAGATACTTACCCTCATCATCATCTCTCTTTCTATAATGCTGTCCTCGATAGAAAACATTTCGGACACAGGCCTTTCCTTCACTGGTTCTTTCTTGACCCTCTCCTTTACACTCGTGAGGTCAGGCTCTGAGATAGATGGTCCAAGTGAGGACCCATTCATTGTCATTTGATCAGTCCGAGACACGCTAATGGCTTTGGTAGGCCCTGGCCTCATGGCCTTGGCCCTGGCTACAGCCACTGAAATGTTTACTTGGTCCTGCCGCAGGGCTCCATTGCTAACACTTTTCCTTGGCCCAGGATACTCAGGAGGAGGTTTATTTGGTATTCTAGCCAAAGCAGCTTGCAACTGAGCACTATATTCCACATTTTCATGGAGTGGTGCTATCTGTGACACTGATTCTGCAGCTTCTTCTTCCTCTTCGCTTTCACTGCTGTGTATCAGCATTGTGGCAGTTGAGAACGTCTTCTTGTGATGGTAGCAAGGGAGCTGCTGAACCGCATGTTCCATCTGTGCTGCCTCTTCTGGCTGCACCTGCTCTCGCAAGGTGTTTCTACGGGGCAGAGGGGCATTTAAAGTCTTTAAAGCCATAGCTTCTATACCACGTACCATATTGCTGATGACCTCCAAACTATGGCGCTTGTTCAAAGCTGCATGATGTTTGACTGCCATGAGGGGCTCGCTAACCTCCTGGAGTGACTGATGAACCACTGGCAAGCTATCCTCTTGGAATGTCTTCACCGAGAGCTGGACCTTCCGAGTAACCAAATCAGGGCTACTGCCACTGACATATTTATGACGGTGGCTCGCTAGGTCAGGTGTGCTGGTGGCAGGACGCGGACGTGGATATGGAGGTGGTGGCCTGAAAAGATAGTTCTTTAACATATGGGCAGTACTATAGCTTTGACTGCTCTGCAGCTGCATGTTAGCCAGTTCTGGCGTGCTAACTGTGTGGGATATGGCACTGGCTGCTGCCTTATTCTGCACAGCATTATTAGGGTTCATTTGGTCAGATGGGGCAACAGGTTTGTTATAACCACCATGGGGCCCATAAGGAACAGTATAGGGATGTCTCTCTCGAATCTCAGGTTGGCTGTAAACCAGGTCTTCTGGTTGGTTGTAAGCATGTGTGTTTCCAATATTGAGGTTCCTTAAAGATTGACTTTGGCTGTCCATGTGAATAACCCCTCTCTTCATTTGCCTCATGACAGTTTCATAGTCTGGCGTTGGCCTGTAGGACGGCACTATGATTGCACTATGTCTATGGCTGGGGATGTAGTCTGCTCTCATGATATCACTTCCTGGGATGCTGAGATTGGAGGACATTGGAGACGCCTGAACGAAGTTCTGTGAACGGTTGAGGGAGTTCATGCTGTGGGCACTGCACATGCTGCCATTTGGTCCATTACCATTTAAGTAGCTGAAATCCATGGGACACCTGTCCAAGCTGGTCTGAGACCTACAATAGAATGTTTCTTCATTTCCATGGAAAATGCTGTCTGTGTAATATAGAGATACAGAAAAGGACACTTTAACAAACAAGGGCACATGCAATGTCATGATCCTCAAAACCTTTCCTAAATAAAACCACCACAACTTCAAATGCATTCTGGACCAGTGATTAAGAGGCAGCCTTGTGTACATCTGTGCAGGATGTGTGGTCTCAGGACTGGCCTTTCAGATTGTTTTGCCACTCCTGGACCCAATACCCCAAGCTTTTCTCTACCTCGCCTCACATTCCAGAATACATTGTGCTCTTTTCATCCCCACAAAAAGTCCAAAATGCTGTAATACACTCGCACGCTGTAGTTTGTTAATTGTGTTAGAAATGGGATCAAAACAAAACTCTAGATCCAAACACTCCTGCAATTTGGGAACATTTGGAGGTTGAACCCTGTCTGTATAATTGGCTGAACCTACATCCTAGATTCAAATCATGCCCATGCTTTGAAACAGTTCAGATCCAGACCGTCTGGCAGGTTCCTAAGGTGGAGGAAGTGGTTGTAGAAATCTCTCTCCCCCGTCCATCGATCTGCCTCTCAGCAGGTTCACAGCTGTTATCTAAAGATACATCCCACCATTGACAGCAGTAGGCCCCAGAGCTACTGTACCATTGAACATTCCCTTTGGTTTCCTCTTGATATACTGCCCTCCCCTCCCCAAGCAGGCAGAGACTGTGAAAGGCGGGGGGGTCCCTCCGGGGCTGTAGCAGATTCCCCAACATCAAACCAATCTGTTGTCTCCAGAACTCTAAGGAAGCCAAAGTAGGCTGATCATGCCCCCAAGGAACCAAAACAGCTTACTGATCAGGTAACTGAAGCACAGAAATTAAATGATTTGGCCAAGGTCACAAAGGTAGTTTGCGGCACAGGCAGGAATAAAAAGAGCAGATCTCTGGAGTCACAGGTGAGTGTCTTAACCATAGGACTATCTTTCCTCCTAAATCTCACAGGACTCAGAAGGATGGTCACCTCCAATGATTCTGGTGTAAGCTATTGTCCAACATCACATAAGAAGTCTTTGGTAAAGTCCACTTCTGCTGCGTCTCGGTCCATGCCTTTCTACAGCCCATGCCTCATTCACGAGACACAATCACTACACTTAGCCTTGGTCTACAGTGGGGGAGGGGAGGGAAATCGATCTAAGTTACACAACTTCAGCTATGTGAATAACGTAGCTGAAGTCAACGTACTTAGACCTACTCACCGCGGTGTCTTTACTGCGGTAAGTCGACTACTGCCACTCCCCTGTCGACTCTGCCTGTGCCTCTTGAAGCGGTGGAGTACAGGAGTCGACGGGGGAGCGGTAGCAGTCGACTCACCAGTGGAGAGCGCTCAGGGGTCAATTTATCACGTCTAGACTAGACGCGATAAATCGACCCCTGCTGGATCGATTGCTGCCCGCCGATTCGGGCAGCTGTGTCTCTCACAGTATGCAGACATAGCTTTGAGAAAATCGTTTAAAAAGAGAGAGTGTGATTAAGTGAATGAGATTTGAGTCTGCCACATTAGAGGCCTGGGCTCTGTTTCCAGCTCTAGTGGAGGTGACTTGGTGCAAGATCTCCATCATCTCATCTGCCAAAAGGGGTGGTGGGAAATAATAGTTGTGTCTCCCTAGTGTAGAGGTACATCAACAACAATGCACAGAAATACAAACAGACGTCAGCAGAACTTATGGTCTCCTCATGCCCAGGCCAGTGCACTAGGCTACAGGGTATTTTGTGGGAATCTCTCTCTACACCTTAGATTCCAGCCATCATGCTTTCCTCAGAGAACAGTTCTGAGGCTAATCCTGCACAGAGCCAAAAAACACAACTTTTTATTCACACACTTCTGAAGCTTGACCCCGGTGACAGGCACTAGAACAGAGCAAAGGCCATTAAGTAATATACAGGCTATGTGGATCAACTCCCCCCTCAGCTCCCAGTTTCACTGGATCTGCAGAAAAAAGCACGATAAGAAAGTTGAAATTTTAAAATCAGGCCATTTGGGGAGACCTGAAACTTGGCAACTCCTTGACCAACTGACCCCAAACATGGGGGGGAGGGATAGCTCAGTGGTTTGAGCATTAGCCTCCTAAACCCAGGGTTGTGAGTTTAATCCTTGAGGGGGCCATTTAGGGATCTGGGGCAAAAATCTGTCAGGGGACAGTACTCGGTCCTGCTAGTGAAGGCAGGGGATTGGACTCGATGACCTTTCAAGGTCCTTCCAGTTCTATGAGATAGGCATATATCTCCATATAACATGCCCTATAAACTCTACCCACTGAACTGGCATGCCAAATTCCAAGCCCATTTAACGGTGCATGTGTATTTTAGAGAAGCTTGAAAATTGGGCTTTAGACCTGCTGCAACCTCAATTATGAAGTTATTGAGGAGGAGTGATAACTCCTATTTGACCAGGACGGCATTTTGGAAATCAAGATCTGATGAACAAGAGCCACTTTGCTGGCACAGTAAGCTGCAGATCTCTGAAAGGAAAAAGGTACACCCTAAATACCTTGCGAGTTATTTGTTTCAGTGTAGTGTTCTCCGCACTGGACATGCATAGGCGGCAGTATAAATGGGTGCTGTCTTGGCTGAAATAAAAAGAGAAACACGAATAACCTCAGCAAACTGGAGCTTTGCCACAGTTTTTGAAGATGAAGTGCAGAAGAAATTACTCTAGATTCTTTCCGCAATACAGAACATTTCCTTACAGAGTTCCGCAGTTGTGTACAGAGCTTTACAAAACAAAAGACAGAGTAATGAGTTCAAAAGTGCCTATGTGACTTAGGTGCCTACATCCCATTTCCAAAAGTGACTTAGCTATTTAGGAGCCTGGTTCTTATTGAAAATCACTGGGGCCTAAGATCTCTAACACATAAGTCACTTTTGAAAATAGGATTAAGGCTCCTCGCTCACTTCACTTTCCAACATTTTCACCCAGAGTCCTTGCCTGTGAATAGCTTAGAAACGAGGCTCTGAGAAAAACAAGAGGAGACAAAAACACAAGGAGTAGTAGGTAGGAGATGAGGGCAAAGGCAATAGCAACACGAGGTGGCTCAGCAGAGTCACACAATGTCTTGAATGCAGAATTTCAGTGCGCAGACCGCAATTGATAAATATTACGGCTAGCATTGTGATATGGTAGGAATCAGTGGCAGGGATGCTTTAGCATTAAATCAATGGATTGTTTAAAGGTAATAATATAAAGCATGGATGATGTCATAATCAGCAGTTTTGTCCATGCATAAAGTGAAGTATTTGGAGGCTGGAGGATGGCACTGCAGCCACCTCGGTTGTGGGTGTGATAAAGTTGAGAAGTTTATGGAAGCACACACTGGTGTGTTCAGAGCGAGGCAAACTGCCCTGACTTCTGAGGGCTTGTCTTCACTACCCGCCGGATCGGCGGGTAGCAATCGATCTTTCGGGGATCGATTTTCCGCGTCTCGTTTAGACGCGATTAATCGATCCCCAAAAGCGCTCCCCGTCGGCTCCGGAAATCCACCTCATCGAAAGGTGGAAGCGGAGTCGACGGGGGAGCGGCAGCGATCGACTCGCCGCCGTCCTCATGGCCAGGTAAGTCGATTACGATACGCCGACTTCAGCTACATTATTCACGTAGCTGAAGCTGCGTATCGTAGATCGACCCCCTCCCCTAGTGTAGCCCTGGGCTGAGTGAATGTACCTGCAGAGCCACCTCAGCGGCATCTCTCACACAGGCTGGTTCCAGGGGAGCAAAATACTGACTGAGCCCATAGCTTCAAGGGGAGAAGAGGCACCATTCACCTCTGTGCAGAGACAAAGGGCCACAATGACAGCTAGCCACTGAATGGGCAAAAAAGGAAGTGGGCTCGGCTTACACCTACATTTTCTATGGGATCGGGAGAACAGAAAAGAAATGAAAGCGACTGTGATGAGCCATATAAATCCTTGCATGCAATATGGTAGGGAAAGGGTTAAGTCAGAACCAAAGAAAAACAGGAAATGCTCCTGCTGGACCCAGTTACAGATGAGGGGGTTCCGAAGAGCATGGCTCTAGTCAGCAGAAGAATGGTTCTACTGGCCGCCTGAGAGGCAGAACTTAGTCTGGCAAGAACCAAAGGAGCCTACGAAGGTCTGAGCCAGAAAAAAAGCCTTCACAGCAAAGAGAACGGGTCTTCTGCTAGGTATGTATCTTATGTATTAGGAAATATAGGAAACAAGTTGAATCCCACGTTATTGTGGGACTGGTCTGCAAGGACTCTTCTGTTATTGGAGAAGCAGCACTTTTTTGAGAGACCAGGCAAAACAATCTCCCAGGAAGTAGTTGGGGAGCACCTTGAAGCCTGGAGTGAGAAATCCAATTCAGGAATCACTGGGGGGTTAAAAAACAAAACCATACTAGGGCCTCTTACAGGCTTTGTTCCACCTACGTGAGAGTCATTGGAAGTTTGGCTAGAGTAAATAGACTTTTGCCCAAGGGAAATTAAAAAGTACAGACTTAATGGGCCTGATTCTCATTTATTATCATATCATTAAGACCATGACAGAGCAGTATAAAAGGGGCTTGAAGCGGGTGTAAATGTAAAAAAGCACACGAAGGTTCATTTGAACAGAGAGAAAATAAGTTTGTTTTTCAGAGGAGAATCACCTATTCCTCTTCTCATTGGTCCCAATCCATTTTCTCATTTGCCAAAGGTTTTACACATAGAATCTAAAGAGAGGAGGCATGATTAATTTTTCCTGTTAAAATGCAGACTTCCATTTTCCATATCTGATAGGAAGAGGGTCTTATTTTCTTTGCGATAAAAATGAGGCTGGTCAGATCAAAAGGCATTCAGGGGTCCTTTCATTTCCTTACATTAGAAATTTCACATCAGGGCTCACAAAGCAAATTAGCAGATAATAAAAAAATGTATATTTTAAAGACCGTAACACAGAAAGTGCATTAAGCAAACTGTTCTAACCAATGGCTCTCTGGAAGTAAGCTTAAAATGACAGGCGGTTTTGGAAAGGAAACTGGGCAGGACTATTAGTTTAAAACATAGGTACCTGCCCGCATGTGAAAACTATTAAAAGCTTTTGGAGAGGAAAATATGAAAACTTTTAATACCACTGAAAAAAAATGAACTGGAACAGATTTGTACAAGGAACAGAATGAATAAATGGTACAGATTTTGTTAAAACACAGGGACTGCCCATCTTAAAAAGGGACAGCTGCTGTGCATGGATAAGAGGTGTCAAAAACAGAACTACCAACACTGACTCTGTCATGTAGACATATGCTACTAAAATGTATTACTTTAGGAAGGTGCTACAAAGCAAGAAAACTATACTTCATCACTGGGCCTGAAATGGCCAAGAAGGAAGCCTATCTTCTTTTGTTTCACAGGCAAACCATTTTATACTGCCATGATAATCTTTGCCCTATATGGAAAGGATTGACAATGTTGTTGCACCTTGCCATTCTCTCTTAGGTTTTCTGCTGGAATTCGATATTTCTTGGAGTGATTCAAGGGTGCTGGGAGAAAAATGTAGCAGCAAAAGAAAGCTGATCCCTAAAGCTGGCTGAAATGTCCAGGAAAATGGTCTCATTTTTGTGAAAATTTCAATTAAAAAAATATTGTCAAAAATTGTAAGCAGCACGATTTAGCCACATGGATTTACAGAAGAAAGAAAATGTTGAATCACAGAATCATGTACTGATTACAAAAGTTTTACTCTGAAATATTAAGCACTTCACAGAAACACATAACGAGATTAAGTTCCCACCACAAAGAGCTCACAGTCTAAATGCAGACTTGACACCTTAGGGTGACAAAAATAGATGACGGAGGAAGGGTTCAGGGCTATACACTGTAAAATCATGCAGTGATTCTGTTTTGGCGTATGTATGTTTTGAGATTCCGTTATGTATACAGTAATAGATTTTTCAAATTCTACCCAACCTGCAGGAGATTTCGTACCCTGCAGGACAAATCCCATTGACCATCACTGCATTCCTGCAGAAAAGATGTTCCATTTTTGCAGGACAAGTAGAAACATTAAGGCCCCAAAGCCTGTAATTTTTAGAATCAGTAGTAATAATACTTTCCATTTAAATTAAAGCACTTCCTGAAGGTGGTATGGCAGGAATGAGTTTCAAGAATGCCGATGTCTAGTCGATTAATATATTTGAACTTTAGAAAATGTCCCATCTCATGTATTGCCCCATCCCCGTAGCAGCAATACCAGCATTATTGAAAACTCCACTATAGTACATACCAAGGATGACCTACTCCAGGTGGGCCGCCGTCTGATAGGGGGAGGAGAACTTGATTGCCTGTGGGGAAAAGTGGAGAGAGATACTAGGAACTGGTCTTACTACAAAGTTTAAATTCTGATTCAAGACTGGCTGAGGAAAATAAGAGCCTAAGATACTGAAAGGTATTCCTTATTGATAGATAGATGTAAAATAAACAGATGGAAATAATAATCTTTGGGTGATAAGGCAGTGGTCACATTTAGAATTCCCTCCATCAGCCCTCCACTAACCCCATTTTAAAATTTATTTTATGCTCGTGCACCTGTGTACACACTTCCCCACACACCTTCTAGTCTTTCCTTCCATTATTTTGGCTTCCATTTTCCAATGGATGACAACACCCAACAGAACAGATGGATGTCCATCTGGGTAAAAAGAACTGTGGTGATGATGATGGGAGCTTTTTCGCAGCTTTACAGTTAACTAATCAATGTGTTGGATACTTCACAGGGAATTCTCTCTGTGCCTGGCATTGCTCTATAACCTAGCATTATTCTGAAAATGTCAAACTCTAAAATCACAGCTTTCCACTCCAGTAGGTAGGTATATGCTGAGAGATATTTGCAGCTAATAAACTGGCCTTTGTCCCTACACTATACAACCTAAGCTCCACCCAGTCCTCTTTCATTAGGGTGAAATCCACCCTTGTGCAGAGAGCCAGCTCAAGGTCTGTGCATTACTAAGGGCTCAAAATAGGCTTAAGTGATACATAGGCCTCATATGGCACAGGAATTATTCCTTTGCTATATCTTGGTAAAAAGGGGAGAGGGTAAAGAGTAATTGGCCCAATTATTTTATTTTAAATGGCAGACAAGCCGAAAATCAGAGCCCTGCCAATGCAGTGTAATAAAAAAGAAAACTGAAGTATGCATACTCACTCTGTGCAGATTTTATTCTGTTTGTAAAACTTATGTCTTGCAGCAAACAGCCGTGAAATATATTTTGCATTTTCAATATCATCCTTTAAAACACAAGAAGAAAAATTGGAAAAGCCACCTGATTATTCACTCTGCTGCTTTTACAATGAATTGATTTCAGCAACCGAAAGAGTGTTCTAAAAAATTCAACAGCAATAATGCCTTTTAAGGGATGCCACACACAAAGTCAGCTGCCAAGAACATATGCAGTGCACTCAAACCGTGGACCATTGAAATGCATCAGCAGGTCTTTACATGCTGCCACTTCGCTGCTAATGACAGTGAAAAAACAAAAAGAACAGTTAGAGCCATGCTGTGTAATTTCCACACTGGCCTGTGTTGGGGGTTATGGGGAGTTGCAGTTTTCTCAGAGCACTGCACAGTCCCTCCTAGAGCTCCAGACAGCATGTATACAGGCTGCAGCTAGGAGAGCATGGTGTGATGAGGGACCATGGACATTTCATCCAAAAGGCAGTCATGTCCACAGAGCTCCCAATAGAGTGGATTTCAGGCTGTCTAGAAGGTATTACATACATTGAAAAGTAAAAAATAAATTGAGTTCACCCTCCAAATACAGGTGATGGGAATGCTGGAAAGGGTGAGCAGATGACAGACCGAATTTGTGATTGCCACCCTCCAAATGCAGGGGAGTGAGGTCATAGCTCTATTCAGACATTGGGACTTGAAATTCAGTCTTTCTGATAGACTGTAAAGTTTTTCTGTTGATACTGTTGAAGTACTTTGCTTACTGTGTGAAAGAGCACGGTTTCTTCTTTGTTGATCAACTCCACGATGATTGAAGACTTGTTATGTATTATATTCCCAATATCATTCCACCTGTAGAAAAGAAATGCTGCTGACTTTGCCAAGACACACAGTGAAACATTTCACAGACATGTTAGGAATGTATTAGTTAATGTGCAGGCTCATTTTATGTGAGCAATGCTAGCTGTTTGATGAAGAAATACAGCCAGCAAAAAATCACGTGCGGTGATTAAAGAAAAAGCCACCCCCAAACATCCCAGCATTTAGAGTAAAACATTTCTTCTTCAAAAACAGCAATGTTAAGGGTTACAATAAAGATAAGATTGGAAATATATGAATGCTTAATTGTAAACTGAATTTGTCACAATGTAATTACGGTTTGACTGTGACTAATTGGCAGGGAAATATGTACAGTTCTTGTTGGATTTTTTTTTCAAAACTGTTTCCAAATTTCCTAGATTGAGGCATGGTCTATACCAGAAAATGAGGTCACTTTAACTACGTTGGTTGGGGCGTGAAAAATCCATACCCCGAGCAGCGTAGTTAAACCAACGTAAGTTTCCGTGTAGAGAGCAAGAGGTTGGCGGAAGAATTCTTCCATCAACCTAGCTACTGCCTCTCGGGGAGGTGGATTACCAATGCCGACAGAAAAATCCCTCCTGTCAGCATACGTAGTGTTTACACAAACCTGTTACAGTTTGTTAATGTGCTTTGATCTAGTCCTTTTTGAAATGAGACTAAAGTGCACTAATGAATTTTTAATAAATGTCAGCAGGGCCCACACAGACAGTTAGTTCCCAGCAGGCTAGTCCAGGGTACATGCACACACCAGTTTGCCACAAATTAACTGTTTATGTAGATAGGCCCTTACCCATTAGTGTTTTTATACAAACAAAAGATACCACGTTACTATTTTGTGTTTTATGCTCCTCATTTTTTTGCCAGGTGTTAACTTATTCTTTTCTCCAGTGACTGTCAGGTTGATTAAAATCAGTATTATGATCTTTTACAACTAGTTGGCGTTGTTTGTGTCCATCACATGCAAACTTTTGGGATGGAAATGACTTGCTCTTCTGGAAAATGTACTTGGATACATCCTGTCATTACATGCATGGGACTGCATGCTGAAACAGAACAAACAAGGATACCAGAATTTTCTGAGGACAGCTATACCTTTAAAAAAAAAAAAAAAAAAATCTGAGAGGTATCTCACTTTTGTAACCTACATTTTCAAGAAAACTTGGGAATGGCACAATTTAAAAGAAATCTACTCCGATTTCTTCATAAAACTACACATGCAAAAATGAAAGATACATGCAAAATGCAAAAACAGATGGGAATCTTGATGATGTTGGAAAAAAATAATCAAAGCCCTTTAAAATAAATGCAAATGTGTTTGAAAAAAGCTCCAACCACTGGCTAAAAATTATAGTGTGACTCCTTAAAACATCTGTTTTACTATGAGTGCTGTACAAACATTCACACACCAAGAGCGCTGCTACGAAACAATCTCACAGATTGTGGTTTATCATTCTAAGATAACAATGAAATAAACAAAAATAATCCATGAAACCACGGAAAGAATAAAAAAAGAGGGGGTGGGGGATGAAATCCCGGCTTCACTGAAATCAATGAGAGTTTTGCCACTGTCTTCAAAGGGGCAAGGATTTGACTTGAAGCTTTTTGCAACATTTTTTTTTTGATAGAGCAATAAAGTTTTTTTTTTGGATAGAATAACAAAGAAACAAAATTTAAAACAATAATAATTGCTAAAACAATCCTTTGGCCAGATGCTCATATTTTGCATCAGCAACACTGGATAATCCCACAATGAAAAAAAAACAAGGGCCAAATCTAAATTCAGATATCGCTTTACCAGATTCTGATCTCAGAAACTCTTTATCTGAAGGCTGCTCAGTGTCCTATGCAAAATGAGTTAGTTTCAACCTAGTTTCTCATGGATAGTTGTTACATTATTATTTGGATAGCTCCATAAATGAGCATAGTGCCACACACATAAAGAAAAGACAATGGTCAAGACTTTAAAAAATTAGCCTAAAATTCAGCTCCTTTATCCTTATTGAGACACCGAAATAAGTGACCTGATTTTGGGGTGCTGGAACAATTTGTTTAGTGGGGGTGCTGAGAGCCATTGAACCAAACTGTGAACCCTGTATATAGTGGAAATCACGTCAAATCAGAGGGTGCTTCAGCACCGCCATCACCACTAGTTCCAGCATCTATGGAAGTGGTGCGCACCTAACAGCCCCCTCTGAAGTCTAACGTATTTGCTTTCAGATGCAAGAAAATAAGTGATTTAAGCACAAACTGACCCTAGAGAGGCAAGAGGAGAAAAGGCATCAAAATCTCATATGCAATTCAAGTGTACATGATAGCCTTGTCTCTTCAGGCATCAACCCCATTCCCAGACATCTATCACTGCATAGACTTTTATGGCCAACAGGCCAATCCTGAAAATCCTTACTCATGTCAATATTCCTTTACTCACAGAAATAGTCCCACTGAAGCCACACTTGATGCCTAAGTCATTGGGGGGAAAAGCACAGCTTCCTGTAAAAGGAATTCACTTTAAATGCAGAAGTCTCATGATGGTACCTGTATATCACTGTTGGCCTTCCAATTCTATTTTTTATGAAGATTCCCATGAAGAAAATGCCGAGATGCATATCATTTCCATGATTGTCCTGCACAAAAGCCACATAAACATTTAGTTAATTAATATAGAAACTGGTTTTACATGAAGAACGCCCATGGAACTACAATAAAATGTTTAAATCAAAATCATCTCCTAAGATATACAGCACATCAGGCATTCAGGAGTCTGTTTGTAGTTTAACTAACCAAAAAATGTCCCGGTCTGTATAGCAATTGCTTCTTATTTACAAGGTATTTAGACAGTAATTCAAAATAAATGTCATATGAATAAAAGCCATGTGGCTAAAAAGGATTACTGTATGGAGCAACACAAGGGAAATTAGTGTGCTCTGGTGGAATAAACACTAGAAAGAGTCTGAAATTCCTGCATTTTAATTCATACTATATGGATTTGGACCATTCACCTGACCTTTTGGAGCCAGATTTTCAGACTGGTCTTAAATGGGCCTCCATTTTGTTAGGTGCAATTTAGGTAACTTAGATGTCTAAGTATCTGATCTGTGGATGCAATCTGGTACTCATACATTTAAATGATAAATCGCATCCCAAAAGAATTATTCCTACTATCTGTGGATGCAAAACAGGAGATCTGTATTTGCAAATCTGGTCATCTGTAACTCAGTTTGTCCTTCTCTAAAAGAAATAATACTTCCCTACCTCACAGGGCTATTTATACAGTGCTTCTAAGATGTAAACCACTGTATAAATATCAATAATTATTTTTACAATAAGTAATATTACCTTCATTCACTGAAGATAACATGAATTCAGTTATTTAAAATACAAAATAACATTTTTGTTTTTCCTATTTTGTACAGAATAAGCACTTTGTGCTTCGTATTTAACATGGTCCAGAATGGCATGCAATAGCCAAACAGGGACATCCCATATACAAAACCTGAAAAAACTCACTTGCTAGTGTCAAGTGGGAAGCTTTCCCTGGAGAGGGCTGGTGCTTACATCATCACATTTCTGAAGATTTTACAAAAAGAAATTTGTCTATAGCGCTTATGACTGCCAAGAAATAAATCCAAACGTGAGCCAAATGTAAACTGATGCAGTGTTGTCTTCCTGAGTCTGTAGGCAGGTAGTCCAAGTGCTTCAGCTGCTGCTTACTGGTTTGCAAAGTTTCAGCACATGAAATTAATAAGTCTTTCAGTGCTGGGTGGGCCACAGTGACACTATCACTCTGCTGCTGCTGCTATGGGAGAATTCTATGAGCTGCAACTGAGGCAGGCATGGCTGAGATACACACAGTATATTGGCCAAAGGGACCAAAACAGATGGAAGGGGAAGGAACAGAGGAGACTCCCTTCTGTTCACCAGCACCTTCACACCATTCAGGACATATTGGAAAAGAGATAGAGGGTGGACCTCCCTAACCTCTCTCTTTTCATTGACTGCTGTTTTGAAAAGAAAGAGAATCCTGTATCCCTTCCAGCTTCTGGAGAGTGGTGAAGCTTCACATTTATCAAATGCCTACTACCAACAGGGTAATACAAAAAGATGAATTCCCTTGCCAGTGTCCAAGACAACACCGTTAGAAATCCTAGCTACCTTCTCATTCTCAGGCTCTGTGGATGAGCACGCGTCTAGATTTTGTCCCAAAGATTCGCTGGTAGTGTGCCCCAGACATGCATTTTGTATCTATTTCTAGCTAGCAAGGGTTAATCCCCCAGTAAGTAGATGTCTGGTACATTTTTCAAGCCCTGTACATGCAAAGATTCCTAATGCTGCATAAACCAGAATTCTTCAAATTATACTCCAAATCTGCTGTGATTTGGACGTTCTCTGCTTAATCATGGGAAGAGGTGCAATAAGCAATGAAATGGTGAAGATTTTTTTTTTTTTAAAGGTGGGGAAGGAAGGAAGGAAGAAAGGAAGGAAAAAAGGAATCAGCTCTTGAATGCCTATCTCCAAAAGAGAACTTTCTCCAGGGTCTCTCAATACACTATGTTTGTCCATACATCTATCCTGCCAGCTCTCCTGGGTGGTGGTGATTTTTTTTTTTTCTGTCTTGCACTGCATGAGCACGCAATTGGTGCTTCACCCAGCAACCACCACCATCAATCAGGCAGAATGAGAAATTCTGTTAAGGAAACAAGTTGGTACAGTATAGAGTTTTAATGGGAATTAATTCCAGAACAAACCTTTCATTTCTTTTAGATGCATAAAGATTTGACATCAGAAGACCACATAATTTCTGCCTTCCAGTGAAAAAGCTGTTAAACTTCAATGAAGGCCATCACAAGATCCAAAGTACAATCAGCCAATCTGTTTGTGTTTTTTTGTCCCTTCAGGCTAACTTCAGGGTTCTCTTATTTTTTATCTCAGTAGTAGGAGAGGCAGAAAAACACTTTTACCAGGAAGTGCCTGGGGTTGGGGACAAGGAGAACTGTTGAGCAGTCCAGTATTTATAACAAATAACCACAGAAGGAGATTTTGCAATTGCAGAACAGGCTAAAAGTGTTCAATTTTTCAGCCACCCAGTGGATCATAGTGACATGTGCTGTTCAAACGTAACCAGGTTGCAGATGGCAGCATGGGGCATTAACACAAGGAAAACTGATTAAAAATTCAAGGGAGTGCAGCAAAAAAAGGACAACAATATATTTAAAAACCCTGAAAAAAAACAAAAACACCCAAACAGTTGTTGGCTTGTTAGTTGTTCAGCTGACAGAAGCTAGTACGGACATACAAACCACCATCTAAACATCCTACCTTAGCTAATAAAGTCTCACAACTCTCCTGTGAAGTGAGCAAGTGTTGTTATATTCATTTCACAAATGGGAAAATTGAGATACAGCAGTTAAGTGACTTTTGCCAACAGTAACTCAGAAAATCAATGGCAGTGCCGGGATAAAACCAGGGTCCTGATTTTCCATTGCCGGGCCCCTGATGTAGTCATTTACCCCTGTGCAAAATGGATCTAAAACACTCCCATTCCAATTTGGTAATGTTTTACACTGACTTTGCACGGGCATATATAACTACTCAAGGTGCTAGACAGTGAACAATCAGGCCCAAGATGTCCAGATCTTGAATCCTTGCTCTGTTAGAAAATACTTCCTCTGTCTTCTGGTACATGAAAGGGTTCATTCTTCATTTGGATGTACACATATTTTTTACAGTAACATGCGTTATACACACACATCACCATATCAGCCCTCTATTGTCTTTTTTTTTTTGGATGGGGGTTGTAAGAAGGTTACATAAATAATAGTAACTAGAGCCCCATACCCTCACAGGGAAGCTTTCCTGTCCAAACCCTTCCAAGCGTTCCACTTCACTGATGTACATAAGTTCAGCTTCTGCTGCTGGTATGCCACTACAATTAAAACAACATAAGACAGCAAGAAATTGTTTAGTGTAACAAATCATATTGAAGGTTCTAGCTAAAAAATGGAAGAGCCAGAATAATCTAGATTGACTCACTTTAGATACTACTGAGATTCTGAAGAAAATGTACAATATAATTAAAACAGATCATTACTTGTATTATCAAGATGAGATAGACATTTTAGTTATTCTCTATATTGTCATTAGTAGGAGGTAGAAAGCATAGTCCAAATCTAGAGAGGAGCAACCAATGTGACAGAGAGGCACTTTCTACTCCAATGTCTAAAACAGATTGGCAACCAGGGCTATTTTATATTTGTAAATTTTGTGAGACACTGATTAACTTTCTGTACAGACTAAATAAAAACCCAACTTAAAGTGGCAGAAGAATAGCCATATGTACCAGTTTCCTACTGCCAGTGAAAACAGAACAGACCTGTATCTTAACAATTTGGGACTCACCTGTGAATTTTATGTTCCTGAGCGACCTTTTGAGTCAGATCTTCCAGGACCGCTTCATCCTGAGTCCAGTCCTATAAGAATACAAACAAGAACACTCTGTTTATTGAGGGATACTAATCAGGAACGAAACAAAGCAAAACACAGAACAGACACATTGTGATGGTGTATGGTTTAGGGTTGCCACGTGCCTTTACGCTTGCAGGACAGTGATGATACTTAATACTGATTGCAATGGAAATCTGGATGCGTTTATTATTACCAAGAAATTTCTGAGGGCAAGGTACCAGAGCTTCAGGGAAAACTTGCGGGAAATTTTAAGAAGATTGTTAATTCAAAACAAAAAGGGGACTAGAAATTTCTTCCCAAATACAGAACAGAAACACCTAACTCTTTTCTTTTAGTAACTGTTTTAAAAAAAGGGAGGATCAAAAGCTTTGCTATTCCTTTAAGTGCATAGTAAAGTTTGCCTTGTGTTTTCAACATACAGTTGATGAGGAAATTGTTGTATATTTTATAAATGTGGTAGTGTGTGTATGGTAGGAATAATTCTGAAATCAATTGGAGCAAGACAATAAAGGAAGTCTGGTCATAAAATCAAAGCAAAAAAAAGGGAAAATGAAAAAGTTACCTAGCAAAACCTCAGAGTGATTATATTCATATAAAAAATACGCCTCAAGGCTGAGTGTATTGTATGTGGTTAAACTGCCTGTTTCTTGCTCAATGGAAGCCTCCCTGCGATATTTGTTTCTGCCACAGAAAAATGTGAAAGTGGTAGCATGCTAATGAAAAATGGCATGATACGTGCCTGTACACAGCCACACACCTGTGGGGTGTTCTGTGTACATAACTTTGTTCTATTCACGAAGAAATGCCATTTGACACATAAATGTAGCCTCACAAGATCAAACACAGTCCAAATGCAGCTGCCCCTCCCCCATTCACCAGCACACTGCAATAATGTATTTTTCAGCAAATCAATGTTCCACTTTGAGACCTCATCTACTCCTAAGAGCTGCTGCTCTAGCACTGGGGCAGTCTACAACAGTTAGCAGTGGCTACAGCGCTAGTCTAGGGGGTTTTACCATTATGTTACCTAACCCTGCCCAGGGGAAAGAACGAAGTAGAATAGGTGACTCAATGCTGGAGGACAACATGCTTCAAGGGCTAGCTGCTTCGGCTGGAAGTGGCAGCAACAATACACCTCTTCAGCGTTGGAGGAGGTCTGTGCTTGTGCAGTACCTAGAACAATGCGGCCCTGGCCCATGACTAGGCTCCTAGGCAGAGGTGAAAGTAAGCCAGCAAGAGCCTGTACGCCGTGCCGGACCGGACAGGCTTCCCCGGCGGTGATTTAAAGGGTTCAGGGCTCCAGCCGCTGCGGGGAGCCTGGGCCCTTTAAATCAGCGCTGGAGCTCCTGCTGCGGGGCTCGGGTGGCGCTATAAAGGGCTTGGGGCTCCCCGCAGCGTCCGGAGCCCGTGTCCCTTTAAATCACCACCAGAGCCCCAGGGCTCGGGCAACTGGGCTCCGGAGGTGATATAAAGGGCCCGGGGTTCCGGCCGCTGCAGGGAGCCCCTGCCCCTTTAAATCTCCGCTGGAGCCCTGCTGCCGGTATGGGTAGTGGTGGCAGGGCTCCGGTAGTGATTTAAAGGGTCTGGAGCTCCGCGGTGTCCAGAGCCCCGGGCCATTTAATTCGCCCTAGGGCTCCCAGCCACATTTGCAGCTGATAGCTCCGGGGTGATTTAAAGGCCCTGGGGATCCCAGCCACAAGTGGAGCACCAGGGCCTTTAAATCCGCCTCTTCCTGTTGAGGCCATGCCTCTTCCGGTTGAGGCCACGCCCCCGCTCAGGACTCCGGCTTGCCGGTAAATCCTTTAAGTTACTTTCACCCCTGCTCCTAGGCACTATGGTAATACAACTAATAAGTAACAGAATAGTAGTAGTAGTAGCAGCAACATAAGAGGGAGGTAAGAGACAGCATGATGACAGGGGCAAAGCAGAAGTCAAATAACCTAGTCTAAACAACAACAAAGGGCAGGAACGGAAAAAGAAGGTATCAACCAGAACACTGGATTCAAACTCCCTCAAACTAGAGACAAGTTTATCCAAACTTTGAGACCCATCTTTATTTTTTCTATTGACAGAAATCTAATTGCAGTGTATTGAAAAAGCTCAGTAGGAGTGGGCACACAGTTGTTGAATTTCTGCACATCGCTCTGTCCACAGTGCAGCCATAATCTTGCCCCAGGCTGTTACCCACAATATGATAAACAATACCCCTCATGGAGTAACACCAAAATAGCTAGTAGTAAATGAGAAAAAAAAAGGCCTCATGAAAACAAGAATTCTGCTAGTCACTCTACATGCATTGCTCAGTGGAAGTTAAATGCCCTCTGCCACGGTATACGCAACATA
This sequence comes from Chelydra serpentina, assembly GCA_037349315.1. Lineage (NCBI taxonomy): Eukaryota > Metazoa > Chordata > Testudines > Chelydridae > Chelydra > Chelydra serpentina. The sequence goes on from JBAIAC010000001.1 coordinate 18,840,172, forward strand.
TGGCTTCTTACACTTACGTAGGCTCGTTATTTCCCCTCCTCCACTTGCAGTTTTCTCTCAGATACTTCTGAATTGCCAGCACACATGACTGACGTTCAATTGCCATTTCTCAGCCATTCATGCTGTCTGATGAAAATGCCTATAGCTTTACAATCCCTACAAATTTAATTTTAACTCAGAAAGAATTTCAAGATCAGAGCCTGATCGTTGAAATTTTATGAAGGTTGAGCTGAAGTTCTGTGGTTGAGAGGTTGCTGGTCTTAGCTAAAGCCTAGCTTAGCCTCAACAACTTCATAAAGTTATCCATTCTCCCATCAATTGCTCATTGCTATGGTGTCAAAGTAGCTGGTATCTTTTACCTCATTCTCTCTTATGGCAGCAATTTTACATTTCTCTGCAAAATGTATCAATGGACATAAAATAGTTCATTAAATATCTGAAAGATCTGATAGTTTCAGATTTAGATTTGAATGACTTTTACTGCACACTCACTGTGGGCCAAACCCTGAAGTCCTGATTCACCTATTATTCAAGCAAAAGGCTGATCCATATTGGTGGGAATTTTTCTTTAGCGAGGACTGCGTGATTTGCTCTGGAAGCCTGCATTTGTTATATGAGCCAGTCCTCACATCCCATTATTATTTACTGTTTTTATTGCAATTCCGCCCACAGACTCCCATCAGGAATATGTTAAATGCTGTATAACTTTATACTTTGTTCAAGTAAATATATTTCTTCTACTGAAATCTGTTCTTAGGGGAGAAATAAGCATGAATAGATTCACGAAGGGTTAAATTTGTGCTTCATGTTGTTGTTTAGCTAAAACCATATGAAATACAATCTCTTTGGAGGCAAAGATTATTTCAGTAATTTAAAAATTTAGCACTAACACTTTTAATTGAGCTATCAACAACACCATCTCCGAGGGATGGAGGAATTACTCATAGGAGACCATGAAACAAAGAGGGAAAAAAGTAACTCACCATAGGAAACAGAACATATTCTCGGAGGAAATCATGAGATTCAAACTGATTATAGTCACCAAAATCCGCTGGAAAAAACAACACACCACATTTACTCATATTACATAGTACTTTCCATGGATACTAAAGCCTCAATCCTGTGAACCTTTGACTCACATGCTTAACTTTCTTTCTTATTTTCTTTTTAAATGTGTGAGTTCTCCCACAGAAACCAAAGTGTTTGTATCCTTGAACCCACTTAAAAAAATTATCTTTTTTTTTTTAAAATGTCCATGCCTGAGATAATGGTGTCACTAAAGACCAGTTAAAAACTGACTTGAACACAATTACACAAGAAACCTCTCCTTTTTTGCAGTGCCCCACTCCCTGGAGCACAAGGATTGCTACTCTGTACTAATGCCTCATTGGCTGCTGCCACCCCAAAAAGAGATGGGGTGGCCTCTGGTAGGCATTTTGCTTCTCATAGCTTCCATCCTCCCCTAACACATAGTACAGTGTGGCCCTGAACATTTCACTCAGCCTTTGCTAAAACACCACAAAAGACCTGTGTGAAAGGTGCTAGATTTAACATCCCAGGAGGCTGAAATCCCTTGAAAATTAACAATGTCAATGAACAGCAGAGGTTTAAGTAAACTTGGATTTTCCTTCTCATCCCAGACTGATATATAACAGGCTAGCCAAAAATTCCTGCCGTGGGCGCTAGTTTAATACTTTATTCCCTCATCCTGACAATTCCCCCTCATTTGCCCCCCCCCCCCCCCCATTCTCTCTATCCATTAAGGAGCGGATACAATCTTGGCACTCATAGCACTGCTCTTAGTCACCCACATGCAACACCCAAAGGATTATTACGGTTTAAATGTTCTTAAAATAGTGCAGTTTTGAAAGTGCTTCCTATTAAAAATTAAAAATGCTTCTTCTAAAACACACACACACACACACACACACACACACACACACAAAACCAACAAAAACTACCCCCCACTCCAAAAAAGTCACATCTAGATTTATCTATTTGTTAAATACACAACAGCTTATAACTAAAGAATGAACTTGCTGGAAAGTTATTTTATTTTATTTTATTTTAACTGAACCAGATCAAACGCCATCTACAATATACTAGTATTTTAGAAGCTGGAAATCCCCACCATAAATCACAGTAGCCAAACATTCTTGCTAAGCTTCTAGACAATTTCACGGAGTACTGGATGCCAAAAATGCCATTTCATTTTGTTTCACCTCAGAGTTATGTTTTAAAATAAACAAGGAATCAAAATGGACATAAAACACAAAGTACGTAATTAAAAATAATTGAGTATATTCCAAGTCTCTTTACAGGATCATGTGCAAAAGATAAAAAACAGCAACACAATGTCATGAGTAAGCAACAAAAATTGAAGTAAGTGTCAGATGCAGCTATCTATCATAACAGATTATGCAGAAAATTCACAACAAAAGAAGTGATTATTACTCAAACCACTTACAGAGACAGGAGAAAGGACAATTATATGGTAAGTGAGGCCTGCACAAAGCCACTGGAAAGGTCCCAAACTGAGACAGTGTAATCCAATTTGGTATCTGTCCATCACCAATTCTTGGACTTGGACTTTAGGAAAACCTCATTAAACCATACTGCAAAGTTCAAGGTAGACATATCTTTTCAATTATACTAAAAGCTTTCAGGGCAATGGTCAGAAGAAAACATTAGGATTTCTTTTTTCCTTTTGTTTTTGAACACCCTATAGGACATTACAATGGTATTTCTACCAGCGCTGGCAAAGATCATATTAACTTACTGAATACTACTACGCTTCACCCATTCAACAGCTTTCATCCTGGGCACTCAAAGTGCTCTAAACAGGTGAATATTAGTATTCCTAAACTGAGGCAAAGAGTAAGTTAATGACCTGGCTTTCAAGGTGGTGAGCATCCACAGCTCTCACTAAGGTCAGTAGGGATGGAAGATTCTCAGCAGATCTGAAAATCAGTCCACAAGAGACTTGCAAAGGCCTTTGAACAAGCCAGTGGCTGTCAGAAGTAGCACACAAGTTCTCTACTGCTAGGTCCTTGTTCTAACCACTAGACCACGCAGAAATGGACGTTCCAGAAGGTCACAAATTAAGCTCTAGAAAACTTCATTTCAGCAACAGAATGGCTCTACAAATAAGAAGAGACAGGATGGTCACATGTTCAAATAGGTTTCAAAAATGCCCAGGGACCCATTGTACCACAAAAATCTTTGAGTAGCCAGTAACTGTGCTATTATTTTAATAATATTAGCTATTATTTGTATGTACAATTACCTCATTTGAACATTTACATTTGGATTCTTTTCAGCAGGCACATCTGTTGCATAAATTTTTGAAATTCTGCCTATTAAAGTCTATTAGAACCAGACGGTTGAGAGATATTATAACCTAATACACATTTATTTTTCTATATTATAGGGATACTTTTTATCTCTCTCCTTACTAGGCTAAAAGTAAAATCACAATAATAAACAGCTGTAATAACCACTATGATGTACTCTATAGTACTTCTGATAGAAAGTGCCCGCTACAGCAAAGTGAATTTTTAATTAAAGGCAAAATTAAAACTCAGGTTGAAAATGGAATTGCACTGAAAACAAAATTTGAAAAACAGTCAGCTCCCATCATTTTACAAAGTAGTCCACTATTATTAGAAGAATCTAGATTTGTTTGTTGTTAATCCAGAAAATCTAATGTTGGAACTGAACAATGCTTATATGGTACCTATGCTCCAGTCCATGATTTTACACCTGAAAGTACAAGTAACTCATCAAAAGCCCAATCCCACTCCTACTGAAATCAATGGAAAGACTAATGAGCCTTAACATGAATTGGGCTGGGCCTAATTAGCGTCAAATGAACGCTTGGAATTAACCGTAGATGGCAATGTTGGAAGAGGACTAGCAGGTAATTTAACTTTACCTTGCACAGCTAAGCCAGCCAGCCGGATCCCCTGATCCAATGAAGAACGCAATCGACCATCAAGAACATCTTTTTTCACTTGTAGGTAATACTGATACCTGTGAATAAGTGAAATAACAAAATGAGACCCAAAGTTTAAATACTTGGATATTTTCTACAGAACAAAGATTGCTGAAGACTGAACATTTTTACGCAAAGGTTGTGTACTTAAATTGTACTGTGTATGTTGCAGATGCCACACATACAATCTTAATTATAACACTTTAAATATATAGACTAAAATCACCAGTGTGATCCCTATCAGGACCATTGTTCCCAACTGCACAAAAGAGAGAAATCAGAATTCCATTGTGCACGTATTGGACCACACCACAAGAGTGACAGCTTCTGGAATTGCATCCACCCATACATTCTGTAGGTGCAACTGAGGAACATACATCTTTGTATGCAGTGTTGTTGTAGCTGTGTTGGTCCCAGGATATTAGAGAGACAAGGTGGTTGAGGTAATGTCTTTTATTTGACCAACTTCTTGAGAGAGACAAGCTTTCAAGCTTACATGGAACTCAGACCTGAAGAAGAGCTCTGTGTAAGCTCGAAAGCTTGTCTCTTGGGACATACATCATGGCATTCCCAGATCACATTCAACAGAATAAAATTAATCTGGGCGGAAGGCACAGACAGAATATGCAGGAAATGGAATTAGGCTTGGTCTAAATTTGTATACAGATTTTGTACCAGTACAACTGTTTGTTACGGGTTTGATTTTTACCAAGATAGTTAATGTGTACAACCCTTCTAGTGTGCCTTATACTGGTATAGCTTTTCCCTCTTTCTATACAACAGTGGTTCTCAAACTATTGCACTGGTGACCCCTTTCACATAGTAAGCCTCTGAGTGCGACCCCCCTTATACATTCAAAATACTTGTTTATATATTTAACCCCATTATAAATATTGGAGGCAACGCAGGTTTTGGGGTGGAGGCTGACAGCTCGTGACTCTGGGTGTCTGGCTGGTGAGTCTTGCCCACATGCTCAGGGTTCAGCTGATCGCCATATTTGGGGTCGGGAAGGAATTTTCCTCCAGGGTAGATTGGCAGAGGCCCTGGAGGTTTTTCGCCTTCCTCTGCAGCATGGGGCACGGGTCACTTGCTGGAGGATTCTCTGCATCTTGAAGTCTTTAAACCATGATTTGAGGACTTCAATAGCTGAGACATAGGTGAGAGGATTATTCCAGGAGTGGGTGGGTGAGATTCTGTGGCCTGCATTGTGCAGGAGGTCAGACTAAATGATCATAATGGTCCCTTCTGACCTTAAAGTCTATGAGTCTATGACCCCCCATGTAATAACCTCACGACCCCCCTGAGGGGTCCCGACTCCCAGTTTGAGAACCCCTCCTGTACAAGAATAGTTATGCTGGTATAACTGCATCCACACTAGGAGAATTGTACTGCTTTTACTATACAGAGTTAAAGCAGTGATCTGTTTTGTGTAGACAAGTGCTAACAGTGTTAGAAAAGATCCTTGTTCAAACTGTAAGAGCAAGTAGCTCAAAGTGCCATCTGACATTTCTGTACAGTACATTAATCTAATAAAACCTTTTACATTCTTCTAGAGTGAACTCCTAAATCAGCACAAATGAGATTCAGGATCTTGCCACTAGACAGCACCAAAGTTCTGATGAAACGTGCATTCTCAGGATTACAGCAATAGTAGCAATACTATAATTTGATCAAGAAGGCATTTTCAGTGTAAATTCCATTTTCATTTCCTTCAAATTAGAGAAATTCCCCTTCGAGCTGAAATTTTTCAAGTTTACTTAAAGCCCAAAATTGAATTTTAGGCGAAGTAGGTGAAGAAAACCTTTGCAGATAATTTTGGGTTACTAGACTTAAAAATAAATAAATAATATAAAATCTAAGGTATTTTCACACATTTTCTTGTGCTCTGGTAACTCACAACCAGTTTCATTTTATAAGTTTTGATTTTGCATGCACAAAGACTGAAGAAAATTGAAAGACTTCCATTAATTTCAATGTGCTCGGAACACTCTGATTGTGAGAAAGGAAAGCATGAGCCAATGAGAATAGCACACAGCCTCTCTGCTTGGCCTTTCTGCCTCCAATCTCAAATTTCACAACTCTGGGATTGTGCGGCCTGGAATTCAGCATACTGTGCAAAACATAGATAATCGGAAATTGCAAAGAAATGGCACCAGAGACAGGCAGAAAGACTGCCAGACTTGCCTTTGACATCACCTTAAATGGAGGGAGGGGGACACTATGCTTATAAATTCACATTCTGCACGCTAAATGACTTGTAGTCCATGGGAGTTTTGCCACTGACTTCAGTGGGGCCAGGATTTCAACCACAGTTCCTGCAAAAACTAGAGATACGCCACACTGCAGAATACATGAACAGCAGAAAATATGACGATACCATAGTTACTGCATCAGATGTCATGACAAGATTTTGAAAAGTAACTAGTGATTTTGGGTGCCTCAAAATTCAAGTGATCACCAAGCTTTTCAGTGTCATGCCCCCCCTTGTCCCTGTCTGTGCCCCCTGACCCCCAGAGCCAGGGCCGGGAGCAGGGTTGCAGCTCTGGGGCGGGAGGGGAGTCATGGACAGGGATAAGAGGGCTGAGGCCGGGGCCACAACTAGGGACAGGGCTGGATCCGGGAATGGAGCAGCAGCCAGGGGCTGGGGCTGGGGCCAGGGTCGTGGCCAGGCCATGGTTGGGGGCTGAGGCTAGTCCTGAGCAGAGCTGGGAGCGGAGTGGGCTGGGTGGTGCTTCCTCCCAGGCCCTGCCACGCCCCCCTGAACATTCCTCCACACCCCCCTAGGGAGCACACTTCACAGTTTGGGGACCTCTGTTCTACGTGTTTAACTTGCAACACCTTTAAAAGGCTTGATTTTAGGAAAGTTCTTAGCACCCACCTTTCTGATAACCAGGTTCCTTTATCGTATCTCACATTGAACATCCAAAAATGGGGATACCCAAAAGCACAAGTCGCTTTTTAAAATCTTGACCTAAATGTTTTTATAGCACCTGTATAGGGCACTGTGTTGCGCGGTGTTGAATTGTATTAAATGGCTAGCATATATTAAACCTGACTGGCTGCTGGATTTAGAGATTGGTTATTAATTTATTTTGTAATATTTGCTAATGTTTCCGATATACGAGCACCTACGGTAAAAAGAAACATAGATATAGATAAATAAATAAAGCAGTAGAAATGTAAAACCTACCAACCTTATATAAAATACATACTGTTAACTCAGTATTCATTAGAGTATTCCCTTGTACTTCCCCATATTTGCTGTAGGAAATACTACAGATATGGAAGTTTGCTAACTGCAATCCTTAGTTGGGGGGCATGGATCAGCGTTCATGTCATGCTCCCCCCGTCAGTACCCAGCCCGGGCCGGGCAAGCTAATGATCCAACCAGCAACCAAATTTGGTGATGAATCCTGATCACGTGCCACTTGAGGCACATTGGGTATATGCTAAGAAGAATCCTTATTTAGGCCCTGCTCAAAGCCCACTGAAGTCAATGGAAGGTGGGCTTTAGATCACGCCCTGGGCTATCTAAAGCATCTGTCAAGTTTTTAAGTACCGTCACTGTATAGTACTCATGCACAAAGAGTTATGTCGTAGCTGCTTATGTTATTTCTACTAGGTGGTCACAATTTTCTTTATAAATCTTTATTTTCAGAATGTATAACTTGGTCATAAACGTATGCTGTGGGCTGAGACTTTGGCATGCAAGGGCTCAACCTGGAGCAAATTATTTTTTTATATTTACAAAACAAAAGGTTTGCTTGGACAATTTTCAGTGAATCATTCTTTTCTTAAAAAAAGGAAATTAACTGGCTCTGGATGGGTACATTTCCAAAGCCACTTTGTTAATTTTAAAAAACACGTGTGGCATGCCTGCTCTTTGATCTATTTTAAAGGAATATGAACAGCGGAGTTTAGGCCCAAAATTCTAGTCTTAGCTTTGGTTGGTGGCGGGTTTTCTGGTGGTTGTTTTTTGTTTTTAAAAGGGGGTTGATTGTTGGGGGATGGGTATCATAAAAGCTACCATGAAAATAAATGGTTATCTGAAATTAGAGAAAAGCTATAAACACAGCATTTTCTTTTTGGGTGGAAAACATTTGCTTGCAGGAGAATAATATGGATGTACAACCCTCCAAGGGTACAGTAGAAAAATGTAGCCCTGACAGGAGCAGAGTAAAATCTAGAAGCCTGCTAGGGTTGGGAGAAGCTTGTTGGGATTGAGAGATAATAAGGGGCTCTGACATCGCCTTTGCCGTGGGAATCATGGGAGCTCTTTGGACAAATGTTGAGAGTGTTGATGGGTGCCAACTCTGGTTCTATTCCAGGATAGGGGATGGTCATACTCCAATATGCGGGGTCCCTGGGGAATCACCAATTCCCTGACATCACACTAGATTGTATGTGTTAGGAGGAAGAAGTCGTGGGCTCCACTTTCTAGGAAGGGGTGCAATAGAAGAGAGACTCCACCACTGCTCCACAGGTACACAGCTCATCCATGTTGCAAGGCCATGGTCTGGCTCTGTGCCCATTCAGCAGGTGAGTCAGGCTATGGCCTACAAGCTGTGAAATCCTTAGGGCTCCTTCACATGAAATTATATTAATTAAACTTTATTATGTCACTAGCCAAGATTTATGTGTTTTTGTTTTAATTGAAATTAAATATTTACTTAGAATCCTAGGTGAATAAAACATTTTCTTTAAATTGCCTAAATAAATATTCACTTCAGAGAAACTGCCTTAGAAGAGTAGATACAAATATGTATTTCATAAACTTTCAATGTTTTATATGTTGGAGAAGTAAGCAAATATAATAGACAAAAACATGTTTCCACATTGCTACAAACGGTTACACAAGATGGCAGAAACCAAGAAGTTCACAGTTATGAAGCCCTGGTTCAGAGTTATGGGGAAAGGGGAGAGAATTAAAACATGAGTTGAGAACTGAGGTTCAATCTTCTTTGCTCATTTTGGGTTAACATTTTTTGAGCATAGTTTTTAAAGTTTAATAAAGGCTACCGCTGTTTGCCAGCCTGTAGTTAATTCCAAGGGGAATGGGAGTGGACAACAAGTCTGAACAAAACCATAATTACAAGGATTTAATTTCCCACAACTCCATTCAGCAAACACAGAAAACATTACAAGTATATTTGTTTCTATTGCTTCAACAAGTGAGGCCTGTTCTTTAAAAAGTAACAAAACTGCAAGCAGATATCAGAAAGTATCTGAACTTTGTTAAAATATAGAACCTGCCAATATCAGTCAGTCAATACCACAAAAGAGAAAAACCAAATGAGCTTAAAAATGTGGAAAAAGGGGTGCAGGCTTAAAACTTCATTCCGTGATCCAGAGTCTGTCTTAGCTAGTGCTGCGTACATCTCGAGAAACTCCAACTGACCATATCATTTTGCATTGGAAATTTTGCACAGCCTATATCATCACTATCTTTCATATTGGTTTCATTGTCACGTTTGTTTACAATATTTTTGATTTAGTATTCGTAACATGACTTCACCTACTGGGATGCTTCAACCACCACACACTGTCTGATGCATAACTGGTGCCCCTATTGTAACAAGGAAATAATTAGGTTCCCCATTTGTATTAGACTTTTGTTATTTTGGGTGGTGAACTTCTTAAATCTCAAAAGCTAAGCAGGGTCAGGCATGGTGAATATTGGAGGAGAGATTATCCCGAGAAGTTTATGAGGGCATTCAAAGATAGCAGGTACGTGAGTCAGTCCTGCAGAGCCATATCAGTGTTGGGTCCTTCCCCTTTTTTGCTACAAACTCCCAGATAGAACTCTGTAAGGAAAACATTGCGTTCAAAGTACTCCACTGATCTATGCTTCTTGGGAGGCGGACAATGTAACTGCTGCACATATAGAGTACTACTGCCTCCGGTCGACGAATTTGGTTAGCAGGGCTCATGCTCCCTAAGCTTCAGAGCCCAAGCTGCAATCCAAGCTGCAACTTCAATTCACTGTCTACACCGCTATCTTTAGAGCGCTAGTGCCAGCCCTATTAGCCCAAGTCCATTGATCTGGGTTCAGAGGCTCGTTTCCGCGGGCTATACAGAAGTACCCATGTAGACATACAGTGCAGACAGAACCCAGGAACTCCAGTACCAAAAATACAGCCCCTTATATTTCAACTTAAACCAAACAAATATTTCAAGACTTGTGGTGCTTATAAACTGGCATTGCAGTAAGACGAGTGTAACGCTGATCGAACCGGGGGACCTCTGGGGCTTAGTGCATGAGCCTCTATAGCATGAGCTAAAAGCCAACTGGTTGTTAGCTAAGGCTATAGAGCAGACTCATTTTATCGCTCTCTAAGTGGTCTTGGTGCCATTAGATGGGACAGAACACCACACCCAGGAGGTGTGTGGATTACACAAGCACTGGAGAAGAATGGGCATTGGACAGAGGAAACTGTGCAAATCAATCAGGACCCCTCCCTCCTCTTTCTGGCTTCCAGTCCTCAGGAGCTGCTACAGCAGATCTTCTATACTGTGCAAGGGATTCTCCCCAAGTGTGAGCAAATATTTGACGTAGGGATAGGACATCCCCATAACATACACATTCACCAAGTTAGATTGAAAATGAAAAGAAATAATGAAGAATGTTTAACTATCTACCTGTGAAGAAAAGAAAACAACATGATCAGTGGCAATCAGGCTGCTTTCCTTTACACTCCTGCAGCATTTCTTGGCAACAGAGAATCTCATTTATTTGGTTAACTCACCTAAAGAACAATAAAATATATTATGTACTGAAGGGGATAGTGATGAGCAGTACTGTAGTTTGAATATTTCTATTTTACTTGCCTCCACTGTGCATCAAAAGTGTGGGCTTCCTTGCCAGACACATCAGTTTTGGAGGGCTGGCAAATGTTATTTCTAGTTTTTTAAAAATAAATGCAAGTCTGATTTTGCTGGGAATTTTTGCCAAGTATAAATAAATATATTAAAGAATGTTTTAAAAAGAAAGATTTTTTAAATTTGATTACATTGGATGTATTTGAAAAACAACCACAAGTTCTTGGTAGTAGCTTACAAAATGTGCATAGTTACTCAAGAGGTACAACGCCTTTAGAATTGTCCCTAATGATGTAATTACTGGATTGACTAGCAGTTTTTCATAACTCATTAGGTACCTCTTTGGAGCCAAGCCGATCTGTTGGGTAACTGCTAAACTATGTAGTTTTGTTTTTTTAATGGAGGAAAAGAGAATTGCTGTAATGTTGCACAGAAGCAATAAAAATCATTAAGAAAATGGAGGGGAGGTAGTTTGGCCATCAGAGGCACAGTAAAGGATTTTAACATTAAATCCTTCTGTTCTTTTACTTTTTCAGTATTTTTAAAAAGTTATTAGATCATAATATAGACCTATCAAATTAGTAACATAATAAGTGCCACACTAGATCAAAACACTGGTCCAGCTAGTTGAGGATTCTGTCTGAGAGTGGCAAGTATCACCTTCTTCAGAGAAAGAAACAAGAAACCCTGCAGTGGGCAATCATGGAATAGCCTTCCTATAGGGGAAGTTTCTTCTTAACAGCACACTTACATCCCTCGGTAGAATTTTTTTTTAAATATTACCATCTCCAATATGGATAGTCTTGTTGTCCATATAATTTAAATCTTTGTAATTCTACTACACTCTTGAAATCAATTAAATCTTGTGGCAGTGAGTGTCTTGTGTTTTTTAAAAAGTATTTTCTTTTTTTCCTTTTAAATGTATCTGTCTTTTATATTTTCATCTTCCATGCTGATTGAATCATTGGCCTATGTGCTGAGAGTGCAAAGAAAGGTGCTGATTAGCACTGACTGAAATGGTGAATCTCTGTAATGTAGACAAATCTTCACCAGTCTGAGGTGATACCCATGTGAAATGAGTTTGTGGTAAGCCAACAGCATCCAAGAGAGGGCAATAACTTTTCCTCATTGCAGACCTAGATAGGTTTTGAAATAATAATAGAAAAAAGGGAAATGCTCAGTCCTTTCAGGTATCCAGATACAAAGATATATACATTGGTATATTGGCATAAATGGTGTTACTATCATGTTATGATTTCTGGTCCTGGATGTGCTGAAACAGATTTTAGAAGCTGTAATTCAATCAGTACAATTTAATCTAAGGGCACTTTAAAAATAAACGTGTATACATTGATGATTTAATGGTAGGTGAGAATATGGCAAGCCTTCATCCCTGCCATTGGAAATAATAGATTCTGATAACGAATACCAGAATAACTCTAATTTGCTCCACTGGAATTGCACCAACCAATCTACCAATGGAAGCCTGAGGTTTCTCGATACTAATGACAGCCATTTATCTAGGACTTGTGGTAGAATGTCAAATACAGTAGCTGTGTTTCACTACTAAAGAGTAGTATTTTTGGAAGACTGTCATTTAGTGAAAGTCCACCACACCCTGCAATGGGGGTGGGGGGGGGAGGAGAAAAACCCTCAGCAGGCTAGCCAGGAAAAACTGAAGGAAAATGAAGAGCCAGTACTGTACTCATCAGACTCCTCCCTTTAGAAACTCAAACTGTCCATGCCAACTTTTAAGTGCAGTCATAAATAAAAGGTTCCTGGGTCAGAAAATCCTGGAGCTTGAACAGCTTCATCAAGAAATTCCAGGTTAACTGCAATTGACTGATCAACAAACTCTGGCAAAACCAGAATCACAATCACCTTCTAGAGCTGGGTGAAAAAAAATACACCATAAACATTTCATTTTGTAATAAAATAAAAAAGAAAATGTCTTCTGGGAGTCTTTGGCCCTACCTACTGATACAAAAGTTCCTTGCTAGGCCAGCATTATTCCCATGACATCTGTTCACAGGACCAAAAGGGAGGATAGTTCAAATACCCAACTCCTATTACCTACCTCTGCCTACTTCAACAAACAAAACTCTTTAGAGGCATCTGTTTGCAAACCTGCTATTTTAACTCTTCTCAGAAGGGCTTTTTCAGGGTCAGTCGGGGAATTTCCTTGGGATTCTGGGCGCATCTCCATCCCTTAAAGCTCAGAGGTTCCACCGGGCCAACCCTCTCCGGCAGGCTAGCAAATCTCTCGTGCAGTAAATCTGCCAACTGGACTTTGAGGAGGGGAACCTCCAAGCAACCAAAAAAATATCAACAGTTATAGGAAAGTGGCCTACTGAAAAGGACAAGATTTGTGTGGGGGATAGCAGAAGATGAACGACTTTGATTAACAAAGATGTCAACTTCACAGAGAGTCACATTCCATTCATTTCTGCGGGCATTTTGTGGGTATATTTAGATAATATATACTGTTAGCTGACCTACTCATATTGCCAGTAGCAATAAGAAGCATATGCAAAGGCAAGTTATCAGACCAAACTGATTCAAGCTCCCAAAAAAGATGCTTAAAATTTTTCAAATTGAGGCCCAGCTACAATATAATCACTTATCTAAAGGCAGCAGAACGTGAAAACCCTAGCACAATTAAGTAAAGGTATATCCTAATAAAAAAATAGTGCTGCATTGCTCATGTTACTTGCAAGCCCCATTTGCTCAATTTACTGCTTAAAAGTTGTTCTTATTTATGCATTCTAAAAGAGACTGCCAATCAAAATTTCAGATCTATTTTGTACCACGCTAGACATAGGCACCACCAGATTACAAACAAAAACGTGCATTTCAGGCATCATGGACTCGATTCTACTCTCCTACTGCTGTAATTCAGAAGTAATTCTAGGGAAATCAATGGAGTCAAATTGGTGTGCGTGAGAAGAGAATCAGGCATTCAAGAAAGAAAAAAAGTATAGACATTGGGATTTGGAACTGGATGGCTCAAGGGATTGATAACAGGATTTGAAATTTTTCTTGTGTAAATTGCTAGTTCAAATCCAGCCAAACTCACTGGGGATCAAAAGTTGTTGCCGTTTCGTGGTCAATGTGAATTGAATTGCTAGTGAAATTCCTAGTGGTCAGATGCCAATCATCACATTCAGCATCTTTGACAGGTGTGTTTGGAAGTGAATTGTGGCTAGGTAAGTGACGTAGGGCTTTGGTTGTGTGGAACATCGGTTCACCTTCTAAGAGGAGAGGGGTCTGTATAGTTTTGGATAGCCTTCACCTCAGCAGAAAGGGGACCAATCTCTGTGGGGACTGGCTCGCTAGAGGGGGCTAAACGAGTGCATCTCAAATGTGGCAAAGTGCGGCCACCAGGGGCTTTTCATGTGGCCACAACCTCCTGGGTGGTGATTGGGGGCGGGGGGGGGGGGAGGGGAGAGAGCAGTGGCCCCTCCCCTGGGGCCATCAGCAGGGGTTGGGTCTTGTCCCATTTGGAGACACAAACACTGGAGGAGCAGGCTGCCAGTGAGTTCCCCACCTTCCTGGGGGCAGAGGGTCCGGGCTCACCCCTGGCATGGCAGGCAGCAGGATCTGTCCCCAGGCCCCATCCCCTGGGTGCAGGACTTTAGGCTCTGGCCCCTGGCTATGCGGCAGTGGGCTCTGGCCCCATGCTCACCCCCCATCACCCTGGTCCCCGCTGCCTCCTGTAGCCCCCCCATCCATTCCCCCTATCACCTCAGCCCTCCTGTTTCCCTATGCACCCCCCATCCAGGACTTAATTTGTCCCCTGGCATGCCGGGGCTGAGTAAGTCTGCTGTGAAAAGTGATATTTGTATGTTTGTTAATATAACTTTTCACAGTAGACTTAGTAGCTAGCTGGGCAGTTGTGACAAGTGATATTAACATACAAGTATCACTTGTCACAGCAGCAGACTTACTAGCCAGCACGTCTAAAGTAAAAAAAGCAACCAATAAAGTAAAAGAAACAACAACAAAAGACAAGAATGTGCAAAGCACCTTATTTGTGTTTCTATTCAGTTTAGGTCCAATAAAGAATAGAGTCAACTGTACATTATTTTTATTACTGAGTCTTCAAAAAAAACCTTAAATAAATAAATTACAATGATTTGGACCTATGTGCACATATTTATTTGTTTTTCCTAAAGTTAATTAAGTATTTTAGGAAAAATTGTCAGAGCAGCCACCAGCAAGAGTTGGTGGCTGCACTCTGAAGCTACCAAAAATTTGTTGTGAGAACTCTGGGGCTAAACTAATAGCAAAAGGGAGGGTAAAAAGAAAAAAGATAGGAGCACTCAGTACAAAATTGAGATTCTGAGAAGAAATGTAATCAAGAAACTATGAAGAAAAGAAATTCCTGAATTACCTATACACCAACACTCAGAGTGTGGGTAACAAACAAGAGGAATTGGAATCGCTCATTTATGAGCATAAATTGAGTCTAGCTGGCATTACTGAAACCTGGTGGGATGATCTGCATAACTGTAATTTTAAAATCAACGGTTATAAGCTATTAGGAAGGACTGAGTGGGCAAAAGGAGGATGGGGAGTAGTGCTCTACATAAAAAATGGCATTACTTGTTTCCAAAGCACTGATAACTCAGAAAATGATCTTGAATGATTATGAAGCAATGTCTTAACAGATACAGCACAAAATGAGGTACCAATTGGTGTCTGCTACAGACCACCAAATTACACTGAGGAACAGGATGACTGCCTGCTTACGCACCTATCTATAAAGTGCAGGGAGAGGGGGGAGAACTGTGTGTAGGGTTGACAACTGTCTAATCACACAAACCCAAACACCCTTGCCCCGGCCTTTCCCCAAAGCCCCGCCCCTTCCACTCAATGCCCCCTCCATCTAGCACGTGCTCTCCCCCACTCTCACTCACTTTCTTTCACCGGGCTGGGACAGGGGTGTGGGCTCTGGGATAGGGCTGAAGCTTTCAGAGTGTGGGAGAGGGCTCTGGGCTGAGCCTGGGGCAGGGAGTTGGGGTACAGGAGGGGTGTGAGGTGCCAGCTCTGGGAAGGAGTTTGGCTGGAGGGGGCTCCAGCTGGGGCAGGGGGTTGGGGTGCAGGATGGGGTTTGGGGTGGTGGCTCAGGGCTGAAGCAGGGGGTTGAGGTGCAGGAGGGGGGTGCGGGATGAAAGCTCTGGGAGGGCGTTTGGGTGAGGGAGGGGGTTTGGGTGCTGGCTCAGGGCTGGGGCAGTGGGTTGGGGCGAGGGAGGAAGTTTGGGGGGCTGGCTCCGGAAGTGGTCGCAGGAGGGGCTGCGGGCTCCAGCAAGGCGGTGCTTACCTTAGGTGGCTCCCGGTCAGCAGCGCAGTGGGGCTAAGGAAGGCTCCCTGCCTGCTCTGGCTCCACGACGCTCCTGGAAATGGCTGGCATGTCCCTGCAGCCCCTGAGGGGGGCAGCGTAGGGGGCTCCACACACTGCCTCTGCCTGCAGGAACTGCCTCCACATTCTTCCGCCGCCGCAGTTCCAGACCAATAGGAGCTGAGGAGTCGGTGCTCAGGGTGGTGGCAGCGCGTGCAAACCCTCTGCCCCTGCCTCCCCAGGGCTGCAGGGACGTGCCGGCCACTTCTGGGAGCAGCGCGGAGCAAGGGCAGGCAGGAAGCTTGCCTTAGCCCCGTTGTGCTACCGGACTTTTAGCAGCCTAAAATCTCCCAGTTTGGCTTCAGTAGCCTCTGGGAGATAGAGCCCAATTCCGTGAGACTCCTGGCGAAACCGAGAGGGTTGGCAACCCTAACTGTAATCATGGGGAACTTCAATTTGAGTGTCTCATGCTGCCTGTACTTTGTCATCTATAATATGTAGAAATTCCATGTTAATTTCCTAACTCAAAAAGTGCTTCGGCCAACACAGGGAAATTCTATATTTGACCTTGTCTTAATAAATAAAGAAGAACTGATCACAGAACTAAAGGTTAATGGTAGCTTAAGTAGAATTGATCTTGACTTGATCACATTTTATAATGTGCAAGCAGAATAAATTCCAGAACAGTTATCTATATACTTGGTGATTTAATAGGGACAATTTCACAGAGCTGAAAACAATTTATGAGCCAAATCAACTGGGAGAAAGAAATGAATCAGAAAAATGTCAATAATTAGGAATCATTTAAGTATACATCACTAGATGCCCAAAAGCCACAATAAAGGAAGAAAGCTATGCTGGTTAAAAACCCGGTTTAGAGGGGAAGTGAAGGTAGCTGTAATAAATAAACAAACAAACAACAAACGGAAGAAAGGGGAAATTGTCAGTAATGAGTATAAATCAAATATTAGGAATTGTAGATAATTGATAAGGGAAGCCAAGAGACACAAGGAGTAATCTATGGCCAGCAGAGTTAAGGACAATAACAATACATTTTTTAAAATATATTAGGAATAAAAAGAATCTTGACAATTGGAAAATGGAAATGGTATGGATCATCAACAATAATGCAGAAAAGGCAGATGCTCAAATATTTTTGTTCTATATTTGGGGAAAAACAGATGATGCAATCTTATCGTATACTCCTTTCATTTCACTAGTATTTTTGGAATATATTAAACAGAAGCTACTAAAGTTAGACATTTTTAAATGAGCAGGTCTAGATAACTTGCATCCAAGAGTTTTAAAAGAGCTGTCTGAGGAGCTTGCTGGGCCATTAATGTTGATTTTCAATAAGTTTTGGCACACTGGGGAAGTTCCAGAAGACTGTAAAAAAGCTAAGGTGCTAATTTTTAAAAAATGTAAACAAGATGACCCGGGTAATTATAGGCCTGACATTGATCACAGGCAAGATAATGGAGCAGCTGATACAAGACTTGATTAATCAAGAACTAAAAGGGGATAATGTAATTAATTCAAATCTATTTATGGAAAATAGATCCTGTCAAACTAAATTTTTGTAATAAGATTACAAAATTTGTTTGACAAAGGTAATAGCGTTGACGTAATATAAAGACTTCTGTAAGGCATTTGACTTAGTACTGCAGGACATTCTGATTAAAAAAACTGGACCAACATAACATTAACATAATATATGGAGATATGCCTATCTCATAGAACTGGAAGGTCATTGAGTCCAGTCCCCTGCCTTCACTAGCAGGACCAAGTACTGTCCCCTGACAGATTTTTTGCCCCAGATCCCTAAATGGCCCCCCTCAAGGATTGAACTCACAACCCTGGGTTTAGCAGGACAATGCTCAGACCACTGAACTATCCCTCCCCCCATGCATTACGTGTATTAAAAAATGGCTTCCTGTTAGGTCTCAAAATAAAACTAAACTGGGACTCATCAGAGTGGGTCTGTTTTCTGCGGGTCCCACAGGAATTGGTTCTTGGCCCTATACTATTTAACACCTTTATCAATGACCAGGAAGAAAACAAAATCATCACTGATAAAGTTTGAAGATGACACAAAAATTGTGAGACTGGTAAATAATAAAGAGGATAGGTCACTGAGTCAGAGTGATATAGATCACTTGGTAAACTGGGCAGTAGCGTAGCCCCGGGGCGGGAGTGGCCGCTCCCCTTCTGAGCAGAAGTGGCACCTTTTTTTTGCTCTGGCACCTTTTGCTCCTGCGCTGCAGGCGGAGAGGAGCATTTTTTGCTCCGGCGCCTTTTGCTCCCGGCACCTTTTTTTGCTCCTGACGCCTTTTGCTCCAGCGCTACCAGCGGAGAGGAGCTAAAAAAAAAGCACTCACCCGGCGGCGCTCCAGCTGTTCGGCGGTGGGTAACACCAAAGACCCGGAGCGAGTGAAGGACCCGCCACCGAAGTGACGCCAAACAGATGGAGCGCTGCCGGGTGAGTACAAGAGGAGGCGCCTTTGTTTAGCTCCACTCCCCCTATGCGCTAAACCTGGCTACGCCACTGAAACTGGGTGCAAGCAAACAATATGCATCTTAATATGGCCAAATATAAATGTATACTTCAGGGAACAAAGAATGTAGTACTTACAGAATGAGGGAGTCTATCCTGGGAAGCAATGACTCTGAAAAAGAATCAGCTGAACATGAGCTCCCAGTGTGAGGCTTTGGTCAAAAGAGCTAATGTGATCCTGGGATGCATAAACAGGGGAATCTTGAGTAGGAATAGAGAAGTTATTTTAAGTCTGTATTTGGCTCTGATGAGACCTCTGCTGGAATACTATGTCCAGTTCTGGTGGTCCACAACTGAAGAAGGATGTTGATAAATTGGAAAAGGGTCAGAGAAGAGCCACAAGAATGATTGAAGGATGAGAAAACATGCCTTACAGTGACAGACTCAAAGAGCTCAAACAAAGAGAAGTTTATGGGGTGATTTAATTACAGTCTGTAAGTACCTACATGGAAACAAATATCTAATAATGAGCTGTTCAATCTAACCCAGAAAGATATAACATGAAGTGGAAGCTAGACAAATTCAGACTAGAAATAAGGTATACATTTATTTATTTTTTTAACAGTGAGAGTAATTAACCCTTGGAACAACTTACCAAGGTTCTTGGTGGAGTTTCCATCACTGACAATTTTTAACTCAATATTGGATGTTTTCCTAAAAGCTATGCTCTAGGAATTATTTTGGGGAAGTGCTCTGGCCTGTGCTATATGTGATGTCAGACTAGATGATCCCAATGGTACCTTCTGGCCTCAGAATCTATGAATCATCAGAGAGGCCAAGTACTAAATATACCTGGAGACTTAACTCAGCCCTACAAGTTCTCCCTCCTGATGAAGTACCTGGGCAGGGCAGTGTAGACCACTGCTGCTCATGTGTGCCTTTTCTGTTAATTAACAGAGGACTCCTTTTGTCTCTAGGCCTCTCAGTTCAGCACTTTTCAAGCACTAAATTCTTTTGGGGGGGGGGGGGAGAGAAAAAGAAAAAGATACATCTAAAACACAAGCTCAGATGAAAAATGCTCTGCAAGCGTTTTGTTCTTCCTGCAAACTACAAGCTGCTACATGAGCCGAGGCCTTGTTAAGGCCTGTAGGCATGATACAAGCCTTTCAAAACACATACTTCTCTCTTGAAAAGCTTACCCAGCAGACTTCGTCTTTCACTATCCATCAATTTCTACAATATTTAGAAAGAAAGACACCCCAGCCACAACAGGTCTAACCGCCAACCTAGAGTCTTTACTGTTTGTTAATAGTGTATTATACTTTTTGGATACTCAAAGTTAAAATAACCCCTTAAATATGAAGTTAAACCTTAAATAATAAAGACCAATAATAGCATGCTTTTGCAAGAGAGAAATGCATGCCACAACCTGATCCTTATTTACTGTCCTTGAACTCTTGAATTAATTATAACAAATTACAGGGAGACTAGGTACAATTTATAAACACAATAAACTCCCTAATAACCACCTATAATTTAATCTGGGTTAATCCAAAATACCAGAGGTATTATTCAATACAATACACCAACACGCTTTTTAAAAGTAAAGTAAACATTTGTGGTATTGTCTAATCTTCACACAGGCTGATCTGGACTTCTTCATGTTGAACTGGCTTCATAAATTTTAGTGAATACAAACCCAAGTGACAACATAAACACCTCAGCATTCAGTTTGGCTAGCCCAGTTTCTAGAGCTTGGAGTGGAATGGGAAAAATAAGACAAATCACAAACTGAATCAAAGGGGGTAAGGGAAATGTACATTTTGGCAGGTTTTCAGTTGAAAATGATGTGTTTGATGCACACATGCACATTACAGAGACACTAGTACAAGAGACTTGGTGGTTAACACTTTGTTAACCATATTCCTTTGAAAGCATGCTGAAGCCTGCCATTCTGATCCATCAAAGCACTTAACCATGTGCCTAATATTAAGCACATGAACAGGTCCAATAGGACTACTCATGAAGGCGGCCTTTCTTCCTTGTTGGACAAGACAAACAGAGCCTTCACCATTTTAAGATCTTTTGTAAAGGGAAAAAACGTATAGGTACTTGATGACAAAATATTCTAGTTTGATCACTCTCCTCCCCTTTCCTTATTTATTATTCTTTTTGACATAAAATATTAAAATATAAACAAATAAAATGGAACAATATTTTGTAGCCCAATTACTCATGCAGTCAATAATGAACAACATACAACACTTCATTCATAGATCTCAAAATGCTTTACTGAGGATATCAATATCACTGTCCTCATTTCACAGATAGGGAAACAGAGGCATGGGGAGGGACGTGACTTGCCCAAGGTCACCCAGCAAAGCAGCGTCAGAGAGGGTAACTGAATCTAGGTCTTCTGTCTCCCAGTCTATTGCCCTATCCACTAGGCTACACTGCCTCCCCTGTCAAACTCAAGTGGATTTCAAATCTGATGTGAAAAATATCTCTCTCGCTAAACCTCCTTCATTGTGTTTTGTCTGCAAGCGATGAGAGAAATGCAGGTTTCCAATGGGTTATTTGTGACTCTGCAGTTTTATTCTCTGATTTAAGCTGAATAACTGCAATTCTACTTTTATAAGTATAGAAACTAAAAGATGACCCATGGCTGTGTATGTGGAGGAATATGTATCTTGTTAGGGGAAGAGGACCACAAGTCCAAAGCAGTTGGCTCTCTCCCCCTCTCAGCCCCCCAAGAAAAAAAATTACATTAGATTCTGCCCTAAAATACAGATTTCTATAGCTCAGCCTACTTCTTCCACTAACACTGGCTGACTCAGTTCAAAATATGCTGTTGCCTGCCCGGAAAGGTAAGTGCGACTAACATTAGGAGTTATCATCACTGTGGGAAAAGATGGCTTAAGTTACATATAGAAGCAACATGAGTCAACAGTTTGAAGATTTTTCTGGTAGCCAGCCAGATTAATGGTCAAGTAGGTTAGAGTGTCATGCTAAAAAAATGTCATGAGTTGACTAGAGTAAATGTTATGTAGCCTGGAAGGTAAAAACTTCATAGGAAGGAAGTCTCTCTAAAAAAATGTGCTTTAATTCAGAAATAGCTTGCAACTGCTCTTAATTTATTCTTCAGGCACAAACAAGTCACTCACAGAATTCTTTTTAAAAGCACTGCTCTAGAAGAGACCTAATGTCTTGATTTTCAAAGGCCAGCCACCCTTTGTGTAAAATTGCATTCACACATCACTGCGCCTGCACTTAGCAGTGCAAACATCTCTGACCCCACAACAGCACCTGTGCACTTGCATATGTGTGAGTTCACAATCTCAAAATAATGGGATTTGTGGGTACAAACTCTGACACTTGTGTACTCAGGTGCTAGTTTATTTAAAGGGCAGGTATACATTCGGACTCTTACAGAACACATACAGGTGTTTGTACTTGGAAACTGCAGGCTCTGGTACTAGCAGCAGAGTTTTGCCCATGCGCAAATAGGGGCTGGGTTAAAGCCAAGCTGAAAATGGACCTCTAAGTGTTCTATCATTAATACTGGGGGACACAGAATCACAAATCTTCAACTGACTAGGAAAGCCATCAGTAGAGCCTTTGGATCAGATTCCAAACTCAGAATAGCGTAAACCTATTTATTTTAGAGGAGTTTTTTTTTCCTGCAGTGAGATCAGAATCTAACCCATTCACTGCACAGTGCCTTTGTCACTGACTTGTCTTGGAAATGTCGCATGAAAATATTGCTTAAAATGAAATGTGAGGCGTCAGAAGCTTCTACAAAACAGATAAAACTATCTGGCTTCAGCAGCATCAGTATATCTTAACAAGATACATTCCTGTGAAAAGATTGCCCAAGTGCCCTCCCCCTTTGCAGTAGTCACTAATAGCTAGCAATCCTGTAGAAAACAATAAATTGCACTCAACTCTCTAACTTTACTTTTTGCAAAGACCTTGGAGACTTTCACACCTCCATGAGTATGATATAAACTAGTCCCCACTTATCAGGAGATAGTGGATCAAACCGTGGAAGACAGGGAAATTCTAACATCTCAGCAAACATGACCCTGTGTTAGTGAACAGTGCTCTATTAAAGGCAGGATGTTGCCAGCATACTATGCGAATCAATGCCCTGCCTGCTGGGTGAAGTGGATTTGTTTTATTAAGTGAGTAATTATTCTTTGTAAAACCGTCAAAAACAGCTGAAGATACCAAGTGCCACAGCAGCTGCCAAAGATAAAACAGTGAACCAGTAAACATCTCACTGCACAGGAATCTGCCATCTTCCTACACTGATATCTCTGCCAAATTCTTGTTGAGATTTTCATAAGGACCTCCACACAAACGCTTCTTTTAAATGCATTCAAAGTCCCCAGGACTGTACTGACATCCAACTGCAGATTTTTTTAGCATTATATCCTGCCAAGAGGGGGAAAACGCTGAAGGTATTTGGCTCAAGAAGACGGCTGCTTTTAGAACTAGTTCCATGGTTTGTATGGATCTCGGAGAAGGAGAAATACTGCAAGGTATGGCAAACTAACTACCACATTCAACAATTTTTAATAAAGATTAGATAGGTTATTTCAAATAAAGTTTTCACTGCTTGACTTTTTGACATAGTAAATTTAAAAGCAACAGCCCATACATTTTTGCATGAAATTTCTTGCACGGTTACGTGTGAATCATATAATTGTGTCAAAAATGTGTGGGGTCCTCAGGACTCTCCTGTTTAAAACACAGGCCCACTGTAATATATCCAGGGTTCCGTCATTAGCTGACTCAGTAACTGAGCACTATTGCACATGTACAGTATGGGTGAGAACGTTATTCTGTGATCCTTCAAATGTCGTCTATTCTGAAATGTAGTTGTAAAAATGGCATTTTCTTACTCAGCAGATCTGGGGGGTAGTGCTGTTGTAGCTGTGTCAGTCCCAGAATATTAGAGAGACAAGATGGGTGAGGTAATATCTTCTATTGGACCAACTTCTGTTGGTGAGAGAGACAAGCTTGCAAGCTACACAGAGTTCTTCTTCAGGTCACAGTGTGGGTACTCAGTCAGATCTGCAGTGAAAAAGGTACCACTTCTTTACTACACCAAACCAACAAAGATCTGCCAAGTGAACTGCATTCTTTGTGACGTACACAAAAACAGAATTGTTAACTAGCTCACAATTGCAGAGTCACCGGTACAACACCATCGTCTTCAAACTGTGCAGTTACACCACGGCATTCAGTGCAGCTGCATATGCATAGCTGAGGGTATAATCTAAGGAAAGTGGGATTTGCACAGGTGTAAGTATGAAGTTTATTTGGTTCCCAGTATCTCCACTATTTGTGGGAGGTGCACAAACCAATCGAAACAAAGCAAGGCTGTCAGATCCCAGGCTGAATTTACAGCACTGGCATTTAAAAGCAAAGCTGATATAGAATTCACTGAGACACAAACGTGGAACCCCACAATACCTCGTCAGGGACAATGGTCTCATGGTTACAGCACTGGACAGGGACTCTGGAGATCTGGATTCAATTGGCAGTTCTTCAACAGTATTCCACTCTGACCCAGAACACATTACAATCTCTCTATGCCTCGGGTCCCTGTGTGTCATAGGGGGATGATATTTCCATTCACCCACTCTCTGTCTATAGTTAGATCACAAGCTTTTGGGGCAAGGAGCGTCTCTCCCTATGAGCATGTGCAGCACGTTGCACAGTGGGGCTCCAATGTCATTTGGTGCGACTCTAATACAAATAATATTTTTTAGAGCCACCCAAGAAAAGAACTATACTTCGATTTTTGCATTTCCTAATTGTTCTGTCTTTATATATATTGTGACAGACCCAGACAAGTGGGATAACAGAAATCTCATAGAAGGCAAATATACTGGCCATTGGATTAATAGATTTCTGTTCCCTGAGTGACCAGAGCAGGGGCTGCACTAGAACAAACAGGAACTTTCTGGAACCAATTTAAGGCAGGCAGGCTAATTAGGACACCTGGAGCCAATTAAGAAGAACCTGCTAGAATCAATTAAGACAGGCAGGCTAATCAGGGCACCTGGGTTTAAAAAGGAGCTCACTTTAGTTTGTGGTGTGGTGTGCGAGGAGCTGGGAGCAAGAGGCACACAAGGAGTTGAGAGGGAGAAGAGTTGAAGGACTGAGGAGTACAAGCATCAGCAGACCATCAGGAGGAAGGTCCTGCAGTAAGCGTAAAGAAGGTGTTGGGAGGAGGCTGTGGGGAAGTAGCCCAGGGAGTTGTAGCTGTCACGCAGCTGTTACAGGAAACCCTATAGACAATTGCAATCCACAGGGCCCTGGGCTGGAACCCGGAGTAGAGGGCAGGCCCGGGTTCCCCCCAAACCTCCTGATCAGACACAGGAGGAATTTGACTGTGGGTTCTACCAGAGGGGAAGATCTCTGAGGTGATCAAAATCCACCAATAAGTGCAGGACTCACCAAGGTTATATATATATATATATATATATATATAAAAATAAAATCTTAATGTAGCATTCCAAATAGGATGGGGTGGGTTGTTTTTTCTTATGGAGGTTTTTTTGCATTTCATTTCCTCTGGTTTATTTTTTAATGGAAAATAAAGGGGGATGGTAAGACAGAGAAAAAGTAAGTACCTAGGCATGTCAGTATTTTCATTTATTTATTTGGATTGAAAAAGCATCTATCCCAATCTCCAGGCATTTGTGTGAAGTCTAAAAAATATTCAGAATTGAAGGACAAATCTCAGCTTTAAAGACCTGCTCATAACAATCCAGACCTTGCAGCCAAAGGATATAGCACTCTTTAAAATAAACAAACAAAACAAACAAAAAAACGCCACTCTGGCACCATTACACAACTCTAAAGCAAACTCCCCAACAAAAGCAATGAAACTAGATAAGGGCATTGTCTATGGAGATGTAGGATGAGGTGGTAAATCTACAGTCCACTGGTTTGCCGTGCACTAACTTGCTGCAGGGACCCTGCTACTGTGCACTAAAAGTTTCCTAGCGTGCTCTGGGCTACTGCTACAGCAGTACTTTTAGTGCATGGTAGCAGGTTCCACAGGGCCAGATTAACACCCCGGCTTGCCCCTTCATGAAGACAAGTTTTAAATGTGGCTGAATATCCCCCCAATTCCAGACTCTGTGAGCCAAAGGCTAGGAATAAATTCTGGGGTCAAGGTTCCCCCACGCACAACCCCTGCTGCCAGCACTCTCAGGGGGTATATCTTCACTGCAGTGAGACTGTGTGATCTGCACCCATGTCTGAGAACCCAGGTTTGCCTCGCTAGTCCATGTGTGAGCAGCCACACTGCAAAGCTATACCCGAGTTACTGCGTACTCACTGATGCTGTGCTCCTGGGTGTGTCACTAGGACTTCGGTGGGCACATCCCATGGTTCTTTGCACTGCAGTAAGCTGAGCCGCTCTATGATTCTTTCCCACCAAATAACTGGAGAACTTCTCTGTCCTGCTGAGCACACAGGGAGAACTGTGGGAAGTACTTGAGAACCATCAGCACTTGAGTGATTTAGCCTGTGTCCTCACTGCAAAGTGGGTGGTTTACCAGCCTGAGTGAGCAGAACCCAGGCTCTAACCCCCAGCCCCATGCATATCAGGTTGAAAGCACCACTTAACTCAGGTGAGAAGTTTGTGTGTATGGACAGGAGAGGGGTTAGGGACAACACCCAAGTAAGAGCTCAGGTTAACTCTGCAGTGAAAACATATCTTTGGTTGAAACCAACGTTGTTAGCCCCAGTGTGTGTCTGCTGATGAAGCGGCCTCTCACAGGAAGAGCTAAGCTCTTGAGAAAACTAGTCCCAAACCATTTAGGGTGTGTGTGTGCGCTCGTGTGTGTGTGTGTGTGTGCGCGTGTGCAGGTAACGCTGTTCTGTATTGACTGGAAGAGGTATTTTTATTTTTTTAGGATAACCCCATGTAAATCACACTGTCAGCTAAAAATTAGGCTATTACAAAGACAGAGATCACTGTGCCTTAACTCCTCCAGCTGAAAGATCACACTCTTCTCACTATATGTAGAGGAAAGGGAAGGCCAATGGCCAGAACTGCTGCTTGAGGATACAGGAATGCAGAGTTATCCTTTTCACTCCTAACATAAGAAATTCAGTGGATAGCCTTCTAGCACTATTGCCCTTGAAAAAAATAAATAGCCCTCTCTGATTTGTTAATTATCTGCATGCCAGCTATACTGAAATTTTGCACAACATATTGGGGGAATAAAAGAGACCACATCAGATTAATTAACATAGATTATCCATTCACAACCTCACTTACTTTCAGTACAGCTAGGACCAAATTCCTTTCTGCCAGCCACAAGGAAGAAGGTATAAATAGGACAAGAAAGATGTAGGTCAGTTCAACAAATATTTCTCTAAAAATGTATGTATGTATTTAAATATTTATTTATTTGAAAAATCTGTGTTTTCATGTAGCATGACAACATCCTTCTCCTGGAGAAGTTTAGACATAATCAACGTTACATTAATGTACAAAAAATTAGCCCGGGCTTTGGTAGGGCTGTCTCAGATAGGTTGATGAGAAACTGTCATTTATAATTAGTGAATAAGCATAAGCTGGTCTTTGTGCTGTAACATGGATCATTTTAATTAAAGTATTTCCTTTTCAATATACAGCGGATGAGAATTAATTGAAAAGAGGGAAGGAGACAGGAAAAAGTCTACAAAGGAAATGTATCTAGTTCTTACACATCGCTTTTCTGCTGTTCCAGCTTCTTAGGCTTGTTTATTTTCATAAAATCATTAAAATGTGGGCTCTTTTTAGGCTAGCAAATTAGGTGAGGTACACAGTGATTCATGGGAAATTATCACAAACCATGTCCTCTCACCAGGGCTCATAGGGATCTTATATGTTGATTTTTTAAAAATTACATTGCACCCATCATCAAGATATCTAATGTTACTTCCATCAATAATCAAACATAATTAAGGCCTTTATAAACAAAAAAGGGGTTTTCCCCCCTTTCCTGCCCTACTCCAAACCAAAATTTTGACAAAGCCTCTGAGAGTAAATAACTACATGCAACAAGTCTTATAATCTGAAATGCTACATGACTAGCTAGATTTTCTGTTAAAGACCACTTCCCTCTACAAACCCTTAGGCTACAGTTTTTTTTAAAAAAGTTCATTATTCAGAAGGCCATTCATTTCCCTAAGATAGTGTGCCACGTAAACAAAGCTAGACTTGTAATTTTCCACTTCATTTCAAAAGAGGGGAAAAAGTTTAATTTTCATGCATGCTGCAGAACATCACAGGAAGTTTACAATGGTGCCAAAATTTGGTTTTAAAAGAGTCTCAATCAAGCATAAAACAAAAACAAAGGAACACATTCAGATCACATAAGCAGACCTCAGCTGGAAGGTGCTTGAAAAATGTATGGGTGGTACTGTAAAAATCTAATGGAGAAAAGCCTACAGCCATAACATACTTGAAATAGAGGAACATAGGAATTTATGTACTGGATCGTACTAGCGGTCCATCTCCCGACAGTTGCTTCAGAGGCAAGTGCAAGAAAGAAGAGGTCATCCAGAGTTAGTGCAACAAACTCATTACAACATATAGGGACAGACCCCAGGACTTGCAGCACCACCACAAGCCCCTAAAACTTGAGCCCCTAGTGAGTAAACGACAGCCCCTTATCCTCACTGGGGCCAGCCAGTACAGACGTGATCACATCCTACACCTTGGTAGCACAATACCACAACTTGAGCGGATCTTTTAAACGATTGTCACAATGCGTCTTTATTATTTCCCTATGTAAGGATAGCAGTGTGCTCTGAGCAACAGGTTTGAAAAGTCTTATGGAAGCCCAGTCAGCAGGGAGAAGGGTTTGCCATCCTCAGCAAATTTTACCAACGGCGAATTAAATGTGGAATCTTAGTCCTCCTTCAGAGTGAAACAAAGTCCCAAGAAGGGAGCCCCTCTCTGTTCTCTGTGGTTCATACAGCATTGTTCATAATGTTAGGGGGTTGCTTCCATGATCAAGGCCAACATTTCCACTTCTCTCACTGTTGTGCAGTGTGCATACACCCTCTATCCTGCTGGCTGCCCTCACCACAACAGTGGCTGTCTGATTCTAGTATTGCCAACCCCCAAGCATTAAAAACCCAGGAGTCCGGCCCCCAGAAATTCATCAGATTATTTTAAAATCAATTAGACTTTTTTTAAAACAATACATTTGGGGCTCTTTTTATTTTCGTGTTGGGTTTTGAGCCTTTATGGTGCGCTCGCGTCACATTTTCAAGCTTTTCTTTGCAACCACATTGGCTAGAAGTCTGGTACTTATTATAAAATGGAAATTCTCATGGAATTGCATGACTCCAGGACCTTGGGATTTAACAACTATTGTGAGACACGCGAGTTGGCAAGACTGTTTCCTACATTAGTGTCCAGTAGGTGTAATATACCTGTAAAATTATGTATTCATATTAACAATGGGTTTGAGTCATTCCTGGGTGGTAGGCCCCAGCTCTGCTACTTCAGTCATAGAATCATAGAATATCAGGGTTGGAAGGGACCTTAGGAGGTCATCTAGTCCAACCCCCTGCTCAAAGCAGGACCAATCCCCAATTTTTGCCCCAGATCCCCGAATGGCCCCCTCAAGGATTGAACTCACAACCCTGGGTTTAGCAGGCCAATGCTCAAACCACTGAGCTATCCCTCCCCCGACATTCTCCTGCAAAGGGGCCGAGAGCCAGCTGCCACAGCATGGTGTGGGTGGGTTCAGCCCAAGAAAGGGCAGGCCAGGCCATCCACCCTCTCTCACTAGTGAACACTTCCACCAGCATAGCAAAGGCAGATCTGGCCCCATGTCTTTAAATATCTATGATAAAGATGTATCACTGTAGAATACTAGGAACTCCAAACCTAATCCTTGGGGAAATGCTGCCATTTAATAAGGCACTATACAAAAACCCAGCTGATTTTAAAGGTACACAAGTCCCAGTGGGAGCGACATATGCATGAATATGAGACTAAGCCCCCAAATGAAAATGAAGTAATATTTCCTAATGATCAACATGAAAACATTATGCTTTCTAATGCCAGGACATGGCTGTTACAACATTTCTGACCTTCAAAACATACTAGCCAGCATTTTTTACCCCTGCTTTAAAGTAGCCTGGATCTTAACACTTATATTTACACAACATTATTCCATGGAATGGTTAAATATGTACTCAACTCCACCCCCCCACATGCATGAAAACACACTAGCTTTCTGGG
Organism: Chelydra serpentina; assembly: GCA_037349315.1. Lineage (NCBI taxonomy): Eukaryota > Metazoa > Chordata > Testudines > Chelydridae > Chelydra > Chelydra serpentina. Next base: position 18,870,095 of record JBAIAC010000001.1, read on the forward strand.
CTAAAAGCATAGTATAACGTTTTAGATTAGATTTGGGTGTCAACGGCTTCTGAAAATATCTGGCACGAAAAGCTCAGCTTTCAATAACCAACACACAGAGAGAACAAGCCCCTCATTCACTGGAGAGAGTCAGCAGGGAGAAGTGTTTGCCATCCTCAGCAAATTATTTTATAAACAGAAATTAATGCTGAATCTTAAGTCTGCCTTGAAGCAGCTCTTATTTTTAAGTCCACAAGAGAGTTTTACCAGCCATTAAAACAACATTTCTAGCTAACATAAAAAATGGGGAAAGAATCCACCGAGTGTTGTTAAAGGAAAAAAAAAACAAAAAAACTGCACCACATTATAACAACGTGAAGCACTCAGATTTTGCTTGGTTTTTTAAAGGAAAATATTAAAGCCATATAAACGCTGTTTTGTTTACAATAGGGAAGGGCAATAAAGCTGGTGAATATATTTTGTGCTGCAGTAACTATCAGTATTAAAGAAATCCAGTGGTTTAAAAAAAAATTGTCACAGAAACACTGAAACAGGAAAAGGAAAATACTTCAGATTATCTAGTCTAATACAGGATTCTTCCCTAAGGTAAATTTCATTGCTTTGTCCACTATGAATTTATATCATTCAAAAATAAAAGGAATACTTGTGGCACCTTAGAGACTAACAAATTTATTTCAGCATAAGCTTTCGTGGGCTTTGTTATGCTGAATCCGATGAAGTGAGCTGTTGCCCACTAAAGTTTATGCTGAAATAAATTTGTTAGTCTCTAAGGTGCCTCAAGTATTCCTTTTATTTTTGCTGATACAGACTAACACGGCTACTTCTCAGAAACCTGTTTATATGATTCAAGTTTCTGTTGCTTCCTTTGGGAGACTGTATTACAGTCCAATCTAATTATTAAGATATTTATGCTGTAGTCTAACTTTTCCTTTTCTTTATTTCATCACATTACTCCTGCTATAGCACTTTGGATCAATCCTCCAGGTAAGGCCTATGAGACAATTGCCAAAGTAAGTCTATGTGTAGCCTACTAATAACTTTTATAGTATCTTTTTAACATGCATAATCATTCAGTTTCCTTGGAGGGAATTATTGAGTTGGGGACAACAGAGTTTAACTAGAGTAAAGAGATACAACTAAGAAGAGGGCAATTTAGACGGGATGTCGGGGGAAAAAAATCTTAACCATGTGATTTATTAGGCTATGAAAGAATTTCTCCGATAGAAAAGTGGTAGATGTTTGCCTGCTGGAACTTTTAAAACTAGACATGGCAATCCTGCAAACAGTGAGAAGGAGATAATAGATATGACTTCAGTCATTCTTTTCCATTTCTAATACCTGCTGTTTTAGGATAATGCTTATTGTGCTCTTTCGCTATGATCGCTATATCTGGAAATGGCTACTTCTTTTAAAGTTACAATCAGTGGGCCAGACCTGCAGCTGGTGTAAACTGGAACCACTACCACTGAAGTCAATGGAGCTACAGCAATTGACGATCTGGCCCAGTGTCTTATCGGGTAACACAAAATCAATACATTGAGGCCTTCAAAGTTACTTAACTGGACAACAAACGGTTAAAACAAACAGTCTTTTCCCTTAGCGCACTGAAAAGCTACAGAACTGAGACATCAGAATCTAGAGACACCAATGGCTAGATAACTCCAGACAGGTAAAGTTGTATAGAGCGGATAAAGTCTGCACTGAAGGAGAAATCAAAGCATGCTCACTTGTTGTATGAGATAACCTGCTTCAGAGAGAGGCTGATGCTGCAATGTCGGAAGCTTCCACAACAGTCCACTGTGAAGATGAGGTGCTCTTAAGAATAACAGATGCAGCAACATCTCTGGAGTGAGGCTTTCTGTGAGGTGGGACAGATGAGGGATGTCCCCAACTCTGCCACTGGTTTAAGACTTAGGCCTTGGCTACACTTGCAGATGTACAGCGCTGTGAGTTAAACCCGTCTTCGTACAGCTGAGTAGGGAAAGCGCTGCAGCCTGTCCACACTGGCAGCTGCCAGCGCAGTAACGAGCACTAACGTGGCTACATTTGCGGCACTTGCAGCGGTTTTGGGAGAGGTGCATTATGGGCAGGTATCCCACAGAACACCTCTTCCAATTCTGGCGCCGTGGGTTGTGGGAAGGGGGCGTGGGGTATGGTGCATTCTGGGTCCTGTCCCAACGCCCCGTGATGCATCGCTTCGCATCCCAGCAATCCCTGTGTTTCCGGCCACAATTTGCGCCATCCTTCAACGGTTTCTTTGTAGCGCGATCTGTGCTCCGTTTCGGTCAGCGGGAAAATGGATCCCGACCTGGTGAGCAAAATACTGACGAGTCTCACCAGCACGTCACGTTTGGCAGTCGAGCTCTTCCTTAAGATCCACAGTGACAGCGAGGAGTCCGACGATGACGATGAAATTGTCACGCAAAACGCATACGACACGAACTTGCTTGTGGCATTCACGGACATGCTATGCACCGTGGAACGCTGCTTTTGGGCTCGGGAAACCAGCACAGAGTGGTGGGATCACATTGTCATGCAAGTCTGGGATGACGAGCAGTGGGTGCAGAACTTTCGAATGAGAAAAGCTACTTTCATGGGACTGTGTGAGGAGCTCGCCCCTGCCCTGCGGTGCAAGGACATGAGATTGTGAGCTGCCCTGACGGTGGAGAAGCGGGTGGCTATTGCAATCTGGAAGCTCGCAACTCCGGACTGCTATCGATCAGTAGCGAACCAGTTTGGAGTGGGAAAGTTGACCGTTGGAGTCGTGCTGATGCAAGTTTGCAAGGCCATTAATCGCATCCTGCTCAGAAGAACCGTGACTCCGGGTAACGTGCAGGACATTGTGGCTGGCTTTGAACAAATGGGTTTCCCTAACTGCGGAGGGGCGATAGATGGGACGCATATTCCTATTCTGGCACCACCCCACCTAGCATCCGAGTACATTAATCGGAAGGGGTATTTCTCCATGGTTCTCCAGGCGCTTGTGGATCACCGTGGGCGTTTCATTGACATCAACGCAGGCTGGCCCGGAAAGGTGTATGACGCACGCATCTTTCGGAACACTGCCCTGTTCCAGAAGATGCAGTCCGGGACTTTTTTCCCAGACCGGAAGATCACGGTAGGGGAAACTGAAATGCCCACTGTGATCCTTGGAGACCCCGCGTACCCTTTAATGCCATGGCTCATGAAACCCTACACAGGGAGCCTTGACACCAGCAATGAACGGTTCAACTACAGGCTGAGCCGGTGCAGAATGACTGTGGAGTGTGCTTTTGGCCGTTTGAAGGGCCGCTGGCGATCTCTATATGGGAAGCTGGACTTGGCCGAACACAGCATCCCCGCGGTTATATCCGCGTGCTGTACCCTCCATAATATTTGTGAAGGGAAGGGTGAAATGTTCACTCAGGCGTGGACCTCAGAGGTTCAACACCTGGAGGCTGAATTTGCACAGCCAGAGAGCAGGGCTATTACAGGGGCCCAGCGTGGGGCTGCAAGGATCAGGGATGCCTTGAGGGAGAAATTTGAGGCTGAAAACCACCAGTAATGTGTGCTGCCCTACACGACCCTGAAGTGAAGTGGTTCCAATGTTATCAGTCATCTGTCTTTGCTAAGCTGATTTGTGTTTGCTCAGCTCACTTGCGTTGCCTGTTTCTTTCCTGGGCTAAGGTATCTTTTTTCCTTATGCAATAATAAAGACTGTTTGCACATCCAAAGAATCCGTTTATTACAGAGAAAATACATGTATTAAAAAGAAACACAACTGCTTGTGAGACAGAAAGAGCAAGGGGGTGGTGGGTGGTGTGGGGAAGGGTTCAATCACAGGGTATGGTATGTCCTGCTTTCATACTCGGGCTTCCTGTCTGGAGTGCTGTGCAGTGAGTGCTGCACTTCAGAATGTCTATAATTCGGGATGGGAGTTGAGTGCAGTGGGTAAGGGTCATAGTTTCCAGGGCTGGCTGGTGAAGCTACAGGTGTTGGGGGCATCTGGTGTGGGCGATAAGAACCTGGATGTTGGGTGAAGTGGGCAGGTGGTGACATGGGGGCACAAGTGTTTTGGGACACTGGCTGCAGGGGGGGGCGGGTGCGGTACTGCTCCGCCTGCATGGCGATGAGCGCCTGGATAGAGTCCGCTTGGCGCGCCAAGATGCTAATCAGCTCCTTTGTGCTTTCCTGCCAGAGCTGCATGCTTTGCTGCCGCTGCGCTGCGTTTTCCTGGCGGAGCCTGCTTTCACTCTCCCTCCACTCCCGAGCCTTTTGATTCTCTTTAAGAGACTGGTTCATAACTTCCTGCAGCATGTCTTCTTTCGTTCTTCTGGGCCTCTTCCTGAGCCGTTGGAGTCTCTCAGCCGGTGATAAGAAGGATGGCGGAGATCTCAAGGTTGCATCTGGAAGGCAAAATGCAACATTTAACAGAGGCATCATTGTTTTATGCCAGACAGAGCAATGATTCCCCCACACTTAAGGAGGGCACACACAGTCTCCAAAACAGCACAATTTTCCCGTCCCAAACAGAGCGCACAGAACCCACGGGAGCCCCAAAATGGTGAGTAAGCACAGGGTAAAGGAGGACTGATTGTTTCACGGATGTACTGTCCAACGGGTTTCTGTGCCTTGGGGAGAGCCAAAAGCTGCAAGGGGAACCCACACTGAACACTATCCCCACATTTTCCACAGGAGTTCGTCCTGGAAGATATCTCGCTGCTGAGGGTGTCCGGGGAAGCAAGGGAGGGTCTTCTGCTGCAATGCGGCTTCTGCCCTGGCCCATATGCAGCTTGCCTGTGTGCAGCAATGGTCCCCCCGCCCCTCGCGGCACAGTGGCGCGGACACGTTACCCTGAATGGGACAAGGACCACGGCGGCTCTCCCAATAAACCTGCGCAAGCGCATTGCCCACGTCCTGGCTGAGACTTTCGAAGAGATTACAGTGGCCGATTTCTCCGATGTGATAGACCACATCAATGCGCTCTTCCGCATCTAGGCATGCATGCAGCCCAAACCCTCCTCGCCCAAGGACCCCACACCGAAAAAACTCCTTCCCGAAAATAAAAGCTGCTTACCGCGAACCTGTTCTTCTGTTTCTCTCCCAGCGCGTGCCGGCCGCTGTGACTGGCTCCCTTCCTCGTGGCTCGAGAAGAGCTCCTGGCTGCATGCACCCAGGGAGTCAGGGGTGTCTCCCCCAGCCACAGCACCCTCGCGTCGGTTTTCTTCAACCTCCTCCTCCTCCTCTCCCTCCTCCTCCTCCTCCCGCTCTCCCGTGTCCACGGTGGTGCTTGGAAGAGTAGTGGGGTCACCCCCAAGTATTGCATCCAGCTCTTTGTAGAATCGGCAGGTTTTGGGGGGAGCACCCGAGCACTTGTTTGCCTCGCGGGCTTTGCGGTACGCACTCTGCAGCTCCTTTATTTTTATCCTGCACTGCATTGCGTCCTGGTCATGGCCCCTTTCAATCATGGCCCTTGATATCTAGCCGAAAGTATCAAAATTCCTCCGGCTGGATTGCAGCTGGGACTGGACAGCTTCCTCCCCCCAAACAGCGATGAGGTCCAGCAGCTCGCCATTGCTCCATACTGGGGCTCGTCTCGCACGTGGAGGCATGGTTACCTGGAAAGACGCGCTGAGAGCACTCCATGCCTGGCTAAGCAAACAGGAAGGGGATATTTAAAATTCCAAGGGAATTTAAAGGGTCGGAGTGGCGGTTGGTCACCTGAGGCCAGGGCAGTAGAGTGCTAATTGATGACCAGAGTGGCTAGAAGAGGCGTTGTGGGATACTTCCGAATACTTCTGGAGGCCAATAACAGCGCACTGGGTGGCCACACTGTAGCCGCAGCGCAACAAACGTTATTCCTCTCGGGGAGGTGGAGTACATGCAGCGCTGTACCTGAGGAGATGCAGCGCTGCACGTGCCTTGCGAGTGTAGACAGTTACTGAGTTACAGCGCTGCAGGCAGTTTTATTGCGCTGTAACTCGTGAGTATAGCCAAGGCCTTAAAAGGCCACTTACATACTTTAGTGCGTACTTCAGCAACTAAATGTAGGAGTTGCACAGCCTCTTCAGGCTCTCAGTGATTAAGAACTTGGGTGGGAGGGCAGGAGTTTTAAATCTGAATTAACAGCCGTGACTTCAGTAGTTAACCTAGGTGTACACTGATGTAAGAGAGATCAGACTCCGGCCTTGTGTATTTAAATCCCTCCTTTCCACTCCTTGTGTCTTTTCTCCCCTCACTGTCAGTTTTCACACATTTCCCCCAGCCTATGACAAGACGTTTCATTTTATTTTATTTTATTTATTTTACAAATTTACATTTGAAATTATTTGTATTTAAAAATTCTGATGATCTTTTACACGACATTAATGTTAAGGATCTTTCTACATTTCTTGTTGTTCTTGTAAAATCACAGTAAGATACAAGCATGTGGCACTTCTTTGCCTCATGCCTTACTTCACACCAGAGGTATGCATTAATCAGCACTGCCATATAGTCTGTTATGTCTCATTACTTCAGGTAAATGCACTCTGGATTATCCTGAATAAATCCTATGGTACATACCCCATGATTTTCTTGACATACACATGATGTTCTAAATATCTATTTTGGCCAATAGCGTTGCTATATTGCTCAAACCCATTACTACACTTTGAATTCTGAAGCAAAGAGATTCTCAGCCACAAGGTACAGATGTGACCAAAATTGAAAAGAAAAGCAGTTTATGTATTGTACCACATTAACAGCCAAAATCATTCTACATCACTGAGCTTGCCACAAAGAGGGACTGACTGGAATAGAAAAATGTGTTATCCTTATCAAGGCAATTAAAAGCACCATTTAAAAACAATAGCGACTAATGCAAAAACAATCAAACGGTATTAAAAATTATAAAAACAGTAACCACACTCCTCAGCATTTGACGACACTTAACTTTAACTTATCTAAAAAACACAAAACAAAACAGATTCAAAGAGAACATAAGTTCAAATAGCGGAGATATTTAAGAGAGGGACTTTTCCTCAATGGAAAAAAAAAATCTGAAAGGAGAGAAAAAAAAAGAGCCCTGATCGAAACAAACTGATCTTGCCAGGAATTTTCTGTTTTTCCCCCTGAATATATTTCTGTTCCACATCTAGTCACAACCCAGATTTTCCCCCAGCCCTATTCTCCAGTGAAGTCAAAAGCATCCCTTCATAACAGTCTGTTGCCATGTTAATGGTAACAGTACATTATCAATTCCTCACTTTGCATTTGAAGCAAATTAAAATAGGACGAGAAGGGCTGTGAAGATGAAACCTTTGTTTAAAGCATGAACAGTAAAGTTGGGAGAAAAAAGGAGGAGGTGGTGAAATGTAAGAAGAAATGGATGTAAATTGAATTAAAAGAGGGTAGTGTTGGGCCCAGTTTTTCAAAAGGCCTCCAAAAACATGCTTGGCAGCCACAAACGCTCTTTTTCCCCATCTGCAAATACATTCATTTCCAAATTTTGCAGGTGCAGTTGTGGCCATCCCTTTCCAAATTTGTTCCCTGCATAAAAGCTGTACATTGCCTTCCTCAAGGAAAATGCAGAGCTGGGAGTGAGATTCAGATTAGGGGCACAATCCACCATGGTGCTGAGCGACTCCTACAAGATGCAGAGTACTCTGATCTGCCTACACAGACAATAAACCAAATCCTCCAAGGTGCAGCATGCCTCCTGTAAGGTGCTGTATGCTTTCGAACCCCACTGACTGCAATGAGAGGAAAGATCCTCAGCATCTTGCAGGATTTGGCCCCAGAGGCCCAATTCTGCAAGGCGACAAACACCAATACCACTCAAAACAATGGGCTTAAATGCCACAAGGTACTGAATGCCTCCTGCAAAGTTGATTTTTTTAAAAAAGCACTGCAAGATGCACACCACCATGCAAGATCATGCCTGAAGATCGGAATGATCTGGGGATGAAAATGCAATCTCCGCACTTCTCCTGGAATTGTCTGCAGTGAGTGGGGACTGACTGACACTTGTTCAGAAAACAGTTTTACACCCACATGAGAAGCAGCCATGAGAGTATGTGGGGTCTGTTTGCAGAACAACAGTACAATGAAAACAAGTTGGTTTGCTCTATACATTATACAAAGGCTTATTTTTAAGCATAAATAGTTGGAAGGATGCCTTAGCAGCAAATAAAAGGCAGATTTATAATTTCTAATCTATGCAAATATCTAGTCCGCAGGGCATCACAAAGACTGCTTTATATCAGACACCATGCAAATCCAAGGCACTTTAAATATCCAAAGCAGACACAGCATCTCCACCTGTGATGGCTGGTAACTCGGAAAACAGCTGGACGACTGGAAAAGTTGTTGTTTAACTAGCCCGTAATTGAAATAGAGCCTTCCATGAAAAAAATCTTTTGCTAATGTGCCAAGACCCCCTACTCCCAACCCAACTGCTTCTGCTATAGTTGCCATTAAAGGCAGATAGTTTGAGAAATCCTAGAAAAATCTGTGAATAAACCAGGTAGCAAAACGACGTGAACACTTAAATAATAAAACTGCCACTGATTACGCAGCAAAAAGAGCCTGCACTTATATTAGACTCTTCTATGAATTTCTAAACTGGAAAGGAACTTTTACCAAAAATGTCTAGGTGTGTTTTCTGCCACCATGGACTTTGTTATCTTACTCGCTCATCCAATGAGTTATCATGATGTGCATTTATAAAGGCAACCATCACCATAGTTCACGGGCTCACTTTGCGTGATTTAGATGAAGAGTCAATATCATCTTCCCAAATATAGGGCCCTGTTTAGGTGACTAATAAGTTGATCTGTAGTCAGTTTATTACTAATTCTCCTGTCTAGGCAAGGCAGGGCTTCAGGACTCTCTATCCCTCCCTGCAGATCCCAGTCCTTTTTAACTGAGGGGCAATTTTTATGTTAAAAGGTGTAACAGCCATTATATATCATTCCGCGGCGTTAAAGTGAATTTACCCCCCAGGGTGGGATTTCCAGAAGTGCTCAATGTTGGCCTAACTCTGCTTCCATTGAAGTTAATGGTAAAATTCCTCAATTACGTCACTGCTGAGTGCTTCTTAAAACCCAACCAGTAAATGTGTGATCAGCTATACCATCTTGGGTGGACCAGCAGGAGCGTAGTACTGACAGTGGCTATTTGTTCGTGCCTCCCCTAACTTTCACCCACCTAGCTGGGAACTATTTCCCAATTTCCTCTCAACTCCTAGCATTTCTCCCCTTTGATCTTGCCTGCCCTTTAGTCACAGTTACCGGATGCTGATGTGCAGTTGAGTTGTCCCTATCTGGAGGTGTTAGATGGAGTCAAGCTCATTCTACCTTTAAAGTGACAGAATTTACATTTCTGGGATATAGTTTCCTCTCACCAGTATTTTCACAACGTATGGAGTACTGCCATATCAGAGTCCACAGAGCCAGCTGGACAGCCTACCTTCCGTCCACCCACACAGCCTAAAGCCCCAGGATGATTTCCCCGTCGTCCATACCACAAGGAGTGGGATCTGGGGTCTTGGTTTTCCCTTCACTCCTGGAAGTCGGGGTGAGGTGTGTGTGGGGGGCATTTAGCTCATAACCCACTACAGAACCACACTTACTAATCTTATAGAGCAGGGGCAGAGAAACTTTGCCAGTAAATGAAATGCCTTGATTTCTGCATATCTATGGACTATGTGTATATTTGTTGCCCTGACCACTTTATATAACAATCCAGGAATACTAATCAAAGCCAGGAATTCCAGGTCCCGCAGTTAGTGGAAAGCCTAGATTAAGAGAGGAGTTTTAGATCAGGTAGTTTTGCAGCTTTAAATGGAGTGAATGACATGTTTGATCAGGAGATACTCGAAAAAAATCAAATTCCAATTAATACAATTTGTAATTAACAGGCCAGATACAAGGCTGTTGTACACTAAGCCTTGGTCTACACTAAGGGAGGAACCAATCAAAAATAACATAGCTGAAGTTGAAGTACTTAGATCTATTCACCGCGGCATCGACTGAGTTGACTGCTGCCACTCCCCCGTCGACTCAGCCTACACCTCTCGCGGCGGTGGAGTACAGGAGTCGGCTGGAGAGCGCTCGGGGGTCGATTTATCGCGTGGAGCAAGGATCGTATGATGTTCTCTGTTTGTCTGTGGGTTGTTGTCATTCCTTTTAAGTTTGACTATTCTCCATAATCATCCTGTTATTCAAGATTTGTCAGAAATTATTAGACTCATTGGCCAGCTAGTCTTCTCTCAACTGATCTTTGATGGCTTCAGACAGATATCCTACACTACCCATGGTGGAAGGGGGAATTCTTCCTGATCCCCACAAGTGAGTATCCCATGACCTGAAAAATGAAATTTCTTGTCCTTATCTGAATTTGCATAGCTAAGCATTAGGTACAATAAGATTTTCCAGCTCCTTGATACCTAAGAGAAATTTTGCCTTGACAGACCACTATAGAAGGGGATTGTGTTTCCTTTTTTTTTCTTCTAAATGTCTTTATTGTCATAACAAGTAACATAATAGAAAGGCAGAAGCCACAAATTTCCACTGTATCCTCCATACTTTTAACGCCTTTATAAATATAATATACTGTACCAGAGATCCATTAGTGAGTTACTATGTTCACTGTCGCCACTTAATGAGAAAAACTGTAAGCCACAGCTTAAAGAAACACAAAATGTAATTATAGGAATCCACAGCCATTCAAACCTGCAGTACTCGCAAGTACAACAGCGGTTTAAAAGGCCTCAGAATTACCTTCCCAAAAATGTATTTACAGCAAGACTATCAAATGCCTAACACTCCTGTGCATGGTAGTAAGGGGGTGTTTCTCTTCTCCTCTGTGAGAGCTACCAGCACAGCATCCAAGGGTATGTCTACACTGCAGTAAAACATCTGCAGCTGGCCTGCGTCCGCTGACTTGGCCTCTCAGGGCTATATAATTGCAGCGTAGATGTTCAAGCTCAGATTGGAGTCCCTCCCTGGGCTCAGGGACCCTGCGAGAGGGGAGGGTCACAGAGCCCAGGATCCAACTTGAACCCGAATATCTACATTGCAATTTTATAGCCCTGCAGCCAAACCTGAGGCAGCTGACACGGGCCCATTGCAGGTTTTTACTGCAGTGTAGACAGACCTGAGGGGCCACTATTGCCCATTCCATGCAGGTGGGCAGGCAGGGGTGAGGAAAAGGCAGTGCCTTAAGTCTGTCCCTCAGTGTGTACATTAAGAGGAATGAGACCTGCTGAAGTGCTGGCATGAGTTTCTTCCCCCCTACCCTGAAGCAAGTGGGGAACAAGGGAATAAATTGGGACTGAGTCACAATTCACTCTCGAGGCAGCCCCTTATCCAGAGCAGATTTCATTGTCAGTCTAGTCACCAATTTGGTGGGAAGATTTGGCAGAGCCTAAATATCCAATGGTGAAAGGACAGGGTGGCAAAAGCTGTTCCTTTTAAAACTAGGGCTGTCAAACGATTAAAAAAAATTAAAACTGCAACTAATCACGATAAATCGCACTGTCAATAATAGAATATCATTTATTTAAATAGTTTTGGATGTTTTCTGCATTTTCAAATATATTTATTTCAATTATAACACAAAATACAAAGTGTACAGTGCTCACTTTGTATTATTTTTATTACAAATATTTGCACTGTAATAAAGATAAACAAAATAAATAATAATTTTCAATTCACCTCATACAAGTACTGTAGTGCAATCTCTATCGTGAAAGTCCATTACAGGTAGGACCCCATAAATGTAAACAAACTTGTTTGCCTTAGCGATTAGCTGAACAAGAAGTAGGACTGAGTGGACTTGTAGGCTTTAAGTTTTACATTGTTTTATTTTTGAGTGCAGTTATGTAACAAAAACAAATCTACGTTTGAAAAAAATCGCACTTTCACGATAAAGAGATTGCACTACAGTATTTGTATGAGGTGAACGGAAAAAATACTATTTCTTTTGTTTATCTTTATTACAATGCAAATATTTGTAACCAAAAATAATATAGTGAGTCCTGTAAACTTTGCATTCTGTGTTATAGATGAAATCAATATATTTGAAAATGTAGAAAAACATCCAAAAATATTTATAATAAATTTAAATTGGTATTCTATTATTGTTTAACTGTGTGATTAAAATGGCAATTAATCGAGATTAATTTTTTGAATCGAGTTAATTTGTTTTCCGTTAAATTGCTTGAGTTAACAGCCCTATTTAAAACTAAAAAACCTCCCATATTAAATCCACCATCCCCTGACAAGAAAGAAATCCACAATTTTTATGTAGAACCTATGTAAAACTCAGTGGTTTATGTGCCCCTTTCATGTACTCACTCTACAAAAGCCAGCCATTGGTTCCTGAATTTTGTTGTCAAAATGGTGGAAAGTGATGCATAAATAGTGAACTTATATAAAATAAGGTTTGAAATTAAAAACAAAAAACCGTTAATTGCAATCCTGTCATGAACTGCAGGAGGAAAAAGAAAATCACAAGAAAGAAAAATACGGATAGAAAACAAAACTAAGATTTATTTACAGTAGAAGTTATTAGAGAATAGAAAGTAGAAACCAAAAATGTAAACAGATGTCATATGTGTAAGGCTTGTAGAAGAACACACCAAAGCAAATGAAGATCTGCCAACTACATTACCCTTCCAACTGATCCAGACACAGAGGTGAAATAGGGACAGACACATGGATGGATTTGAAGCGGCAGACTGCAACTTTTATTACTCAAACACAAGGAAGTGGCAACCCATTCTCTCTTATGCCAGGCATTTAAGTGGTTCCACAGCAGAAGTTATGGGGCTCTTACCATATAATCCATAATTTGGGGTAGGTTCTTCAACCAGTTCCCCGGGACTCAGCTTGCTCTGAGTCTTAGCCCCTCCCCCCGATGAAGGGGTCAGAGGATGCCAAAGGGTGGGGACTTTGTCCCATAAGGGCCACAAGATCTGTCTCTATGCCTTGAGCCCAAGGCCCATCAGCAAAATCCCAGCTCTTTTTCCTCTGGGCCCATTCATTGTTCCCTTTTAACTGCACTGGAAACCAGCAGTAAGGAAGTTGCTACAAATTAACAACTTAACCAAGTACATCAGTTAGGTACTAAGCACATTCCTACTTAACGCACTCCGACTCCAAGGTGCTGAAAAGAAGGCAAAAATGCTCCCTGGGCTTCTGCCAATTGGCCCTGTGCAAGATAAAATTCCTTCATGATCTCCAAACAGGCGACAGGCTAGACCCACAGCATCTGCCAGGCTGGGTTCCCATTTCTAGTTCAGGGTGGGTAGGGCCGGGCTTCTGGAATGGAGCCGAAAGAGGCTCTGCACAGCCTGTGCTCCATGTTAAATCCCTGGAGCTGGGCTATGCCAGCCAATCAGTGCCCCTCTCCACCAACCGGTCAATGGGTGCCAGAGACTCCAATGGATGGGGAGGAGCTATGTGGAGCCCCTCAGTGAGTGTCTCCCTCCCTCACTGCTGCGGCTGTCCCTCTTCGCCGCTGGCCCCATCGAGTTCCCCCGCCAGTTGAGGCAGGCAGGGAGCATTTTTATTTCATGTTTTTAATGTGTATTTTATCATCATCTCGTTTTTGCAGGACACTAGCTGATGCAACACACAGAGTAAATCTTTTCAAATGGATATGCCAACTGGTCATTTCTCTTACTGGTTTTACTTGGAACTGGACAGGAAGGGAACAAAATGGATGACACTCAAATCTTAAAAATCAAAACCAAAAAGAGTAATTGTCCGTTCATACCCAGCGATGCCACAGATTTACTATCAACACCACGACAGAAGGAATTCACATACCTTGTGACCTCCTGCTGCAGTCGGGACACACTGGGCACATAGAACATTACCCCAAAGAAAAGCAAAGGCTCATTAGCAAATTTGTCCAGCTGTTTCTTCAGAGGTTTTTCCAGTTCTACCCATCGTGCTTGCTGGCTCTTGCTGAGAAACCAAAGGCCAAAGTAGTGGGTCTAGATAAAGAAGTAAAATGGAGACAGTTTATTTTCTGGGCCAGTTTACCAAGACCACACACACAACTGAGGTCATAAATGCAAATAAAAATGGAAGGCAATAGTGTGTCAATTTTCCCAACCCAGATGCAAGGACAAAGTTGTCTTTTGCTTTCTTTTTTACTTCTTAAGACTAATTTGAAGAAGATGTCAAATAATTTTTGAAATACAGTATACATCACAATGCAGGATCAGTGCTTTTCACTACTGTCTATACAGGGTTGCACATTAAGGGTATGTCTGCTCGACAATTAAACACCCACAGCTGGCCTGTCTCAGCTGACTCAGGCTCACAGGGCTCAGGCTGAGGGGCTGTAAAACTGCAGTGTGGACATGCATCTGTTGCAGAGAAAGTAGAAGCCAACTGCTAAACTGAAAAATACCTCTTCTATAGGAAGGTTTTGAGAGGGGTATGGTGGTAGTTTCCCTCCGCGCCCCCCACCCCCATCTGGCACAATGAGATTCAAAGAATCTACACATGGAACTTTAGGATTAAAGTAAAAGATTTTATACACATTCAGACTTTTTTCATGAAGTTTTGAAAGGTCTTGAATTCTTTCTGTGTCAATATGAAAACATTATAACAGCTCAATTTCCCCCCCCAAAACAAATGTTTTCTGGCCAGCTCTAGTACTAAGCCCTTAAAGTGTGATGTTAGCATGTGTTATATATGCAGAAACATAAATGATTTCTCTCTACTGTCTAAGAAAAACGTGTACATTCCAAGAAATTCCATGTCACGTCCATAAGGCTGGTGCAGTGTGGAACATAAGACAATTTTTATAAAACTCTGGAAGAAAATTGTACCCACTTTTTTTCCCTACAGCCCTTTGTATGTGTGTAAAAGGTGCCAGACTGAATTCTAGCACCACGTTCTCGATCCACAAAATGGGTACTAGTGCCATTGCAAACTTCCCCTCACAGTCCCACTTTGAAGTACTGTTCATTGCAAGTGCTGCTTCAGTCACTGGCCTTTTTGCTGCAATAGTCTACAGTGTGGCAATTGCTGCTAATTGTGGCAGTGGGCTTTTTATGTGGATACCTGTCTAAGGAAAACTGGTGATCTGTGTGAAATGAGCTATTCATTTTCATCCAAAGAGCCATCAGATGGTACCAACTTTGGGGAATGATATATCTGGGCTGGTTCTGAATCATTTCCCTAGAGATGAAAGGCACTCTATTCCATGGCTAATATGCAGAGGCAGAGTGTCCGTATTTGTGAATTACTTACCTTGCTATACAGGAGGTCAGAAATCTTCAGGTTGTTTAACTTCTTTAGCATTATAAAATATTTGGAAGTGTCAAGAATTAATGCTTCAGTGAACTCTCTTTTCTTTTAAGTCAGGTAGCTGAGATTCAGCTAATTGGTACAGCTTTTTTATGAGTCATTTATCATGTACACAGAAAAGTACTCTGTGCACTCATAAGTGTATCCAACCTTTCAGTTTGTGACTTACTTCGCCTCTCTTAAAGAATTTAGCACATCACTTCTTCTACATTCCAAAAATGCCCATTGTACTTTCCACCTTTTCTTCCACAGGTCACCATTCAATTATCTGAGATGCATACTGCCCTTGGACAGCCTGTTACATCTACCAGAACATGCCAGAAGCTTAGAAGTCAGAGGTGAATTCACTTCATTTTCCTTGGAAAGTTTAAAGTAGTTCAAAATTTTTGATTTTATTTTCCCTTAGTTTTTATTCCCAGGGTAAAATGACTTCTGCTGTTCAAAGCCTCTTATTCACAGTATTTATATTTTTCCCTAGCCTTTGAATAACAGATGTAAACTTTAGACTACAAATAATCTTGGTTATTTGTGTGATTTTTAAGATCGCTGACATTGGAAACTTCAATCCAAGCTGACACGGATTACTGCAAGCCCTTTAATAACTTGAAAGCTCAGTACGGTATCTTCAGTAAGGTCTGTGTCATTTCATGTTGCAGGTGAACTAGTTAGTTTCAAGAGTTCATGTATTAAAGAATTTCTTCTGAAAGGTGGTAAAATTACTATACTTTTTTCTACTCCCACACATTCCTTTTCCTTGCAATCACTCCTCTCCTCCCACCTGCAACTAAATCTAATCTAATATAGCAATGAATTAGTAAGGAAGGAAAATTCATTTGATGATTACATATATGGAATGATTATGTAGCAGGAAATTAGTTTTAACTGTGTGTTTGTTATTTTTTTATACTTTGGGATGCATTGTTGCCTCTTAGTGTTTTATTCTACCTATTCCTTTCAAATCTTGATGGAAATTCTACATTGATTTTAAACAAAACAGGGACAGTTTGCCTCACTGTACCAAACAACTGCGAAGAGTAGGGCAGAAGTCTCAATTTTCAAACAGCCTTGCCTATAATATGCATTGTATTATACATTTTTATTTAAATATACTTTTTCATCAGAATTTGAGGTTGGAATTTTTCTTTAACTAAAAAGTTGTAAAAAGTTCCAACATTTTCAACATTGTTTCCATTTTACAGGTTTAATATACTTTTAAATATATTTCATATATTTTTATTGAAATTTTTATCAAAGACTTTATTGAAATGTTTAGTTTTACTTTAAATTGGGTACCAGTATAACCCTTCCTCCTATTGTTCTACTAATGTACCTCAACCTTGACATGGAGGGACCACAACTATAGGATGAAAGAGCAGAACATTTCAATAGCTGTTCAGTCGTTGACCTCTTAGAATCATAGGGTTAGAAGAGACCACAAGGGTCATCTAGTCTAACCCCCTACCAAGATGCAGGATTTGTTGTGTCTAAACCATCCAAGACAGATGGCTATCCAGCCTCCTTTGTAAAAACCTCCAGTGAAGGAGCTTTCACAACTTCCCTAGGCCAGGGGTCTCCAAACTACGGCCTGGGGGCCGGATACGGCCCGTGGCTTCAATTTGTCCGGCCCCCCCAACCAATTGCTGCCGCCTTGGTGGCATGAGCTGCCGCCGCCTCAGCGGTATTTCGGCAGTGGGGCCCCATCAAAATCGGGCCCCGCACCCCAACCAATTGCTGCCGCTGCCTCGGTGGCACTTTGGCGGCATTTCGGCGGCAGCTCAAAAGCTGCTGCTGCCGCCGCCTCGGCGATATTTCGACGGCGGGGCCTAAAGCCGGCCCGTGAAGCCCCTTTAAAAATCTAATGTGGCCCTCGTCTCCTAAAGTTTGGAGACCCCTGCCCTAGGCAGTCTGTTCCATTGTCCTATTGTTCTTCCAGTTGGGAAGTTTTCACTGAGCACATGTCTACCCAGGGACACAGAACAAAGGTGAGCCAAATTAACTTCACACCTTCAGTTATGCACTTTACATGGTGGGTTCAAAGATATAATAATCAATTCATTTAAAATGAACAATGAGACCTTTATTTATACAAAACTTTGTTGTAAAGGCTTAAAAATCTCACAACTTTCAGTTTAATACATTTTTGCTATACAGTAGTACCTCAGAGTTACAAAAACCTTGGGAATGAATGGAGGTTGTTCGTAACTCTGAAATGTGTGCAACTCTGAACAAAACCTTATGGTGGTTCTTTCAAAAGTTTACAACTGAACATTGACTTAATATAGCTTTGCAACTTTACTATGCAGAAGAAAAATGCTGCTTTCCCTTTATTTTTGTAATAGTTTACATTTAACCCGGTACTGTACTGTATTTGCCGTCCCCCTCTCTCCCCATCTCTGATGCTGTCTGATTGCATACTTCTGGTTACAAATGTGGTGTGTGGTTAACTGGCTGGTTTGTAACTCTGGTGTTCATAACTCTGAGCTTCTACTGTAACCTGCAGTCTATAATAGAGATGTCCCTACTCATTTGTCAGACAGCATGGTGGGAATGCCTGGAGGAGGAAGGCTAACAACACCTATTGACGTAATTAACTTAAATCAAAGGAATCTAGTGACTCAACACTTATTGGTATATTCAGCTATAAAGCCAAGTATAAATTGAACTCTAAGCAAGAGGAAAAGTCCCTGCAGCTTTAGCCATAAAGCATCAGCATACCTCTAATAGAAGAGTTCCCCCTAACCCCATGCTGGGATATCAGTTCAATACTGATTTAAAGGGGCAATCACCACCTACTGCAACTGCTTGTTCTTGGAAGATTCTCCCATTCGTGTACTGATTGGGTATAATTCTGTTTAGTTTGAGACTGAGACAAGTCAGACACATTTGAGACAGTAGGGCTGCAGAGTTCAGGACTTCCCCTTATGTCCAGCCAGTACTTGGACAGGAGCTCTTCCAAGAAAAGCCCAGAGTACTGTAGCAAGAGGTACTGATGATTCAGTAAGTAGCACTCTTCCCTCTGCCTCAGCACTGAAGCAGTGATCCATGTGAAGTTCTGTGGCACCATATGGTGCTAGAGGTGCCATTTTTCTTACTTAAAAGGGTAGGGTTACACCCAACCCCACTAGGCCTGGCTACCGAGAATAGCATAATATCAAGGTAAAGTTTGCTGTGCATGCTTAATATCAACCAACTAATCTATTAATCAGTTAAAAAGTGCATTATGGATTTACATATCCTTAACCAAAAAAGGAAATAAAAAACAAACAGTTTCATAGCTAGCTAGCACAGCAAAATTCTTCTGTAGTAGTTAATACAGATACTCCTCTCCAATAAAAGAACTGGTGTAAGTCCTATTATACTTTCTTTCCTGATGTGTGTGTGCGTGTGTGTGAGATGATAGAATGCTAAAAGTACAAAAAAAATTAAGGTCTACAAGGCTTACATATAACTTCATCTTATTGCAACTGATAACTGTCAACTCAAAATGAATCAGGTCTTCAAGCTGATTTTACAGTAGTTACATGGTTACATTTTCAGCTGACCTATGCTTGACCCCTGACTCAGTCAGGGAAAGAAAGAACTGCATTCCCCGGAGATCAAATAAAAATATGCATAACCCATTAAATACTGTTTTTCAGTCATGTGTGGTACAGTGATTGGACAGCTCTTCCACAACAATACACACAGTCAACTCAAGCAAACTGAGTTTTGTTTTTATCAAAATATTTTCCTTCCAAGTCAGCCTGACTGAAAGGTGTGTTTATTTCTGATCCTGAAGGTACAATTTACAACACACCTGGGAGTTATATAACAGGAGAACTAGAACAAGTATATCAAATTAAAAACACAATTGTTTATTTTTAATAGAGTCTTTCATACAATTAACATCACTAGACACCCCAAGGTCTAAAATACTGATTTTTAAGGTAGACACACACAAATATACAATTTTACAAAAGAGATTAAAGCAGGATTACAAAAACTATCTAGATAAAGGCAAGGTAGGGTAGGGCTCAAGGTTAGTGAGAGAGGAGACACTGGGTAGAGTTGGTCGTGGCGCAGTGCTGGGAGAGAGCTCTAAAAAAACCACCTCAACAAGGAGCGTGGCTCCCAGCGCTGGTGCACTGTTTACAATGGCGCTTTAGAGCACTGCAACTTGCTGCGCTCAGGGGGTGTGTTTTTTCACACCCCTGAGCGAGAAAGTTTCAGCGCTGTTAATTGCCAGTGTAGACAAGCCCTTAGTTTTGCACCTGTAAAATGGGGATAATAGCACTTCTCTACCTCACAGAGACATTGTGAGGAAAAATACATTAAAGATTGCGACATGCTCAGATACTACAGGGGCCATATAAGTACCTAAGATAGATACCTAGGGAGTGGCATCTGTTTACAGCTCATCTGAATTTTGCCCTACATGCCTTCAGAGAATTGGTTTCCATCCTAGCACAACCTAAGACATAACATAGGTTCACAAAGCACTGGTGCCATCTGCTAGCTATGCAGGAGCTGGAGAAATATGGATTGAAAAAGAAAGACCCAGGACTAATCAGCAAGTCTCGGCAACAGAAACCTGGAGATAAATGTGGACAGGAAGGTGCTCACTTCACAGAGGAAATCCAAACCCAATGGACCAATCCCTGCCTTGACTTATATCCTGTGCAGGCCCACCATAGTCAACAGGGCTTCACAGGATGTAAGTCAGCACAGAATTTGGCACAGAGTATCTAAACTTTTTTTTTTAAGTATATTTCTTACAAAATCAATTCTAAAAATACCCCTTCAATCCTATGGCAAAAAGTTGAAAGTAAAAGAAGGATGAGATTTAAGATGGGAAGGCTCAGACTCTCAACCAATTATGAGAATAACTATACACCATAAAAAGCCACCAAAAGAAGCTCTTCGCATATCCACAGGATTTCACCACATATCCACAGAAGTTGAGTAGTGTATTTTAATAAATAAGCAAGTTGCTCTTACCAAAACCTATTTTCATATTAAAATGGTGTTATATGCTGCCCAAATTCAAAAGACAATGGACCTGATTCCCACCATTGTAAATTAGAGAGTGGAGTCACTGAAATGAATGATGTTACATCAAAATAAAACCAATGTAACCAGGGCCAAAGATACCGCCTAATGCAGGAAGATGTGTCTTAAGGAACAGTCAGCCATTACACAGCTATCACGTACTGTATTAGCTAAGGTGTAAGTCAAGTTCTTCTAACTTTTTTTTTTACCCACTCAATTTCCTCAATCATGTTTCTTTTAGACTGAAACTTCACACAAAACATGGGCTCCAAACAGAGATGTCACTGTGCTAAACAGATGGAATGATCTGATTATCATGTATTTTAATAAGTGACACAATCTTTTTTTTAATACATCCAAATACTGAAACTACATATACACATATTGTCTACACAATAGGGCTGCTACCAAGAAATAAATTCAATTATACAAATAAAGAATGAAAAAGAAACAAATCCTGAAGTCTATCTCCAGCTTGTCTTACTAAGGACTATGTAAAAACCTTTGGATTTGGCCCAAAATTTGCAGTTAAATTAAAATATATTGGTACTTTGGTCCTTAACAACTAGTCCTTTTTCAACAACAACAACAATAAAAGTAAAAGAACATTAGTCTACTGCCTCTGCCACAAGTGGGAGTTTTAACATTTTTGATGTGATGCCCAAATGTGGAAATTATCAGCTACCCACTCAAAGGTAAAGTAATACACATTTATTTTCATAAGCAAAGAAGAAAGCTCTCTTTCAGATCATGTAGATTTCTTCCCAGCGAGGACGAATGTAAATCACAGTACAGACTATAGGCAGTGTGCTTTCCTCAGTTTTCATTAAACCAGAATACGTTTGCCAAAGTTCCGTTTACTGATAAGATCGGGCCAACACGAAGAACAACATGATTCTAATAAACAAATTCTAAATGAAAAATTGCTTGAGCTAAAAAATATGTTAAATTACAACTGACAGATGGCCTTTCCTGGGTCACCCTTACCTCACGTAATTCCAGCCTCTGGGCCACAGCCTCCAGACACTCCTGCCCTGTGCTCTCCACTGAGAGCGTGCACTCGATCACATTGTTGTCCAGCAGACGGATTTGTGTCACAAAGCAGTTCTTGCTCAGGACATTATAACGCCTGGTCCGTCGCAATTTCAGCCCAAAAGGCATGGTTGCTGGGCTGGAAGGCTGCCCCTTCCTGTCACACTTTGGATATCCTCAGCACTTTTTTTGGTTTGTCTTGAATGCGACTCCACTAGTTACTACTCTCCTCCAGGTCTGGAAATAGTTGTCCATGCCCAGGGCCAACTCCAAGAGATCCCTGTAACATATAAATATGAAGCATAGTTAACCATATGGATTAGGATAAGATGTTACTAAAGATCAGTGGAAATGAATGAATCTTAATGGGTTTGAACTCAAAGAAAGACTTACACTTGACAAGTAAAATAGATTCCAAAGCACTTTCTACAACTCCCCCCAAACAAAATATACAACAAAATCTTTTAAAACTATATTCCGGCACTGAATTTTAAATGCAACTTTAATGTCAGAGACAATCTTTGAGGAGCTCCAGAAGCAGCTGCTGTATAAGTAGAGTTGGAAGAATTAGATTTTTATCAGAAATTGTCGGTAAACATTGATTTCCCCATGCAAACACACACTGACAAAAATATATATATATTTCCATCTGTAATAATCTAAATTTACAGATAGACAAACTAAGACAAATGCTGCTTGAGAACATAGAGGAAGACATTGAGAACACGCTTCAGAGTTTGATTTAAGGATATTTACTTTCTATAGTTTGACATGTGATTTGACAGTTTGTGTTTTAATGGTTATAAAGCTTTAACTTTTTGGAATCTCAATGTCTGCTGTCATTAAATTATTTGTCTGGACATTCCCAGTGTCTAAGGTCTCTTCCCCGCTAATTTCCCACAACTATGAACATTTAAATAGATAAAAATTGAAACAGTGCTTAAAAATAAACATTATTATCCAGCAACATTATTATTTTTTGTAATTGAATTCTGCCAAGCCCCATTCAGAGGTGCTAACTCTCTCACCATTAGCCTAGCCTTGTTCTAAACCTTTGGTGCCCCCAGGCCAGCCCTGAATACTGGCTTGAAGTGCTGTATAACTGAACTATTCAAAAGAGGCCTGATTTTCAGAGATGCTGAAGTCAGCAGGAGCTGCCAGTGTTCAGCACCAGTGAAAATCTGGCCCAAAGTGGCTAGAATGCATGTGAAAGGGAAGAAGTGTCAGAAACATTGGAGATAAACCTCCTGTGGGGCAATTCCTGCCATTCTACTCGTTTCAGCTTCATAATAGTTACATGCCCCACTCTGAGCTAGGATAAATAATCCCAGCTGACAAAGAAGGTAAAGCCAAATGGGGGGAGGAGAGCACATATTTTAGATACTATTTTTTAATTAAAACTATTCTTCTTAACAGTCATACACATCCCTGACAAGATTTGTCTTCTTGGGCTAAAACATAATGGAGTTAGAAAAGGGGAGGCAGACTTCTCAAAAAATATAATGAAGTGATTATTTAATTTTGAGGGCTAGAGCTTATTTCCGTTTAGCTAAAGTCAATTAGGAAGTGGTTTAAGATAAAGCAAAAGAAGCATCTCAGACCAAAATAAGGGGTTTGCTTTGGTATTACTAAACAAATTTAAACACAGTTTAATTTTAAAAGGTGCAACTTTCTCCTGGGCCTAAATACAAAAAAGGAAAAGGCTTGGTAGCAAAATCCCCCTGGATTCTTTTTTGGTGAGTGCGTTTTTGGGGACTGCACTTACAACTAAAAAGGTCATTTGTTTTTAACAAGTATTGTAGAAAGATGACTAGTGAATAAGAACAAGCGATCATTTTCATTCTGCTGAAGAGAAGTAACAAAGTGCTTCCATCAAATTATGCATCATTTAGCTAAATGTAGTGAAATTTTAAATTGATAGTACATTGCCCACATGTAACATTTGACATGAAACTGCAGTCATCAGTTATTTTCAGTTTTTACTAAAGTTGCTATGGTGATTATTAGAAAGACGTAAGCGATAACCACTGCACAGCAATGCAAGCACCATACAGTTGGTTAAAGTTATTTTTCAAACCACTTTACATCTTGACATTTACTAGCAGTTAAAAATAGCTGCTGTTGTGGAGCTTTCGTAATTGCCCAGGCAGTATCATAACTTTACCATGAAACACACAGAACTTAGAGATGCCTACTGATGTATACTGTAAGTAACCATCTTACACTGGCATCTGTAGGTATCCCATCTCCAACGTCTGCACGCACACACACACACACTATATTCACATTACTGTGTATTCGTGTATTTATATGGCCTCACGTCATCAGAACACCTGAACACTTCCAACTGAAAATGTATCCTCATACTGCTGCCCTGCCTCTGTTATCTACATTTTAAAGATCGGGAACGGAGACACAGAGATGAAAATGACATGCCTAAAATCATTTAGGAACTCTGTAGAAGATCCAAGATTTGAATTTGTATCTGGAGTTCAATCCAATGTCTTAACACTTAACATCTTGTGAAGTGAGAGTTATTTTTCCCATTAATATACCCAAAATAATAGTTTGAAGCTAAACATTAGAAAGAAAAAAAAAGAAAACACAGACACAACCTAGGCAAGATAGATCCATGTCTTATCAAATATTTTTGTTTGGTCTCTGATTTTGTTCTCATTAGCCAATCCAACTTTAGTGAGCCCTTATCCTGAAGTCAGTATATTCATTTAGTAAAAATTTTTTTTTTAAATAGTCCTTAGCTACACAAGGAAATTTATTGAAATACCTATGGTAGAATAAACTAATCCAGAATAGCTCCCCATGTGGATACACTCTTCTGGAATAAAAGTTACTTTTATTCTGGTTCCACTCGGAAAGCAGAGTCGGTATTCCAGAATAAAAGTGACTTTTATTCCTGAAGAGAGTATCCATCTGGGGAGCTATTCGGGAATAGCTGATTTCACAATAGTTATTCCAGTCAATCTCCCTGTGCAGACGAACATTATCATCACTTTATTATTAATTATTATTATTAAGCAGTCACAAAGAGGAAGAACAAAACTTCAGTTTTAATATGTTAATAGGTGCTCATAAAAAAAGTGGTGGATCAGTATAAGAAATTAGAGAGGTAAAGCAATGTAGGTCTTATACGTATGAGAAGTCAGGAGATATGGGTTTTATTCCCGGCTTTGCCATGGGCTTTGAAAGGCCTTTGAGCACCATCAATGGAAAGTTCAATAGAAGTGCGAATATAGTGCAAGTACGGTGAGATTTTCCATGGGGCCTAATGGAGTCAGATGTCCAACTGGGCATCCAGCTCCCTTAAACACCTTTGAATGTTCCAGCCTTACTATATAATAAGTGCATGTTACAAATGTTTTAATCATTATATAAATCCTGGTTCTAAACCAACACTTGCCAGGCTCTCGGCGTATTATCTGCATAACAATTTACAATAAGAAAAATATAATTACTATATAAACACACTCTCTTAAAACACAGCACAAAACCACTCTCATAAAAGTAGATATTGTCGGGCGAGAGAGGAGGAAATATTATTCATTTAACTGTATTTAAATAAACACACATAAAATCCGCATACACATTACAAACAAGACTCCAAAAATACACTCACTCACTTATCCAGGCACTGCCACCTCTATCCTCCCCTAATGCTTACTCAAGAAAATGGGCTTTGCATCACTGCCTGAGTACAGGGCTATTTAAGACCAAGATGAACAGTGAATTTCAAAGTTAGGGGGCTGTTACAGGGGCCATCCTACCAGCCACTCCCTCTCTTATACATCAAGGGAGCTCCAGCTTGCAAGCTTCTTCAGATTTAAACTGCAGCAGTAAGGCACAAGGAGAGAGGCAATCTCTCAAGCTGGATGCTCCCAGCCCATTAGGGCTTTATAGGTCGGAATCAACATCTTAATGTCCACCCAGAAGTCAACAGACACCCAGTGCAGCTTATGGCATTAATTAGAATCACCACCATCCTCTCTCATCCTATCAGTGGAGATTAGCCTGCACTCTTTTTTTATTTAAAAGAGTAGTACACAGACTTTGTGAAGTGCTGCTTTCGCTATGTTTTCATATTAATCAATATTTCACTAAGCATGGATTCCCTATGGCACCTTTCTTTTATATTAATTAATTTTATTAATTTTAACTAACCAAATTATTTGCCAAATAAAGACTAAACTGAAAAAAATAAATCTATCACTCCACCCTCCCACCGCCCGCTTCCCAGAGAGCTTATGCTGAGCCAGCCAGAACCATTTTATGACAAAATCAGTGATACCAACACAGGAAAATCTTTACCCTTGATTCTGTGCACAAGACGAGCATTCCTGTTTGGTTAGATATCAAGAGGCGAGGCAAATCTGCTCTTTGGCTTTCATCACGGTTTTAAGACAACATTTTGCAGGTTTAAATAAAACTTTCTGAATAAGATACAACACAGAGACCCTGGTCACTTTTGGTCCTTAAAAGTGATCTTCAAATACAGCGTGAGGGATAGAGGAATTGTGCTTGTGCCTCACTTCCTTCATTAGGATGTATAAGAAAGGCCTGAAAGATTCTATTTTCCTCTCTCTTCTCCTGCTTCCCCCACCCCGCCCGCCTGCCCATATCCTTAAAAGTACCAGGAATATCAATTCTTGTCTACCCATATTTCTTGGAGAACTCTGAGGTGTAGAGAACTGCAGGAAGAATTCTCTCTAGCCTCAACTAAAAGCACAGGAGTGCTGAACTTTTTCACAAAGAGAGCTTTTCTCCCAAAAGGTTGTCAGAAGCTGGGATTAAATAAACAAAAATCTATAGCATTTTGAAACAGTTTAACTAAAGACATCTCTTCCTTCTCAATAATTATTATTATTTGTATTGTGGTCATGCCTAGAGGACCCCAGGTGCTAGGTATTATACACACAGAGAATGAAAAGACTATCCCTGCCCCATATTTCAGTCTACCGTTACCAACGGTCTAACCACACAAACCCAAACACCCTTGCCCCACCCCCTACCCCGCTCCTTCCCTGAGTTCCCGCCCCGCTCCATTCCTTCCCCAAAGCCCCGCCCCGCTCACTCCATTCCCCCCTCCCTCCGTTGCTCGCTCTCCCCCACCCTCACTCACTTTCACCAGGCAAGGGTGGGGGGTTGGGATGTAGGAAGGAGTGTGGGGTGCAGGCTCTGGGAGGGTGTTTGGGTGTGGGAGGGGTCTCCGGGCTAGGGAAGGGGGTTGGGGTGCTGAAGGGGGTGCGGGCTCTGGTAGGGAGTTTCGGTGTAGGAGGGGGATCAGGGTTGGGGCAGGGGATTGGGGTACAGGAGGGGATGAGGGGTGCAGGCTCTAGCCAGGCAGCACTTACCTCGGGCGGCTCCCAGTCAGCAATGCAGCAGGACTAAGCCTGCTCCACTCCTGACCAATGGGAGCTGCGGAGTTGGCACTCAGAACATCGGCAGCGCGCGAAGGCCCCTGCCCTCCCCCCACTCAGGGGCCACAGGGATACCGTCTGCTTCCAGGAGCAGCGTGGTGCCAGGGCAAGCAGGGAGTCTGCCCTAGCCCCGCTGCGTCGCTGGACTTTTAACAACCTAAAATCTCCCGTATAGGGAAATAGGCTTCAGTAGCCTATTTCAGTCTCTTATGATATGGTTTGTGCTGATGCATCCTGGCTTCAGGAGTACTTTTGACCACTGGGAACCTACAGCCTGGGTTTTGCTGACAGAAGCCCGTAAATTCTGGGTAGGGAATCTGCTCAGTCTGTACTAATGGATGGAAAACATGCTTAATGTGAGCTATATTCTGCCACCCTTACTCATATTGAGTAGTATCGTATTCCAGGAGTAGTTTCACTAAAAACAATGGGAAATCTCAAATAAGATAAACCTCAAATGTGAATAAGGATGCCAGAATCAGCCCCTGAATTATTTTCTACAGCAAGTTAATTGCATATGCACCAAACTAATTATGGAAACATTTTTAGGGCAGCAATAAGAGTTAAATATATACCTATACACACACTTTAATGCTGGTCTGTTTATTTCATGCCAGGGTCACCACTGCTTCCCAGCTACAAGGTTATCAAAAGAGAATTAATATTCCCAGTCAAATTAACAAACTAATGAGGTGTTTGTAACACCAATTCCTGTTCACAAGCCTACAGACTTTCAATTAAATCAATTAAGCAAACCAATGGGTCAAATAAATACTATGTGGATACTTCGTTCTGTTTTAAACAAGCCCCCTCATTATGACTACGGCCTTGTCTACTCTGGCAAGTTTCTGTGCAGTAAAGCAGCTTTCTCTGTTGTAACTCCCGAGGTGTACACACTGCCAAGCCACTTAGTGCGCAGAAGCTGTGCAGTTGCAGCGCTGTAAAAGAAAAACCCACCCCGACGAGAGGCATACGGCTTTCTGCGCTGGGAGTACAGCGCTGAGGTGCCAGTGTAGATACCCTGGTCGATTACAGCACTGTGACTGGCCTCCGGGGGGTGTCCCACAATGCCTGTTCTCACCTCTCTGGTCATCGGTTTGAACTCTACTGCCCTGCCCTCAGGTGACCAACCTCCAGGCGCTACTATCACTGCAAACTAAGCAGCTCCATGCCCGCCCTCCCCTGCAGCCGCTGTTGTAAAACTCTTTCCCATGCTCCCCTCAGACACTGCCAACACACTCTTATCAACCTCCTGGCTCCAGTCTGTATGTGCTGCATTCCAATCCTGCCCCATCACAGTCCAGCCCTGTGGACTCCCAGTACCCAATGCACTCAAACACCTGTCCCTTTGCAGTTTAGCCCTGCTGAAATAGAGTACCCATTGCCCTGTACTTCAAAGAACAAAGTTGCATACGATACCTCGACATACACAGATCTTTAACCGTCCCGGGACCCCACCTCCTCCTGGGATCCTTCCCTCCCCCACCCCCCACAGTGCTGATGTGTGTGTTTGTTTTTTGTCTCTCTCCTTTGATTGTTGTTTTTTACCAAAATAATTGTTCTGGTTTGAAAGCAATCTTTATTTCATTAACTGAAAGCAAACAGAGCCCTGCAAAGCATCTGGCAAAGCATTGCAAGCACTGCACTCCTGAGCATAGCAACAAATATTAGTGGATTTAAGCTTCAAATTGCCGCCTCAAGGCATTCCTGATCCTTATGGCCCCATGCTGCACTCCTCTAATAGCCCTGGTCTCTGGCTGTTCAAATTCAGCCTCCAGGCCCTAAGTCTCAATGGTCCAGCCTTGAGTGAAGCTTTCACCCTTCCCTTCACAAATATTATGGAGCATACAGCATGTGGCTATAAGCATAGGAATATTGTCATTGGCCAGGTCCAGCCTCCCATATAGGCAGCGCCAGTGGACCTTTTAACGGCCAAAAGCACACTCAACAGTCATTCTGCACTTGCTCAGCCTGTTGTTGAACCGCTCCTTGCTGCTGTCAAAGTGCCCCATGTAACGCTTCATAAGCCACAGCATTAAGAGGTAGGCAGGGTCTCCCAGGTTCACAAGGGGCATTTCAACTTCCTCTATGGTAATCTTCTGGTCCGGGAAGAAAGTCCCTGCTTGCAGCTTCCTGAACAGGCCAGTGCTCCGAAATATGCGTGTGTCATGCACCTTTCCGGACCAGCCTGCGTTAATGTCCATGAAACGCCCACGGTGATCCACAAGCACCTGGAGAACCATAGAGAAATACCCCTTCCGATTAATGTACTCTGAGGCTAGGTGGTCTGGTCCATTCCTGCAGACCGAAGAGGTTGAGCACCCAGTACACAAACCATTGAAAGATGGCACCAAATGCGGACGGAAGCACAGGGATTGCTGGGATGCAAAGCAATGCATCACAGGGCATTGGGACAGGACCAGGATGCCCCGCGACCACCTCCGCCTTCCCACAACTCTTAGCAGCAGAAGAGGAAGAGATGCTCTGTGGGATAGCTGCCCAGAGTGCACCACTCCAAATACCGCTACAAATGCTGCAAGTGTGAACATGCTATTGCGCAGGCAGCTGACAGTGTGAACACACAACAGTGGTTTCCTTCAGCACTCTCTGAGCGGTGCTGTAACTCTGCCAGTGTAGATATACCCTATATGTGTTTCAGGTGGGAAAGGCAGTGTCCAGGTTAGAACCTTATTTATCTATCTAAATGAAAATTGGAGGTTCTTTATGTTCTTTACTTAAAGTTTCGCTTCTCATAGAAAAAAGTGTTTTGCCGACACAGATTTTATTCAAATGTTGTTTAGGAAAAAGTTGAGAGACTCTCGACAAAAGGAAGACAAACAACACCACCAACAAAACCACAAATGTCACTCCAGTAATCCTGCTAATCTGAATTGAGGTTTGTATTAAATCCTCAACAAGTAAACTGTCTAAATTCTACTACTTGTGCATGCAACTGATTGCTAATTCAAAACTGAAGTCCCAAAATTATAGGCTGAAGCAAGGTCCCTTTCAAATGGTGCGGCACTAAAAGTTTTTAAATATGTATGGGGAAAATAAAACCTCAAAGAATTACTGCATATTATTTAATGTTTGCAAAGGTTTTTGAAGATGAAAAGTGCTATACATAAAAAAAAAAAATGTTTTAGGTTCAGGGCTAAGCCAGAGTGCAGTGTACTGACTTCAATTTAAACTTTTCAGCATCTACTCATTTCAAGAGGAAAATTATGTCCTGCAAAATATTGTGCCCAAACATCTGTAAAACATTGATGCCAAATGTGTCCCAAATGTGTCATCTATAAAGTTGGAATAACCTATCCAAGAATGGCTTTCCTGAACACAGACCACTCAGTACAAAGGCTGAAAAGACACCATCTTAGAGGTGACCCAGTGAAGCATAACAAACTTCAGCTAGACAGAAAAGATTAAACCAAGAAATATTGAAGAAAATAATTAAACCAATCCATTGCTACCATGGATATTAGATTGGATATGGCATGTTATTTACTTGCAAAGCCATGTGGATAAAATCACTGGGGGGATAAAGTGTGAGAACAGATTTAGCACAACGTAAATCCAAACAGTCTCCTCTCCCAATCCAAAATAAAATCTCTAATAGTTGTTACTGAACCCCTGCCAGATTCCAGACTGCTAATTTTGGACTCCGTGTCCTCCTGGAGATGTGATTGTTCATCCACCTCCCTATCATACATTCTTTACTCTTGCCAGAATACTTCCCACACAGAGACAATAACCTGGATGCACAGTGCAGAAACACTAAATTACTCTAGCACTCTTTCCATCACTCTGACAAGAAAAACCACTATTACTATCCCACTTCAAAAAAGGGGGACAATGTTCTTGCAGCCATTACTTTTATATGAATGAGAGTGGAAAGATATCAGTCCGTCACCCTTGGTACAATGGAAAACAGCACTTGGACCCAGAATTGTTGTACTGAGTGTGCATGCCTGTATGTCTCCCTCCAATGGCTGGCTCACATGGAAGAACTAACTACCTCCTCACTGGTTAGTGAGTTACTCCTTTGGGTCAAGTAATTTAGGCTTATTTGTTTGGTGCTGACATTGGGCTCTATCCCCATTAATGACAATGGTGCATGCAGCAACTGGCTTACTGCGTATTTCTAATTGCTAAAGAGGCAACATGGACCCACTGTCTTAATTCTTAGGTGTTTCTGCGGGAAGAACACTACAATAGCCCCTCTATGCGAACACAGCCTAGAGAATGACAAGGGACTAGTCTATACTAGAAGCGCTACAGCAGCACACCTGCACCACTGTAGCGCATCTGGTGAAGATGCTCTATGCCGACGGGAGAGATCTCTCCTGTCGACATAATTAAACCACCTCTGCGAGAGGTGGTAGCTATGCTAGCGGGAGAAGCCCTTCCGCCGACATAGTGCTGTCCACACTGGAGCTTAAGTTGGTGTAACTCATGTTGCTCGGGGGGTGGCTTATTCACACCCCTGAGCGACATAAATTATGCTGACATAACCTGTAGTGCAGACAAACCCTAGATCTTTCAAATCTGCAGGTTCTCACTGCAAAGAGCACACTTCCCTACTCTTCTGTGTATCTGCTGGAGTTTGACTTAAAGATGATGTCAGGTCATTTGGTCTTGAAACGGTAGAGACAGATGGCTTTATTTCCTTTTTGCAGAAGTGGACTCCTAACAAGCTAGAATTTAAAAGTGGTGGATTACTTTTTAATCCACATAACACATAATCTGGGAATTTTCAATGTATATTGAGACTGGTAGACTGGTATAAACTATCTGATCAAGGTAACAGGGGGCATACATATGGGGTTGAGAAATATAAAGATATACAGCTATCACAAAATGCATTTTTCTTCTTTACCTTAGCACTCAGGCAAAATATCAGCCCCCCTCTCCCTGCTGGAAATTGTTTCTAGACAATCTAGTCAAGCCCAGTGTTTTATATCCACCCATACTTCATAGGTGATATACTGGAAAATAATACATTTTGAGGGAAGTGCGTGCTGAAATAAAACCTCCTGGATAAAATTGAAGAATTTACTCAAAACACAATCTGGGTGCATAATCAGAGCATTCTTCTTCAAAGCAAAGATGGTGCTAAAGGAAAACTGCAACCTTAACCAAGAGTTGAGGAAAAGTAGCCACACTGTATTTAGAGAAGTGGTTCTTAACCAGGAGTCCGGGGCCCAAGGGGTCCATCAAGCAGGGCCAGCATTAGACTCGCTGGGGCTCAATGCAAAAAGACAAAGCAAGCCCGAGGCCCTGAGCCCCACCACCCAGGACTGAATCCAAAGCCTGAGCAATGTAGCTTTGCGAGGGACCCTGTGGCATGGGGTCCAGGCAATTGCCCTGCTTAATAATCCCTAACGCCGGCCCTGCCTTTTATATACAGAAAACCAGTTATTGTGGCACAGGTGGGCCATGGAGTTTTTATAGCTTTTTGGGGGGGGGGGGGGGGGAGCTCAGAAAGAAAAAGGTTGAGAATCCCTCATTTAGAGCACTATGGTTATGCAAATAACTGGCCAAACTCTGAAGTTCTTGACTTCAGTGGCAATTTTGCTTGTGGGAGGACTAAATATAAGCTCACAATTCAGTCCATAGCTCTGGGGTATTTCTATTCTATTTGCAGTTTCTGATAAATTCTGTTAGCCTTATTTACAACATACATCACCTTCTCGGGTTACTTCTGATTAAGTTCTGATTCAGATGCACATTTATCTTTCCAACATCATGCTATTTTTTTCCTCTATAGAAGACTACAGTGGAGCAAAATTGATATAGGACCTATGCTAAGCAAAAAGGACAAATAACAGAATACTTGGCACCCATTGCTGCATGTGCATATGAACAGGCCAAGGAGACCAATTCCATTTAGGAATAGGGTGACCAGATGAGAAGACCCGAAAATTGGGACTTCCCGCCTGAAGTTGTTGAGCAAAAAAAACCCCAAAAACCCGGCAGACCCTTTCCCGCCCGAAGTTGTCCAGGACGTGGGACAAACGATGAAAAATCGAAACGGTCCTGATTTTATCGGGACGTCTGGTCACCCTATTTAGGAAGTGCTGCCCTGGTTTCCCCGTGCGGGGACTGCTCCTCCAAGCAACCATTCTGGGGCTTGGAGGAGCAGTCAAAAAAATGTTATTTATTAAGACTGATGGGGCAAGAGCAAGGGAAAACTCTGGATTTGGAGTACAGGGAGTCAGCAGCTGAAGTCTTCTTGTGTGGTGAAGGGCACAGAAGCAACTGCTGCTCCAATCACAGGGAGTTCTCTCACTCCCCCTAAAAATATTTAATACCAGCACTGAAGAAGGGTCTATATATTAAGGCCAAGAAGATTCTTGGATATTCCAGGCATATGCTCTGCTCCTCTTATTATAGGCTTCAACTACTTTAATGTACTGTATTCTTAGGAGAAAAACTGACCACTTTACATGTATAATTAAATAATATTAAAAAGACGTTTCCTACTACATTTGCTTTTGAATTTAATTTCTAAAATTCCAGGAAGAACACAATTACTGTAAAACTGCAGCCTGTATTTACTACCAGCCTCTGGAACAATTTCAGCATTCCATATATTACAAAGCAGAAGCACACCTAACAGAACTATTTAACCCTGGGCAGGGCATGAGAAGGGAATAATTGATGCAACTTGCTTATGCTGTGCGAGCTTGCAGTTTTAGGGAAGGGTAAAAATAAATGTAAAGGAGACAGGACTCATCTGGAGCAATTCATCTAACAAGAATTCTTTCATAGGTTTTTGAAAGAGACAACATTCTTTCCACTAATTAACCATTGTCATGTGATTTTTTTCCTGCAGAAGTTTTACACTGCAGTCTATCCAGGTAACACAGCCAAGGCAGAGTATATTTTTGTAGTTGATGAGGTGTCTCCATGCTAGGAAGTGGGTGGGATTTGGATAAACCCTGCTACATGCTCAACACTCAAACAGAGTCATGGACAAATGATGTTTTTCCTCTAGGATTTTAAGTCCCCAAGGGCAAAGACTGTCTTCTTGGACAATAGGGGATGGATCACTCGATAATTGCCTGTTCTGCTCATTCCCTCTGAAGCACCTGGCATTGGTCACAGTCAGAAGACAGGATATTGGGCTAGATGGACCAGTGGTCTGATCAGTATGGCCGTTCTTAGGTTCTATGTTTCTTCCCTGAAC
Source organism: Chelydra serpentina (assembly GCA_037349315.1). Taxonomy (NCBI): domain Eukaryota; kingdom Metazoa; phylum Chordata; order Testudines; family Chelydridae; genus Chelydra; species Chelydra serpentina. The sequence continues at coordinate 18,904,069 of JBAIAC010000001.1, forward strand.
AATGCCTAGCACAATAGGGCCCTGACCCGAGACTGGGTTCTTAGGTGGTACCATAATGCAAACAAATTTAAGAATTTTATTAAGATAATGTTAAAAATAAAAACAACGGTACAGAGTTTAAGCATAGAAGTTTCTGGTTATCAGGGAATAAGGTACAGATTATCAAGGGGAGCGAAGTTCGGTTTAGGATCGGATGGCGTAAGAAATACAGAATCTGCAAAATCCCCAATTGGGGGTAAAGGCTTAACGGGTCAGAGTACAGAGATTGAGATATGAGGGTAAGTTGTTCATATCTAATGGCTATGTTCAGGTGTGGAGTACACAATTGATAATATCCACACCTAACTTTTCCGGTTGAGGGAAAAAGTCAATTTGCCATTTTGTTTAATTTTAACAATTAAAAGGGTATTTTACCCAGGAGCTGTACCATGGAACATTCTCTCGACCCAATTCACCGTACACCTCTCTGCACCAGCATGGCTCTCTCGCTCCACTGGGGGATCCAACCCAAAGGATGGGAGGTGGAGGGACCATGACTGCTGCCCTCCCACAGGAGGTTCTTTAACTCATGTCAGGTACTCCATAGTGGTTCTGACGGCACAGTCTCCCGAGAAGATGCAGACAATCAATGCTCTACTTGGACACCCAAGCCATGCAGTCTCTCAGCCAGCCTGCCCATTTTTGGAGTCCTCTTCAGATTCCTAAGTCACCTAGCACAAAGGAAACTGCAGCCACTTTCTATCACTGCCACCTCCTCCTCTGACTGACCTTGTGCCACTGTGGCATCTAACAGACCCTATGCTCTCCATGTTTTCAGCTACCACATTTCTGCTAACATAAATTACTGCACACCTTAGACCAGACTTTGTTCTCAGTAACTCTACTATAGACCTGGAATAACTCAGTTGAAGACAACTGAATCATTCTAGATTGATACAGGCATAACATTGGAATTTGATCCTTTGTTTCATCTCATTTTCATTTTTAAGAGAAGACTAGAAGGTGACGAGAAGTTAAGATAACGTACCAGAAAAGAAGTGAAATGTTAGCCAAAATGTTAAGTGAGGAAAAAGGTTTTTAAAAGTTCCCTCAATTATGTCAATATCGCTTTTTTGTTAATATTTTTACCTTTTGTCTAAAATTAAATGTCACATCCTTTCAAAAAGCTGAACGTGTCCTCTGTTGATGAGTGTTCTACCGTTGCCTTCTACCTACCTACCATAACTTATATGACACTTATTACCACAGTATCTGAGCACCTCGCAATCTTTAATATATGTATCCTCCCAACATTCCTGCATTGTATGGAAGTACTCTTAGCCCCATTCTACTGATGAACAACTTAAGCAGAAAGACTATACGACTCATCCACAGGGTCACAGAGGACATTTGTGACAGAACATGAAACTGAACCTATATTTCCCAAACATCAAATGAGGGCCCTAACCATGAGACCATTCTTCCTCATTGCTGGGGGATGGACTCAATAACCTAACCGGTCTTTTTTATTAGCTGAGCTTGAGAAAGCTGTATGATCAGCTAGATGACAGTTCTAACACTGCATCCGATCAATGCCAACATTTCAGAGAACGTTCGAGCAATCAACTATCAGAACATTATTGATTCTGGGCAAAGATTGGAAAACTAAAAGGGAGAAAATTGGAAGACACATGGGGTAGGTGTACACTGCAATTAAAAGCCCGCAGCTGGGCAGCAGGGACAAGGCTCGGGCTGTGAAGCTGTTTAATCGCAGTGTAGATAGTTGAGCTTGGGCTCTAGGACCCTGCAAAGTGGAAGGGTCGCAGAGCTCAGGCTACAGTTGGCGCCAGATCGTCTACACCACAATTAATCAGCCCCTTAGCCTGAGTCAGCATGGTCCATTCCCAGGTGTCTAATTGCAGTGTAGACATACCCTGCCATCTGTTTAGCACAGCCCCAGCTTTAGACACCTCTTGATTAAGATCTATAGATTAAGCAACTGTTTGATGGTACCCATTAATGCCTTCCAGCATAACAATACCTCTGCTCATCCTCCCAATAGATTTGAACACACTGAATGACTCATCTCCCAGACGAATAATAATAATAGGGGAAAAGGGAGAATGGGGGGGACACAGAAGGAATGGGGGGACTCAAGGCACGCAAAAAGCCATGGTAGGGGGGAGGCACAATGGGGGACCCTGGTATAGGAGAGGGGTGGAGAGTAGCATTGCAGGGAATACCTGAAATTGAGGAGAATGGAAACGTGGCGCACAGGGAGCTTGTGGAGTGCAATGGAGGGATGCAAGGAGCCATGCAATAAGTTTGGTTGACAGAAGCTGTGAGGTGTGACACTCCCTTCTTCCTCCCTCCCCCACCCCCGCCCAGTCTATAACTCTTGTGATTCCATTGTGGCATAAAGAGCTCCTCTTGGATTTGAGTAGACGTTCACCTTAGCATTAATACTTTTATGAAGTGATCCATGTGAATGACACAAGGCGTCTCTGTAATTACCGTAATTTCTGCTTTTCTTTATATTAGAGTATGAAATCTCTTTAAAACTGCCAGTGATGAAGCAGGAACTTTCTCTTCTTGCCTCTCTAACTTGTAGGACTTCATATCTAGGGGAAAAAAATACCCTGAATTGTTTTCCTCCTTGAATATGCATACTCTTCTGCCTGTTCATGCCAGGAATGCATTCCTAGCAACTCCACCTCTTTTAGAGGGAGTTATGCAATGCTAAAGAGTACAGCAGAGTTAACCCTTTATAACCTTATAAACACTGATGCGGTCAGATCTCAAAGTAAGCAAGGGTGAGACTGATTGGTATTCAGGGGAGCTGGAACAATTTGCATAGTGGGGGTGCAGAGAGGCATTGAACCAAACTGTAAACTCTGTGTATGGTAGAAACCACTTCAAGCCAGGGGGTGGAGCAGCACCCCCAATGCCAGCACCTATGGCGGTACTTGGATGGAGGGCCTCTAAGGAACACTTGGGGCTTGTCTACATGGGGAAATTGACCAGAATAGCTATTGCAGAATAAGCTATTCCACAACAGCTCACCATGTGTTCCAGTGGGCATATTTTATTCCCAATTAATCAGTGTGCTCACAAAGTGCACTAATTATTCCAGAATCAAGTGACCTGCTCCGGAATAGAGTGGCAACATGGAGATCTGTTCTGGAATAATGACTGTGGAATAGTTTGTTCTGAAATAACTATTCTGGTCAATTTCCTCATATAGACAAGACCTTTGGTGTTGCAGAAGTGGGGGTGGCAATTCTGAAGTCTGGCATACTATATTCTCTCAAACTAAACTGTAGCACTATGGTCCATTGTGTTGCTGGAGGTACCATTAACCATCTTTCGATAAGACATAATATCAAGGTCCTGGACCATCTGTTTCTTGTATATCCCCTTGTCCTATTACAAAGAAGAGAGGGCTGTAATCCGCAGGGGCCTGGCCAAATGATAATTTTGAGTAATTACATTCTGCCTGTTTAAAATTTCCCTTGTGGTTTCAATTGGATAAAGTATGCTTCATTTCTTGTGTTAACCCTTTCCACATTCCACTTCAGGGTGGCTACATTCAATGGTAATGAAGTGTTCCCGCTATATACGTAGTATTTCAGTTAGCTACATTTGTTAATTGCATTCAGATCCTTCGGGGTGAATGGTGTTATATAAATAAGAGATTCTATTTCCTGATAAAGGTAATTAATGAATGTGCAAAAAACATTATAGAACAGCAACTAAATGGTGTTTGAATGAAGAATGTTTCAGGTGTTTGTTTTCACATTTCTTTCATACTACAAGGACACAAGCAAAATCTTCTTTGTGACTGAATATGCCTTTAACACACCAATCACCTGCCTACCATCTATACAGTTAAGAGTGCAGCAGCCCTTCATCAGAGTGTGTTATAAGAAAGAGCCTTAGAAGGAAGCAATTACATTATTAATAATAAATACACTTTTAACATATTGCCACCGGTGTGCATGTAACTTGACAAACTGTAGATTCTTTGGGGCCAGGATCTTGACTGTCTAAAACATATAAACCAATAATTATCAGTAACAGAACAAATTAGGAAAATGTAAAACAAACAAAAAAAACAACAAAAACACAAAGGAGAAGTTGCACAAATCCAAGTCAACTGTTACACAAGTAAAATCTGCAAGCCTGGGTACCAAACTTAGAAACCTGACTCAGAGGCCTGGGCACGCACCACTATTATTACATTCCACAGGAACTGTGGGTGCTCAGCCCCTTGGGGGTTGGGGAAGAAATTGGGCCACTTATTCAGGTGCCTAACTTTAGCATCCAAGTTTGAAAGACTTGATCTTTGTAGCAGCAACTGATATAGATTTATTTAGGTGATTTAAAGATTTGGATGCCAATTTTAGACACCCAAGTTAGAAAATTTTGGCCACATTGTATTATCAACAGTATGCAAATCAATAATACCGTGTGGGTTAATGAAGCGCTATGGGACATTCTAAGCAATACATTTTCTGCAGAATCACGCAGTTGGATCAGGTATGAGAATGACCCAAAAACAGTACAAATGGTGCTAGCTGCTGAGGTGTTGCAAAATCTCAGCTGACGCAACCAAAAGGTAATTACAAATCATATAGCAAAATTTCCAAACAGTATCTATGCCGCTGAATTTAAAGCTAGACCAAAAAAATCACCAAATTTCTTGAAAAGTTCAGTGCATATTCAATTGTCCATTAAAAGACTGAAATGTTGTCAAGTGGCTCTCAGACATTATAAACCACCAGAGCTTTCCTGCTTAAGAGTACAGCAACTAAAATTCTTGTGAAAAGAAGACAAGTGTGTGTCATATAATTCCACGTAACCAAAAGAAGTATAAAAATCTCTGTACTGGTATCACTAGTGTGGTTTCATGTCTCTCTCCTGTTCTGAACCCATGCACTGCCAATTCCATAACTCTCCATGACACCTCTGTTCCTATTCCTCCTCCTGTCCCTTTTTTTCATGGATGCCTTCTATGCCTGGAATGTCATTCCTGATCCTAGATTCCATTCCTTGTCTTTTAAATCCCTCCTGAAAACCCAACTTCTTCCATAATCCCAGTTACAGCTGACACAGGATAGCGAGTACTGTGGTACAACCATAGAAGTCTGGGATATAAGCCTAAAAATGAACCTGTACAAAAATTACTTGGATCTCTAAAATGTATTCATCCAAATGGAAATGGGAACAACAACAAAAATCACAAGTGTGCTTACAACATACTTTTAGCACATGCCATTTTATCAGCCCAAACTGTAATGTAACATCTGGAAAGAATAGGCTAAATTCACTCCTGATCACTTGAACAACCCCAGAAAAGTAACTGGATCTAAAGGAAGAACCTGGTTCCAGCTATTCATTTAAATTGACAGATTCCAATCCTGCTCTGAAGTCATTCTCTCATTTGTGCTCAGATTTCTATGCAGAAAATACAGCGGAGCCTTTACAATTCAGAATTGTGTAAAAGAAAAAAAGTGCTCATATGTTTTGTTTTGAACTACAACATTTTTGGAGGATACCAAGTTACAGGAATTATCCTCTCAAGTAAACAATAATGTAGGAAGGAGAGGTTAGTCACCTTGCGCAGTAACTGGAGTTCTTCAAGATTCATGTCCCTATGGATGCTCCACTTCAGGTGCACATGCATCTTTCATCAGAAATTCATCACACGTGCGCTCTAGTCCTCCTCGTGCCCTGTACTGAGGATAGTTAGAGCTGCCCTCAGTTCCTTCTCTAGCCGAGAGACAAAACTTGGGAGCAGAGGGGACGGAGGGTGGGTAATGGAGCACTGATAGGGGGACACACATCACAAACAACTCCAATTAGGTGAGTAACCGCTCCTCCTTCTTTGAGTAGTGTCCTATAAATGCTCCATTTCAGGTGACTCCCGAGCAGTAACCCCTAATGGAGGTGATAGCTTCAGAGTCAGATCTAGCACTGAAGACTATATTGTCAACATCAGCTCTAGAAGCATAAAACTAGAGTATAATGTTTGGGGAAAGTACGTATTGAGGTCCAGGTTGCAGTTCTGCAAATTTCGATAACTGGGAAATCCTTCAAGATGGCCACAGAAGTAGACTGGGACTTGGTAGAATGGGCTATGATCATAGAAGGAGGCTGAACATTGGCAAATGTCATAACAAGAGATAATACGTCCAGAGATCCACTGAGAGTCTTTGGGATGAAATTGCAGAGCCTCTGGATCGGTCAGCAATTGACACAAAGAGTCTACGAGACTTTCTGAAAAGTCTTTGCTCAAGTCTACATAGAAGGTCAGTGTCGCTCGGACATCCAATAAACGTAAGACAGCTTCCTCTATGGTCTGGTGTGGCTTTAGAAAGAAAACCAGGAGGTGAATAACCTGATTCATATGGAATTCAAAAGGAACTTTCAGTAGAAATCTAGGATGGGGTCGTAATGAAACTTTGTCCCTGAAGAACATTGTGAAGGGAGGGTTTGCCGTCAGAATCCCCATTTCTCCAACCCTTTGGGCAGAAGTGATGGCCACCAGGTGGAGTAGTGAACAAGTAGTCAGTGGTTCAAAAGAGGGCTTCATATCACAGTTAAGGACCAAGTTCAAATCTCATACTGGGGTGGGTTCCTTAATCTGTGGGAAAAGGTTCATACGTCCTTGGAGGAATCTTGCTGTCATGGGATAAGCAAAAATAGAAAAACCCTCCACAGTGGGTGTGGTAGCCACCAAGTGAACCTTGACAGATCTCATAGCAAGAACTGACTTTTCTAATTCCAACAGGTAGTTGAGAACAGTGGAAAGGGAAGAGTGAAAACAGGCAGAGCCTCTCATTACAGACCCTAATGGTGAAATCTCTTGCATTTCTGAGGGTAAGTATTTTGTGCAGAAGTCTTCCAGATGTTTAACAATACCCTTTTCTTGCTTGGTTCAGTAGATCTATGGCATGATGAGTATTGAGCTGGATGAGATCTCTGTGCTGTATACAGCCTACTAAATTTTCTCTTATTTTCAGGAATATTAATGCCAAGGGACCTGAGTGTGGCCCTAGAATCTTTTAAAGTGTGAAAGGATTCATCCATGGACTCAGAGAAGAGCTTAAGTCCATCAAAAGGAGGGTTTTCTACAGTATTTTGTATCTCCCTAGGAAAGCCAGCCAGTCATAGCCAAGATGCTCTACACACAGCAGCAGCTGAGATGGAGTGGGCCACTGTGGGAAGCTTGTAGAGAGATTCCTGCTAAGAGCTGACTTCGTTGATGATGGTTTGAACAGTTCTCGATGTTCCATTTGGAGGTGATGAATAACATTGTAGAATGTGTCATACATGATGTAGGTATATTTTGCCTTCAAGGACCTGATAATTAGTGATTCAGAACTGCAGAGTTGCATGCATCCAAATAGGTTGAGATGCTTTTGGTCTGTGACAGAGTGTGAACTTCAGCTGATGTCTGCCACACTCATTGACTGCCTCTACAACCAAAGAATTTGACTGAGGGTGGAAGAATGTATTTTTCACTGGTATATGAAATAGTATTTTTTGTCCACCTGATTGCAAGTAGGCGGTGCAGTGGCTAGAATTTGCCAGATGGTTTTGGGAGGATCAAGAATTGCTTCATTCACTGGTAGAGCTACTCTGCCAGAAGTTGATACATGTAAAATGTTCAAAAGCTTATGCTGAGTGTCCTGGACCTCTACTAGTACAATCTGTAATGATTTAGCAATATGTTTCATCATCAGCTCCTGAAACTGCTTAAAACGTCATCAGCAACAGAAGGTGAAGGTGGCAATACAAGTCTTGTCTGGTGAGGATGATGAAATATTAGTTTGCGGTGTCACCTCCTTGTCCACTGTAGCTTACTGGTCTGCAAAAAGACTCCTCCTGAGGCTGTTGAGGAGTGAGTGATGAGACAGGGAGTGTTTCCCTCAATGATCCCCATGGGAGGAACTGGGAGGCTTTAAGAATTGCAGGCAGTATACAGCCTACAGGTCCCAGTAGGGCCACTGAGGTGGCTCATAAGGAAAAAGTATTCAATGCTGGTCATGCCGGTAAGGAAGAACATGAGATTGTCTGTACCTTGAGATTTCCCTCTGAGGATAGAAAAATGGGGGGGAAGTCTCTTGTAAAATAGTCAGCAGAACCCTATATGAAGATTTGAGAGTCTGAAGAATCATCCTCAACATAGTTCAAAGTCAGTGCTTAAATTTGTGCCAGCGCTTGCCAGGGATGAACCCTGGCACCTCTAGGCTTGACAGTTTATAGCCCCGGCACCTCTGGACTTGCTGCATCAGTTATGAATGCAAAAAAAAATTGTGTGAGCCCCAGCATCTAATTGCTTGAGCCCCAGCACCTCTTTTATTACAAATTAAGCACTGTCCAAAGTCAAATGCAACTGCCTGTCCATTGTGATGGGTACCAGAGAGCCAGGAGGTACCGGTGAAAGATACCATCTTGGTGACCCAGTAGATCCTTGTACTGACAATCATTGGGTACCCACTAATAAGCAGGATTCTGGCTCATCTGACATGACCAAGTCTCTAGAATATCTAAATCCTTGTACCACCAGGTATAAATGAGCTAAAGTCAGTTGAGGCTCCACAGGAATCTGAGTCTATACTAAAGGGACTCCCTGCTTTGGTGGTCCCATTTTGGAAGATGGGACAAGTATCGAAGGCAGTGATTGTAGAGACACAGGCCTATTAAATGACCTCCATACCAAGGATGTTGATAGCCTCAGTTGTACTGGTGCCAATGTCTGGGATACTTGTTCAGCGAGAAGTCTGAAAATGGTACAGTCTTCCGTGATGTAGAGTGTTTGGTGACTTTGCTAGGTCTATCATGCTTCAATGTTATCCGAGCTCAATCCAGTACCAAAGTACAACTGGTACCAGTGTTTCAAAGAACGGTCTTCAAAGAGCTCCTGGTACTAGAGCAGCTTGGGCCTTCACAGAACTCCCCTTGGATTCTCGGCAGGAGAGGCAACATTTGAATCCTGGGAATCCCGGCATACCACAGCAAAAAACCAACCCTTGAGGAACTCCCCTCGGAGGGTGGGGAGGGGTTATCACATGGAAATCACTACCAGATTAAATAAAGTGAACTCAAACTAAACTAAACCTACTAGTTAAAATGAAAACAGTAATGCTACGCTAGAGGCTTAGCACAACCTGGGCACATTAGATGCTCCGTCTCAGGCCGAGGGTGGTACAGACGGAGCTGAGGGCAGTTCGCCCATGCAGCTATCCTCAGTATGGGGCACAAGGAAGACTAGAGCACATGTGCAGGCTGAACAGGCACTGCTTCCGAAAATCTCCAACCACAGGTGCATTCTCACCTGAAGTGGAGCACCCCTAGGGACACTACTCAAAGAAGAAGGGCTGGATTTACAATTACAGATTTCTAAAATTCACCAGGCCACATATACCTCTAAGAATTACCAAAAAAGGTGAAATTATTTGTTCAAAGAACCAAAGTCACAATATATTACGCTCAATGGCCCAGCAGGAGATAATCAGGTCTTTAAAATACACACCTTGTAAAGCCTAAAAAAGGAGGTAACCATTTCAGCAATATATGTTTTTTTAAAGAGACTAAACAAAAACACATACACTCCATGTGCTCCAGGGGTCGGAAACCTTTCAGAAGTGGTGTGCTGAGTCTTCATTTATTCACTCTAATTTAAGGTTTTGCATGCCAGTAATACATTTTAATGTTTTTAGAAGGTCTCTTTCTACAAGTCTGTAATATATAACTGAACTATTGTTGTATGTAAAGTAAATAAGGTTTTTAAAATTTTTAAGAAGCTTCATTTAAAATTAAATTAAAATGCAGAGCCCCCCAGACTGGTGGCCAGGACCCGGGCAGTGTGAGTGCCACTGAAAATCAGCTCACGTGCCGCCTTTGGCACCCGTGCCATAGGTTGCCTACCCCTGTGCTAAACAATCTGATGTAAACAAACTTGTGCATGATAAGGGGAAAAGATTCTTATCTGTCTTTTAGAGACTAAGGGATCAGTTCTGCTTTCATTGACTGCAGTGATTCAGAATTAGGCCTTTGAGTATTTATGGTATTAGTAATAAAGCTTCAACTGTCTTCACGATACCCACAGTAACAGACCACCTCCCAGTGTGTCAGAGTGGCTTAATTAATTGAATAGGCGAGCTGATTTAAATGGGAGAACAGGAAAGCTGGGAATGCTTACCAACAGCTGAATTTGAGCACAGAGACAATACTGCATATATTAAACCTAATTTAAGTTAGATAAGTTGCTATTTAGTGCAAACTCACAACATGAACTTTCAAACTTGGGTAGCAGTGGCAAACTCTCAACCTGGTCTCAACAAAATGTGAATTGTACCAATCGCTGAAAAAAATATTTTAAGTCCCATCAGAGAAAGTGTATATTGTGTATGCATGCATGAAGAAAGTGAATCTCATCTTTAATTTAAGAAAAGGCTTGATGTAAATCATGCCGCTAACAGTTTATGAAAAATTGCATTTGTTTCAATCACATAACAGAACAACACCTCCTTTGCAATACTGAGTAGTAGTCGGAAGTGAGCTAATGGTACAGTTCTTTTTGTATGATAGGATTATTTTCCAGTTGCACTGTGTAGGCTTAAAAACTCCAGCCTGAAACAGCCAAAATATTTAGCAGGAAGATTTATGACTGAAATGAGGGGGATCTTTCTTTGAAGTGACTGACTTCTTTGACTGGTGTCTCAGAATTACAAAGCTTCAAAAGGACCCCTTTCTGTGAACAGCCTTTTACATTTTTCCTTCATCTCCACTGCATATAATTATATTGCGAAACAATGTTTGAAAATAATTAAGTGGACATCAGTAGGGGTGAATGGAACATAAGAATGTAGATGTTATTGAAAACAGATGTCCATTACTGTAATAAATGTTAAACAGAGAAAGTGGTATGATTTCCTTTACAACAACTGCATAAACAAACAATAGTAATTCTTCAGTGCTAGAGCATTTTTCATCAAAAGAACTTAAAGCGCTTTACAAACATTAATGAATTTAGACTCAAAATGCCCATGAGAAGTGTTGTTATCCTCATCTACAGATGAGGCAACTGTGTAAGTTGTAATTACATACTGTTTCTTAATGCAATAGTGTCCTTCTCAATCCTGACTAATTATAGCTGATCAGAATAACTTGCCCATTCCAATTCCGCAGGTTGTTTATATTTTACTTCCTCCAACATATATTATTCAACTTTAATTATTATCAAGAGAACAGTTTTGCAGTAAAGGCCAGAAAAAAAATTGGAATACAAATTGTAAGTTAAAATTTTTTTTGTACACAAAACTATTGAAATCAATTGAAAAAACAGTGACACATTATTTACTGCTAAGTGTAACATGTTATAAGGGTATGTAATAAGCCCTCTGCGACCACTGTCCAAAGGAGGGATTGGCATGATGTTTGGCATTTGAGTATGGTGCTATCCTGAAGCACCACCTCAAAGAAAGCTTTCAGCTTTTAATGAAATTAAAGTTTATAGTCTCACAGAAAGTGGACGTGCCGTATGGCTAGTAGACCTACTGTCGTTCCTTACAATTTTCTATTAACTGCCCTGGCTATTCAAACAACTGCCTTCAAAACATTCCAATGAAAAACATTTTACATAAGTTTACAAAGAAGCATAGGCAAGCTAGAAATCCTGTTTTAAAATACGGAGCTTGTTTCACTAGTTACTCCAATTTTATACCAGTATATAACTGTGTATAAGGATGAGGAGGAGGAGTCTATAACTGGCATGAAACTGGAGCAACACAATAATGGATTAGCTCTACGTATTTTCTTATCTGCAGACAACATATTTGAATATTAAAACTGTAGGAAAAAACCAGCTAATTTAATTTTCCCCATTTTATTGTTCATTTGCATTTTTTGCACATTAGTTAGCTTGAATAACTCAAACAGAGAAGTCAGTCTCGATTTCTGGTTCTGACACAGTAGCACTAAAGATGCTGCAAAGCTGAAGGTTGCAAAGGAATAGCGGTTTGGATCGAAATGTTTTTGATGCAAATTTTTAAAAAATTATGAAAAACACTTCTATTAATATACAGTCTTTTTATTATAGATGTATACAGAGGTAGCACAATAGGCCCATGAACTGTTGGAGGCCTCTAGGTGCTATTACAATACAACTAAACAAAAAATAGGTTAATTTTTAAACATTTAAAATGAAATTGTTGGGCAGATTTGGTCCAATGGTTACATTTTGTATTTAAGGGGAGAATTAGGAGAAAAACTGATTGCTCCTCCACATATAACCTGATTGGAGCTGCAGGGGCGGCGCCTGTGGACGCCGCACGCAGAGCTGCCTGGCTGCGCCTCCATGTAGGAGCCTGAGGTAAGCGCAGCCAGGAGCGTGCACCCAGAACCCCCAACCCCCCCGCATCCCAACCTCCTGCCCCAGCCCAGAGCCCCTTCCTGCACACCAAATACCTCATCCCTGGCCCCACATCAGAGCCTGCACCCCCAGGCGGAGCCCTCAACCCCCTCCCCCTCCCCCCACCACACACACCTCAACCCCCTATCCCAGCCCGGAGCCCCCTCCCGCAGTCTGAACCCCTCATTTCTGACCCCACCCCAAAACTTGCACCCTCAGCCCAGAGCCAATACCTCCTCCCACACCCCAAACCCATGCCTCAGCCTAGAGCTCCCTCCTGCACCCCAAACCCCTCATCCCCAGCCCCAGCCCGGAGCCCTCTCCCACACTCCAAACTCCTTGGTCCCAGTCTGGAACACCCTCCTACACCCCAAACCCCTCATTCCCAGCCCCACCCCAAATCTTGCACCTCTTGCTGGAGCCCTCACCCCCACACCCCAAACCCTACCCCAGCCCAGAGCCCCCTCCCGCACGCTGAACTCCTCATTTCTGGCCCCACCCCAGAGCCCACACCCCCAGCCAGAGCCCTCACCCCCTCCTGCATCCCAACCCCAATTTCGTGAGCATTCATGGACGGCCACACAATTTCCATACCCAGATGTGGCCCTCAGGCCAAAAAGTTTTCCCACCCCTGACATAAGTGCACTCTTAGTAGACTAAGAAACAAATGAGTAAGTTGAATCCAAGGAACACCACAAGAAGAAACTAAAAGTGAAGTGCAGAAAGACCATGTGACAGTGCTCTTCCTGTAATTCTGTTCGGAGCTAGTCAGCTGGAAGCAGTGCATTCTTTGACCGGGAGCCTAGTATGTAGATTCCTTTGTAAATTAACAAGGATGAGGGCAACAGAATACATCAGTGTCTTAAAGAAGCTAAATGACTTAGTGTAGCCAGCCCACAATCTACAAATTAGAGGATAAGAAGCCTTATATCTGTATCTATTGAAGAAGAAAAAAGAAATAAAAAGGAAACCAACTTTCATGACAACTATTTCTCCTATAAAACGTAGTCAATTAGGTACATAACCAAGAAACATAAGGCCTCAATCACCAAGTTCAGCCCTAGATACACAACTCCACTGAAGTCATTGTGTTTTGTGACCCCAACAGCTCTGAAATGTGTTAATTAGTATCTGTAACCATATATCTAATTAGCATTTGGACAACTACTGGTAAATGGCTTTTGGATGAATTAGAAACCAAATAGTGGACAGAACAATAAATGATAGTGACTTGTATTACACCTGATCATTTACCACAGCAGGATGTTGGTAATAAGAAAATAATAGTCATATCATCACAAAACAGAACACATATTTGATATTACTTTTCCTATTATATTGGCTTAATAATTACCATGCATCAGAAAACCACAGCAAGTAAAAATGTATTGTTCTATATTTGTCTTCTAGTGACATCTACACTGTGTTAGACAATTTCCATTACTCACAGGAAGATGCAGTCCCTGCCCCATAGAGTTTACAATTTATTTTTGATTAAAATAGGTTCACTAGAATTTCAGTTCTGAACCCCTAACTATCACTAATGGTTGCTCTTCCCATTTTCTGTAATAAGGTTTTGACAGCTAAATCTTAACAGAATTATTTGCTTTTTATTAAAAAATACCTTTTTGTTTTTAAAAAGGTTTAAGGTGAACTAATGCACTCCAAAAAAGTGAAGACCCTATAACATGCTTACTTGGGACACTGACCTAAAAGGCTAAACCAATAAGTAATGGGGAAATGGTCGTTTTAGAGTAAGGTATGAGATAAACAACTTCCCCGGAGACTACAGGCACATCTCAAACCTGCATTCTCCCAGAATTCCTGAGTTCACTCTTGAATGGAAGAGGGAATCTGATAATATGCCACAAGAAGAGAGGAGAAGTAATGGCCAATGATGTGGAGCCTGATTGCCTAATTTACCCTTCCCTCCTAGCTCACATTGGGCCTACATCCAATCTGGCCACAAGGGAGAGAAGAAGCAACGACTAAGCCAGCCATGTTGCAGATACCACAAGGAAAGATCAGTGCCGCTTCCTCCTGTCATCTGAAAAGCTATTTAGCTGAAAGGGAATGTTACAAACGTTAGCCATAATTCAGGTGACTATATAATCAATATGAAGATTATTTCAGAACACGCTACCTAAAGTATGTACCGCAGGCGCTTTTCGTTCCGGCCCCGGAGCTGCCGGAGCCGGGTGAAAGGCGCTTTTCCTTCTGGCCCCGGAGCTGCCGCAGCCCATGAAAGGCATCTCTCCCCTGTCCCCTGGTTGCTGGGGGCTGGGGTTAGGGTTAAATTTGGGATCCATGGCCGCGACCGCGTTATAACCAAATTCGTGTTATATAGATGCGTGTTCTAGCGAGGGTCCAGTGTATAAGTGTTGCAACTCTTTGGGGTAATTATAATGAACAGGCAAGGCATTTTCTGGGGAAAATAATAAATAATAATAAGATGAAGAATACTTTGCAAATATACATCAACTTTATCTAAAAGTTCTCAAAATGTTCCACTAGCATTAATTAAATCTTATGTCCCCTGTGTAATAAAGGAGTTTGTTATACACAAATAAACAAACTGAGGGACAGGAAAGGCAACTGACCACCCCTAAAATCAGACACTGCATTAGTGGAAAATCTAGAAATAGAATCCAAGAGTCTTGACTAATTCCATGCTCTAATCATCAGAAAATACTCCAGTTAATACCCTGCTTGGGGAAGCTGATGGTCAAACTTACAATTGGAGACCATTAATCCCCAAGATTTCTGTAAGCTCCTAAGGCTAGGGAACCTTATTTCCTTCCTTCCTTGCTTGCTTCCCATTCTGAGCACATTGTCAGGACTCCATGCTTAAACATAAGAGAAAGGACCACCAAATGTTGTCTAATTCATATAATCTGTTTCATATGTGACAGAGACAGGAGTACCGATAGCAGGACTGAATGACTAGTCTCCCTCCAAAGTGTTCCCCCCTTCAACAGCAACAATGAAGTGCACACATCATTAAAAACTCTAATCCACTTGAGTTGCGGTCATCTATGGTCCCTTTAAATCTCCTCCACCAAGTTGTCCCTGTGCTCCTCAAAATTTCACCAAGCTTGGTGAAAGTAAACGATCATCTAGACTAACATATGCAGCTTTACATTCAAATCATGGGTCAGCCCCCAACAAAGTCACAAGACTGATTTAAAAATCATGAGATTTAACTAAAATAAAATAATAATAATAATAATAATAATGTTTCTTTTTATTTACTCTAAAGTGCACTCAGGTCACATTTTCAAGCTTTTCTCCATAAGCTTGAGGACCAGAAACTTACTTAAAAAGAGAAAGAAAAGCAAGATTTGCATATAATCACTTGTATCCAGGAGTCAGGGCTTAAAGAAAAACACCTAATACCATGAGACTAACAATAAAATTGCAAGAGTTTGCAAGAAAATGCAAAAGACCAAATACATCTCATTTTTTTGCTGTGCCTTGTCTGTCTAACAGCTTGCTAGAAAATAAAAGGAAACATTCACAAACCTCAACAAAAATATAGAAATACTTTCCTACTGTTACTTTTCCAATTGCTGTAGTTGCCACCAAGGTGTTACACGATTGTGAATGGAAGGGGAGATGGTATGTGCTATTGGAAGAGGAGATAGTTCATGCTATTGTGTACAGAAGGGTGGTGTCCATGAGACCACCTCTGTATTAAGATTGGTCCACCTGATGAACAAGGATGGAGGGAGGAATCTGACAGTAATAATGAAATTATTTTAAATTACATGGGAACCAAACTGCTTTACAACTGTACACAAATAGAACCACTGAAATACAGCCAGCTCCCATATCAAGAGTGATAGTCACAATACAGTACAGCAGAATAGGGAGGGAAAGTTAATCTACAAACAATAGTGCAAGCCTCTAATTTTAGCCATGTTTTTCTACAAAACAATGAGTGAAATATTCCATGTAACATTTTATTCCTCTGCAAATCAAGTGTACAGCATGCAGACTTCCTGTAGCTGAATGCACTTTTCTTTTCCATATGCAATTTAAACTGCCAAGATTAAACAGAGAAAAATATTATATGTATCCATGGATATCTAAATTTAGAAATACAAACAGTTCTTCTGCTGCAGCTGAAAAAGAGATGGTAGGAAATCAGTACTTGTTAAGAATCATACAGAAGGAGCTGTCATGGTGTATGGTGTGAATAGGGCACTGGAGGTATTAAAAGACTCTAGCAGCACTAGGGAAGTACACATGCTGGGGGGGCGGGGGAAGGGTCATTTACACTTTGTAGTTAAAACGAACTGGAAATGGGAAATGTCAGCATGCTGGCAGCAATAGAAAGATGCCAAATAAATGAGTAAATAGATTGAAAAGTCTGCACTTAGGCCCATACAAAGAAAAAAAGGGGGCTTCTACATGCAACTCCTGGCACTAATTTAATTAAATAAGGACAACCCCCTGACGTGGCCTCAGTTACACTAGTACACCTCTACTCCGATATAACGCGGTCCTTGGGAACCAAAAAATCTTACTGCGTTCTAGATTAAACCGGTTACTTGCTGCGGCCCTCCCCACGCCCCCACCCCACCCCAGCTCACCTCCGCTCCGCCTCCTACCCTGAGCGTGCCACTGCTCTGCTTCTCACCCCTCCCTCCCAGGCTTGCGTAAGCCTGGGAGGGAACGGGGAGGAGGGGAAATGCTTTACCGCGTTATATCCAAATTCATGTTATATCGGATTGCATTATATTGGGGTAGAGGTGTATAAAGCTGTTTATATTGGTACAGTATGCCAGAAGGAGTTCAGTGCAGAAAGCATCCTTCAGTACATAAAGAGCCTTTACTCTGATGCCCTACTGAGCCAGGCAGACCTTAGAGTAGCCAGCCAGCTATTCTCTCTTTAAGGAAAGCCAAGATGCCCTTAAAGCAGGGTTGGGCAAAGTTTTTGGCCTGAGGGACACATCTGGGTATGGAAATTGTATGGTGGGCCATGAGTACTCATGAAATTGGGGTGCAGGAAGGGGTGAGGGCTCTGGGGTTGGGCCGGAAATAAGGAGTTCAGGGTGTGGGAGAGGGATCAGGGCTGGGGCAGGGGCACGGGAGGGGGTTAGGGGTGCAGGCTCTGGGCGGCGCTTACCTCAAGTAGCTCTTGGAAGCAGCGGCATGTTCCCCTCCAGCTTCTATGCGGAGGTGTGGCCAGGAGGCTCTGTGCTCCATCCCGTCCGTAGGCCCCGCCCCTGCAGCTCCCATTAGCCGCAGTTCCCGGCCAATGGGAGCTGCAGGGGTGGTGCTTGGGGCGGGGACAGCACACGGAACCCCCTGGCTACCCCTAAACGTAGGAGCCAGAGGGGAGACATGGTGCTGCTTCTGGGAGCCTCGGCATGCACACGCGGAGAGGCCTCCGACCCCACTCCCTGGATGGAGTGCAGGAGCAGGTCAAGCCCCAGACCTCGCTCCCCAGCGGGAGCTCAAGGGCCAAATTAAACGGGCTGGATGTGACCCCGGGCCATAGTTTGCCCACCCCTGCCTTAAAGGCTTTCAACATATAAAGCTTTTAAACAGATAAATGTCTATCAGGGATGGTCTAGACAGTATTTGGTCCTGCCATGAGGGCAGGGGGCTGGACTTGATGACCTCTCGAGGTCCCTTCCAGCCCTAGAATCAATGAATCTATGGGGAAAAAAAAAAAAACATTTTCAGGTTTCATCCCATGAGTATAAGCACGAAGACTGGCATGCTTCAAACTGCATGACAGTGACGCTAAAGCATGCAAGTAGTTATACACTTTTTTGTCCAGTAGCCATGGTTACATGGACAGAATCTGGCCAGATTTTTTAGTAAACTTGTTTGAGGATCGGTTCATACCCAGGACCTGAAGGAGAGAATAATATATATTGTGCTGTATGTAGTAATACCTTTCCTTACTAGTGCTACCACCAAAAAGGAAATTAAATGCAATATCTAAATTATACCTAGAACATCCTAGGAGGAGGAGGAGGAATATAGACCAAAACTCTCCCAAGTCCTTATTTCAAATTTGTTGCCTTTCTTCTTAGGTAAAAATTTCACATGTAAAGCTCAAGACAGAAAACTCATGAGAACCCAGCTGGCTCTGTGGCACGACAACAGCCAACAAAGCTGAGCAGGCGATTCAGAATATCAGCCTTCAGGTGGGTAAAAGTTATATATGCCCAAGCAGCATGGGCCAGTCAATGTGTAAACAGTGAGCGTTCCAGGTCCTCTACGAAGGTGTTAGGGAAGGATGAAGATACTACAGAGCAACAAGGCAGAGAAATTAAGAACCCATCATTCTAAGGGTCAGGCTGGTCGGTAAGCTCACTGGTGCGAGTGCTACAGGGTCTTCCCCTTCCCAAAATAAGATGGGGATGTGACGAAACCGATGAGACTTGAGCAATGAAAGCTCCTGTTCTTACAGATTTCAGTTCCACTTGTAAAGAAACTAGCTGCAACCAACAGGATGGCAGGCTGCCAAGAACTTTCTGCAATCAAGAAGTTTCTTGATAATGAATGGCACAGAGAGTCTTCCATGGGGAGCGCACATTCGGTGGGTATAATTACAAGTACAGAAAGCTTCTTGAGACAGCAGTATTTTCAGATATTTTTAAAAGATAAACATATGAACTACCTCATTCTTCTAAATGTAAAACAAATCGTACATCACTTCAAATTTAAGTTCATTTTCCACTTCAGTTTTATGCAAGCTTATGAATGTAATAACAGCCCTCAAACAAAATATTTATGCTCACTTGAGTATGTATTGCTTCTGCATAACTAGGGCCCAGCGAACAAATAAGAAAAGGTACCCAAGAGGAAATGCAGAACCACAATAGGCAAAGAAGCTCTGGAGTAGAAAGTGAGACTAGGAAACAGTTTTATAAATGTAATATCCATGTTGGAAAAGTGATGCCAGAACTAAGGTGAGGAAATTAACTTTAATTAGCCTAGATAGTTGTAGGGCTCCTTCATGAGCTCCCAACATTCATCGCTGGCACAACTCCATCACTGGTATATATGGTTTCTCAGATGCTTTGAATAGCATTATAGTGTGCCTTGTGAGCAGTTCAGGCACTGAGCCAGTTTCAATTATGAACACACGCTATGATTCAGAGGTACCTTCAGGTTGTGTTGTGCAATTTATAAAGCATTGTTACATTATTTTAAAAAATAATTAATGTAATATTTGAAACAAGAATTGCCATCTCACCTTAGAAAGCGAAATTTTGTTTCTCATGTCTTTGATCACATGTCCAGGATCATCAGGAAAGGTTTACTGGTCCTGAAAGCTTTTGTACTAGTGGGCCAAACCATCTCTTATCCTGCAAAGTCATTTGGACTTCTAAAAGCATTCTCATTCTGATATTGCTTCCTCATCCTACACTTCAATTATCACATGATTTTTAGTAGCTCATAAATTTCAACCATTGCAGATTTGCTCATATCAGTGATTCCAGATCTTCAACACTAGTTTTTAATTTTTTGCCACATTCAACACAAAGCGAAATGGGAAAAAGCAAAATAGTAATCAGATCACTAGGATCTTAAAAGGTCTCACTTATCAAGACTTTCCATGGCCACAAACAAATAATTCCTCTCACTGAAAAGCTGAGGTCAGCATCCCAAATGAATCAGATATGCCTTTCTGACCTGATGTTTGCAAACTGTTGGACTACAGGGGCATTTGATCCTCTGGTTTAACAGTCCTCCTTTTGGCACTGGTCCAGGAATGAATGCAGCAAGTCCCAGATCTCAGAACAGTGCTACTTTTGTGATCTTAATGGTGGCTGTAGAACTAGCTGCTGAACAATAATGAATTTCGCTTACAAAGTGACAATTGCATTAAAAATGCAAAAAGTTTTAAATGAGGTTGTTTAATCATCATAAGCAGAGCTGTCCTTAGGCACAAAGCTTTTCCTTGGGATGCCTAAATCCTATATGGACCTTGCAAATCAGGAGCCCACTGATTTTCCCACTCCGACAGTGGGCCAATATGGGGAGTCAATTCATGGCCCAAACCCCTACTTCCATACAAGGCTACCCTCATTACATCTCTCTTCTCACATTAGCACATCCCTAGAGATTAAAGCATAAATGATCAAGAAAACAACAGTGAAAAAAAGATATTAGTGAAGTAAGACAAAAGATGTAAAGCATTTCTCCTCTCCCCCATTAAAGCCTGGCTTTGTGTTCTGCATTTCAATGTTGAAATTTATCAGCCGGATTCACTCCCTTTGCTCCAGCCACTTTGCGTTGGCGAAGCGACAGAACCTTGCTCTGAATGGCCAGCTGAGAATCCCCCAGCACAGAAATTACACCGACAGGCCAGTGCACCCTGATAATCGGGTAGGTGATTGTTGTGTCTCTGTCCACAGCAAGCAGATCTCAGTACAGGAGAGACTCTGGGCTGATAAAAGATGAACAGTACTGACTGAACACACAATACAAAGACCCCAAATCCTTGTCGCCAAAGGGTAAAAGGTCAGTGAATAAAAGCTATAATGCCAAACCTAGAGAGCTAGGTCCTAGGTTATAAGCATATGTTCAAGAACTGACAGACACGGAAATTTGAAATGTGATCTGGTCTCTTTGATACAGCTCAGTAGTTTAGAAAATGGAGAAATCATATCCTATTAAAAAACAGGAAACTGACTGTAGCAATAAATCTAAAGCTCTGGCTGCTGCTATTTCTTATCTTGGATGAGCAGTTGTTAGTGTGGAAGAGACCAGATAGCTTTTTTTTTTTTTAAATATAAACAAAAAAATTAAATTCACTCTAGAACTGCAACTTCCACTTGGTGATATAACTGACCCTGTATCAGTCAGCCATAGCCTTTGGACACATGGAGCCCTAAGATCTTCTTTTTGTCATGGCAGGGTATCCTGGTATATTTCTGATGGTTTATTGCTGTCTGCAGGCAAAAATGTGTCACTGAGAAAGTTAAATCAGTGCACTGAGGTTGAGGAGTCCCAAGAAATCTAATCCCTGCCTTCGACAGTACTTGTGTGTTCCTTTTGTGTGATCACTGCACCCAAATGATACCTATAACTCCTCTGATGACATCTCTCCCTGTCTATTAAAAGGACTGAAGATCTGGTTAAAGATTATGACATTTCTTTAAACTGTTTGAGGATTTGTTTGTTTTTAGCATAGAGGTGTAAGTGACTCTCCAGTCTTATTTCCTGCCCAATCTAACAATTGGTCAGCAATGTCTTTGCATTTGTTTGTTATTCTGATTATGCAATAGGAGCTCCTTTGCTCCCTGGGGCAGGCGTTCTTCACACACAGAATACAATGTTATGTTGGATCCATTTTTAAAAACACTCCTTATGGGTCAACATAGGCAAGAGAGAAAACAACTACAACTGTTTTGGTACAATGGACAAACGTCCACCAGAAGAGCGACGGAAATCCCCAAACCATTTATTCCATGCCTATGTTTAGAGATGTACTTGATATTTCTCAGTTAAGTATTCAGTTTTTGTATGAAATATTTACAAAAACAAAAATACAAAGGTCTGATGACAGCATCCAGGAGAAAACAAATACTTCCAACCCCAATGGTTTATATTCAGCCCTGGTGCAAGTAGGTCATTTCAATGGAGTTGCAAACACTTGCACCAGTATTGAATATCTAAAACATTTATGTGGCACAAATTTAGGGCCCAATACTCTCCTCAGTGGCTACCAATGGAAGGCAAGAGGAAAGGGAGCTCTGTCTCATTAGCATCCTGTGCTCTTCACCCCTCTGCATATGAGCCCCAAATCAACTCCACAGTCCCTTTGGAAGAGTGTTTCAACTCATGGAGTTCCCTACGGTTTCCACTCCTTTATGTAGGTTATTCTGGCTGAGGAGACAAGGAGACTCTGTTTCAAATTATGTTCTTAGATAGCCCAAACCACTGTGGAATCTGTGCTCCTGTAAGTTACTGTAAACAATTAACGAAGTAGAAAACAGCTACACCAAAGCTCAGGTTCTTCTCTCTCTACTTTGGGCAAGTGTATTCTTTCTACCTAAATGAAACCAGTGTTTTAACTGAGGAAACTGCTGCATCCACAACTGTTGTGTGAACCTTTCACTTCAAGTGCTTCATTTTGAGCTGAGACTAGTATCTATTTGAGAATAGTTTCTGAAAAGCATATGATGCCTTGTCCATACTTACAGACAAATCCATGCCAGTTTAAAAAAACCCCAACTTTATTTTTATAAGCCGTTTCCTTGAATTGTCTCTTCTGTAGTAGAGATAGTACCCTATAAAAATTTGCAAAGTGATTGGGGATACTTCTGGAGGAAAGTTGCTATATACAAAGCAGATCATCATCATCTCAAACCACCACAATGCCTTTCAACTCAATTATTAAAAGACAGAGTTACAGCCATGGAATTCCTTCATGCTTGAGGGCTAACTCTTACCAACATCAACCCATCTATCATCATATGTTGTTTTATGTCTGCTTTGTTTTTCTTCTGTTTCCAAAAAGGGAATGCACTTCAGAAATGTTACGGACCACCAGATTTGTTTAATATTTTATCAAAACTAAACATTCAAACATTTTATGGAGATTAAGAGATTACAGTCCAAGTGTTTTTATTCCTCTGCATGCAAGGTTCTCTCTCTTTCAATCAAATTAAGTAATACTGCAAAGTATGATGTTAATTCCTGAGGGAAAATGATATACAACCCTCTCCCCCCTCCCCCCACACAAAGAAGTTGGTTTGCTTGTGGTTGCTTTTACAGCCTGGAATCCGTTTCAATCTATGCTTGTTTTTAAAAAAATGCAAGTCTACGTTGTTTATTTACTAAAAGCCCTGTGCAGTAAGTGTTCAGAATACTAGAACTGATACTCATGTAACTTTTCAAAAATTACAAAAATGTCTACAAAAAAAATAAACAGTAGTAGTAGTATGCAGGATTCATTATTAGTCACTGCAGAATTCCATAACCTAACCAATTTCATAGTTTTGATAAACCATATATAAGTATTTTAAGTGATGAGTAAAATTTTAGATTTATACCACAATCTGGGAGTGACTAATTACTAGTGAATCTAGCACACAAAACTTTGCTGTGTGTATTGTCACAGAACTTTTTGTATCCAAAATACCATTGCTATGAACACTGCTTCTGATAATGTCCAAAATAGTAAGGCTCTGGGCTTTTACTAAAACACTTAAGCCAAATTTAAAAAAAAAAAAAAGGAAATGCAGAACCACAATAGGCAAAGAGGCTCTGGAGTAGAAAGTCAGACTAGGAAACAGTTTTATAAATGTAATATCCATGTTGGAAAACTGATGCCAGAACTAAGGGGTGAGGAAATGAATTTCAATTAGCAAAGAAAGTTGTAGGGCTCCGTCATGAGCTCCCAGCATTCATCGCTGGCACAACTCCATCACTGGTATATATGGTTTCTCAGAGGCGCTTTGAATAGCATTATAGTGTGCCTTGTGAGCAGTTCAGGCAGTGGACCAGTTTCAATTATGAACACACACTATAATTCAGAGGTACCTTCAGGTTGTGTTGTGCTCCTAAATCCATATTCAGGCTCCTAAATCCATATTTAAATGCCTAAGGAAGTAGCCTGATTCTCAAAAGCCCTATACACACAAAACAGTCTGTGAGAGGTGTTGAGTGCTCAGCACTTTTGAAAATCAAATCACTTATCCAGGTAACTAAGGATTTAGGAGCCTAACTTTAGAAACTGCTTAGTGCCCAGTCCTCCAGCCCTTTGCTCACATGAGCAAACGGTAGCAGGATTAGGCCCACAAACTGTTTTGAAATGGTTTGTTACCTACAAGAATTTTATAAGGATTATTAAAAATTGTAATTGACTGGGATGTGTCATTCCGCTCTCTCTCAAAAGCAAATATGAGAAACTTAAGCTTTGGAATGCAAAACAATTTTAGTCTTTGGATAATGTAGCTACTATCCCCCCCCCAAAATTATCCTCTCTTCAGTTTTCTATTCATATAGCATTTCTCCATTTTGTCTGTTTAGCTGGTTCCAGAGATACTAGGCCAAAGCTGCTTCAACTTCCGCATTCCCACTGAGACAAGTGCAATGGGACTGCTCAGTGCAGAACATACCAACATCAGTCAAACAGGGTTAACTCACCATCATAGTCCCCATAGTACCTGGGCTCTGTCTCAGTTTGTTGTGTTGGGGACAGAGCTTTTTTCAATCAAATGAAAAGTTGCTTTAGGGAAGGATTTGGGATTGCAGCTCAAGAAACAGAGAATAATGTCCAGAAATTAAACAGTTTAGAAGTATTTTTGTTTGAGACGTTAACAGTTGAGACCCCGATATCAACTATGCAAACAACAGTAGCTGAAGGTATTAAAATTGATGTGTACCCCTTATGTTCCTTTTAAACCAATGTCAATTCCAATACACCAGGAAGTAAACAGATACTGCTCTGTAAACCATGGGGGGGGGGGGGGGGGGGGGAGAGAGAGAGAGAGTCAGTATACTCTCCCAAACACAATATTTTAAAAATGAGAATGTAATTTTCACTTCTAAATTTATTCAACCAAACTGCTCGGTGTAGTACAAGAAAGAGTTAAAGCACTATTAGCACGTGAGATATTGGAGGGAACAGGTGAGATGAAGGAAGGACAGAAAGGATAATTTACAGTGTAGTAGCCGTGTTAGTCTGTGTCAGCAAAAAGAAAATAAGAAAGAAAGAAATACTTGTGGCACCTTATAGACTAACAAATTTATTTCAGCATAAGCTTTCGTGGGTTAGAACGACACCAAAGCACAGAAAAGGGTTTTTGCACTTAGGATAGCAAGGAAAGGATAGATCCATCTTTCATCAGTCACTATATACATTCAGAGCCTGGCCTGTCTGATGAAACTGCCAGCAAGAGTGTCAACTATGATGATCAAGTGCTCACAAAATTATTAGGAATAGGAATGGGAACCACCAAGCAATGTTTTTGTTAACTACTAATCTAGTCTTAATTTGCACTTCTACGTCATTGGTTCAAAATTCTGTGTTGAATATCTAATCGCTTGAATCATTCAATCCGCTTCATCGTCCGATTTTTCTAATCATACGGATTATAGGGATACAAACATTTTTATTTACAAAGTTTGCATGTCTTTTAGTGGATTTGGGGGAGGGATTTAAGACAAAAATCTGAATTCTTCACATTCACCTTCATCAAAAATACATTCTGAAGATTTATAACAAGACTTTGCACATTACAGTTGATAAGTGAAAACACCATCAGATATGATGTGCTAAACTACATACATATTTCTTGCTGCTAAAAGCATGGAAACGTATTTATTAGTATGAAAAGAGGACACTTTCATAGCAAGGAAAAGATGTGTCAGTAATTTTGGTTCACTGGTATTAGTGTATACCTTAACTTGTTGAATATGTCTAACCACCTAACATTTTGTCACAGGCCACAAAACCAAAGGTTGACATTTGCAGGTTGGTCTGAAGTTTTAAACTGGATGATGCATATGAAATAAATAAGTGTCCTTATTTTCAAAGGTGCTGAGAACATCTGAGTATCAGACCTCTTATTTAGATACTAAATATGGATTTAGGAACCAAAGTTTAGGCATCCAAGTTTGGCAATTTTGACTCACTTAGAGCTACACTAGTTTGAAAGTGTAAGGGGAAAACAAAACAAAACAAAAAAAGATATGTAAAAGCAGGAAAGATTTGCTAGCAAGAAACATTGTTGCTCAACGGGTGAGCAAATATTAATGATTAATTATACTAACAGGCTGTGTTACAGTTATATAGTGCTAACGTTTGTAAGTGATAGGCATTTAAGATTTAAAAATATTACAGCCTGCAAGAGTTAGGTATTGCAAATTCTCAATCCATGTATTCCCAGGCCAGAACGAATCATTGTAATCATCCCCTCCTGCATAGTATAGCCCATAGAACTCCCCCCCACCCCACCCCCGCAAAAAAAAAAATTCCTAGAGATTCTTTTAGAAAAGCATCCAATCTTGATTTAAAAATAACCAGTGATGGAGAGTCCACCTTGACATTTAGTAAGTTGTTCCAATTATTAATGACTCTCACTAGTATAAATTTATACCTTATTTCCAATCTGAATGTATCTAGCTTCAACTACAAGCCACTGGATCATGTTATACCTTTATCTCCTAGACTGAAGAGCCCATTATTAAATATATGTTCCCCACATAGGTACCTACAAGTCACCCCTTAATCTTCTGTTTGTTAAGTGAAGCAGATTTTGATCCTTGAGTCTATCCGTTTAAGGGAGGTTTTCTGACCCTTTAAATCATTCTCGTGGCTCTTCTCTGAATCCTCTCCAATTTTTCAACATCCTTCATTAAGTGTGAACACAAGAACTGTATGCAGTATTCCAGCACTGGTCACACCAGTGCCAGACAGAGGTAAAATAACCTCTCTGCTCCTACTTGAGATTCCCCAATTGGTTTTAGTGAACTGTAGTAGCTTGGCGGCACCGCCACAATGCCATCCAGAATTGGCTGGTGAAAACCATCCCGCCATCCCTGGAGAAGATCACCGTCGACTCTGCCATCCCCGGGACAGACAGCCGACTGCGATCCAACATTGTCGTGACTGACGCAGAAAAGAAGAAGGTCCTCATGGTAGACATCACAGTGTCATTTGAAAACAGGTCACCGGCTTTCCACGAGGCCCAAGCACAGAAGGCGTTGAAGTACACCCCACTGGCCAACACCTTGAGAACCCAGGGCTACAAGGTCCAGATCCATGCCCTGGTCATGGGAGTCCTGGGCGCATGGGACCCCCACAACCAGTCGGTGCTGAGAGCGTGCGGAGTCAGTTGACGCTACACCCGGCTCATGAGACAGCTCATGGTGTCCAACACCATCAGGAGGTCCAAAGACATCTACACAGAACACATCACAGGACACCACCAGTACGAGGTCGAGTAACCGAGAACGCCGACCAGGGAAATAACCCACTTCCTCCCTTCCCTGACAAACCGAGGGACGCATCCCACCCATGTACTTATTTTTTACACCAATACTGACTTGGACTCTCAATACATTCCATGGGTGGTATACATGAGCCCATTTATCCACTGACGCTTTAAAACCTCCTACACCCCAAACTGGATCTATGCTGGTTATGTGATACGCATGTACCTCGTGAACCTTGTAACTGATACTTGCAATCCCCCATAACCCAAGCCCAACCCCACATGTACAGTACCTTCCTTCTTAACTTGTGTAAATTTGATTTTAAAACATTAACTTTAATATAAAATTTTTTAATCAGTTAGCCACCACCTTCTCATTCTTAGCAGATTACTCACCAGAGAGAAAGTGTTAAATCTGGCATGTTGCTCAGGTTAACCCTCTGGCTATTGACATTTCTCCAGTCCTCCCCTTCCAACATCGTAAACAAATGATCACAGTAAAGTAGAGTCTGTAGGTGTCTCTAGTAGGGTGACCAGACGTCCCGATAAAATCGGGACCGTCCCGATTTTTCAACGTTTGTCCCACGTCCCGACCGATGCTTGGCCTTTTGTCCCGATTTCTGGTCTTCTTCCGTTTTTTTTTTTTTTTGCTCAACAACTTCGGGCGAAAGTCCCGATTTTTGGGTGTTCTCATCTGGTCACCCTAGTCTCTAGTAACCTGGTAGGGTTAATCCTCAGACTCAGTGCCATAGTCATTTTGATTGCAGCATTGTTGGAACTATGTTGGTCCCAGGTAAAATATATATATATTTTTAAACCAACTTCTGTTGGTGGAAAGTACAAGAAATCAAGCTATACAGAGCTCATCTTTTTCGTGTGTAGCTCAAAAGCTTATATCGTCCACCAACAGATGTTGGTCCAATAAAAGATATTGCCTCACCTAACTTGTCTCTTTCTAATAACTGAGTCTTTCAACAGTCATGAGCAGAACATATCTTTTCATAATTAACTGAGTCACTAGAGGTCATGTCTCATAAAAGAAAATAATTAGGGGGAAAGAAATTAAATTTGTATATCATTTGACAATCCTCTTTTCACACAGATCTTCCTCTGGCAATTCTTCACCCATCAGTCATGGCAAAGCTGATGCCATCTTCATTTTTCTGGTGAATTCAGTGATGCCAGTTATTTTAAGCAATTTCTTGCACTCGTTTCTTTTAAACTGTAACAAGTTCCAAAAGAAAGAAAATAAGTAACTTGCTGTAACAGCTAATTGCTTTCCACAGGCATCCAATACATTCAGCAATCATATACCACCTGTTTAGTGAGTCCCAGCATCCCCCACCTATCAGAATCTCTTTCAGTACTCCCTGGTATCAGAGGAGATTGTTTTGATCTGCAAGCAGGTCCAGATGGTGCTTCAATGTTGCCCCATTCTTTCCTTCTAGACAGCTGTCACTGCTGCTCTTATTTTCCAGCAGAGGGTGCACAAATGATCCTTTCAGAGTAAGTGATTAAACACTGTGGATCAGCAGTCAAATTACTGACTCAATCAAATCATCGTTATTGGAAATGGAATACCCAAGAATGCTCCCAATATCTAAATGCACCAAGAGCGACTGATGGGCTATGCGCTGTAGGTGTCTGATGGAGCACTGTACCAGGCAGGTAGTCACCAATCATCGGGTTCATTCCGAATTATTTAAATTGCTGATGCTTAACCACAAGAGTTAGCCTACTAACTTAGCTCACCTGGATACCTGTGTTCTGGAGTTAATTTGGGATTCCCACCCCCAGCACTGACAGAGTGGCATAGGCTATCTCAGCTTTCACCACAGTGAATATACCTTTAATAGCAACAGATGGTGTGCTGAGGATGCCTATATGAAGTGAAGTGCGAGGGAAGGAGGCCTCAAGGTTAAAGCAGAAGATAAACTGACAATCCTTTACTCCACCTTAACTGGTCTCTCACATGACTGGCTCCATGGGGTTTCTATTATTGGAAAGGGAAGGCCAATTTAAGCTAAAATGCCTGGAAAACTCCATGTCACTGACCCTTTGCTGCAAAAATACTCAAAAACAAATGCCAACAAAGACTAGTAATGCACAAAACTAAGTAAGAGCAACAAATGAAGTTACTGAGTGGGGTAAGTAATTTGCTGTCTTTTGAAGAAATCAATAAGGTAGACTAGCTGCTCAGAAAACCAGGGAAGTTACAGTAATAGTTTTTCATGTAATAAGTTAGCTCCCATTGACATTAGTCTATAATGTATAACAATGTCATCATTAACACAGCACACAGACTTACCGGAATCCTCACCTCTCCTACTCCCTACTCTGCCCGTACAACAATTTGAAGCAGCTACCCTGGAACTAGAGGGAAAAAATCACAATCATTGAATGGGAACAATGCGTTTTATATATACTTGTAACTCCAGAAATAATTTACAGCAAGGTAGACTGAACCACTACTTTATAGGCCAAATACAACACTTGCTAATGAATTACAAGACTGTCCACAATGTCCCACTTCAACAACAATAAAAATAATAA
Organism: Chelydra serpentina; assembly: GCA_037349315.1. Lineage (NCBI taxonomy): Eukaryota > Metazoa > Chordata > Testudines > Chelydridae > Chelydra > Chelydra serpentina. Next base: position 18,933,937 of record JBAIAC010000001.1, read on the forward strand.
TCTCTGTGAAATGCATACAACTGTTATTATATGTGCCACAAATCTTGTATTCCTCTAAAATCAATGGTTTAATATGGCCATGTTGATTTTCCAACCAGCATCCACATTCTTACCAGATTAGCACTGTAACAAGATGAATACTGGTACATGTTGTGGTATGCATCGTTTATTCTAAACTACCTGTACTGACATTTCATCTAGACAGTCCATATAGCTATCAGAAACTGTAAATACTTCCTCAGTTTGCAGCGACTAAGGCAGTTTCAAAATAAAGTAGAAAAGTGTCTCTATTTGGATAAGTTGGAACGCTGTTAAAGAAAAACAGGCACAGAATGTAATTTCAGAAGAAACAACAACAACTTAGTACCTTTCATACCAAGATCTTAAAGTGCTTTACAAAATGTGGGTAAGCAGTATTAATCCCACATTATAAATGGCAAAACTGAGACCCGCACAGAAAGTTCAAATGAGTTGCCCAACATCACACAGCAAGTTAGCGACTTTCAGAAACAGAACCCAGGCCACAATTAGTCTCAAAGCTCAACATCCTAGAACCACTATACATGCAGCCTAAACAACTTTTACATCTTTAACCTGTGCCCTTGGGATTGTGATCAGAAACCACCTCCTAACATCAAAAAATATTTATTTTTTTTAAAAGCGCGCTCTATAACAGTTAGGAAGATTACTTTGTCCACACTGAAAGCTATAGTCAATTTATTCCACTATAAAAGTAGAAGAAATTGTACACAAGAGCATTCTGTTGAAAAAGTGAAGGTCTCACTATGCTCAGCTAAGTCAGCCTCCATTGTATAAGTTTGCCAGTTCCCCAATAGCTTGGTACAACATCGGGCTCAAATCATTGAATAATGAGGATCTCTCTTCCATGAGGAAATTCTCAAAAATTAAAACCCAATTAATCAAGTTTGTAAAATCACTTACTCTTCAAAAATTGTCACACCTGAATGTTAAATCTGAGAAATGAACTGTTTCTTTCAACCCATAATTACCTCCTTACAGAAGCTAAAAGCATTTTAAATTTTGCCTGTACAAGGGAACGTCTGAAAGGACAATTTGCTGGAGGAATGAGGCTGACTCCCACATCAGCAAAAATCCTACTTTATACTTCAATGTGTAATTAAATATATTAAATATTTTCCAAAAAACAAATTGGACAAAAGATTGAAAACAGTTCTCAGAACAGGGGAGACCAGATATTAATCCCCTTAAAAAGGGATGAGAGAAAATGTAATACATGCTCGGAAGGGGAACTTATCTTTTTTCAATGTATAAATTATCCTTCTAGATAAATTAATGGCTATTTTTTCAGGAAAGGTATATTTTCCACTTGTCAAGTGTTAAAATATATTAGTCTCCAAGCACAGCTGCATAATTCAAATAACTTCAAATGCTATGCAATAAGTTATATCATTTGTTTTCCAAATCTACAATAGCATTTATTTACTCAGAGTAAAATTTTACAATTACATGAAAAATATCCAATAAAATATGTTTTGAACTGAAAGACTAATTCAGTCTATTGTGAAACACGAGGATTAACAGGACACCGTCAATCTGACAAATCACACTTCTGTCTGAAAATATTTTATGTACCCTTGTTACAATTAACAACAAAGGTGACTATACTTGAAAAAGATCAGAGAAAAATGTTTCCCCGGGTTTACTGTGTCATTTGACAGCTTTGTCTACAGTCAATTTTAGTTTCCCCAGTCCTGCCAATTTTCAGAGGAAATCAGAGCACTGCTTGAGAGGTACCACTTCCTTCCCAAGGGCAGATCCAATAATGGACTCTGCCATGTTCACCCCACAAATTGTTGAATGTGTACCACCACACAGAGAAGCAGGCTCTCAAACAAACACCATGCCCAAACCTCACTCCACCCACAGAGCTCTATACAGCTTACTGCCCATCGCGTATTCCACAGTGTGGCATCTGGTGAGGCGTCTCTCTATAGCAACTTGAACTTCCAGCTTCTGAGCAGCAAATGCAGAAACACCCCAGGCACCTGAGGCTACAAACTCTAACGATTCCTGGAAATAGAAGCAGTGGTCAGCTCAAGCTCCTTTTGCTTGAGAGCTCCTGTCTTCCTTCCGCTCCTTTGGGCAGCTGCTGGTGACTGGGCATCCCTCTTCCTTTTGCTCTTCACCAAAGACTCCTCTTAGGAAGTTCTGGTCCCTTCTTACTTCTTCTGATGAGGTTGTATATGCCATTGCTATTCCAGGTGACAGGCCTAAAAGGCTCCATGTGCAGCCACAAGTCTGACACCTATTTAGGACTGGCTCCGTCTATACAGTCATGCAGTTTCCCTTGTTGGTCATGTGTGCCTTTAACATAGCAACAAGGGAGAAACATTTTTAAAATAGGGGAGTGTGACGGTAAAACCAAAATATAGTAATTGGCAGGAGGATTCAAGGGCAAGCTTAGTCCCTGAAAAGTTTCAAGTTGGTGGGGTTCCTTTAAAGTCCTGACATGCAATGTGAAAAATGCATTTCAAGTTATTGTGAACCTCCAAATAGGACAGGCCGATAGGAGAAATAATGACTTTGCCATGGACCAAAACTTGGTCTCATGTGAAAAGCCAGCATAAACTGGCAAGGTAGGCAACAGGTCCTTCCTACAGGCTGTAGTGCACCAGAGGAGACATTATGTCCTCCTGAAGCATGAAAAAGGTATTTATGTCCTACTAATATTGGGAAAGATACTATTAGTACTGAGTTCTTCAAAAGGCATTCTGGTAGACCACTTATTTGGTGGTTCAGCTCCTCAAGAGGATATGCCAGAAAATGCATTGGGCTCTCCCCATGCCCGATACCACAAAAGTGTGTGCTGTAACTCATTTTTGGCAACTCAATCTTCAAAAAAGGAGCCCACCAAGGGGATGCTGAACTAAGGACCTGCCTAGACTAACAAAAAATGTGCACTGAAATAACCACATTGATGTAGTTACACTTGTGCAGATCCACTGCCCTGGAGCAAGCATAGTCTTGCACCCAACCCGTGAAGTTGCATCAGTGAAATGCCTTGGAATAGCTATATCGGTACCAAAAAAACAACAACAGTAAGGACAGGGCCTTAGAAACTTGCAATGGTGCCTGCTTTAGGCAACTATACTACCTTTCCCTATCAAGTGTCATTTGTATTTGTATGTCCACATCTGTGGAGACAGATGTGATCCTCTGTAATGAAACATATGGTCTTAAACTGGCATTGTTTGCAAACAGGAGGAGCTTCTGGCAGGAGAGATTTAACATGAAGTGTTCTGCGGGCTACCCCTCTTAACCCATCTTTGGTTAGATCCTCTTCTGTGCTGAAACTAGTAGGCTACTTTGTGAGTGGGCACAATGCCAACTTAACAGATGGGCAGGAGCGAAGTCACGCCAAAGAACCAGAATGTGCATCTAATTTGATAATTAGGGTCTGAATTCCCCTCCAGAAATATTCAAATGGCAGTCTATGCTGAATTTCCATGCTGAAATGTAAGAGAATATGATTATACGACTCCAGCTCAGGAGTGGGTAAATTTTAAAAATTAAAAAGAAAACAAATCAGTTTGTCAGCCACAGAGGGAAAACTGCGGGCTCCTGTCATTCAGGATTAGTGTTCTTCAAGAAGAGGAAAGACAAGCATTAAGATTAAGCCTTTATCCCCCAAACAGTTATCCATGAGGGTCACCTGCAAATCTTGGCCAAAAGTGTTCTGTGGCCTTGCTGAAATAATTTATGCTGAATAGAGAGAAAAAGGAGGAATTGATGGCCATTTTACAAAGCATTAAACACAGCTTTCCTGTCCCCAAGAAGTAAAAAAGCTACTGGTTAGTCATAAGCAAGTGACAGAGTATGTACAGCTCAGTGGAAACAAAAAACACCAACTATAAAAATGTGTGGATCTACTTTGAACGGTTGACAATTACTGTCTTGGTTTTGATTTACTGTAGCATAGAACGGTCTACTTAAAAAAAAAGTAATTGGGGGAGGAGGGAGTAAAATTGGGATTGAATTGTAATTCCTTTTCCTATATTTGAACGTACACATTTTCATACTTTAATGCAGTGGTTCTCCAACTGTTAGCTGCAGACCTCTGTAGGAGCAGGATCGTCTCATGGACAATTTCCTCACCATCAACCCTAATCCTTTTCTTCTTGTTTTCCAAAATGTTTCATTCTGCAAATCACAACCACCAAAAGCTAAGTAAACCACAACTTGAGAACCCACAACTTTAATGCATCCCCCTCCTTCCCTTCATTTTTTCTTCTAAACCATTTATTTTAAAGATCCTCTTCTTATAAGAGCCAGTGGTGAAGGATTTACAGCTTTTTAAAACAAAACTATTCAGAGTAATATCACTATCAATCTGAGGATTTAGAGAGATTTGTTTTGTGTAAAGAAAAAAATAAATTCCCAATTCATCTTTAACCCTTATAAAGCACTAGAGTCTAATATCTGAGAGATTTAAATGTAAGCAGAGAGACACCCTGGCAGTGGTACTCATGTTGTCAATACTTGGAAACTATCTTTCCAAGCCCAGTGGCATTGTTAGGATTTTTCAGTCCTGAGCAGAGAATTTAGCCACATTTCTTCCATTACATTAAAATTAATGAATGATGTGTAGCTAAATCCCCTGCACTGCTTTGAAAACCTCAACCAGTCATTTATCATTGAAAGAACTTGCCTATGAAACCTGCTCTCTCTGAGAGTCTGCCAGAGTTTGACAATCTTGTAGGTATAATGCAAAACTTTCTTCTGTGTAAATTACCACTGAGGCAGGAATGCATAGGTGCAAAATATAACTTGGGCAACTCAATTCAAATCAAACAGTTAGGATGATTCAAAAGTTTTGTTTGTTTTTAACTTAATTGTTACTATGGTTATAGACCCGATTAAAAAAAAAACTAGAAGATTTCAACCAGTCATTTACTAAGCAATATTTCCTTTTTAGGTCTACATGGATTAAATGATGATACTTAGGGTTGGTCTTCACTACCAGGAGATCGATGCTGCTGCAATTGATGCATCAGGGATCGATTTAGCGGATCTAGTGGAGACCCGCTAAATCAACAGCAGAGCACTCTCTGGTCAACCCCGGTTCTCCAGCTCTCAGAGTAAGGGAAATCGACCGGAGAGTGTCTCCCGTCGCAGTGAAGACAACAGGGTAAGTCAACCTAAGCTATGTCGACTCTAGTTACGCTATCCATATAGCTGGAGTAGCATAATTTAGGTCGATTTACCCCCGCAGTGAACACAAGCCTTAGTAACTAGGAAAGCAGAAGAATCACAATGTAAAGAAAATTATTGCTGTGGAAATAAAAATAATTAGCATCATGAAGGCTTTATATCAAGGGGTAACTCGCCCAGTTAAAGTCAACATAGACTTGAGTGAACTGTGGTGTGAAACCTTCTCCCAGCTCTCCTGTTTGGCATTGCCATAGACTTCATTATAAGAAAGCATAGAAGGATACACCACAGGCATCACATGGCTTAACAAAAAGTACTGAAGAGACAGTGCTTCAACTTTTAGCAGGTTAGCAGCTTGAGTTAAAGCCTATAGTTGAGCCTGGGGTTGAACTCAAGATCCTAATCCAAGTTGTTGTAGCTTCACTGCTACTTTAAACTGGATTAGCTAACTTGAGTTGAGTTAAGAACACTTTTTTTTCCTGCAGTGTAGACAAACCCCGAATGATAGCTCAACCAACAAGCAAGCAAAGACCAAAAGATTGTCCAGCATGGCAGGCAAGCTATTAGGCATCTGAAAGAAACTGTAAAAGGAACCAACCAAAAGAATCCCTACATCAAATAGTATTTAGAGAGGGAAAACTTATTGGATTTAACAATATAGAAGACATGCAAAGAGCGGTCCATGATAGACAGGGATAGTGGCATCTTGTTCATGCTCTAGGCAATGTCCGATAGCGTCAGAAGACTTCAGAAATAACTCTGGGCTTCTAGAGGTCAGAGACTTTGCTTTGTGGTTTAAGATCACATTTCCATACCTCTCCTTGTGTTCTTATCTACTACTGTTCATGACCACATCTGAAACTTATCCCTTCTCTTCAACTATCTTCAACCTAGCGAGTTTCACACTAACAACATCTCATCTGAAAACCTTGAAGTATTATAAAAGAGAAAAAGTATGTCTAAAAAAACCACAACAACCATCCTTTTAAAGCATGGTGGCTGCCTTCAAAAAACAATCAATCGAACCAAGCCAAACAAACAAAACATTATGCCCACAAGGTACCTGCATATTCCAAACTTCTTACCTGGATGTGAACCACAAACAAACTATGCATCTCAAATACCGGACAACCTGTTCAGGAATGTTTTGCAACTGAAGGCTGGCCTGCTATACGTAGGCACCATGCCTACAAGATGCTCAGAACTCTCAACTTCCACTTTAGTCAATGGAAGTTGGAGGTATCAGCATCTTGCAGAGTGAACAGAAAGGCATTCTATAGGAGGCACTCAGCAAACTGCAGGATCAGGTCCTTGCAACTGAATTTGGGGTCAGAGCGCCTAAATGGGCATTACAGCTGAACAACTCATTTAGCTCTGCCAACTGTACAAGCCATTGAACAGTAACAATCCCAGAGAGGAATAGTCTCATGTTTTCCTAGCCTGAGGGTTATCACCACAGTGGCTATTGCCATTAAAAACAAGCCTGAGGCAATTTCACAGAGGTAGAAAGGTGAAGGTCTGTTTGTAAAAGGGAAGGAAGGCTGGGGAGGGGGGAAGGAATTTATATCCTAAAGTATCAAAGGAAAAAAAAATCAAAAGGTTAAGTAAAACCTGTAGAATCGCGCCATCTAATTACAAAAGAGTAAATCACTTTTTTCTTTTATCTTAAACATGAGAAAAAATAATTAGTGAAACAGGAACTTGTAATAGTCGTCTGCTGATGCAATATGTGACAAAGGAAGTATTGTTTAGCCCTCGAAACACATGAGAAAACCTGGAGATTATTTTAAGGACAATTCTATTGTTTACTAGATTTTTCTGTTCTTAATTTAACATTTATTTAATATGTATAATTTTATATTTTCAGTACAAAAGAATTAACTTAGAATGAGCTGTTAGAAGCCTCCAGCCTCTTTCATGCATTAAACTTTAGAGCAGTACTTCCTTTGTCATAAAGTACTGTGCTGATCCTCCAAACCTTTGCCACATGAGCTGCCTAATTGGCTTCAATGGGACTAGCTGCAGGAGTAAGAGCTATCAGCAAAAGGCTTTTTGGAATTGGGACCTATGTCAGCAGACTACCCACTTGCTGAGAAGCTGCAGTACCAAGGCAACTAATCATGACACACATCTAAATCATTCACAGTCACGGAGATACTGGATGCGTCAAATAGGAAAAATAGATTGACAGTTCAATTGTTAGATATTTTAGTACATATTGACTGTATTAGAATGTAATATATTACATGTGCATTTTGAATTGTATCTGTATCTCCTGCACTAGGTGCCATACCCACTCTATTTAATTATGTTGCTCTACAACTGTCTCATTCAAAAGGTCATTGTTTAAATACTACAACTCTCAAATGTGCATCTTTCAAACTGTGTTCACTCTCAGCTCTCTCTTACTCTTTACTCATTTAGGACTGGATAAAATATAGAGAGCTGCAGCCTCACAGTGGCAGGAAAAGGACAGAATAATCAGTTTTTCAGGCATGAAAGCCAGGTATTTTGTTTGATTTATTATTATTATCTCCACCACCACCACCTTTGGCCCTTAGAGTGTGTCCTTGTAATTTCTCACTATGTGTCAACCAACACATCTGTGTTTAAATAAGCTCTGTACACCAACTACTACCACAGATGTTTGACAGTGTCCTTTGCCCACACTTCCACCAATTTCACACCGTGTTGTAATTTATTCCTACAGATTTTTTTAAAACAAAGATCAAAGGGCAAGGAAACTCAGAGGTATTGGTACCAAGTGGATTTTTGACATTCTGCCTTTAAACGTGGTGTGCATGTTAGTGGGGCATATGTGCTATAAAATCCAATGTGATAATTTTAATTAACATTTCAAGGTTACACACACACACACAGAAAAAATGATAATTTCATTATCTGATGTGTTTACGATCCCTAGCAGAGGAAATATAACTGTGGAGATGTATTTTCTGGGCAAGTCTAGACATTACTTTTTCAAGGCAGAACCCTACAATGAGCGTGTCAAAAGGCAACACGACACTGCTATCACAAACAATATTAGTGCCTACAGTCTGTAACAAAATGTTTTAGTTTGCAGGCTTATGAAAAACCATAGAAAAGAACAAGGCTTATGTTGCAAGTAAATACGGTTGGCTACATAAACTGAAGGCACAAAAATAAACAAAACAGCTGCTAGATGAGAAGCTTCCTCCTACTGCACAAAATAGTTCCTAATTTTTTTTTAATTAAAAAAAAGGTAAGTAGTTGCCAACATTGACAAACTGTTCTCTTACAGATGCAAAGCAGAAGAAGAGAAGGTATCAAATACATAAAATAAGGCCCTGATCCTGCAACGAGCTCTGCCCGCAGACGACCCCGTGACTAAACAAAGTTCCACTGACTTCGCTGGCTCCATGCAGGCACAGGTCTCAGGTCTACTCCCACAAGGAGTTCATAGCAGGACTGACGCCTCAAACAACCCAGCACTGTTGAGGCAGTCAGGGTTATGGGTTCCAGTGGGTATACGAAAAATACTGGCAATACTGTCAATCCTACATGTTCAACAATCAAGAGATGAATAATAAATAACGTTTATTTACCTTTTGGTTTTTGAACCACTAGGAGGCATGCAGGTCATATTTCCAAGCTTTTCTCTTCAGCCATGAGAGCTAGAGACTTAGCTTTCCTATTAAACAAAACAAAACAAACAAAAGAAGGATTCTCACATACTTATTTCTCTCCAGGAGATGAGGCTTTAAGTAAGGCCCTGTCTACACTACAGTTTTGTCGGCAAAAGGCAGCTTTTGTCAACAAAACAGCGGAGATGTACATACTACAATGCTCCTCCCGCCGACAAAACTCTCCTGCTTTGCCAACAATATCAAATCACCTCAACAAGAGGCTTTGGTAGCAAAATTAGATTGACAAAGTGTCAGTGGAGACACTGCATTCATTACATCACCGTAACTGGCCTCCAGGAGGTTTCCCACAATGCCCATCATGACCACTGTGCTCACAGTTTTGAACTCTGTTGCCCTGTATCCAGCTACACAGACATGGGCCCATCCCCTTTCAAAGCCCCAGGAAGTTTTGAAACTGCTCATCGTGGAGAGCTCACATAGCTACTGCTCAGTTGAGCATGCCAGCTCCCAGCAGCAAACGCCCTCCTGCCAGGACTACAGGGGAGGGGGTGGATCTCCTTGGTTTGAGGGGAGAGGAGAATGTGGGAGAACTCGGAGGGAGTCACGGAATCAAAACATTAACGTGGAATCCTGCTCTCCCCAGCACTAGGACCACAGTGGCAAGCAGGCAGCTGCTACGCTGGGCAGGGGAGGGGGGAGAAGCAGAGCCAGGGAGGGAGGCGGGGGCTGATTTGGGGTGTCCCTCTCCCCCTGCTGGTTTACTGGTCTCTGCTGAGCTGGGGTGGGGGAGAAAGGGAATAAGGGGATACCAGCTATCTGTGCACCAGCCTCAGGATTGGTTGCTTCCGGCTGCTGCCTGAATTTAGACAGACAGCATGCTGATACACTCACTCTCCCCCAAGGCACACACTTCCCCAACACACACACACCCCACAAACGTATTAACCTAAGAAGCCAACAAAAGTGCGTGTGTTCAGCTGTGTCAGTTTGGTCACATTACTGAGTGCTACTTTAAAAAGTGATTTAAAATGTGTTACTTTTTGGCCACACACAATCAAACAATGCCAGGCTCAGCACACTACACCAACACACATTACTGTGGCTCAGGGCTTGTCTATACTGACAAGTTTTTTCAATGAAACTAATGTTGACAAGGACAAATCAACAAAAGCAAAGTTCCCAACTCATGTTTACGAATTTGCTCCCTCTGTTGACAGATCATGTCCACATTCAGGGCCTTTGCTGACAGCGAGAGCAATGGACTGTGGGTATGTATCCCACAGTGCCTGGTGACACCATCCGTCGCTAGGTGTTGTGGGAATGCGGAAATGGAGCACGGCGCATCTTGGGATGTGCAAAATGTACCGTCATGCACCGCTTTGTGTGCCACCCCTCCAAAGGTTTCTGGCTTCCTTTCGCGCCGTTTTTCCAACTGTCATTCTTTTGTAGTGCGCGCCAGCATCTCCAGTGAGAGAGGATGGATCCCGCACTTCTCTCCTATGTGCATGTTAGCTGTCGTGAGGACATCGTGCATGGCACAGTTACTCGCAGAGTTACTCGCAAAGGATGAATCACAGGCACCCGAGTGTGATATGGACGGCAGCAACTTATCAGTGCTTTGTGCATTCACAGAGCAACTGCATATGGTAGACTGTTGCTTTTGGGCTAGGGAAACAAGCACTGATTGGTGGGATCGCATTGTCATGCAGGTGTGGGATGACGACCAGTGGGTATAGAACTTTAGGATGCATAAAGCAACCTTCATGGAGCTATGTGCTGAGCTCTCCCCTGACCTGCGGCACAAGGACATCAGATTGACAGCTGCCCTTCCGATAGAGAAGTGTGTTGCAATCGCTGTGTGGAAACTGGCGAATCCAGACTGCTACCGGTCAGTCGCAAATCAATTTGGAGCAGGAAAGTCCACTGCTGGGGCTGTATTACCAAGTATGCAGGGCAATAAATCACATCCTGCTGCATAGGACTGTGACTCTGGGAAATGTGCATTAAATAGTGGATGGCTTTGCAGAGATTCCCCCTAACTGTGGTGGGGCGATTGATGGTACACACATTCCAATTTTAGCGCCAGACCACCTTGCCTCCGAATACATCAATAGGAAGGGATACTTCTCCGTGGTGTTGCAGGCACTTGTGGGTCACCGGGGGCGTTTCACGGACATCAATGCAGGCTGGTCTGGAAAGTTGCGTGACGCACGCATCTTCAGGAACAGTGGCCTGTACAGAAAGCTGCAAGCGGGGACTCTCTTTCCAGACCACAAGTTCACAGTGGGAGATGTGGAAATGTCCATAGTAATCCTGGAAGACCCGGCTTACCCCTTACAGCCCTGGCTCATGAAACCTCACACAGGGCACCTGGACAGCACCAAGGAGCATTTTAACAACAGGCAGAGCAGGTGCCGCATGGTAGTTGAATGTGCCTTTGGCCATTTGAAAGCTCGCTGGAGGTGTTTAAATGGCAGGCTAGACCTTACCGAGGATAATGTTCCTGTAGTCATAGCCGAGTGCTGCACTTTGCATAATCTGTGTGAATCTAAGGGTGAAATGTTTGCTCAGGTGTGGAGCACTGAGGCAGAGCGCTTGGCTGCACAGTTTGAACAGCCAGATGCTAGGGCTGTCAGAGGAGCCCAGAGGGCTGCTATTAACATCAGAGAGGCTTTGAGGAACCACTTTGACAATGAGGAGCAGAAATACGTCTGCTTTGCAGTTGCTTCCCTGGTGCATCTATGTACAATTTTGGGGCCCAAGCTCCATGCAACACAATGGTTTAGAAGCCTGTTCCTGAGAGTGACTTGATTGCTATACGCTTATGTAGAACACAGAATAAAAACACTGTATCATTAAATACCTTAGCCTTTATTTATTGTTAAAAAAGGGTAAATCCTCACAAGTGTGTGTAGCTCCCGCTATCATAGTGCAAGCTGTGAGAGGGGGTGGAGTGATGGGGAAACTCAGGAGTGCTGTGAAGTGAAAAGGAATGTGTGGGCAAGAGAGGGGGGCGGGGTTGGCAAAGAACTGTGCATCTGCATGTGCTGCAGTGGAGGTCGACCATAGATCTGCTCAGTCTGCAGCTGTACCAAAGACGAACATCTCTCTCTGATCCTCCATAACTTTTATCATCCGCTCTGTCGCTTGCCTAGCAAAATCAGCATTCTCTTTTCTGTCCTGCCTTTCAGCTTCCCAGCACTCTTTCCATTCCCTGGTCTGTCTCTCATCACGCTGCAGCACCTCCCGGAACATGTCTTCTTTGCTGCGTTTAGGGTTCTTCCTTATCTGCAGAAGCCGGTCCGCGGGGGTGCGTGGTGTGTTCTTCAAGGTCTGTGCTGAACAGAAGAGGGATGGTTACATTCCAGCAAATGATTGAAACATTTTAATAGGAAGGGACTTTTGCTAGTTGAAATCACTTTCTCTCTGAGATTCTAGGCAGGCACACAGCCCCATGAGCACCCCAATCATTGTGAGTTTCGGGAGTGGGGGGAAGGCAGTTGTGCATATGGACATAAAGGTCATAGCTTGCAGGGCAGCTTTGCAGGGAACTCATTCTAAAATTATCCCACACTTTTTCACAGGCGGCCAAACTGCTGGCTGACATCTCGCTGCTGCAGGTGACCAGAGAAACCAGGGCTCAGCTGCTGAATGCTTGTGGCTTTCACCCCGGTCTATATGCTGCTCAGCTATGTGCCGCTTTGGTCCCAGCTCCAGTGATTGCTAAATGGCATGGTACCGTTTCCTACAATGGGGGAAACTAACAAGGCTGCAATCCCTTGGAATTTGCGGCAGAGGATTAACAAGTACCTCTTGGAAACTTTCCAGAGTCTCTCTCTGGAGGATTCCTTGCAGGTCTCGATGTCCAGCGACACCCTGCCTGGCCATGCAGATTAGCTACACAGGGCAATGTCCAGCTCACAGAAAACACTTTTAGATTCCCTACACAAGCCACAGCAATTTACCTGGAATCTCATCTGCTTCCTGCTCCCCGTTGAGCACTTCTGGAGTGGAGAAAAGTTCCTGGCTGCCTGCCCCACCAGGCGACCACGCTGGGAGCACCACATCCTCTTCTAGCTCGACTTCTTCATCCAGAATTTCAGCCTGTGGGTTACTCCCTCTTTCTGCTGCCTGCGAAATATCCACGGGGCTATCGGCGATGGAGGTGGGATCACTACTGAGGATAGCATTCAGCTCCTTATAGAAACAGCAGGTCTTAGGTGCACTACTGGAGCGATGGTTCGCCTCCCTTGCCTTATGGTACGCCAGCCTCAGCTCCTTTATCTTTGTTCTTCACTGCTGCATGTCCCAATCAGAGCCCTTTTCACACAAGCCTTGAGAAATTTGCTAATATGTGTCCCAATTCCTATGGGTCACTCATAGCTGCGACTAAACAAACTCCTCTCCCCATATATTGATCAGATCCAACAACTCAGCAGTAGTCCAAGTGGGAGCACGTTTGGTGCAACAGCCAGCCATGTTCACCTGGGAAGCTCTTCTGGGAAGCCAGCAAGCAGGAAATGAGATTTAAAATTCCCGGGGCTTGCAACGGGGAGGGGAGGGTTGGCTGCAGGGCAGCAGAGTTCAAATCACTGACCAGAGCAGCAGCAGGGGAATTGTGGGATACTTTCTGGAGGCCAATAAAAATCAGAAAAAAAAACCTGTGGTGTCTACACTGCATGTTTGTCGACAATAAAGGGAGGGGAAAAGAGTCTCTTGCAGGGATAGAAGTTTTTTGTTGCCAAAAATAGGCTCCCCTGCCCCCCCAAAAGTCACATTGCAGTGTGTACGCTATTGCTGTTTTGTCGCCAAAACCCAGTTTGGGGCAATAAAACTTGCCAGTGTAGACAAGCCCTCAGTGTTAATATGCTCCTTCAAGGCATTCCCCAAGCCGAACAGCCCCCCGTTGGGCTTCTCTTATAGCCTTGTGTTCATAATGCACAGCACAATGCTGAACAGCAGTGCAGAATCCATGTTACCAGGGCAGTTAAAAAGGGGCTAGCAATCTAGTAGAATGCCCATGGAACAATGGGATTGAGAAACCATCACTTGACACTGTACCTGCCCCCATGAGGCATTGCAAACCCTTCCCAAAGTGCACTGCAGCCAGTTGCACAGTGGGATAGCTACCCACAGTGCACTGCTCTCTGTGTCGATGCAAGAGCTGCTAGTGTGGATGCGTTCTACCGACACAAGGAGCATAGTGTGGACATCAACAGTGGTTTAATTACAGCAGTGGCTGTATGTCAGCATAACTTGCGTCAACAAACCTGTAGTGTAGACAAGGCCTAAGAAAACAAATAACACAAGACTTTCAATAAAATTACAAGAGTTAGCAACACTATAATGGTCCTAATTCTCCACTTCTTTGCATCTGGAGCAGTTATTTATACCTGTTGAAAGTAAGTATATTGAAGAATATTAATTTTGTCTTTATCACCACAGTAATACTGGGCAATCCTGCTTATGCATTTTTGCTACTGTCCAGTGGACAGCAAGTTAAAAAGAAAATCTCCTCCAAGGTATGCATGCTACAAATTGAATGGATTCCTAATGAGAACCTGAGGTTGGCAAAAAAAGCAAGCAAATAAACTGCCAGGGTGTGAGCAGTACTATTCCCACAGGCTTTGGGCAGACCTGACTCTTGTGAACAAAGCAGACCACACAGGTCACTTAAGCAGTGAGAAGTGCACTGCAGGACAGTGGTGAAAAGACTCTTTGTGCAGTTACCGATAGGATAACCAGACAGCAAATGTGAAAAATCAGGACAGCGGGTGGGGGGTAATAGGAACCTATATATAAGAAAAAGCTTCAAATATCAGGACTGTCCCTATAAAATCGGGACATCTGGTCACCCTAGTTAGCGATATTGTGTGATCGGTTTCTGTCCATAATAGCACTACACTAGCGGAGTTAAGAACTTTACTCAAAGCAAGTCTAATCCAAAACAGAGATGTGGTCACCTGTGCACCACTGGGAGCATGTCTATGGAACTGTTAAAGGCATGCTAAGCTGTCCAAATGGTAGTTAGTATACCAAACTTCTAAGTGTAACCAAAAGTACAAAATTATGTTACAAAAGAGATTGCTTGATTCACCAAGAAACTGGACTACCTGTAAATATGTACTTTAAGTGTCTCCTGCTAAGTTTTATACTGCTATAATAAGTGGATATTCCAGTCTCTTATTAAATATGAATATCCCCCACTCCTATAGATTTGCATATGGTAAGAATTATCAAAGCTTGTGAACACAGATGTCATATAAAATCTGTTTTATATTTTCAAACCACCACCAAGTGGGAGATCTATTAGGTTACAAAATTAGAAAGAAGCCTGTTTGGTTCCCTACTCCATCTTTCTTCCAGTACGGAATTACTGGTGCTTTGTCCAGTCTTCTTGTTAGTTCTGTAAGTAATGCAATTCCCTCTGACATTCTTGAGAAATTATTCCACAGCCTAATAGAGCTGATATCAGGAAGTTTTGCCTGATAGAGAAAAATGTAGGTTGCCTTTCTTAGTATCCATGAAACACCTTTTATTTGCTATTCTTTTTCATCACTAGGTCTCTGCCAACATTACAGGTTCACAGGATTCTCCCTTCTGCTGAATGTGTTTCAGACTGTTTTCCCCAAACATATTAGCATACCTCTTTTCTAAACTGAATCATGTTTTGTTATTTCCTACTCAATTGTTATTTCCTTCATAGCACACCTAACAACCCCTGCATATTGTAAACCCAGAAACTTGGTACTACATCTGCTAAAATAAAAACTATACTCTAAACAGTCACTCTGCTTCTAAAAAGGCTTCCACATGCTCAGTGAATTCAAAATCATGCCCTACAATATTGAAAAATGTATTGCTTGATCTCTCATATCTATCTTCTTCCTGCAACTGAACTTGACACCGGAAGAATCTCCAAACTCATCTACGAATGAAGTTATTATCCCTGATTTTATAAAATCTTCCCCTACTCACACTATTTGTTTCATCCTTGGAATGTTCCAGGATAATTAATGACTTCCTTTACTGTTATTGTCATATCCTTTGTACTGGTATCTGAAACATAGCATATCATTCTGATTGACTGCAAAACACCACATGGAGATGTTGAGAAGTACATTCACTTCCATCCTCTTTACAGCTACATTTTTTGGTTGGAAGGATTAGATTTTTTTAATCAGTAAATGTTGGTAAACATTAACATAGACATACACAAATCAAGGAAAAATATTTGCTTATTTGACCATAAGCAAAATTTACAGACAGGCAAAGTAAAAAAGATGCTGCTTGAGAACTTATTAGAATTTGATTTAAGGATATTTACTTAGTAAATTGTCATCATTGTATGTCAAAATATGTGTTTTAATTATTATAAAAGTAACTTTTTGAATCTCAATGGCTACTGCCATTAAATAACTGCCTGACCCCCTTATAATTTCCTGCAACTGTGAACATTTAAATTGATAACAAAATGCTTAAAACCTATAATTTTGTGCAACTGTGAAAATTTAAAAACATAAAAAAAATAAACATTGATATCTGTTGAAATTATTTAAAAAAATAAAAATTGAATTCTGCCAAGCTAAATATAAATGAGGCTACTTAGGATCAAAGAACAACCAAAGCTAAGTGGCATGTAATAATATGCACTGTTCCTTGAAGTTAACTGTTGGAAGTCCCTTTTATATTACAGATTTAATTGTATGACATTTGCTCTATTGGCCTGAATACACAGTCTCACTAGACATGAATATTTACTTCAAATATATTTTATATGAAAAGAATTGAAAGAGAAATTTCACAGCAATTCCCAGAGACTTAATGACAGTTGTTGAGTATACTAAACATTCAGGCATGACCAGAGAACTAAGCTATTTGTTAACAAACTTCTATTGTATCACAAGCTGAAAATCCAAAATTAGCATTTGTAAATCAGGCTGGGAAATCCTATATTCACATTAACAGAGGTTAACATTACTGGCTCAAACAACAAAGAAGTGCAAATTGCCTCAAACTCATGCCCACCCCTTGTCAGAACAGATTAATTACTGCCTGGGTGACAATCTAGAAAGTCAAGTCAGGCTTTCCAGAAATCTATACAAACCACATTTATAACCTCTGTGGACAAAATCATTTGTATGGTCGGAGGTAACATCATACCCTTCACTAGACAAAGTTTAGAATGTTGCAGAAATGTACCTCATCTACGCTACTTGTTTATTTCATCAGCAGTGCAGCATTACAAACTCACAACTTTATATTACAGTACAACTCCATATTTTTGTAATAAATAAAAAAAAATATTTAAGTTATTATTATGTTCGCGACATGAGAGATAATAGAAAGAACTACAGTAAAGCAGAACATGGTTGGTAGGAAGAAGAAAGAATAGTAAGAAGTTATAGG
The DNA here is from genome assembly GCA_037349315.1 of Chelydra serpentina. Classification (NCBI taxonomy): domain Eukaryota; kingdom Metazoa; phylum Chordata; order Testudines; family Chelydridae; genus Chelydra; species Chelydra serpentina. Next base: position 18,951,165 of record JBAIAC010000001.1, read on the forward strand.
CCAGATCCTCTGAGATGTTGAGTGCCTCCTGAAGGCTGCAAAGCAGCCACAGCTCCAAATGACTTCAGAGGAATTTGAGGGTGGTCTGCACTCTGTAAGAGGTGCTCATCCCTTCACAAGATCAGGCATTATGACAGTAAACAATTTCTCTCACAAGCCATGTTCCCAAAAAATCATTTAATTTGAAATCAAAATATGTTGCAGGAAATATGCAACTCTAAATGTATATTTAATAGTTTTATCATTTTAAATTACTTCTCCAACCAAGAAACCTTCAAGAAACTAGCCAGCTAATCATTACTAATGAGAACAGCAGATAAGAACAAATTTGTTCAAACAAAACTAAAATACATGTGACAGCTTCTACCTTGTCTGCTTGTTGTATTCGTTCCTATACCCTTCCTTTTTTCCCTCTCTCTTCTCCCCCCTTTGGGATAAGGACCGTGCATTTCTTTATATTTGTACAGTACCTGGTACCTGCTGACTGCTACTGCAATATAAAAATAAATCAAAATAAGAAAAATAGAAGGAAATCTGAACACACAGTACATGGCAAAATAAGGCTGCAATACAATAGTATAATGCTGCAATACAATAGTATTATATGTAAAATATATCCACAAAAGTCTTTATAAAATGTAGTGTCTAGGATAAATTTTATACTTTAAGAGTAGTTTATATTTCCTAAATTTCACAAAGAAACTGAATAAAACCCGTTTTTGAAATGTAACCATCAGCAATGAACGAACATACTTGGTATGCTGGTGTTAAATGCTACATTATCTGGATAATACTCTCTTGTAATATTTTAGTTTTCATTTTTATGGCTGAGACACTACTTTAAGCACAAATGAATTGTGTAAGTGTCACTGAACTGTATAGAGGAAAGGGATTAAGTCGTATGCGTCTGCAAGAAATAAGTTTTGAGATAACCATTCCACCACTTTTTTTCTTTGTTCTCGGAGTGCCAGAGGCAAGCACACCTACTGCAAAGCAATAGCAGCCACCAGCGTAAGTAGAGAGGCTACAGTGCTGTTATCTGACTTTACCTTGATGTTGCACGTTCACACAGCTTTCACAAATCAGTTTTTGCAAACAAAGGGTCCAATGTGGCAAGTATCAGGAGCTACAATAAGTTAATTAGAAGAGTTCTTATGGGTTGGAGTGGACCAACTGGCCAGGAGGTTTCTTAGATAGCTTAAACCTTCAACATACTGTTGAGAGGGTAGGAAGTCACCAAACTGCTGACCCAACTCTGTGGCTCCAACCCAGTAGCTGAGAAACTCCACTAATGAAAGGTGCCTGTCAAGAGAAAGATCCAGGAGGGTCATAAATGAAGTATGTTAAGACCCCTCCCATAGCTAACTTCCAACCAGCCTCAGAGTTCATCAGGGATTTCTATGTACAATGAACCTTCATGTAGTTTTCCCACAAAGAGTGGAGTTTGCTTTCCTCATCTACATGAGTGTGTGATTTTCAAAAGCACTCAGCACTGGCCTACCTCTACGCTCAATGGCGCAGTGTTACTATTGACTGCAGTGGGAGCAGAACTAAGCCAACCTTGTGAGGCCTTTTGAAAGTCCCAGCTCTAATGTTTAGCAGCTTGGATGTTTTGTTTATTCTGTGACACAATAAACAATGAGGCCAAAGCTTGTGGCAATGTAAGTGAAGTAAGTGCTGTCTCACCAGCCCCAGAGGTGAGCCTTACCCATTGGTTGGGGGTTTAATGCAGGCTTCTCCAGTAGAGTTGCCCGGTCTTGTGTCTTGTGAGGGGAAGTCCTAAAGGGAGAGAACATACAGTAGGCACTAAGAAACTCGAGCAGGGAACTGACTACTAGTAGCTGAATCTCAGACTGCCAAACCCCCATGATCAGACCTGTCCAAACAGCTAGCTTTATCATCCTCATCAATAAAAGGCTGCAGCCAACTTTATCTACAAGTCAAAGTGTGTCTTTTCTCAAAAGAGGGAGTCCTGTGATAAGAGCTAATCTAAGAAACCTGAAGAATGTAAACTATTTTTTCTTGGTAAGAAAAAACACACCCAAGCACAAAGCTAGAAGGATTACTGTTGACCTCACCCTCTCTGCCTGATTTATCCTGGGTTATGGCCTGCTCCAGTGCCCATTGAAGTCAACATGCCTTGGATCAGGTACATAGTTTTTAAAAGGATGTCATCCTAAAAGGAGGACAAGCACCCTTCAGATTTGTACAGGAATGCTGGTGTCTCCCAAACTCAGGAAAGTAGAAACTAAGGCAAATATGTAGATACTCATCTTAATAAATACCCGGGGCTTCATCCTCACCGCCAACATGAAGTCAGCAAAAAACCTTCAGTTTTATTTTGTGAATAATGTTAAAATAAGGGAATTGGAAGGAAAGCCCAGGAGAGTCCCCATTTCTAGGATACTGAGAAAGCATTTATTCAGTGGCCAGAGCAGGGCACAGTTTAGCAGCAGATCCTCTTAGTTCCATTTGGCTGTGGAGAACTTTGCAGAGTTTGTGAATGTGGCTAGATAGGATACACTTTGTGATACGCAAGTTCTCAAACAGAACTCTTCTTCTCTGGCAGCATACACAGGCAGCAATGTTCATTTTACCTTAATCTGTAAGAACCCCTATCCCTTCTCTTTTTCAGAATTAGTGCACTCCACAGTTTGGACAGATATAGGGACTTTGACAAATCTTTGCAAATATTAGCCAAGTCCTTTATTCTGAAGTACTGAACAGATCTCTTGGTGAGTCTTCATTTAAGTGTCTAACACATTATACTCCTGATTTACTGGTATTATAAGCAGTTATGTACTATTGACCCAATCTGTCTGAAGAAACAGCTGCAACTCCTATTGATTTAAAAAGGGTATTTCTGCCCTCAGATAAAGGGATGGATTTGGCACTCTCTGTTTTCATTTTCAGTACACCAATACAGTTTTAAAATATTTCTTATTGTACTTTTTAAAAAATGTTACAATATGCACAGAAAAAGTTAATCTTAGTAATGTAACAAATTAGAAGTGAGGAGACATGTAGTAATTAAACAGTTTCTGTTCACATTTCACATCTGACATAGATGCAGAATTTTAACAAGTCTGTAGTTGTATTAAAATTTCAGAAATAATTCAGCAGAGTAAAAAGCATTCTCTATTGCTATAACTATTGAATTATTTTTCTGAAAAAGCCACTCTCACTAAATTACCCCAAGGTCTGCTCCTTACATTCAGAGAATGGCTCACATGTTTCTGACAGTTAGAATGTTTCTCACATTTACCACTGTCATGTAGATGTAAACAATTACCCCAATCCTCTTTTTCAAGAGAGAATTCAGGAATATTATGCACATGTTAAATACATGGGTAGTTACAATAAATTGTATAGAATATTTTTTTTAATTAACAAATTATGCCAAATAGAGTACATGATTTCAGGGACAGGTGCCAATGGTAATTGCCCCATGGTACTTTAAATAGAACCTAACTGCAGCTCGTCTCCCCTCTCCGCTAATCCTCACCACAGCCCAGTGTGCCCTCCATAATACATAATACAATATTATCTTACATCATGGTTATGTTTATTTCAGGACCACAAATGGAAGTCCCAAAATAGGCTTTCCTTTCCAGCATTGGTGTAGTTATATTAAGTCCTCTCATTACAGGTTCATTATTTTTAACTAAAAACCATCATCACACAGAAACAGAGCAATTGTCATTCTGTGTAAAATCAGCTGTCCACCTAGCCCGTTATCCTGTTTATGACAGTGGTTTATATACTATGTGCTTCAGAAGATGGTACCGGAAATCTCACAGTGGACAATCATGGAATAACCCCTAAGGCAAGTTTCTTCCTACATCATGTCAAAGAGTGGTTGACATACAGTATATATAAAATCCTTTTATAAAAAAAAATCCTACTTGGCCTCAATGATATCGTGTGGCATTGAGTTCCAATGATTAATTGCACATTGTGTTAAAAAAAACAACCCTACTTTTCATCAGTTTTAAATGTCTTGCTTTTTATATTCATTGGATGTACCCCTAGTCATGCATTATAAGAAAGGGTAAATAAGAGAACCTGGTTTACCTTCTCTATTCTACTTATTATTTTATATCCGTATCATGTCCCCTCTTATTACTTTTCCCCCTAAAACAGTCCCAATGTTTTCAACTGATCTTCAGATGGAAGTCTTTTAATTACTTCCCTTTCTAATTCTGCTATACCTTTTTTGAGATAGAGTGACCAGAAATGAACACGGTATTCTGAGTAGAGTGTGGCCATTGATTTAAATATTTTAAATTCTATCCTAGTCTTTATACATCCTAGTATTTTATTTCCTTTTCTGTTCACTGCGACACATTAAGTAGATGTAGAAAATTCACTGAAACCACCAAAACCCAAGTCTCTTATTCTTAGTGGATATAATAAATTTAAAACCCAGTAACATGTATGAGCAGTTCAACTATTCCTTCCAACACGCATAACCTTGCCTTTAATAGATGAAATTCAATGTTCATATTGTTTTGCCCTTTCATCTGGCTTTGTTAGGTCCTCTCGGTCTTCTCTAGTCTTGACTAACCCAAATAATTTTGCATCAGCAGCAAATTTTGGCACCTTACTGTTCAGCCTCTTTATTAGATCACTAACAACATTAAACAATGGTTCTTCAGAGTTCTTTTTTGCTCAGAGTCTAATTCAATTAGACTATTATCATAATTCTATTAGTATTACATAAAACAAAAACCTAACTAATGGTGGGCCCCAATCTTGGTACCCCCAGGCACTAGAGTAACAAAAATAATAAATAATAATAGAAATATACATCTTGTTTTATTTTTCACAAAAATGATAAGGGAAGAAAGCTGCAGTTTGTTAACTTTTCAAATTTTGGGTTTTACGCCTCACATTAGCAGAGCACCAGGAAAGTCCCTTAAAGAATGTCAAATTGGTATTAGATTACCCAAGGTTTCCTTTAATTCTAGAATACCAAAGGTTTGACATTTCAAATACCATGCTGACTCCCTTCAGAGGAATGCCTTTCATATGGATGTTTTAAGATTACTATTTCATTAAATTCCTAACTATCAAACAAAAAGTATTTTTCAATAGCTGCTTGAAAATAACCACAATTCTTTATGAGGCGAGCAAAAGTAGGAAAAACTGTGGAGGATGAACACTTAGAGCCAGAGGAGCTTTAAAATTCTTGTCCTTAAGCAATCTCTCAATTACTTTAAGCACACATTAGAGCCACATGTGGTCTTGAACAGGAAGAGATGCCACAATACAAAGCCCAAGCATAGGAAAGAAACTTATAAATGTAGATGCAATCTCCAAAGTCCAAAAGGGTCAATCCCCATGAAGGGGTTGGAAGGCAAACCACTGTGCACGCACAATTATGTCACACTTATTTTACCATGATCTAATGTTGCTAATTCACTAGAGTAGATCTAATTTCATTACAATATCATCATGCCAATGTCATTGCAAATAAAGGCAACTATAATAAACGGGATCCTGCAGTCCTTCCTCTCACAAAACTCCCCTTAAACTCAATGAGAATGATTTTTAAAATGACCATGTTATAGCATGTTATCAAGTACAAATCCAACATATTAGATAAAGTCAATGGAGACTGTATTATGATATCAAAAGAAAAATGTGCCATTTGCATTTTCTTAAAGGAAATGTATCAATAAAACTACGTTAAGACATAACACTGTAAACCCCAAGGAAATTCTGAGTCATAATTCTATGATGTCCTTTACCACTCACTGGAATCACTTATCAGAAGGTTCCCAGCACCCTACGACGATATAGTTTCACTGAGAAGCAAATATTTATTTTGCTATATGGGTGAAACATACAGAAAAGAGAGAAAAATATACACACAAACTGAATACATACTGCCTATTTGTTCTTGCGGCTAAAACATGGGTTTGGTAATCAGGAGATCTTGATTCCCATGTTCATTTCAGAAATTTGTAAAATTAGAAGAGTATTGATTGCACCATTACCAAAAAAAACCGTGACTCATGACTAAATAAAATGGGACAGAAATATTCAAGTGCAGAAGCTCTAGGGTAATAGTAGTAGCTCACCAATGGAGTGACTAAACGAGGTAAGTAGGCATTTATTTATCTAGTCTAGGTTGATTTCAATGTGGGTTCCCATTTTTCTTCTGGTCCTTTTCTATTTCCATCTCTTCAATGTAAACAAACATTTTGATATGTTGTTTATTGTAATTATTTGCTTTAAGCTTTTTATTAATTATTTTAATCTTAAAAAAACAAGGAAAACAATTTAGAGAGGTGGGAAAACAATTTAAAACTTTTCACCAAAAAAGTTGAAATTTTAGGGGCGGGGTTTCATTTCAAAGTGTTTGAAATGGAGCAATTTTTTGATCTTTTTACATTTCACAGATTTTGTTTTCACCACAAAACTTAACAAATTTTTTTTTGCTGATCAAAACACTCAATTTTTAATAAATTATAACAAACATAATCAAGAGATTTTTTTTTAAAAGAGGTGGAAATAGAACAGAAACCACACAAAAAAGGGGCAAAGGCATTTGAAGACCTTCCAGTGTAGCTAAATACGATTTTCAATAAAGGAAAAAATTAGATAAATTGCCTTACAACTTTGATTAAAAAAAAATTTGTAAAACAAAACAAAAAGTCCATGAATAATTTTGTCTGTGAAGAGGCCATTTTTTTGATTACAGATCTTTTGATTTGAAAAATTTACATACACTTTAATGATTTCTTCTTGTGGTTTTATTATTTTCGTTCTTGTTTTCTGTGTTTTTCCCATCATTATTGTTAGTAATATTATTAAAGGACCTAGATGCCTCAATCTGAAGTAGTCCCCATTGTACTAGGCAATTGTTTAAAAGAGAGAGGGGGGGGGGGAGAGCGAGAGAGAGAGAGATCATCCTTGCCCCCAAAGAACAACCTACCAAAAAAGAAAAGAAAAGACTATCAATAGCCAGACAGAAAATAACCAAACAATAGGCATGCAACACCTCAGAAATACAAACTTGATGCACTCCACCCCCACCCAATCTACTATTATTTAGTTTCCCAGACCCAAACCCACCCTTCCTCCCTCCTGTGCACATGCCAACCACCAGCCCAAAGTGCCCTCCTTTCAGCCTGCCCACCTCATAAAACAGCTGCAGGCTCAGTCTGGGAAAACACACTCACAAACTGGCTCAAAGCGTGTGAAGGACTGCTCCTGGGTAGTCTCTACATACACTCACTCATTTACTCTTTTCTTTCCCTGGGCTTTCCCTCACGTGGACCACCCCACAATCACTCTCTCCCAGCTCTTCCATCCACTTTTGTTAAGTCAACCAGACCAACGCACATTTGCTATTATCCTTCACTTTCCACAGGTCACCATCCCTCCCAAATTCTTTCCCTCCCTCCGATTCCACAACATCCACAACCACAATCTCTTCAGTCCTTCCCACCTAAGGTGACCAGACGTCCCGATATCAGGGGCTTTGTCTTAAATAGGCAACTATAGCCCCCTACACCCCCATTTAAAAAAAAAGTGACCTGATTTTTCACAGTTGCTCTCTGGCCACCCTATTCCCACCTGTCTTCTGGAGTGCCCTCTTCACTGTTTTCCTTCATTTTGGGCCAGGAGTCTCCCCCCTCAGAACACCCACTCAGGAGTCCATATTCCTGGAGCTCCAGAACTTTCCAAGGATCTCTGGGAGGGTCACAAGATGTTTCAAGGGGTTGGTAACCCACTGGTGAAAAATCACTTGTGGCATAACTCAATGCTGTTTGGGGGGGGGGGGGGGATTCTGCTGCATCCTATAGAGCTAATAGAGTATAGAGATGAGGAGTGTTGGCACATTGGTCTCCTTAACAGGCTGCTGCAGTTAGTTGGTGCAGTAGGAGCAAAGCAGGAGAATAGCCTAGTTGGGAGGGGAAAGAAATAGCTGCAGGAGGGAATCCATCTGGGAAGAGAGGGATCTGGTATGGCTGGTAACCAGGGTGATCACCCTGGGCTCTAACTTCTAGGGGTGCCAAATCAGCATATGTGGGGGAAATCCTTCAGCCTTTTTCTTTTTTGGGCTCAGTTACTTGGGGGCAAAAACATTTTGTATCTAGCATGACAAGACGGCTATAGCTGGCCCTTGGAACTGGCTTCATTTCTGCTGCCCCACCCTGTTCCATGACATGGGACTAAGGTCAGGACACAATCCTGTGCTCTAGGATTAATTTTGGGCTTCTCTTCCTGGCTCTGCCACACACTAGGATGTAACCTTGGGCAAGTCATTTAATATCTGTACCTCAGTTTCCCAATCTATAAACTAAGGACAATAATACTGCCTACCTCATGAGGCTCTGTGAAGCTTAACTCAACAGTATTTGTAAAATGCTTTGAGGTCCCAGATACTAAGTATTATAAAAATAAAAATTATTTATTAAAATATTACCTTACAAAAGAGTCTTTTACAACTTAATGGAGATTAAATCAATAGGGTTCTATGGAAATTATTCTGAACCACCTGTGTAATAAAGAATTATCTTAAATATCCCACAAATTTTAATACAGAACTACATGCTTTTAAATAAAAATAAAATTCCCTCAAAGTCTACAAATGGTCAATAGTTTTCTCACGGGAGAAATGGTCTTTACAGCTTGTTTCAAAAACAACAAAAAACTGCCCTTATGAAACTTTCTGTTAACATCAATGTTTTTAGGCACAAGAGGATTAAATCAAGATTGCTATAGAGTCCCTACACTATAACAATCTCTATTTTGGTAATTGTGCTTAATAAGTACACACAATCATACTATATACATCATAATTATTATGGCAAAAACGTATGCACATACGTAATATTTACACACAGAAGTAGTCCCAGTGGCTTCATTGCATAAAGTGAAGCACATGGGTAAGCCTTTGAAGAACTGGGACCTATAATTAAAGAACTGAGTATGAAAGCCTAATGAAAAACTTTCTAAGACATATTAAATAACTGCATTCTTACAATAGTTGTACCCGAGTTATAGTTAGGTTGTTAATACAATAGAACTGACTTGCCAACGCAGGAGCCGGATTTATTTATTTTTTTAAGTGTGCCTTTCATGCTACAGATATGCATGCAAAGCTATTAAATTCAAAGTCAAATAATACACTTGTGCTTTAGCACTATGTAATCAATTCCAGACCCAAAGTAAAGACAAATAAGATGAAAAATATCTGTGGTCCTTTGACTACACTGGTACCAAACAGTTTTCAAAAGCACCTCTGACCCTTTTTCGGGCTGAAAACTTTCTCCATGTTTGGTTTAGCCATTTTTAGCAGTTTGTGCAAATTTGAGTAAAAACAAAAACAAAAAAAATTAATGGAAGACTGTTCCATATTTAAGCAACAAAAACTGAGGCACAAGGCATCTGCTGGCATGTAATGACTAGCTGAGAAGTACATGAAGAGCCATTAACAACAGTGGCTAATTAATCCTCAAGGAACACCATTGTATTAGAATAGCTGTAACAACTGGGGTGCAAAAACATTTGAAAGTCACAGATTTTAAACGTTCTCTTGTTTAGACACATTGTATGTAAGAAGCAGCACTACGGGCTCCATCCTGCAGTCTTCATCCATGTGGGCCCTGATCCTGCAGTCAGAACTGCACAGACAGACCCCTTGTAACTGTACAGAGCCATCGGACCTTTACATGGGCACAAGGGTTTCCCCATACAGATGTGATTGCAGGCTTGGGGATCCAGCAGTTATCCCGTGGATTTAAAGGACTATCATTTGAATAAGGCTTCAGGACTGGGCCCCAAATCAGCAGTTTGCATGGCTCAAACTTCTATATCATGCCCACTGGGTTTGGATTTAGGCCCCAATCCTGAAAGAAACTCTGCTCAGGCAAACACCTTGTGTCTGTGCAGAGACCCACTGAAACCAAGGGAGGTCCATCTTCACAGTCATTTACAGATCATTGCCCAAATCCCATTCTATGCATGTATAAAAAACTACATTAACCTCTTATATTTTAAACCAACGAACAGCCTTCCTAAAAGGGCAATAGCAAACCCTGGAGTCTGTATGTCATTATGTTTGATACGACAATTTCAAATAAATGGTCAGAAGAGACTAGACAACGGTGACAACCTCCAGCAAATGTCTCCTAAAAATTTAGTTGTCTTCTTCAATCTCTTCCACCATCACAAGGTGGGCAGGTGGCTTCAAGAGTTTCTGCTTAAGGGAGCCATTTTATAGACTGAAGTCACAAGCACTAAAGAATTCAGCATACAGTAAGTGTATTAGTTTTCACACATTTTAATAGCAAATGTCTATGCAGAAACAAAGTAAAAACAGTTCATTCAACTGTGAATACTGCCCTTGATTTCGGGCCATATCCCACAATCTCAGGAACAATCTCTGAGTGATCCTTCACTGTTATTGCCCAGGTTACCAGTAACTATTTGTTTCTATAAAAGTAAAAGTTACAAGAGCTGCTTATAATGGAACTGCCTTTACAACCAAAACTACAGTGTTCACATGATGGGAACACACTGCAATGCCTGTGCGTGCACACACACAATACCAACTGTATGCCCCAAATGGACTGTAACAGGGGCGGTTACTTTTGAATCTTTTAAGATTCATGGACTTTGGCACATTAGAAATGAGAAGAGATGTCACAATGCTCACAGTCTTGTAATACTGTAATTTCTGCCCAACTTGTTACAGCGTTTGCTGTAGAGGAATGGCCAGTGTGTAGACTTGACTTGTAACAAAGAACAAGGTAAATCCACCCGGTGGGGTGAGGTAGGGGAGAGGAGGATCCTGGAAGCTAAACAGAGTCATGCTGCAGTGTAAATAAGAAAGCAGCACAGCAGAAAGCTTAGCTTGTCCCCAGCTGTTTACAAATATATATTTATATTGATTCTATAAATCATATACTGTTTAGACATTTGCTTCAGTATATTTCTGGATTGGGGTTTTTATAATTATATTTACATAGTGTTTTATTATAATTCACAGATTAGCATTCATTTGTAGCAGCACAATCACGTTTAGCTGGGGTAAATTTGCATTGTGTACACATACAGTAATGTGTCCATAATTGCGTTACAATGGATGATAAATTATAATGGATGGGAACTGATTTTTATACGCACACATACGCCATGAATTATGTCAAGACTGTTTTGAAAAAGTCACTGCCGCTCCGGCGCTGGGATCAGTGGTACAAGCAACTACAAAGTTCGAAATGAACACAAGCCGGACAAACTTCAGCAAACTCTGCTGCTTACCTGCGTTTACATGTCGAGGCGGCTTCTCCTCTCGGGCAGGGGCACTGGGAACGGGCTCCCCCTTCCTCGGGAAAAGGCAACAAGGGGAGCTCAGGCTTCGTTCAAAATCCCCCAGGAGGGTTTCCCCGGGGAGAAGGAGGTGTCCGTCTTGACCAGGAGAGGGATCCCAACTGGGGCGGGGGGGGACAAAGTAGGAACCGGTGCTGCTGGGAAGAGCTGATTGCTGCCCAACTGGGGCGAGGGGAAATCAGGGTGGTGCCTGATTTGGGGGCTCCCGGAGGAGAGGGAGGGAAACGAAACCGCCGCCCCCACCCAACAATCTTGTCCCCGCTGCGGCGGGGGAAAGTTTGAAGGAGTTTGGGGAGGCGGAGGCGGGGCGCTGCGGCCGGGAGGGGAGTTTGCAGGCGGGGAGGGGAGCCGTGGGCTCCCGCTGCAGCCCGCGGGGGTGGAGGGAGGAGAGGGAGGGGATTGGTGTCCCGAGAGAGCGGATGGGGCCGGAGGCGGCTGCGTGTCGGAGTCGCTGTGGAGCGTGGGGCTGGAGCGCGGAGTCACAGCCCTGGAATCCCAGGAATGCGGAGCGGCCGCTGCTGCTGCGGGGCCCGGAGACGTCGGGCACTTGACAGGGGCTTTGTTGTTGTTGTTGTTTTGTTTTCTTTGCCAAAGAGGAGGAACGATCCCGTCCGCCGGAGGAAGAGGAGGGGCCGGCTCCTGCCACTCCCGCCTGCTGCAACTCTGCCAAGGTCGGGGCAGAGCCGCGGTACGGGCTGGTCGCCGATTTCCCCTCGCTCGGAGCCCCCCTGGCTGCGCTACTCCCGCCCGCGCCCCTTGGCCTGCGCCACCTTTGCAACCCAGTTCCTCCCCCCCGACTTCTTCCAGCCAGTGAGAGGGGCAGCGAGCGAGGGGCGGCCGGGGGGGGGGGGGGTGGTGAGGGTGCTGGGAGAACAGGGAGAGTCTGAATCCGCAGGGGAGGGCGGGAATGTTTGAGGGGGAGGAAAGGGCTAAGTCAGCCCAGAGCAGTCTCTGGAGGCCAGCTTCTCTGCCCCTGCCTCCCCGTTTCAGCCCCACGTCCTCTGCTGTGCCCCCCACCCTGCCATTCCATCTGCCCCCTGCCCTTCAGGCTGTCTGGTCTAGCCAGCCTCCAGCCCCACCCCTCATTCTCTCCAGCCCCTTTCCCTGCATTACAGAATGGGCCCCCTTGGACCCCTGTGCTTCCCTAATTCAGCCCCTGCCCCCTATTCTGCCCCCCTGTCCTTCCTCTTTTTCACATTTTCTGTTAGGACCCACACTTGTCCAGTGGCAAGGCGCTGGGGAATCCAGCTGCTGCTAGTTCTCCTTAGGCCTTGCTAGCTATTTGCTGGGATCCTCCAGGGGGAGCAGATGAAACGCACCCTGGCTACCTGCAATGCTGGCACCGCACTGTAACTGGAGGAGAAACCGCAGAGGAAACCCGGCAGCCCCCCAGATGTGCGATGGGGTATCCGAGATGGGAATGTTATGCCAGAAGCGTAACATTTGGTGGATGAGGAAGGGCCTTTCTGGTGGCTCCACTAACGTTGGCTGAGGAGCATGGTTGGGGCACATTGTAAAGCCAGGCTGCAGCTTCTGCCAAGATGATGAATCAGTTCTGAATGAACTGGTGTTAAGAATATGTAGACCCTGCAAACAATTCCCCAGATATTTATAGAGTTTTACACATGTTGGGCATTTAAATAATATATAATTAAAATAAATTCACAAAATTTTTACTCTTGAAAAAGAGCCCTTGTTTGCCTAAAAATCAACATTGAAAATCGGGAGGAAATTACCTAAACTCAGATTTTGAACCCTTATATTAAACCACTTTTAGCTCTTAAATTCAGCTTTCTGTGCTTGTTTTCAGGCCATGGGAGATTGTTTAGGAGGGCAGTTTGAGTAAAATCTATTTATCCATTTTTGAGTTAGCAGAGCAGGGGAGAACCAAATGGAGGGTAGGAGCAACCCTAGAATAGGGCACAGAATTCCTCTTGGTGTCAGTTAGAGACCTGCACAGAATATGCTCCTAACACTGTAACATTCCCTATACTGGAGTTAGAGAGTCTCATGAGCAGAGTCATTTCTAAAAAATGGGTGAAAATTGAAGGTTTATCTGGTTGTTTGTTTTACACTTATGTAACACATTTTCATATTCATACATACTTTTCTCCTCATTGAAGGGCCAGGTCCTGCAATACTCATTCAGTACATGAGTAGTCAGTGGGCATTACTCACATCAGTAAAGGTAATAGGAACAAGCCCTTAAAAGAGAGAGAAATAGCACAGTTCCTCAATTTAGACAGATACATAATTGTGCTTAAGTACCATATGTGGAGTCACAAGTCTGTGCCTTACCCCTGGCATTGTAAAATGTAATTACACTTTGCAGAGAAAGTCCTATTTAAGTGAAATGCTCCAACAATGGTGCCGTGAGGCTTAGTGAAGTAAGTAAATAGTAGCGACAAAGGGTCCTGCGGCACCTTATATACTAACAGAGGTATTGGAGCATAATATCTGCCCCTGGACATTTCCTGGATATTTTATATCTGCCCTTGGACATTTCCACTGCTTGCATCTGATGAAGTGGGTATTCACCCACGAAAGCTTATGGTCCAATACCTCTGTTAGTCTATAAGGTGCCACAGGACCCTTTGTTGCTTCTACAGATCCAGACTAACACGGCTACCCCTCTGATACTTGAGACCATGCAAGGCACTGCATTTAGCCGTATGGAGTGGAAATCCATCAACCTCATGAAGAAACTTGCACAAGTACAGACAGATATAATCTTTCTCTCCAAATGCAAACGGATGGACATCATACCAAATGGACTGAAGGTGAAAAATCCATTGCTACCTACATACTGCACAGACCACAGTGAGAGATTATGCCATACACTATCAAAGAAACTGAGGAACCATCTGATCAGCATCCTATACAGCAAACAGGAAAACCTCAAAAAAGAGCTCTCCAACCTGGAGACTTTCATAAATAACCAATCTTCCACACAAACGGACTTTACTAAAATAAGACCGGAGATCTACGTTAAACACTTCACCTCTCTACAAAGGAAAAAGGACTGTAAGCTGTCTAAAATCCTACCTGCCACATGGGGCCACAACAGTGGTACCCCCAATTCACCCAGCAATATCGTCAATCTATCCAGCCACACACTCAGCCCGGCAGAAGAGTCTGTCCTATCTCGGGGACTCTCTTTTTGCCCCACCACCCCCACAAACATGATACAGTTCTGCAGTGACCTGGAAGCCTACTTTCGCCGTCTCCGACTCAAAGAATACTTTCAAGATAACACTGAACATCGCACAGATACACAGATACCCTCCCACCAACAGCACAAGAAGAACAACTCCACATGGACTCCTCCTGAGGGTCGAAATGACAGTCTGGACCTATACATAGAATGTTTCCGCCGACGTGCACAGGCAGAAATTGTGGAAAAACAATGCTGGCTGCCTCATAACCTAAGTCGTGCAGAACGCAATGCCATCCACAGCCTCAGAAAGAACCCTGACACTATAATCAAAGAGGCTGATACAGGAGGTGCTGTTGTCATCATGAACAGGTCGGACTACCAAAAGGAGGCTGCCAGACAACTCTCCAATACCAAATTCTACAGGCCACTCTCCTCAGATCCCACTGAAGAATACACTAAGAAACTGCACCATCTACTCAGGACATTCCCTACACTAACACAGGAACAAATCAACATACCCTTAGAGCCCCGACCGGGGTTATTCTACCTACTACCCAAGATCCACAAACCTGGAAATCCTGGACGCCCCATCGTCTCGGGCATTGGCACTCTCACTGAAGAACTGTCCGGATATGTGGACTCTCTACTCAGACCCTGTGCCACCAGCACTCCCAGCTATCTCCGTGACACCACTGATTTCCTGAGAAAACTACAATGCATTGGTAATCTTCCAGAACACACCATCCTAGCCACCATGGATGTAGAGGCTCTCTACACAAACATCCCACACACAGACAGAATACAAGCTGTCAGGAACAGTATCCCTGATGATGCCACAGCACAACTGGTTGCTGAACTTTGTGATTTTATCCTCACACACTATTATTTCAAATTTGGTGACAATATATACCTCCAGACCAGCGGCACCGCTATGGGCACCCGCATGGCCCCACAATATGCCAACATTTTTATGGCTGACCTGGAACAATGCTTCCTCAGCTCTCGTCCACTCACACCCCTTCTCTTTCTACACTACATTGATGACATCTTCATCATCTGGACACATGGGAAAGAAACTCTGGAAGTATTCCACCACAATTTCAACAGCTTCCACCCCACCATCAACCTCAGCCTGGACCAGTCTACACAGGAAGTCCACTTCCTAGACACCATGGTACAAATAAGCGATGGTCACATTAACACCACCCTATACCGAAAACCCACCGACCGCTATGCCTACCTACATGCCTCCAGTTTCCATCGCGGACACACCACACGATCCATTGTCTACAGCCAAGCACTGAGGTACAACCGTATTTGCTCCAACTCCTCAGACAGAGATCAACACCTACAAGATCTTCACCAAGCATTCTCAAAACTACGATACCCACATGAGGAAATAAGGAAACACATCAACAGGGCCAGACGTGTACCCAGAAGCCTCTTGCTGCAAGACAAGCCAAAGAAAGAAACCAACAGAACTCCACTGGCCATCACTTACAGTCCTCAGCTAAAACCTCTCCAGTGGATCATTGGTGATCGACAACCCATCCTGGACAACGACCCCTCACTTTCACAGGCCTTGGGAGGCAGGCCAGTCCTCGCTCACAGACAACTCGCCAACCTGAAGCATATTCTCACCAGCAACTACACACCACACCATAATAACTCTAACTCAGGAACCAATCCATGCAACAAACCTCGATGCCAACTTTGCCCACATATCTACACCAGGGACACCATCACAGGACCTAACCAGATCAGCCACACCATCACCGGTTCATTCACCTGCACATCCACCAATGTAATATATGCCATAATGTGCCAACAATGCCCCTCTGCTATGTACATCGGACAACTTGAATAGTCCTTACGCAAAAGGATAAATGGACACAAATCAGATATAAGGAATGGCAATATACAAAAGCCTGTAGGAGAACACTTCAATCTCCCTGGACACACAATTGCAGATTTAAAAGTAGTCATCCTGCAGCAAAAAAACTTCAGGACCAGACTCCAAAGAGAAACTGTAGAGCTTCAGTTCATTTACAAATTTGACACCATCAGCTCAGGATTAAACAAAGATTATGAATGGCTAGCCAACTACAAAAGCAGTTTCTCCTCCCTTGGTATTCACACCTCAACTGCTAGAAGAGGGCCTCACCCTCCCTGATTGAGCTAACCTCGTTATCTCTAGCCTGACTCTTCTCTGCACATTTATATCTGCCCCTGGACATTTCCACTGCTTGCATCGGATGAAGTGGGTATTGACCCACGAAAGCTTATGCTCCAATGCCTCTGTTAGTCTATAAGGTCCCACAGGACCCTTTGTTGCTTCTACAGATCCAGACTAACACGGCTACCCCTCTGATACTTAAGTAAATAGTGTCCGCATGTTACAGATGGTTATGCTGAGAAGTGACACTGATAGTAAACTGTTGCATTCAAAGTTTTTTCTTGCTCCAGGTTACACACTTAGTCAGATATGGAGCTGTACATCGCACCAACTACAGAACTACAAAGACACATTCAGTCACAGCACAGCAGTAGGTAGTGTACCATGAGCCGAGTAGCTGCAGCTGGTAGCAAAGCAGGAGAACACAGTGGAGTTTAGAGCTTCCTTACTCCAGATCTGTAAGGTTCTTCTTTATATTTTCCCCCTCATGAGTAGAAAAACACAGAGGATGGGGTGGGAAAGTGGGCATGAAACTCCTGAAGTTTCTGCTGGATTCTCTCCACAACTTTGAGGCTGTACCAAGCAGGCAAAAGACTTTGCTTCTAAACACTCTGGAGGCTGGCATTTATAGGCGTATCTTAATGCCTCACCACAGGGTGTTAGCCACCTCTGCGGTTTTGTTGGGCCTGAGGTACTGCTCCTGGTCCCTTTTTCCTCCTATAGACCTCACTGCACCTGTACAGAACTCTTCCTTTCAAGGAGTTTTAAGTGCAAGCATATGGTAATATTGCAAGCAGCACTAACACAGTGGCAGATACTGGCTCAAATATCTGCTAGTTTTGAATGGGAGCTGAATCCCAGCTCCTGCCTCTCCTGTCCCAGCACAGTCTCTGAAATATTGAAGAGTCCAAGAGGAGATAAAAATATGCCCCAAAATACAGCAGCTTACAGAGCTGACCCTTTTGCAAAGCCCTGCCTGCAATGGCAAGCTGTAGCACAAAGGGAAAACCCACCCAAATAAGTAAAAGCTGCTGAACCAAGGAGTGGTGAAAAGTATTGCCTACTGTGTGGCTTAATACAAATATTAATACCTGTATTTGGCTTCTAGATACTATGGAGAGAGGTGCTTTAAGAAATACACAATTGGTTAATACAAACAAGCTTCTGAGTGGAGGTATGTCACTTTGGTACCACTCCCACCTCAGCATGTGTAGGACCCATTGTATGCTTGTTGCCATTCCTTTGCTCCCTAAAACAGAATGAAAAGGAGCATAGAGCCCTGAGGTTTAAGAAAACACATTACCAGCTTCCTAGAGACCATGTTTAAACATAATTCTTGCTAGAAAAGTGTTGCCATGATTTAAAATATTATTAAAGATGGGACTTAGTGGTTTTATATGATGGTTTATGGAATTTATCTCTCTAATATCTCATCTGCCCTGGAAAAAGTGTTGTTGTTTTTTTTTGTTTGAGGAACCTTTTGCAGCAGAGTAGTCCTAACAAAGTTAATACACATTTTGGATTTGCAGAGCAGACAGGACTGAATCATGTATTAACTCTGTTCCTAAATCATGCTAAAGTCTGGCACTAAGCAGAGCTGTAACATGGCTCAAAAAGAAGTGAAAACATAATCCAGTACATCCATACTGAATGAATGGTGTGTCAACCATATCAGAGGATTATTGTTTTTTATCTGGGTCCCTGCACAGTAGAACGTAAAATGTCTATGGGACTTGGATATGATTTACAATGAGATTTGAAATAGTTCTAGCACCCGGTAACACCTGTGTTAAACACTTCCAAAATGTTTATCCTGGGCTAAAGCAATTTTTAAAATCTTGTTATAACACGGAAAATGTTCAGTCCTTGTTTGTTGGCAAAACCATGTCATAACCTGTTTTCAACAAAACTCCCTTTAAACTGTGCTTAAGCAACATCTGGCGGTTTGCTCTGAGAACAGTAGATGAGGTTTAATTAGCTTTACAGCCATCTACATTACAATAAAATCAAAGAACACAGTTGCAACACAGTTCCAATGTGTAGTGTAAATATGACCTTAACTGTGTTCCCTAGCTATTCTAAAACATGGGACATGTGCTGGGTACCCTGACTTGGCAGTAATTGTAATGGAGACAAAACCTTAGGCAGTATACTGGGAAAAGCTTCTTAGTCCTAAAACCATATCTGTACTTTGTAACTTGGTACTTTCAATTTTTTTAAGCTTACCATAATTAAGACAAGTGTACTTGTCTAGTGCCCTATGTGCTTGTTAATGATTGCATTTAATAGTCCTTTTCAAAAATCTTCTCTTTGAAAAGGAATTTGGATTACACAATTATGGAAAACAAACCTGTTGCCAACAAGCATGAGCTAACATGTTATAGTACTCTATAGCTTACAGTGACTAAGCCAGCACCCAGTTTTGTGGACCAGAAAAAGTTTTCAATGATCATCCATACAAATAAATTATGGAACATTGAACATTCTAGTTTGCTTAAAGTTACAGTCTATTTCTACAGAAACTTACTATTGTAATTTTTTAGTTTATACAATCCAAAATTGGCATTCATTAAAACAAAAAAGCTCATGGTTTTTAGTGAATTTACTGGTTTGACAACCCTGGAGATCCAAATCCATAATGTATCCATATAACAAGGCAATAGTAGTGCAAACCTAAATAAAAGTGACATGATTTTCAGAGGTGCTGAGCATCTGCATCTCATAAGGGCACATTTCAGCAAAGAACATTTAAGCATGTGCTTAAGTTCCATGGAAGTTAATGAGACAAGCACATGCCTAAAGGTAAGCATAAAGATGGACTACTGAATCAGGGTCTAAGTCTAAGAGAATTTCAGGTGCTCAGCACTTCTGAAAATCAGTCTCTTATTTAGGCATCTAAATATATATTAGGTACCTAACTTTGAGCACCTACATTTGAAAATATTGATCTATAAGCCACATTTGAAAATATTGATCTATAACCACTCTCTGAGCCATCCAGTCCCTGAAAATAACAAAGAATTCATACCAGGAGATCTGAGTGTATTCTTGGTGCTGTCAAAGACTTTGACACCCACACGTTGCTTATCTGTAAAATGGAGATAATACCCACCTAGTTTACAAGATTGTTGTAAGGCTCAATTCATTCATGCTTTTAAGCCTCCTTAAAATCAGCAGATGGAGGGTATTATATAGTAATATAAATATCAGCTTTGTCTTCATATGTGTTTGTAGAGCACCTAGTATAAAGGGGTCCTGATTCACACTGGATTTTATGACAACTACAATAATATACATATTAAATAATTATACTTTTTCTTTTCATTAGTGATTAATTCAGAATATGATCATATGTTTTTTTGGTATATAATAAAGCCATTTTAGAATGTTGAGAGACTGAGATTTAAAAATTGGCTATTATATGTGTTTCCCTTCTTTAATTTTCACAAAACGTTAAATATTGTCAGTATGTGACCAATTCGCCTTCATACCATTCCGAGTCGTTGAAATCTATCTGGTCAATGATTCATGAACTATGAGTGATTTAATCAATGGACATCAGGCCAAAAAATGCATTTCTAAATAGCCCTTATAATTTAGAGTTTTAATTCATAGAGACATGATTCCAATAAATACAAGTGACAAGTGTATTGAATAAGTGATACCATTTGTCAAAATGGTGAAGTGTGATTTAGGGAACTGGTAGTGATCAGTGATTTGAATCTGACCCATATTGTTGTTAGTGACTGAAAGTTGTTACTCTCTGATGGCTCTTTTTATCTGGGATGTATGTGAAATTAGTTAATGGCCTGAGTCCACTTCTCAATGGGCAGATTTCCACATTACGGTTGGCCAGTTTGCTGGCAGTCTTAGCAGAAAGGCCAGTTAAGACTCAGTGGATTTTCAGACTGACTCATCCTCAAGTTCCTAGATGTGGTCTGATAAAGAACAGCATTGAGGCAAATTAATGGAACTGTACAGGCAACTTTGCAACTGCCTACAGTAGATAGGTGATTTCAGTTTCCAGCTGTGTAGAATCGGGCATCTTTCATGATCATTACATTGATTTTAAAAATTGCATAGCAACATCCAGATCAAACCAATACCTTTTACAGATATACTATATGTTTTTAAAATAAATATACTATATATTTAGAGTTCGGGCTGAACTTCTGACTTGATCTCATCCTAAGCACTAGCCTGTCCCACCAGTGTTACATACTATACCGGGGATGGTCAAACATACTGGCCCGCCAAGCCCCATCCGACAATCTTCAGAAGTTTGAGAGCTGGGATACACCTGCCAGGGGTTGGGGCTTGAGGCTTCATCCCTGCGGGAGGTGCCTGACGGGGCTCGGGGCTTCAGCCCTGCTCCTGCTGAAGCCTCAAGCCCCGGGAAGTGTGTCCCGCAGGGCTGAAGCCCCGAGACCACCCCTCCCTACTGGGCACAAGCCCATACCCCAGCACCCTGCTGCAAGGCAGGGGTCCCGAGCTCTCCCACCCATTCTAGTAGGTGGAGAATGGTGGGGGAAAGTGGCGGGCTCTGCGAGACGCACTTTAACGGTAAAAGAGCTGCATGTGGCTCGTGAGCCACAGTTTGGCCACCTCCATACTATACCATAATTTACGCAATGCCTGAATACACTATAGCAAATTAAAGTTAATGTTAAAGTGAAAACAGAGGGCCAAATGTTTCCCCCCTGCTGAAAAATCTGGGGAGAAGTGCTCAGAGAACTTTGGCAACTTGGTGAATTTAAGCTTCCTAAGAATGTTCCCCTCAGGGAGAGGGATTGCAAGCCTCAGAAAGGGAGCAAGGGATGTGGCCTTGAAAAAGAAGTCACAGTCAGTCCCACAGATCCTGTAAGGATGACCAGCTTTCTAGCACCTATATAGCATGGTGATTGGTGTCCTATCTTATGTAGCCAATCCCTGGGCTCCCCTCTCCTTTAAGAGGCAAGTAGTAATTCCCACATAGATTTTCAATACGAAATTGGCCTACTCCAACTAAACATACCATGTAAAGCAACTGGTGTGTGTGCAGCTATAAAACGTGGATATTTTCTCTGCTCTGCACTTTTACATGTCTAAAAATGCTCCCTGTGTACAGAAATGAGCAGTAATTCTCAGAGCTCGCTACAGACTGTCAGGAGAGACACATATGCTATTCTCATCAAGACTTTATTTTTGTTCTTTCTTTTTCCAAGGGCAGCAGAGAATCGGAGTGGAGCCAGCCAGCAGGAGTTGAGGCAGCCAAGCCATAGCATTCCAGAAGTGCTCTGCCTGAAGTGTCCAGATAGGAACAGAACCACATAATAGTATTGAGCCAGACAGAAAAAACTGGAGGAAGGACAGTTTTGGGTGGTGCGTGGAAGAGCCCCACCAGTTTTTTCCCCCAGTCTGGAAAAGGTGTTGTCAGGAAGGTATTGGGACCAGTAACGTATCTAGTTGCTAGGAAGTAATAAGAACTGTATTAACCAGGTGTACTAGACAAGAGGCACAGAACAGGAAATAAAGAACTGAAGTTAGAGCTGAAGATCAAGTAATTAGTCTAAAGTGAAATGATTGTTTATCAGAGTAGAGATGATGTAGGTAAAAATGTTACTGAAGGTGAATCACAAAATGCAGATGGAGGAACTGGAGCAAGAACAACTGCTAAACGTGCTTATTGTTATGCACCTTCCACAAAGCCTTTTTTTGTTTAAAGTTACAAGAGTAAAGTGTAGTGTATATAGCTATGAAAGTGTTATGCCTTGTGTGACAGAGTGACAATATACTGTAATATCCTGAACAAATCTGATGTAATCAAGATAAACTTTATTGAATTAAATTATTGAATTAGGGTTAATAACTTTGGCTTGCATTGTATTAAAAATGCAATTGTGGGTGTGTTGTGGTGGCATTGTATGTACCTTCTCCAGTAGGGAGGAGGGTGCTAATGTAAATCCTGTGTTATCAGCCTTTTGAAGCCACCCCCCTGAAAGGTCCACATATACTAGTTCAAATTATATTCTCCAGGGACTAACAGACAAAGAAAGGATTGTGGGATAAATAACCTGGTTTTAACCTGGCTCAGGGCCTTCTTCCTCATCCAGCAAATGGACAGGACCTCTGATCCATGGAGGGCCCCAGTCCGTAGGGTAGGGTTGGAAGGACTCAACCGACTGAGTACTTGATCTCAGCTGAAGCTGTGATGAACTTGTGACCACAAAGAAAATTCCTTGGGTACAGTGTTGAAGGACTGCTCCAGCTAAAGCCCGTTAGAGCTGAGGTGATATCTGGTGAGCTTATTAGCAAGTGTGTAGGGTTTTTAATTGTATTTAATATGTTTTTGCTGTAGTGCTTTTACCCTAATCATAAAATTAATCTTGCATAAAAATCGCTGTGTGGTGCCTTATAACTGTAGCAATTACACATGTTAACCATCTCTGAGGAGAAAGCAAGCAGGTGTTCTTGGGCAACCTGTCTGTGCTGGGAGTAACACAGTGAAACCAAGGAACTGTGCAGCCTGGAAGTACCCCAGTCAGAAGGGAGAGAGATGTGGGTCTCCACCCAAGAAAGGCAATGGCCGGAGAGCAGGAAGCCTAGAAGTGAGTTCCCTTGCCGGACCACTGAGGGGAAATACAGGTGCTGTTGCCCTGAAATGTGACACCTTGTAGTGCACTTGTACATTTCTGAACCACTCTTCCTGTGTTCAGAGTTCAGTTGCTAGTTTGTTGTTGGAGCTGAGCTCCTTATGGATTGTTAGATGATGTACATGCTGTTTATTCTCATGGAGACTTTTCTTTCTTGTTTAGCTTTTCACTTAAACTAAAAGCCATTCATACCAAATGTCTCTATTTGCTCTTTAACTGGATACCCACACAAAGGAACCAAAATCTGCTTACCTTTACTCCTGTTACCACCTTGACTTTTGTGTGGTTGCAGAGGTGTAAGTGGGCCCTAATTCTGCAACTCACAGTCTGATTCAGTCTCCTTTGCTGGGAGTGGACTGGAGCAGGGGACAACTCATAGTTGTTCCCCTACTCCAGCAGCTGGCAGGCTTGAATGTTATAAGGTTTATATTAAAGTTTCTCCTTTATCTTAAATACCATTGACACAATTAAACTGAGTGCAACTCTTATTGATACTGATTATTTTAGAATTCACAAGAAAATACGGTATGGGCAAAATAAAAATTATAAAATTATAACAGATTCTTAAATACAGTATCTTTTTTTTTTTTTACACTAAAATTCCAACTTTATTTGCAGTTCAGGCATTGGTAATTTACAGCCCTACAAAAGAACTGAAGACTTAGCTGTATCATTTCAGAATGTAACTGTCATAATTATTTATAATTTCCTTCCCATACTAAATCCATGAGCATTATGCTAACTGAGGTATTCATAGCCTTGCTCCACTGGAACTCATTTATAGTAACTATGAACAGCATAAATAGAATATCATTGTGGGTTTGCTCTTATTGCAATCACAGCATTGCTGTGGCCTTGGAACTTGCCAAACTCCCCTTCAGTCTGGACTGGCTATTTTTTAAAAACATTGCTGTTAGGCTCATTATTACTTTCTTTCCAGAGCATAGGGAATCACCTAGTGGCAGCAGTAGAAAATGTTCATGATCTAGTTCATGTTACTAACATTTAAGTTATTGAGTTGCATTTATGTAATATATTACTGACAATCAAATTGAAATGCTAAGATTTTAGCAGAAGTTTGTGGGATAATACAAGATTAATTTTAGCTAAAAGTTACATCAAAGATACAAGGGAATATTTTCCTATGTTCATAACTAAGGTTGTGAGTCTTTCACGGAGGTCACAGAAGTGATGGCTTCTGTGACTTTCCAGGTCTTCCATGACTTCTGCAGCGGCCCGTGAGTCTGACACCAGGGCCGCTGGGGCAGTCCCAGGGCCAGCTGCACTGGCCACTGCTCAGGCTGCCATGGAGCAGCGGTCCAGGAGCAGTAGCAGCAGCAGGGCCCAGGGCTGAGCAGCAGTAGCAGGGCCCTGGGCCGCCCCCTCCCCTCAGCAGGATCCCGCCCCCCACAGCAGCAGCGGTGGCATGCCGGAGCCTCCCCCCCCCCCACCCACAGCAGCAGCAGCTGCAAGCAGCCCCTCCCCCCCCAAACACCTAAGTTTTAGTCAGGGACGTATTTATATAGTACAAGTCATGGACAGGTCACGGGGCAGACCATGACTTTTTGTTTATTGCCCATGACCTGTCCATGACTTTTACTAAAAATACCCATGACTAAATTGTAGCCTTATTAATAACTATTCACAATAATTTTACCTAAAAGTTATCAGATTTTCCCATACTTGTTTAAAGTGAAAGCAGCAACCATAAGACATTATATAACATGCTAACTGGAAAGTTCCAAACCAAAGAAATACAAGTTAGCCCACAGGGCAAAGTTAAAAGAATCAAATCATCCACTATCACAGCGGTTCTCAACCAGGGGTCTGGGACCCCCCAGGGGGCCGCAAGCAGGTTTCAGGGGGGCCGCCAAAATAAACCAGAGAGCAGGATCAGCGTTAGACTCCCTGGGGCTCAGGGTAGAAAGCTGAAGCCCAAGCCACGTGGGGCTGAAGCCAAAGCCCAAGCTGCTCAGCTTTGCAGGGCCCCCTGTGGTGTGGGGCCACAGACAATTGCCCTGCTTGCTACCCCTTAACACCAGCCCTCGCTTTTAATCTACCGGACATGCAGAAAAACAGTTATTGTGGCACAGGTGGGCTATGGAGGTTTTTTATAGTATGTTGTGGGGTCTTAGTGCAGGGGTTCTCAACCTTTTTCTTTGATAGAAAGGCACTATCGTCTAGTGGCTAGATCACAGGCTTAGTTTCTAGTCCCACTTCTACACAATTCACTATGTGACCTTAGACAAGTCATGTAACCTCGCTACTCTTCTCTATACAGTAGAACCTCAGAGTTATGAACCCCTCAGCAGTTGAGGTTATTTGTAATTCTGAAATGTTTGCAACTCTGAACAAAACATTATGGTTCTTTCAAAAGTTTACAACTGAACATAGACTTAATACAGCTTTGAAACTTCTATGCAGATGGAAAATGCTCCTTTTAATCATCTTAATTTAAATGAAACAAGCACAGAAACAGTTTCCTTACCTTGTCAAATCTTTTTTTTCAACTTTCCCTTTATTTTTTAGTAGTTTACGTTTAACACAGTACTGTACGGTATTTGCTTTGTTTTTGGTCTCTGCTGCCTGATTGCGTACTTCCTGTTCCAAATGAGGTGTGTGGTTGTCCAGTCCATTCGTAACTCTGGTGTTCATAATGCTGAGGTTCTATTGTGCTAGAAAATTTTACTAATGCTGTCCAGTAGGTTGTTCTCGGTGTTGGGACTAGGGTGACCAGATGTCCCGATTTTATAGGGACAGTCCCGATTTTGGGGGTTTTCTTATATAGGCTCCTATTACCCCACACCCCGATTGTTCACACTTGCTGTCTGGTCACCCTAGCTGGGACTGAACTAAATACTACAATATACCAGATGTGGACAATTTTACTACTTAATGCGCGCACAGTGTCTATATTAATACCTCCATTAGTGTTAGCACCAGTGCAGCAGTGCTGTTTGGGAATACTAGGTGAGAAATTTGCTGCCGGAGATGCACCCAAAGGGTGCAAATGAACCATGACTCAGAATTATTTAACTGCAAGTGTAGACTGGACCTAGTCCTGTTCAGAACCATTTCTGAAACTTATGGTTGAGCTTTGCTTGAAACAAGTCTTTTGGATACAGTGTTGGAAACAGTTTGTTCTTGTCTATTATTATTTATTAAGGTAGCTCCCAGAGGCCTCAAACATGATCAGCCCCCTGATGTACTAAACACTGCACAAACACAGAGAAAGATGTGGTTCCTGCTGCAGAGGGAGATTACACTAGCACTTAAACTGTTAACACCAGTACAGCTGACCTAGCTGCTGATGAATGCAGAGTGCGCTAGTGTAAACAAGGCTTCTATGACTCAGATCCCACATCTGTAAAAGAGAGATAACATTCATCCACCTTTGTAAAGTGCTTTTGAGAAAAGTGCTATACAAATGCAAAGTATTAGGCCTTGTCTACACAGGAAATGTTTTCAGCGTAGCCTAAGGTGTGAATTTAAACCAATATTGTTATAGCTGTACAACACCCTGTGTAGATGCTCTTATTCCAGTCTAAGTGTGCCTTTTTCAGTTCAGTTTCTGTAGCTTGGGAAGGGGATTAAACTACTAAAAAAAGCCACTCGTGTCGGAATAAGAGTGTCCATATGGTGTGTTTTACCAGTATACTAAATCAGTGAAACTGGTAAAATGTTCCCATATAGACTCGGCCATAGTTCATCATTCATCATAAGGGATGATCTTTGATTTTGTTCCTGAACTCTGAAAGGCCTTACAGATCAATTAATTGTTGTTCAAGCACTGCTCAGGGTCCATATACAGTATTCCAAAACCAAAAGTCACAGATCCCTGCAGAGGGTAGTGGTTATTTACACTTTTAATCACCTCTGCTAGTGATACAGCATAAAGTGATAACATAGAAACAATGTCAGTGATATGGCAATGACATGGTGGGAGAAGATGGATCTCTTTTTGGTTACAAATGTGCTCAGGCAGACATTCTGGAAATTGTGTGGGGTAGTCAGGTGGCCTAGAACAGTCACAACATGTGGTGATGTGGAAAAGATGAGGCTACATTGTGCCAGGAGGAAGCAGGATGGAAACAATGTGTGGGATGTAGGAGATGGCATGGAACTATGTAGCAGCTTGAGGATTATGGCCTCAAAGGTCAATACAACAACACAGCCTGAGGCAGTGGTATCAAGATGTTCTTGTTTTTTAATGTCATGTTGTCCCAAAGCAGCTTTTCCAGGCCCTCTCAAAAAAACTGTAGTGGTTTGGATAAAATAGTTCCATAATGAGACTCATTCCTGACCCTGGTGTTGTAAACTTCAAAACCTACCTTAAAAGGTTTTACAAAACCAGTAACAGTTGGTCTGTTTTACATGCATCACCAAAGTTTCTGTGGGCTGGAGCACCCACAGAAGAAAAAAAAAAGTGGGTGCTCAGCACCCACCAGCCACCTGCTGAACAGCTGTTCAGCACGCCTCACCCATCAGCTGCTTGGGGGATCCAGCCAATCAGATGCTTGGTGGGCCTCACCCATCTGCTGTTCAGTGGGTGGGTGGGAGGCACTGTGGGGAGAGGGCGGAGCAGGGGCAGGAAGAGGCAGAGCAAGGGTGGAACCTTGGGGGATGAGCGGAATGGGAGTGGGGTCTTGGGGCGGTGCAGGGGTAGAGCACCCACCGGAAAGAAGAAAGTTGGCACTTGTGGCTGCCTGCTAGTGTCAGCTGGAATTTTTTCAGACAAAAAAATAAATGGCAAGTGCAGACAAACCCTTAAGTGCAAATGATATTACTCAAAGGCCTAAATTCTTACTTGAGTTATGTGGGAAAAGATCTCTTATGAGGTTTGGCCGGGGGGGGGGGGGGGGGGGAATTAGCTGATGTACGCGCAAGCACAATTTCATAGCCTTCAAGATACATTGTGGTATATGTTTGTATATCTGAGGCTAGTAGTTGCACTGTAGTTGATTTTTCAGTACACTGGGAATTATTCTGTTTATAACGAATTTTGAATTAATCCTGAATTTGGTTTTCACCTTTTAACTGACTGTTTGGTGACCTGGCTATACTAATTATTATGCAGGATAAGGAGGGTGTTTTTCTCAGGATAAGAATTATAGGATTTTGCTTTGGTTTTGCCATTTCGGGTCTATTCTGTGCAATAGATTTGTGTCCAATGTTATATGTTCTTGGTGGATGTAAGGGTGGGTCTGCTCAGAGGGATTAAGGCTAAATGGACAAATTATGGGTTAGAGAAGAAGGAGGAGTGAATATAGGGGGAGCTGGTAGTAACCCCTAAAGTTAGATTGTCCAACACTTTCTGTTATAAAGGATTTTTGAGATCATTCCATTGAGAAGTTCTCACACCTCTATTGTTTACAGAGGTCTGTTAACATTCAACAGTGAGACTACCCTTAGCCTAGGAAAATGTCTTTTCTTTGTCCCCTGAAATTCCATTCAGCTTTTGCTGATGTACAAACAGTTAAAAATCAGCAGGCTTTTAAGAAAACGTTATAGAAACATCTATCAGGGATGGCCTAAGCCTGCCTCATCATGGAGGGATCGACTAGATGAGCCCTTGAGGTCTTTTTCTATTATTTCTTTCTTTCACTTGTGTTCCTCTATAAAATGTTGGCAGTATGCTAAAAGAATAACCAAACACAAACATTTGAAGGTTGGGCTCATACATCCACCAAAGCAGCAGCAGCAGCGGCCGATATATGGCAATGCCTGAGAACAGCCAGCTAAGCTATAGTGGCATGGGAGTTAAGGGGAAAGAGAGCTGACCAGGATGAGATCTCACCCCTTTGGATCTTGTACATGGCCTCTGGAGACACCATATGGGACATCTTCCTCCCCACATTCCTTTGGATCCTGCCAGACTCAGCATCTGGCCTCAGCAGTTCATTTTCTACGCACACACCCAAGGGCTACTATGGGGGACTGGAGTTCTGCCAACTCCAAAGGAGAGTGGGAAGGGAGAGAGAGATGGGCCACACTCTCCACAACCAACTCCTGGATTTAGCACATGGCTTCATGTGCCCAGTCCCCCTCCAGGGGTACCACAAGAGCAGGAGCTGCACCAGTTTCTTAGGGAACAGGGAGAGAGAGAGAGAGAGAAATAACAGTGTTGAGCTCAGCTCTCCCCTTTGACCACACCCAGTACCCAGGTAGCAGCTAGACCCAGTGGTCCATTTCTGCCTCTGGAATAACAGCTTTCTCCTATTGCCAGCTATAGTCCTATGTTACTAAAGGTTAAGGTCCCACTGGTGATGGCAGGAGGATTGTTATAGTTGCACAACCAAATTTACAGTTACTCGCGCAACCTTAATTCAGTCCCCTTGTGCCTGAGACATTATGATACTGTCCTTAATTACAGGATAACACACAGTGTTTGCCGTAGGATCCTGCCTCTTTACTGCACAGGATGGATGCACAAGGGGGCAGAATTAGGTTGCATGAGCATCCTTAAACTTGGCATTTCTTAACTTTTGAGTGCTTGAGTTTCCAACCTAAATAACATCGTTTTCATGTATTTTTGTATGTAATTTATATTAAGATCGCACCCAAAGGCTTATGGACCCATTGTGCTGGGTGGTGTATAAACACAGAAAAGACACACTCCCTGTCCTAAAAGGCTTACTATTTCAAAATACAAACAGAGGACAGGTAGAGGATGTAAAGTATGGTGAAGAATTGGCACAGCTTTCTTAGTAATCTGTATCGTGGGGATGTGGTTTTTCCCCTTTAAATGGGGGTTAGAGAAAGGAAGGAAAGAAGTAGGGAAAGGACAGGAATAGGTACGGCTTTTCACCTGTCTAGCCAAGGTCAGCAGGCTGGGTTTTGTAGGCATCATAATAGGCAGATGATCTTTATGCAAGAGTCCCATTGCGGTAAAGAGGCGTTCATACTTAGGGTGACCAGACAGCAAGTGTGAAAAATCGGGACGGGGTGTGTGTGTGTGTGTGGAGGGGGGGTAATAGGAGCCTATATAAGAAAAAGACCCCCAAATTGGGACTGTCCCTATAAAATCGGGACATTTGGTCACCCTATTCAGACTGCAGGATCAACCCGTGTG
Source organism: Chelydra serpentina (assembly GCA_037349315.1). Classification (NCBI taxonomy): domain Eukaryota; kingdom Metazoa; phylum Chordata; order Testudines; family Chelydridae; genus Chelydra; species Chelydra serpentina. The sequence goes on from JBAIAC010000001.1 coordinate 18,981,551, forward strand.
GTGTGAAGGGGGTGGGTGGAGGCAGATGTGTACAGTTAGAAGCCTCACTCTCACTATCATGTCATGGCCACGCTGCCTTTTCTTTTCCTGCCCCTTCGCAGCACCATAAAACACAGCCCTGTTTTCTAGCTACCCGCCCCATTGGACATACTGGGTGACGTGTTGCTTCGGAGCCTCCCTAACACACACACCGCCGCGAGCTCCCCCGTGCCCGCTGCTACCGCCGCTGCTGCTTCATTTGCGCCTCCGGCCTGCCCCAGCCAGCGCGGCAGCCTCCCAGGCAAGCACACCCCACCCTCCTCCGCAACAGCCAATGGAGTTTGAATCATTCCGAACGCACCAATCGAAGGGGCTCGGCCCTGCGGTTTGAGCCCATTGGTCCAACGGGGAGGGCCGGTTTGTGAGTGGCTGCGCTAATGGCCAATCAGCGCTATCCCGGGTGGGTGTGTGTAACTGACACTGCTGCGGCAGCTTTTCGAAGCTGCGCGCTGGGGAAGGGAGCCGGGGTCCGGCAGCCCCGGGCGCTGCGGTGAGTGTGGGGCTGGCGGGCGCCGCCTCCCGTCGGGGTCCAGAGAGGGACGGGAGCGCGGGGGGTGGGGTAACGGAGCGGGCGCTGGTCCCCGCGCAGGCTGGGGGGCGCCTCGGCCCGGCCCTTCTCCGCCTCTCTCCGGGGTCCCCCCGTGCGGCTCTCGCTGCTCACCTGCGTGGGCACCGCCGGGTCTCTGGCCCGCTCCCCCCGGGCGCTCAGGGGTCGCTTTTCCCCCTGACTCTGGGCTGCGGTTTAGGCTTCGTCCCTAGAAAGGCTGGTGTCAAACCGGCTCCTGCTTGGAGCCGGGGGCGGGAGGGCTCTGCCCTGCTCCGCTCCGTGTATAGATCAACCTCCCTGAGCCACCCTGGCTCCAGCTGCGGGTGTAGGCGCCGTCACCGTTTCTCAAGCCCCCTTGTGTACGCTCCTCCCTGAAAAACTCTTTGTTTGTCTATCTGCAGATCTCGTCCTTTAGCATCTTCTGACTCCGGCTGCTATTTTTTCTTGTGACTGCTGTCCGCTGTTGTAAGAAAACTTCTTTTCTTTGTAGCCAATGGTGAGCAATTTGGCCTGCTGGTAGGATGTTATCTTTTTTTCTTGGTGCCACCTTGGATGACTTGTCCAAAGCCTTTACAAGTTTGTATGATTAGGGTCACGGTGCTGTTTACTAAATTGTTGAAGGGTTCACTTTAGAGCTCCATGGAAAGCCTTCCAGAATGTCTAGATGTTCTGGGATAAGACTCCCTGGTAGAGCTGAGGACACAGCTAATCTAGGCCATGTCTTCGCTAGGGTTTTATAACACATGTAACCCCAGCCCTGAGGCATGGCTTAAGACTTCTCTCTGTTGCTTGCTGCTTGGAGTGGCTTCTCACTTCAGGGGTATGGGTCCTGTGGGCTTGGCTGCTGGCCCCCCACTACAGCTCTGCTGTGGCTCCACTCCCATCCCCAGCCTCTGCCCCTGACCCCGCTTTTGGCCCCAGACTCTCCCTCCCACCCAGTTGCAGCTCCAGCCCCGGCCCTCTTACTCCTATACATATATCCTCTCCCTGTCTCTCTCTCTTCCCCCCACCCCCCACATCGGATCCACAGCCCACTCCTGGCCCCAGCTCTGGGAAGATGGGGGAGGGAGTGCAACCCTCAAAAGTTTGGGGACTGCTGCTCTATCCTATAATTTTCATGCCTTTTTAAAAATTCCACAAACCTGCACGGTCCTCTTCGCTGTCCACTATCTCTGACAGAAGCATGGAACCCGCACAGCTCTGCACTATTGTCATAAGCATTGCAAGCACAGGACGCACGATCCGCCAGTATTTCCAGAGCCATAAGAAGAATTGAATCAGTGGGGAACATGACTTTCTTGGAGGACAGATTGCTGTGGGACATAGTGAGAACCAATTCAAGGTTGTTGGTGGTGGTCATGGAGCACTGGTTCCGAGGCTGAGAAATGAGCATTAACTGGTGAGATTGCATTGTAATTCAGGTTTGGGATGACTAGCAGTGGCTGCAGAACTTTTGGATGCACAAGTCCACATTCCTGGATTTATGGGCTGAGCTCACCTCAGCTCTCCAGTGCAGGTAGACCAAAATGAGAGCTGCACTGATGGTGGAGAAGTGAGTGGTAATTGTGCTGTGGAAACTTGTAACACTGGATTGTTGTTGGGCAGTGGGAAATCATTTTGGAATCGGAAAATCCATTTTGGGGGCCCTTGTCATGTAAGTGTACAGGGCCATTTATCATCTCCTATGTAAGACTATGACTCTTGGCAATGTACAGGACATAGTGGATGGATTTGCAGCAATGGGGTTCCTGAACTGTGGTGGGGTGATAGATGGCACGCATATCCCTGTTTTGGCACCATGCCACCTTGCCACTGAGTACATCAACAGAAAGGGCTACTTTTATATGGTTATGCAAGCATTGGTGGGTCACCAGAAATGCTTCACCAACATCAGTGTTGGCTGGTCAGAGAAGGTGCATGATACTTGCATTGTTAAGAACACAGTACTGTTGAAAGTTACAATCAGGGACTTTCTTGACTGACAGATTACTATTGGCAATGTTGAAATGTGAGTAGTGACACTGGGGTGACCCAACCTACCCCTTGCTCCTTTGGCTCATGAAGCCATCCACCTCGACAGCACCAAGGAAAGATTCCGCACGTGCTGAGCTGGTAGCTGAATGACAGTTGAATGCGCTTTTGGTAGATAGAAGGGGCGCTGGTGGTATTTCATCACAAGATTGGATCTCAGTGTGGTGGGAGGGGGAGGGGGAATCCCAATGGTTTAGCTGACTGCTGTGTCCTGCATAATATCTGTGAAGCAAAGTGGAAAAAGTTGCTACTAGGATGGTGGTGGAGTGGCTGACTGCTGAGTTTGAATACCTAGACATAAGGGCTGTTAGAGTTCAAAGTGAAGCTGTATGGCTCAGGGATGCTTTGAAAGAGCACTTTAACAGTGAGCCATAGTAATACGTTGTGTACTGTGCTTTACCTGGTCCTGCTGTTTTGGGGACTGTTGGGAATTGTGTGGTGCTTGGTGTGCATCTATAAATATTCAACTGTCACCGATCCTATTAGTTGTCATGCTGTACAGTAACAAATAAAAGCGACAAAGGGTCCTGTGGCACCTTATAGACTAACAGAGGTATTGGAGCATAAGCTTTCGTGGGTGAATACCCACTTCTTCGGATGCAAGCAGTGGAAATGTCCAGGGGCAGATATAGATATGCAGGGAAGAGTCAGGCTAGAGATAACGAGGTTTCTCTAGGTGCTGATTTTTAGGTGATATCTCACTCCTGAGGGTAACAAAGGTATAGAGCACAGCTGTTGCTGGCATTCTCAAGCTGCTCGCATGTTGCTAGCCTGGGTACTGCAATGATGCCCGCCAAAGTTATCACTGACTGGCATGGGAAAGCATCCTACTACGGAGGAAGAAATAAGGCTTCCATCCCAAACCTTCGGCAGAGGATTAAAACTTTCACTGAGATACTCTTCATTGCACTGTCTCAGGAGGATACAAGGAACCGTCCCTGTGTACATACACAAAATGTTCCACCTAGCCTCTCTTGCCTAATTCTACAGGGGAAATGAAAAGCAGATAATGCTACCTCTTTGTTGTACCGCTTCCTCTCCTAATATGAGTGAATTAATGAAAAGTCGATAGCTGTGCCCTGTCACAATGGTGTACTTATGGCACCCCCAATGTAATAGGAAAAATGAACACCTAAGGTTCCTTACCCTGCATCGGGCTTGCCTGTGCTTAACTGCTGGGACTAACTGGGTTGCGGTGGAATCTCAAACAGGTCCTGGCTTGTGGCATAGCTGGATCCCCCGGTTGCATGTTCTTCATCCTTCACTTCCCTTCCATCTCCTTGACCTCACTGTTTACACTAGAGGCCTGTGGCTTGGGCTCCTCTGAGTTATCCACGTTTCTGTGGCTGGTCCATAGCTGTGCTTGCACGGCCTCTTCCGAGGAGATCCAATATCTCCTGTATACTCCAAGCTGGAGTGCATCTGGCCAGCATATTCGGCTGGGCAGTTGCACACAGGAATGGAGAAATGCTAGGAAGACTGTCAAGAAAAAGGCATATCAAAAAGTTGCAGGACTTTAACCGGGAGGGGGCCAGTCTGGTCTCTCTGATCCCCGGGCAATGGAGTTTGCAGTTGTGACTAGAGCCGTCAGTGTCAGGCATTGTGGGACAGCTGCTGGAGGATTGTTAGGGCTGACAAAGGTAACGCAGCATCTATACTTGTGCTGCATTGACCTCGGTACATTAACCATGGTTCAACGCCACTTGGAGAGGTGGTGTTACTGTGTTGCTGTAATGGCGAGCTTACATCAGTGGGAAAGACATTTATGTGTAAACACATGTACGACTAGGTCGACACAAGACAGCTTACATCAGCCTAACTTTTTAGTGTACACCAGACCTAAGTGCTTATTTTCATTTGGTAGTACAATAGCTTCTCAACAAATAAAAATCTGTATCTGATTTCCTGGCAATTATTTGCAGTGCTTCATAACTAATAAACTTTCTCTCTTAATAATCAAAAATCTTATTACTTTATTTGCAATTGCATCAAAATACAGTTCAGCTTGAAGAAACCGGTAATCCTACAGCTGTCAATATGCGCAGCAGTTGAATGCATGTTTACATTTGAGTGCTTGCCCCATGCTGGCAGAAACAGTGCTTACAAACTCAGCTATTTTGCTTTCCAAAAACTGTAAAACTTGTAAAGAGAAAAGCACAGCAGACACCTAAAATGAAGGTATAATTTTTCTCAGCAGAGAAAGCAAGGCTTTCAGAGTGAACATGTGTCTTAGTGTTTTGCATGCATAGCAACACATCAATGGGAAGATCTTTAACAAACTGTGTTAGTGTGATCATAAAAATAACATCGTAGGAGGCATCTTTCTGAAATGTCTCAGATGTGGGGCCAGTAGAGTAAAAATTATCCCTGTAGGAGATGGAAGTCACTTGCCTTTCTCCATCTTATTTTAATAAGGCTATGTCTACACTAGCACTTTTGTCAGTAAAACTTTTGTTGGTCAGGGGTGTGAGGGAAAATACACCCCTGACCAACGTAAGTTTCATTGACAAAAGTACCGATCTGGACTGCGCTATGTTGGTGGGAGCCACTCTCCCACTGACATGGCTACTGCTGCTTATTTGGGGTGTTTTAATTATGCTGATGGGAGAATTCTCTGCTGTCTGCATAGAGCGGCTACATGGGAGACCTTATAGTGGTGCAGCCGCAGCGGTGCAGATGTGCTGCTGTAAGGTCTTTAGTCTAGACATAAGTATCAGAGGGGTAGCCGTGTTAGTCTGGATCTGTAGAAGAGACAAAGGGTCCTGTGGCACCTTATAGACTAACAGAGGTATTGGAGCATAAGCTTTTGTGGGTGAATACCCACTTCATCGGATGCAAGCAGTGGAAAAAAAAGACATAGTATAGACATAGTTTAAGGATTAAGAACGTCAAATTAGAAGTTATGCTCCAGATATAAATTGCTAATCATTGTTCAAGAGACCAGAATGTGATCCAACATTGTAACCGTTTCATAGAGTAAAATTCTTTCTGGTCCTGTCTTAATTATTATGAAAGTGAGGAGTAATTTTAAAATCCATATTCTTTACTGCATTCAACGAATAAAAAAAGAAAATTTTGAAACCTAAGCCTTTTAAAAGTCAGTTTTAGTAATATTCTCCTTGTGTTTCAGGTTCAGTGATATACACTTTGTATTAAGGAAAAAAGCAGATCTAAAATGAGCTGGGTTGTGGAAGAGTGGAAAGAAGGCCTTTCCACAAGGGCCCTTCAGAAGATTCAAGAGCTTGAAAGTCAACTAGACAAGCTTAAAAAAGAACGACAGCAAAGACAGTTTCAGCTTGAATCGCTGGAGGCAGCTTTGCAAAAGCAGAAGCAGAAGGTAATAGTCTTAATGCACCATGTAACTTTTAATGCAATTTTGTTCTACTCGTATCCAGTCAGAGTGCTGCTGCAAAGATTCTCCTACCTGTCACTTTGACCATGTCACCTCTCTCGGCACCCCTCCATTCTCTGTTGCAACAAACAAGCTGCTTGTCTTCACTTCCAAGCTCCTATATGGCCTACCCCATCCTAGGTATCCTTTTTTTCATTCACTATTGATATGTCAACTCCTGCCTCCCATCGGCCCATAACACATCCATTTGTTAAATTTTTAAACAAGCGCCTTTGTGCTTTCTCCCATGCTGACTGTCAACTTATGCTTGGGAGGAGCTCCCTATAACCATCCGCAAAGTCGTTCTCATCTTCTTTTAAAGCTCTCCTTACAACTCTCCTTTGCTGTGATGCCTACAAAAAATTTGACAACAGTTAGGCTGTGGTCTCAATACACAAGCCACCTATCCTAGTGGCCAATGTTGTCTCATTGTTTCCTTGTTCTCTCCCCTTTTTCCTTGTACTTGGGGTAGGGACTGTCTTAATTGTTCTATTTGTACAGCACTTAACACAGTGGGGTCCTGGTGTATGACGAGGACTCCTAGGTGCTATGGTAATAGCAAACCATCACTTATACAATGCGTCTAGAGCAGAGGTGGGCAAACTACTGCCCGCGGGCCACATCTGGCCTGTGGACTGTCCTGCCTGGCCCTTGAACCTCCTGGCCAGGGAGGCTAGCCCCCGGCCCCTCCCCCACAGTCATAGCTTGCCAGGCTGCCAGAGCTCTGGGCATTGGGGCTCCTGCCGGGCAGCATGGCTGCGAGAGCCACCGGGTGTAGTGTATTAAATTGCTCCCCGTAGGAATGTGCTACTTACTGAGCACCAGGACTGGCAGCCTTAAGTAGTACACCATAAGTAGCGCATTCCTACAGGGAGCAATTTAATACACAACATGCTTTGTAAACAAATTATTTCTACAAATGGATACCTGTGAACACGCATCACTTCATATAAAACAAGTTTTATAAACATACCGAAATTGTCATGTTGATAATTTGCGCCCAGTTTCTCATATCAAATACTCATTGGTATTTTGTGAACGATTAGCTCCACATTTTTTTTTGTACCCAGCAACAGGCTCATTCAGAATTTACACAAACTTGTCTGTATGAGCGTGGTGGTTTTAAAGTACTGGAGTAAACTCTGTTGTAATGGCTTATTAAAAATTGCTGCTTTTATTTTCATAGATTCCTAGGCCAGAAGGGACCATTGTGATCATCCGTTCTGATCTTTTATATAACACAAGTTACAGAACCTCCCAGAAATAATTCCTAGAACATATCTTTTAGAGAGACATCCAATCTTGACTTAAAAATTTAAAAATATTATGTACAACTGTAATAATCCCCCACTTATGCATATCCGCATAGTTTGAACCCCAAACCTTCATCATTGTAGCACAGATTGCTATCACTTGAGCTAAAAGGACTAATGCTTAGGTACAGAACCTCCAATGTAATCAGGGCTTTAGTCATAAAAAAGCCATAACACCTAGGTTTATTGCTGATAAGATTAATATCTGCATCACATCATTGCTGCCATCAAAAAATTGACATACCAGTAAAATGTAGACTACTTACTAACAGTTTTTTGTGCCAATACTCTCTGTGAGCAGTGATTGACACCTGTGTAAAGTAGTGAATGGAAATTACACTAGCTCACTATCCAGGCCTTGCTATGTATTCAGTCTTAAACGGTCACTGGCCTCTTGCTCTGATAGTGCTTTTTCGGGACCATTCTATCAGGGATAGGAATGTATGCAGTATACCTTGCAAAGGCTGGGAATATCAAATCTGTTTTCCAATGCTACATAATACAACGCAGATCATGAGAGAGAAGATCTTGAAATTGCATTATTCTGATTACTATCTTGCATCCCTACCTCAAATCACACATGGCTGTTCCAGCTGCTATCTTGAGGAAACATAACTTGAGCATTGATCTCTAACTCTAGTCATTCAGGAAATACTGGTTGCTAAAATTGACAGATTTGAAGGGAGAGGAGCAAGATGATGAACAGAGTCATATGGCTTTTAAGTTTAGCTCTTCTGATGATGTGCAAGGACTATTAGCACTTTACTTGTCTGAATAGGTGCTTTTTATAGCCAATAAATTCTTCCAAGAACTGGTGTGGGACCACTGATTAGAGAAATTGTTTTAATATTAACACCTAGGTGGAAATTAGATGACTTGTGGTGAATATGTATTTTGATTTTAAATGTTACACAGGGAAGCCTTCTTTTTAAAAATGTGATACGGACATGGTAGAATAACAACATAGCTTTGTGTGTAACTGAAATTTTTAGTGCTGTCAGGCCTTTTAAAATGTAGTGAATAAAAATATTCAAATACCACTTTTTTTTATAAAGCAGAAATTGTTTATTTTGTAAGTGCTCTCCACGCTTCACTCTGAATAAAGATGTTTATTCCCAGGCTTGATCAAAATCTTAAAATTAGAGATATATTTATTTTATAATTGACTAATCAAATTAGGTTGAAAATGAAAAAAATGAAGGCGCAACACTCAAAAGAGAAAACCAGAGCTTGATGGAATTGTGTGATAATCTTGAGAAAACAAAGCAGAAAATTTCACATGATCTTCAAGTAAAAGAATCACAAGTTAATTATCAAGCGGGACAACTAACTACAAGCAAGAAACAAATTGAAAGACTAGAACAGGAACTTAAAAGGTGAGACCATACTGTTCTGCTTTAACTTAAGTGTGGCTGTTATCCCATTTAAATATTATTTTGCTTAGACATGTAAATGACTGTCAAATTACTGTCTTTGTCCACTTTATCTTATTTTAATTTAACTGTATACCATATTTAAATAGAAGTTAGTTTGTGGCCAAAATTTTCAAACCTGGGTGCCTAAAACAAGGTTCCTAAATCCCATGTTTAGGCCTCTAAATAAAGTGGTTTGATTATCCGCTGTAATGCGGACCTGAAACTCCCACTAAGCCCAGTGGAATTCATAGGTACTCAGCACATTTGAATATTTGGCCCTTTCTTTGTTGGGCAAAAAAGTTGTTTCAGACCTGTTAGCTTAACAGGATTGAAAAAATAATATATACTTTTTGCCTCAAGGTAATGCCTTTTATGTAAGTGCCAAAATATGGACGTAGAAGCCTAAGGCCCTTGCTTACACTTAAATTTTGCCAAGACAACTTTCATCTTTTTTTATAGCACAGCTTGGTATGTGTCCACATTTAATTTTCTCTACTCCAACAAAGCCTTCTGCTTTTTCCGGCATTAATTATTTCTCTTTTCAGCGTGACACAAGTCCCCTGCCAGTATAGTTCTCATGGATGCACATGTACCAGTATAAGCAGTCCCCTAGCTGCAATCCCACAATGCAACTTTCCCTTTCAGAGTGACTGTCTGGTAGCACTCTTGAACTCCACTGTCCAGGGTGCAGCGTCCTGGAAGTTGTCCTCACCTCACTTTTAAATGCCAGCATGTTTCTTCACAGTAACATCTGTTCCTGTTCCCTGCTACATTTTCACTGAATGTAGATTCCTAGCACTGTCTCATGCTGCTGTCTATTCCAAGAGAGGGGTGTTTTGTTTCCTTGCACTGTGGGGGAAGGAGCATGTGCAGGCACAGCCAGATCACTCCTGAATGACCAAGAATATTTACAGCAATTTGGTGAGGCTGTGGCAAAACTCAGCCTCTTCAGAGAGGAGTTTCACTGCCACACAAAGGAAAAGGAGCTGAGGCAGTGGTACCAGAAGGTGAAGAAAAGAGAAATTTTGGAGCCACCTGCATGACCTCTCTGAGTGAGCTAGGTGTTATATTCTGGAGGGATCCTACCTCCTCCCTGTAACTCTGTGGACACTCTATGTCCTGGTGAGGAGAAGGAAATCCTTCCCTGGAGCAATGGATGAGTAAGAGGTATCTGGCCCTGACCAGGAAGGGGACAACAAGGAGGGATACAGCAAGGCGGGTGACAGCCAGGAGCTGTTTCATACCTAGCCATGACATGCACCAAAAGGTTTCCTCCTTGGGTGAAGGGAGATTATAGTAGGTGAAAGTGATTAATATCGCATTAAATAAACTATTGTCTGCTGATAGGCCCTAACTTTTGGCAAATGCATACTTGTGTTCTTACATTGTCTGGCAAGAACTGACGGTGAGGTGGTGTTTCCCGTATATCCTCCACATACCCCCCACTGTGGCTGCAAACAGTCAGCCATTACTCCCCATTCCCCACTTTGTCAGTTGCCCGTAGCAGACACTCTGGTGCGGGTTTTTACATTCTCATCCCTCCCAAATTGATCTGCCACTCACCTAGTTTCTATCAGGAGCTGTACCCACATCTAGTGCCCACATTATAATCAAATCTTCCTCTCAAAAAGACAGACCAGCGTACAGTGTACTGAAAACTTCTCTTTAATACATGATTTTTACTGTGAAGGTTCTAACTGCAGCAATAGCAGAGACCAAGAAAGGAAGCACATAAACACCCGTCAGTTGGCACGCCTTGTTTTGCAGTGCTTTGAGGTACAGACAGCAGCCTGTTAATTTTTACATACAAAGCTTTCTGGTTTGTGGGCACAATTTCACAGAACTTTTTTCAGTGAGTAGTGTGTAAGACTTGCCCAAACATTACATTGAAGATACTGTCGTGGGCTGGCAAAAGTGTATGGCACATCCCCATGCCACTTTGTCAGAATCTCTGAGGGGGATTATTCCAGAAGACAGCATGACTGCATACTTCCATGGGCAGACTAAGGCCTCTTAAACAGCTCTTTCTTTGCCACCTTGGGATCATCAAGGAGCATGACTTCCTGAAATAAGTGCAGTTGTCTTTATTAAATACTATCCTTTTTATATATCAGAATGAACCCCTTCCTAAGGCTTTGGGTTAAGAAACCCTGATCTACTCTCCATGTAAGGTCTAGCACTCATTATGCCGTAGTAATTTGGAGGCAATCCGCATAGTTATGCTGTACAAGGTGGGAAAATCTGAGTAGCTGCAACAGTTATGTCATGGAAGTCTGCCTCCCTTCCTCTCCACCTAACAGTTCTCTGTTTATCACTAACCTTGATTGTGGGGCTCTCCTCAAGATTCGCCCTAACACCTTCACCGATGTCTGGTCACTGTCAGAGCCAAGAGGAAGCGCACAGAGAAGGATATGCTTTGTGAGGTTTATGCAGGTCTAAAAGAAATGTAAGGGCAATAAGCCAGTGGTGTGAACAGCTGCTGAAGGAGTAGAGGGAGGATAAGAATGCCAAAAGAAATGCTGCTGCAACAGCGAATTAAATGAATTGTTGATTAATTATTGATTAAGGATCTCGCTGCATTAGTTCACCCACTCCAAAGCATGGATAAATATGGGGTGTTGGCAGGGATCATAGACACCTCATCCCCTTGTGTCAGTTCCCTCTGTATTCTACTCCCATGGACAGCACGTCAGGGAACGAAGAACTTTGATTACACATACAGTCATCTGTTATGCACTGACATCCAATCTGCATGTTGTACTTGTACCTAGTCAAGGTATATAGCTAGTAAAGTCATTTATAAGGTATCCTTTTTTTTTTTTTGGGATGTCTAGCATGCCGTGGTGTTAATAAAGTACATAATTGAAAGTTTGTGCAACTTTGTGACTTTTTGGTATTGCAGTGCTAGAAAGTAATACAACCAGAAAGGCTTCCATACCTCTAAAAAAAGTCAATGCATGTATATTACAGAAGCGCTAGCCTTTATTTAGTCTAGAAATACACCGCTAATAACTAATTAGTGGTGTATTATATACATGTATTATACATATTATATATAGTATACATTGTATACTAATATAACTAATGTTATAGTACTATACTGATGGTCATAGAAACATTATCAATCTTCCATACTTTAATAACAAATTCCTTAAAAGTAATGTATATTACAAAAAACACACCTGTTCTATTAGTTTCATAGAAACAGGGTTAGGCTATTACCTACTGTCAAAATAAGCTTTTAAAGCTTCCCTTACCTGAACTGCGTTAGCAATGCACCTGTTAGCTAGCCTATTTTAGATCCAGCCCGTCCACTCATCCACCCTGCCAATAAGGTCTCTTAGATAGTGCTGCATGTTGTGCATTGCATAAGAACTGAGAATGTTTTACTTGTTGATATGTAGCTTTGGCATGAGACCCCTCCATCTATACTGTTGTCTTCCACCTCTGCCCACTTCACATTCCTTCTTCAGCAGCACAGGTGAGAATCAAATCTTTCCTTCCTTCTGTCTAGCTTGTTAGTAGATGGTTTCTTGAGCCAGAGAATTAAGGGTAGACAGTTTCCATAAACTATGATTGGCACAGAAACTTCATTAATTCCAGTTGGATGGAGTGGAGAGTTTGCTTTCAATATGTCAAAAAGCACAGTGTTTCTAAAAATGTGGGTGCCCTAAATTTCTCTGCACCGGCCAGTGTTTGTCAGTAATGTGTCCCTTGTGATCTACCAAGGCCTGCATACATTTTGAAGGTACCTTTTTTTTTTTTATATGCTCAGAAGCTGGGCAGGGGGAACACAGAATTGGGGATATTCCCCACCTATAACCCCAGTACATTTAGGAAACCCAGTTTATTGAATTCATTTATTCTTTTTTTGCACAATTGCCTAGCCTAACTACCCTGTACAGCAGGGTATACTTTATTGTCTTGCATACCTCAATGATGAGTGTCCTTACCAGTGATCTTTTTTTGTAACACCAAATTGATTACCCCACTAATTGATAGCAAACTGGTGTTGCCCTATGGAATCTTACAATCATCACTTGTTTCCCCACTGTAAGGGCAGCTCTCACCTTGCTGTTTTTGTGTTGGGGGAGTGGGGTGAGCTGAGCATGCAACTCTAGGAATGAACTTCTGCATCTAAAAGTTCTAGAACCCCTGATTATCCCACCACTCATTAAACAGGCTCAAAACTGCCACTCCACCAAATGTGGTTGTTCCATGAATAGCTATAACAGACTAGCCTCTGCATTTATTTTCCACTTATCCTCAGTTGAGTCTTTGAATGCTGAGTCTTTGGATAGGCATTCTAGTGTTATGTTCCCAGAGTGCAGAGTGTTTTTGCCAATACAACTCAATGCTATCTAGACATCATGCCAGCAGAAGTGGCAGAGTGTAAAATGCACTTTGCTAAAATAATTTTGGAAGTGTCGCCATGACAACAGAATTTTTACCACTACAACTTTCTAGTGCAACTTTTTAGAGAGACAGGCTTGAAAATGTTGACCTAACACTCTAACTTTAACACTCTCTCTAATATAACATAAAGAGTTTGGAGGTTATATGACCCTTAGGGGGATTGTTGTACATATAGTGGTAGCTTCATAAAATGGAATCTTAATAAAATAATTTAATTATGAACATTTGGGGAATCTGCCTATGTACAGTTTACAACTTGTTTGATATTGGAAAGCCTGTGTCAGACTGCAAACTCCATTTTGAATGTGGGTCTTTTAGCCTCTGTCTTTTTACCTCCATCTTGGACTAAAATTCCAAGTGGTGTGGGCATGGGGCTAACAATGACTGGCTGTTAAACTTTGATGATCATTTAAATGGAGCACCCTGGGACAAAGCAAGGGCTACCATGCAGGCCAAACTAGTTTTTCAAAATCTGAATTCTTGGAGTGATGGTAACAAAGCAACAGAACCTGTGTTAAGGTACTTTAATTAGCTGATGAGGCTGATTGGGAGTCACCTGACAAAGGAGGGGGAGGTAATAAAAAGGGTTTCCAACTAACCATGGGGAGGGGGGCAAGGAGAGAAAAGACTACAGCTACTCCGTGATTCAGGGGAGAAACCATGTGGAGGAGGGCAGAGAGAGAGAGGAAGAATCCTGAACTAGAGGACTCTGACCTAAGTCCAAAGAATGCTCTAAGAGTGGTAAGGAAATTGAGGCAGGGAATTGTATGTAGGGTTTTATTATTTTGTTGTCCAGATCTGTATACTTATTGTGCTTGCTAACGGAGTGGTTTTTGGGAACCCTTGTAAAGTGTGTGTGTCTGTGCTGAACTACCGCGTGTCATTGAAGGGGTGAACTGTGTACCCAGAGTGCCCACAATGTTGGAGCTCTGGGAAAAGGGTGTGTTTCAGACTGCGGGGTCGATGCTGGCCTGGGTGCCTAAGACAGCTAGGTTGTGTGGTCCCATTTCTGTGAAGTGGAACTAAGAGCCTGTGCCCTGGAAGTGTACCAGAGAATCCAAGGGCTGGTCCACACTAGGGGGCGGGGATCGAACTAAGATACGCAACTTCAGCTACATGAATAACGTAGCTGAAGTCGAAGTATCTTAGTTCGAACTTCAAAGCACTTACCGCGGGTCCACATGCGGCAGACAGGCTCCCCCGTCGACAGCGCTTCCTCCTCTCGGCGAGCAGGAGTTCCGCAGTCGACGGCGCACGCTTCCGGGATCGATTTATCGCGTCTAGACAAGACACGATAAATCGATCCCAGAAGATCGATTACTACCCGCCGAATCAGGCGGGTAGTATAGACGTATCCCAAGGGAAAAGTCAGTGCTGCAGCCTATTCAGGCCAAGGGAAGCTTAAGAGCGCAAATCAAGCATATTGGGACCCAAACACAACAGTCTTGTGAATGTCCAGCAGAGGGAGCTTTATCAGAACTGTGACTGATCTTAATACTGTATAATCATTGTACTTGCTTTTTTTTCATCCATGTGTCCTTTTTGTGTATAATTCTTTTAGTTTTGAGTCTTCTGAAATCTTAAACCTTGATTGTATATATAAAAATAAACAAATTTGTCTTTCATATAAGAACAAATTTAAATAACAACCAAATTTCGCTAGAAGTGAAAGTACAGATTCCAATATTTATTTGAAGGTGTCGTATTGTAATCTAGAATTGATATATAAATCATATTTTTAGTGATATATCTTTATTGTGCCCAATTTTATATTCCTTGAGTAACCAAAATTGCCATTCAATGTGCATTTGAGGCTCTTAAAATGTATGATTGGGCCCTATTTGTTTCTGTAACTAATTCTTTGCACTTCTAATTCTCTTTTAAACAGGTACAAATCTGAAGTTGAGAGAAGTCAGCAAACATTGATTACAGGAGACTTATTATTCAGTAGTACACCACAGAAGAATTTTGCTGCTCCTTTAACACCCAATCAAAATCACAATGGTAATTTTTCCATCTGTGTCTAGTATGCAATTGAATAAAATATAAATTCCTTTGAAAGTACATGTCACTCCAGAAAGCATAGAAGAACAAAAGGTGAATGAAGAAAACAGCTGACCGTGTGTTTGTCTTATAATCTGTTAATGTCTATAATTTTCCAATATTTGAAAATCAATTCTCATGAGTGAATATGTAAGAATTTGAGAGAGCATGCTTTGTGAGTCCAAAAATATGCTTTGTCTTGATTCAGGGGAGGGTACAAATGCAGATACTAATATGAACATAACATATGTACATCCTAACTAATTATATTCTATAACAAAATATTCAGGTGAAGTTTTCATTAAAAATAATTGAAATTCAGTTTCGCTGGCTGGTGAATCGGGGGCTTGAGGGATTTAGTAGTAAGTGCTCAGATTTCAAAATGCTTACCAGTGACAATGTACCATCACACAATTTGCTTGAGTTTAGGGTTGTGAAATTCAGAATCTACGATACAAAACAAAACAAAAAAATTTCATGGACGCTAAAACAAGGTACTACCAAAAACTTGCATTTGGCTGCCTGACTAATGGGAGTTGGAAATCAGTCCTTGTTCTCGTTTGAAAGCTGAGATTTCAGATGCTTTCTGAAAATGCAAAGCATTCTGGCTATTGTGTTCCTTGAGAAAGTGGCTGCTACAGTTATGAAGGAATTAAAGTGGAGAGAAGCAAGACAGGAATCTGAGTGATGTGACTTTAGGCTGAGATTTTCAAATGTGTGGTGATTCCCATTAGCAAGAAGTTAGGTGTCCAACTCCCACAGATTTTTCTTTTTAAGCTCCTTTGAATCTCAGAATCTCAATGACTGATTTTTCAGTCATGCTACAAGTGAATGTTAATGCCAGGGGAACGATGGGAAGAATTCTTCATTCAGGTGATATTACAGTATACATTTGTACCCCTGGTATTGGTCCCTCAATCTAGTGGTTGCATTTTCATTATGGCACTGAGTTCTAGATCTCAATTTTCAGTCCCTGAAATACTCAGTTTTATTGGTTTTAGAAGAACTCCCCTTGAGTTGTCTTTTATATATCACTAGAGGTTAATGAGGGCTGTTGCTTTTATCACCCTTGTCTAATATTGAGCATAAGAAATGGAATAGGAAAGATATTATGTATGAACTGAGCCAGATTAATAACAAATATTCATTGTCAACTTGTAGATTTTAAGTTTGAAGAACTCCAGGAAAAATACAATAAAGAAGTTGAAGAAAGAAAAAAGCTGGAGGCAGAACTGAGAAATATCCAGATTAAAGTAAGCATCATTTGAAATGGGGTATATAGTATCTCAGCATTCTAATCTCATTTAATGTGTGAAATGGAGAAAGGTGCAGTTCTTCAAAATTAGCCACATGATTTTTCAGGGAAACTGGTAAAATTAAATGTGTTCACTGTTCATGCCATTGAGATTAAAGTATAGATTTAAGAAGAGTAAGCAGTGGGTATGGTTAATTTCCTGACAGCATTTTTGAAAAGTTAGTACTAATTAGAATACACACAAAGGAATTTTTAAAGATATTGTTTTCATCTAAATAATCACACATGACTGAGAATTTCTCAATACCTACAGTTATAAAGAGGGACAGAATTTATGCGGAATGTATATGTTTTTGCATTTAAAATCTGAAAATGACTTTTTATGTTTTCTGTTTTAAAAACAAAACAAACAAAAAACCTAACCTACTCCAGTTGGGCACAGTTGTTTTACCACTTTAAGAATATTTATACTACTTCAACATGCTTAAATCCTTTTTTAGGAAACGTGTACTTGAAAACCTACAAACAAAATTAATAAAATACATGTACAATCACTTTCTAGTAAATTTAGAAGTTTATTTACACGATAAACTCAGTGTAAATATCCAGAAATATTCCCATTAAAGTTTTTCAGTTTGTGCTTCCTTTGTAGCAGTTTTAAAGACTGATAGTGCTCCCACTGATGTCAGGGATAACATTCTTGTTAATTTTGGGGAGCAGTATTGGGGCCCTTAGTGCTTTAGTCAAAAACTCCATTCAAATGTTAGACATATTGGAAAACCAAGTTCAGTAAGTACCAATAGCAGCTTTCTTGTATTTTTAGAACATAAGAATGGCCCTACTGGATCAGACCAATGGTCCATCTAGCCCATTATCCTGGCTTCTGGATGGTGCCAGATGCTTCAGAGGGAATGAACAGAACAGGGCAATTTATTGAGTGATCCATCTCCTGTCATCCAGTCCCGGCTTCTGGCAGTCAGAGGTTTAGGGACACAGAGATTGTATAGTGAAAGAAAAATATCTGATGATAGAGCCAAAACATGTTTTTTGAGTCCAGGTATTTTGTAAAAGTAAGTGCAAATAAATGGGTCTATCTCTTATGTGTGGAATGATTTACATGTAGAATTCTTGCTAATGGGATCACCACACAGTTGGAGATGAATAGAGCCCATAGTCTAAAATGTATCTATATTTGTCCACAGAACACAAATGAGTATCAGATCTAATTTACAGTAAGTCTAAAACGAAGTACAAAAATGAATATTATGCATGTCAACAGCTAGCTTTACAAAACTGATCTGATCGTGAGGAATGTGGAGGGAAGGTACCTCAACGTTAATTGATAGGACACCTCTCTTAAAAAACAAAACACAAAACTTGATTTACTAAATATAAGGAACCACAAGTCAAATTTCTTGCCATTGAGATGCTGGCCAGCTTAGATATATTTGAATTGCAGATAGTACTCTCCCAACCCTGTTCAGCTGCCTGTGATGTTAATCAGCAAAGTATTCCAGTCAGTTGACTGCTGGGGGTATAAAAGCAGACTGGTGTGAATCGTATAGTACTTTGTGCTGATGGATGATCTGTGTCGCTGACTCTGTTATCAAAAATTGTAACTGACAGCTTGACCTATTGCCCTATCTTATTTTCACCATACAGTAGTGAATTCATTCTCTTATGAATTGTCAGCTGTGTAAAGGTAGATATGCTTTTTCCCCCCTCTTTTAAAATAGAAAATAAATCATTCTCATCCTCAAAGTACTAAGAGTCACAGAGAGATTGCTCGGCATCAGGCTTCTTCATCAGTGTTCTCGTGGCAACAAGAAAAGACACCAAGCTGTCCTTCGTCCAGCAGTCAAGAAACCCCTTTAAAGAGAGGTTTTACTTCATCCCATTTTCCATGGGAGCAAGAGGCAACTCCTAGCCACTGTGGCTTAAGATCAAAGAAGACAGATTTCAACAACAGTTTCTCTGACAATTGTGGTAAATCTTCTGTCATCGAGCAGTTAAAAACACAGAACCAAGGTATCTTGCAAGTGTAGTTATGACTTTAAATCTATTTTCTAAATAAGAACATCTTATTCTTTTAAAGATAATTAAAACCCTCTGTGTTTAAGGACTTAATTGAAGACTGTTTTATATATAAAACGTGGCTAAAATACCGACTCAACTTGTAAGACTTTTTGAGATCTCTGGGTAAAAAACACTATATACGTGTTCATTAATTATTTTATTGATTTATAAAGTTTTTCCGGTATGAAAAAATTAACTGAGCTAAGAAATTGACTTGTTTTATTGTGTTTTTGAATTTAATTCTTTGGAAGATTCTGTAGAGTAATCTGTTCTATCAATAAGTCCTTTTTCATGGAGATCCTTGCCTGGTTAAACTAAAACCCTAGTAGAATGAGCATCTGGAGCTTCTTCAACTGAGAAGTCTTTTTCTCGCTCCTCCCCCCCCGCCCCCGCCCCCGCTGCTATAGCTACACTAGAGAGCCTAAGCTCTCCAGTGTAGCCACTCTAAGCTGATGGGATAGACGTCTCCCATTGGCTTAATTACTCCAGGCCCCGCAAGCGGTGGTTGCTCAGGTGGGTGGCTAATTCACTGCTATCGGCTGCCACCTGTTTGTTTGCAGATAGAGTACAAGTGGAATAGGTCCTCATAAAAGAATGATCAGATAATTTATTTCACATGCTAATAATCTGAAATTGCTGATTACTGTTCTTCATGTACAAAATTCCATTGAAGTCTGTGGAAAAGAAACTATAGATTCTGAGCCTCCCGAAACACACACACGTGTATCCTGACGAAAGCAGTTTTGATTTGTAGATACGCAGTGTTTTAGTGATGTGAAATTATATTTACTCAAGGCCCCTCCCAAAAAGGGAGACATGCATTCAATAAGTTAAATGAACACTATTTGGTTAAATTTGACCCAAAACATATGTTTGTAATAGCTTTTCTTAAGAAGCAGCTTTTTCAAAACTTAAGATCAAATAGAAATGTTTCAATAACTTTTTAGAAAATTCCAGTGGAGGTAGTTCTTAAAAACAAAGAGCAGTGATTCTCAAACTTTTGTACTGGTGACCCCTTTCACATAGCAAGCCTCTGAGTGCGGCCCCCCCCCGTATACATTAAAAACACTTTTTTATATATTTAACACCATTATAAATGCTGGAGGCAAAGTGGGGTTTGCAGTGGAGGCTGACAGCTTGCGACCCCCCACATAATAGCCTCACGACCCCCTGCGGGGTCCCGACCCCCAGTCTGAGAACCCCTGACAAAGAGCCTTTGCAAAATTTGTGGCCTAAACACTGCAATGTTGTGCCAATGCATAAGAATCAGCAAATGAAGCTAGTAAAAAACAAAGTGAAACTGATCTACAGTCACTATTCAAGCCAACTAGACTTTTAAAGGCCTTTCAATTTTCCTAATTTGATAATAGATTTTAAAAATGTTTTATATTGCTACATATTTAACCTGATAAGCAGTTTTTAAATAGTTTTTATTTTTTATTTAAATTTGATGGGTGCCTGAAGTCTTATCAAGTGCATAGAATATGTCTAATTAGAATGTGTAGGCTGCTTTAAAGTACTAATACAGCAAGTACCTTTTTAAGTAGAAGGCATCATATTAATCCTTTTTCTTTTAAATTAAGAATTAAGCTCCAGAGTTCAAGAACTGGAGTATCAGCTACAAGATCAAGAAAAAGAAAAGAAATTCCATATGAACAAACTTCAAGAAACTCAACTCCAGCTGGAGAAAACAAAACTGGAATTCACAGAAAAAGATTCTGTTTTGCACAAAATTAGAGATGAATTGAATAGAATGACAGCACAACGTGACCAAGCTACTGCCCAGGTACCATGTTGCACCAGGCCTCTTCTGGCTGTTTTTTATAATTATTGTTAGCAGTAGTGTGTGTCAAACATTCAGTCATATTTACAAGATTCAAGATACCTGAATAATGTTTCTTAGAACATCCTGAGGATAATGAATTGAAAGTGTGTATTGTGTTGGACAACCTGAAGTTTTTAATTAGCTTTCCATTTTCTGCAAGAGTCCAAGCACTTCTTAGCAGGCACTTAGCATCTTGCAGCCTCATGTCTTTGGGCAAGATTCACTGGAGATCTGGAACATCTTCTCCAGTAAGTAGGGCCCTACCAAATTCACAGCCATGAAAAACGCATCACAGACCATGGAATCTGGTCTTTTGTGTACTTTTACCCTATTCTATACAGATTTCATGGGAATGACCAGTGTTTCTCAAATTGGGGGTCCATACTTCTGCGCTGCTTTCAGAGCTGGGTGGCTGGAGAGCAGTGTCTGTTGGCCGGGCACCCAGCTCTGAAGGCGGTGCCCCGCCAGCAGCAGTGCAGAAGTAAGAGTGGCAATACCATACCATGTTATCCTTACTTCTGTGCTGCTGCTGGCAGTAGTTCTGCCTTCAGAGCTGGGCTCCCAGCCAGCAGCTGCCACTATCCAGCCACCAGCTTGAAGGCGGCGCCGCCACCATCAGCAGCGCAGTGGTAAGGGTAGCAGCACCGCAACCCCCCCTCGCCCCCCACACAATAACCTTACGACACCCTCCCACACACACACAATGCCTTTTTTGGATCAGGACCCCTACAATTACAACACTGTGATATTTCAGATTTGAATAGCTGAAATTATGAAATTTATGATTTTTAAAATCCTATGACTGAAATTGACCAAAATGGACCATAGGGCCCTACCAATAAGATTACATAGAGCAAGAATGACACCTGGTGGCCAGTTGTGACCTTAAAGGGACACTGTCATATAGTTTAATATTTTCAGCCTAAACTACCATAATTTCAGGGGAAAGTTACTTGGATTCTAAACTATCGCACACTAAATACTTGGGTAAACTCGAGTTAAGGATGAGCGTGCCTTACAATAAATTTGTAGTAATTAAAAATAACAAGCATTAAAAATACAGGAAATTCAAAGTTAAGTTAAACATAAATCGCAACCCAACATTTAAAAATTTGGAAATGTATAATTAAGGCTCTCAAACAATCTCAACTCTGCCTCTTCAGTGACTCTAGCCTCTAATCTTTCTTCCTGGAAAATGTGCTGTATGCAAGTCCTTCACATAAGAGTTTGCAAGATTAGGTCTCCATACTGAACTGGTGTTTTGATCAAGGACTTTTTGTACTGGCTCTAGGACAATTTGTAAAAGCCAGTGTATTATTGGTTCAGTGAACAGACCCCTGCTATCCCTTTGTAACTTTTTTCCATTCGAATGATTGTCCATATGCACAGTCTGCTGACGGTGTGCAATACACCCCACTCACCCATGTTCAGAGTCTCATGCACCCTCAGCGTCCTCATGTCCTGCACCGAGGGCATAAAAGGGTGGAGCAGGCCAGCCACCACTCAGTTCCTCTCATGTCTCCTGGCTTAGAGATGAACATGGGCAGTGAGCAGTGCTAACAATATATCTGGCTCTTTTCAAATTTGTGCATAGTATAGATAGGGATAATTAGTTGTTGCCCATTGGGATTTTGGTTTTTCTTGGGAATAGGTTTCATTTTTTAACCAAAATAGCGATTTATTTTTGGTGAAACACTTCTAATAGGAAGAAACACTCTAAAAAAGAAATTCTTAGCATATTGATTTTCAGTTTAAAATTTCATTCTAACCTACTTTAAACAATGAAAATTGTTCTGTTCTTGCTGTTCAAAATAGTTCAGTAATTTTTTTCTGTTTAATCAATGTGTTGATTCACTGTAAATTGAAAGTTGCATTGAATTTATCTCCTGTGTCTAAAAACTTGTAGTTTTTTTTAGTTTTTGCTGCTCACTTATTGAAACTTAACATACACTTGTACTATAGCCAAGTGTAATCTGTTATCAGTTTGGTATGGTATACCTGTGTGTGTGTTCACTGCGTCATGGAAGACTGTAAGCAGTTTTGGGGCAGAGCATGACTTCCTCATGTGTATGTATGGGGGGGTTTTTTGGTTGTTTTTTTTTACAGTGCCTACTAAAGTGGGGTTTCAATCCTGATTGTGGGTGCGGGATTGCTAGTGTAGTAGAAATAGTAAATATTACCCTTGCATCGCTGTGATTTATGATTAAACTTTTTGTAGTATGAAATGGTGGAGCAAAAGATGAAAAAACTGTCAGAAGAACTGAATTGTCAAAGACAAAATGCTGAAAGTGCTCGTTGCTCATTAGAACAGAAAGTAAAAGAAAAGGAAAAGGAATACCAAAAGGTAAGACGAAACTCATTTTTTCACAAGTTTAAAGTTGCCTCCAGACTGATATTATCAGAGTGAGCAAGTTGTTCATTGAGTATTTGTCCATGTAGATCCCACTTTAGATGCATATGTGCCTCAGGCACTCAAGATTGGATTCTTCTTCTTTGAGTGCTTGCTCATGTCGATTCCATGTTTGATGTGTGCGCGCCCACATGCACGCTGTCAGAAATTTTTCCCCTAGTGGTACCCCTAGGGCTAGCTTTGGCAACCTCTGGAGCCCCATGCGTATGCGCCGGTATATTGGGGGCTGCTGGCCCCACATCCTCTCAGTTCCTTCTTTCCACCAGTGATTGTTGTTGGAACGCTCCTTGTTTTCACAAGTCTGATAGTGATTTCTCTAACTTTGGACTCTTTGAGCTTTTCTTGTATATAGTTAGTATTATAGTTAGTAGTAGTTAGCATTTAGGAGTGGAGTTCCGTTAGGGACATAGTCACAGGGACAGGGTATGCCCTGGTCCCTGGGGTTTAAGCCGTGTGCTGGGTGCAGCAAACCTATGTCTATTAGTGACCTGCACACGAGCTGCCTTAAGTGCCTCAGAGAGGCACATATTAAAGAGAAGTGCAGTATCTGCAAAAACTTCAGACCTTGCACTCTTAAAAACAGGGACATCCGATTAAAAGCCCTGTTGATGGAGGCTGCCCTGCACCCCGCGTTGGAACTATGCCGCTCCGACTCTGCATCGAGTACCTTGGCGTCGGTGCGGGGTGCCCCTCCAACACTGGGAACTTCCTGGTGCCCTCCCCTTCTCCCGTGCCTAAGAGGAGGCATAAGAAGTCATGGTTGGAACGACGTCACTCTCTGGCACCACACACAGCTACCTGGGAGTTCCCACACGAGTCGAGACCTGCACAGGGCTGCTCGATTTCCCCAGAGCCACATCTGGCAGCGACCACACCACCTAGGGCACCGAGCCCAAATTGGGAACCACCACCTACTCCTGGGAGCCGTCGGGGCCAACAACATTTCATGGCACCGTCAACGTTGGAGGCATTCCGAGCAGCAAGAGACTTGATGTCTCTCCCTGTGCCACCCATGCCTCAGGGCCTAGGCCCATCTTTGGAAGACCTCTCAAAGGCAGTTTCCTCTAAAGGGAAATCCGTGATGAGGCTACCTTCTGGGTCTCCGACGTGGCACCGCTCCACAGTCCGACGCTCCCCATAATCACATAATCGCTCGCCACTTCGCTGGACTCCCCGTTCCTCGCAGTAGCCCTCGGTACCACGAAGCGCATCTCCAGTTCTGAGACACGGGTCACCTTCCATGTGGTGCTGCTCCCTGGTTCAACGGTGATCCCCAGCAAACCATGGCTACCGGCATGAGGCCACCTCGGCTCCACCCTAGTCTTCCACAGGGTCTGAGAGTGAGCTCTCCCCACCCCAGAGGCATCATCAGCACCGGTGTCTTTCAGGCCGGAGCCCGCAGCAGGCCTGGTGTCAGGTCCCTGGCCATCCACCCAATGGCTACCCCAGTGGCTGTATTGGACCCTTTGGGGGTTCCCTCCCATGCTGTGCTCATATTCTCTCCAGGAACCCTTGATAGTTTCTGAGGGCCAAGGCCTTGGTTACGGCGCCACCAGAATCGGGCTCGGAACCAGACCCGGGCACTGAGACTCTAGCGGCTCCTGCGCAGTCGGTACCGGCGGTTGAGGATGAACGAGCTACAATACCCATGGCTGCCTCCGTCCCTGACGAGGCGGTATATGGACCTGCCAACCTTTTGCCACCCGACGACTTCCATGCCCACCAGGAGCTGCTTGAAAGAGTGGCCTCCAACTTGGGGCTGGAGATTGTGGTGCTCAAGGAGCCGACTGACAGCCAGTTCAACATCTTGGCTGCAGCAACTACACTTCCCGAAGTGACGGACCTTCCTGGGACCAAAGTATTGTTTTCCTGGACCTAATGTTTTCCCCCTGTCCCTGTTAGAGCTTTTATCACCTCTCTATCGAGACAGGATTTTTGGTGGCTATCTCATCTCCCCTCAAAGGATAAGATAGATTACAGCGTTAATGGCAGGACCTCTTTTTTTACTGTATTTCACAAAGACAAGATGACTGTTCTTTGATCTCACCCTAGGTTCTTATTCAGAGTGGTCTCAGGCTTTTGTTTGCATCAATGCGTACACCTTCAGTGTTTTCCCCCAAGCCTCATTTGACTCCCGGAGAGGGAAAACTTCATATGAGTGATGTCTTTAGGGCACTTTTCTACCACCTCCATAGAGCAAAGCCTTTCCTTAACTGGCCTAGAACTTTTTTTTGTAATATTTGGGACAGGTCTTGAGGGCTCGTTATTTCAACCCAGAGACTCTTTAAATGGATATTTGATCACATAAAGCTCTTCTGTGAACTAAATAAATTAGATCCACCTTCTCATATTAAAGCAAAATATACTAGGGCCCAAATGACACGGGCATGCTTGAGGAATGTTCCTAGGTCAGAAATTTACTAGGGAGCTACTTGGAGCTCATTGCATACTTTTATTCAGCACTACTTGCTAGTTGCAACTACTAGATCTGATGCCCAGTTTGTTAGGGCAGTCCTGCAGTCTTTATGTAAATTGGACTCTTGACATCCCCCTCCATAGGGAGATAACTGCTAGTCACCTAAAGTGAGCTCCATGTTAACAGGTACTTGGAGACAAAACCCCAATTACTTACCTTACAGTAATTCTGGTTCTTCAGGCTGTTCTGCCCACATGGACCCCATGACCAGTCCTCTTTCTCTGCTATTGTGAAATCCATTAATTTTGGGATTCTATATTGGCAAAATAACTGAGAAGTGGCTGGGCCTGCTCTGCCCGCAGGTGTGTGTGGTGGGGGGGTGTGTGTGTGTGCGCGCGCATATTAAGATACCGGCTGTCAACCAAAACAACCCAATCTCATGCACATGGGGCACGTGCACACCTACAGCAGGATCCATGTAGACAAAACATCTCAAAAGAAGCCAGTTAGTGTAAGGAAAATAACAGTTTTTGTAACATGATATTCTGATTTTGCTACCAAGGGGCAAATTTTAGTAGCTCGTATGCAAATTGAGGGAAAGTTAGAGGGGAAAATACTTTAAGTATCTCCACTCTGACTGTCCCCCTTTCATTTTTTTTTTCCTTTGTCACACTCTCCCTTGCTACTTTTATTTGGATTTTTTTCTTTTATTTTAGTTTTGCAGCTGGATGGATCTGCATTTGTTATTGAAACAATTTATTGGCCTACCATGAATTAAATTGACTAAAGTCATGTTCCCTATCTGTTGATAATAGTAGTCTGGTGGTTATAACTTGGTAAGAGAAAGTAAATCCTTTTTTTTTTTTTTCTTCAAGGTAGGCTGGGCAGGCAGGCTACCAATTTGTGCACCTCTAATTAATAGTTAGATGAAAAAAAAATCAAAAAGAAATTTGAACGTTTTGCTAGTAACTGGCTCACTTATTCCTGAGTGTGACCCTCCCCACATTCATTCTTTTGCTCCTGGCAGGCTAACCCATAAAGATTTGGGGAAATGAATCACTGGGATCTAAGTGGGTTGGGGACTTTATAGAATGGGTCACTGGCTGGCAGTGAGAGTGGGAACAGGCTCTGGGGGTACTTGAGAATATGGGATGGAGCAGGTGTCTTGCTGGATGATAGGAGGATGCTTAGGAGAAAGCAGAGGGGAAGCACTAGCACTTCACTACCTTCTTCATCTGACAAACCTGCTATGATTTGTTAGAGGGGAGTCCTGCAGCTGCTGCCAAGAGAAGTTTGGCAGAGAGGTTTGTTGCCAGGAGAAGCCACTAGTGCTTTCCCTCCTCTATCTTCCTCTGCTTTCTGTTCACCCACTTAGCCCTCTTTTTTCCGTACCAACCCCCAACACCCCCTACTAAAAGCCCCATGCCTCTCATAGCCCTATTCCCCCACATAAATCCCCTCTCAAATGCATGTAGAGCCCCAACCATAAGGACCGTGGGGCTGGGAAGAAGCCTCAAAAATAATTATACCTGGATGCATATCTACTTTGCATCTCCTAAAGATTGCAGGAGATGGGCTAGATTCGTAAGGATCTTAGGACGTGTGCATTAGTGAAGTTCTGCTCCCCGAAACTTGAGGGGGGAGGAGTGAATGCCCCTCTACCAAACTTCTGTTGCTGCTCAGTCTTATGTGAAGTCAAATTGAAAAAAAACTAAGGCATTTTCCCCACGAAAAACATTGTTACGGCAATAAGTTAAACATGTAATCATAGCAAAGAAGGGAATTTTTTCCCCCAAAGGACCATGGTTATTGAGGATTCGTCTGGTTGCTTAGTTTAATGTTTAATGTTGTTATGGAGATCTACTTTTGAATCGATATATAAGCTTCATTCCATTATTTGCTAGTATTTTTTTGATCCACAGGCTACTCTGATCGGCCAAACTGAGTCAGGACCATTAGTGGCCATAACGGAATTTATGCTTTACTTAAAAATGTTTTTTAAACACTTTTTGCTTCTGTAAAAGAGGGCTTTAGTGTAATTAGTAACTATTTGCAGAGACTATTTACAGTCCCTCCTCCACGTTTTCCAGTGTTAATAGTTACAGTAACTTGACTAGAAGCATGTGACAGGAGTGTGTTTCTCTCTCTCCCCCCTCCCCCATCTTCTAAATTTCTAGGAACTGTTTCGTCAGCAACATTCCTTACAGACAGTGGATCAGCAGTGCAACCAGATAAAAACCAAATTGAACCAGGACTTGCAGCAAGCCAAGAATGACTACAATGCTCTACGGGCAGAACTTGACAAAGTAGGGTTTTTAATATCTGAACTATTCAAATGGAAGTGATGATGCTAAGTTTTTTTTATTTTATGTAAAATTTAACTGTCCTCTTTTATGTTTTAAGATATATACGACTAATATTTAAGTGCAACTAAATACATCACAGGTCAGAGCAAGGTGCGGTATGTTCCTGTCACAGGGTGTGTTGGTCAGTTAAAAGACTGGGGCACAGCTGCACCTTTTGTCAGGTTTAGCCCATCTCCCTGTATGATGGGAATGAATGCAAGGGTCATATGACAGAAGTATGCATCTAAACCAGGCCTGCTGGCAGGTAAAAGAGCAGTCTGTGGTCATTCTAGAGAGAGACCCCCCACCAGGCCCAAAAGTTCAGAGACACTCTCTCTCCTTAGTTCCCAGGCAGAGAGCCTGTGAAGAGGGCAGGTGACAATTTTCCAGAATTCCATGGCAGAAGACTTTTGGGGGAAGAGATTTACAAGGAACTGGAAACTGTGCAGGGATAAGCCTCCATTGATGGACCTGCAGCATGCAGAAGTCCCAGCTAGGAGAGGGGTTGGACTACAAGGATGGGCATGCTCTGATAAAGACCTGGAAAAACTTGAGGCATTATAAACTGAAAGGAATAATTGAGGCTGGTAAGGGTATGTTTGAGTGTTGTGTTATGATGATAAACCAAACTGGAAGAGAGCACTACTGTAAAATCGCCACATGTGATAGCTGGTTTGATGCAAGACTGAAGGTAAACTGAGGATAACAGATGGGCCTAAAGGCAGTCTGGGGGTAATGCCTTGCAACAGTTCCCTTCAGCCTTGTTCTGATTTGAGCACTGCTTCTTCTCTACCCACACTCTTTAATAGAAAACTGCTTTTTTATTTATGATTTATGATGCACACGGTCTACACTGACTTAATACAGAGGTTCTAAATTTGTCCATGATAGCTGTCCTGCATAGCTATGTGTCATCCTAGCTGTGTGAGCACATTAATCAAACATTTTCTACAGAGGTGGTTAGTATTTTCTCTACAAAACTCTTCTTTCCATGTTTCCTCATGAAACACTAGATTCATACTGAAACTTGGATGTCTATAGATTTTTATCCAGAAAAGCGTACTCCTTTCTAGAATGGAACTAGATGATTTCATTCTCTTTTTTTTTTCTCTTGATGTTGGTAATAAATTTACTCCTTTTTTAATTTAGAGTGCTATAGAGCTATTATGACAGATTAAAAAGGTTGAAAACCAGTTAGAATTTGGTGGTGTTAGTTATGATCTTGTTAACTTTCTGGTTTAGATAGCGGTATAAAGTAAGGTGATAAATTTAAGATTGAGGATACCACTACACTAATTTCCCTTACCCCCGAAGAATGTAGTTATGGAGACAGAGGTGCAAGCTGAATGTCTTTGTTGGTCCATAAATGTGGGGAATTAAGGTGTACAAATACTGGTTTTTAAGAACATGTAACCTATTCCTTGAATATATAGTAAGTGGAAAAGATAGAGTAATTTGTCAATCTCTTGGTATTTGGATTGTACAGAATTGAGTCTAGTTTGGTACTGATCCTTTCCGTTTGTTGACTCTTCAATGGTATATTTAGTGATATCTGATCATCAGTCCAATACCTAAATGTTACCTCTCAAATGAGCAGTTGAGGACTGAATGGGAATAGGGAAGCATCTTCTAAACCCAATAGGTGCTTGCTTTGACAAAGTATGTTACTTGAAAAAAAATTGAGAGTAAGTGTTAAATCTGCTGCCCTTCTGATTGAACTTTAAAGAAAGCTCTGGTTAGGATCCCCAATGATTAACAGACTGTACTATAAATATTGCTTAAATTATTAATATATTTATACATTACAACTATATACTTGAAAATTTGCCTGAAAATATATTTCATATCCTTGCCCAGTCTTGAGTTAAAGATTTGTGTTACCTTAACATGTACTGTTTTTGGTATGGTTGACTTTAACAGTTGTGAGGGAAATACAGAATCTAGAACCTGGGACTGGACAGTGAAAGGAGGATGGATTTTTCATATATCTGGCCTATTTTTAATTGCACCTTTTTAAAGCCATCATGCTGAGTTTCAAGTTTTAGGGCCAAATTCTGTTCTTAGTTATACAACACTGAAGTCAACAGTTATTCCAAACTTCTCTTTCTGTAAGAGGAAGCAGAACATAGCTTCTTCTTTTTGCTTTGTTTTATAACAACATAGCTTCAGAGCTCATCATTTAAAGGGACATGAGGACTTTTTAATTTTTTAAAATAGATGAAATATGACTACAAATAAAATGTGATGTGTTTTCCTCATAGGCAATAGCAGTGAAACAACGTTTGCAAAACGACTCCAGTGAGCTTACACAGAAGCTGTGCAGAGCAGAACAGGCTTTACTAGCAAACCAGTCAAAGGAAAATGACTTGAGGAGAAACTTTGAGGTAAATAAATCAGAGGGGCAACTGGAATAATTAATCCTTTGAACTGGAAATCAGTAAGAACTGGTGCCATTTATGCCTTACTGACTCACAGGGGAACTCTGCAAGCTGTATGTTGGAGAATAGTGTATTTCCACCAGAACTTGTTTCGATACTGTCTTATTCTGGCTGTACTTTTTTTGGACCATCTTAAAAGACCTATAGCTGTGATACAAAATAAGGCCCTGATCTTGCAGTTTCTGCAATTGATTCCATGTGGGCTGACCCCAGGCACAAAATTGGTTGCATGGTCAGGGTTTAAAAAAATTATTTTGCACCAACATACTACAGATAGAGTTACAGTTCATATGGAATTATTTGTCTAATCTAATTATGTAGTATGGTTCAAGAGACTCTTTGTTTAGTCCTAAAAATAAAATATTTTAAATATCTGTTTGAGTTCGTTTGGAAATTCTAGACTCATTAGCTGCTTCCTAAGTATAAATGTATTTTGCCTAATTCCAAGATTTCATGGAGGAATGGGTACTTTTTTGGTCACACAATCAATTTTAAGCAAGAGAAAAGCCCCAAAATGATTGGTATAAATAAACAAAGAATCCCTGGGAAGTACTGGCAAACTGCCTTTGCATTCACATGGGTAAGTCTCCTCCTCCAGTGTAATATTCCATTACATGTCTTTTTAGTTATATTGCTTTGCTAACAACCAAAACAAGTACATTTTTACTTTTTCAAGCACTATAGACCAGCATTATCAACAAACTTCTAGCTCTGAAGCCAGATCCTGACCTGGCATATATCAGCATAGCTCCATTGAAATCCATAAAGTTATTCCAATTTACACTAAAAGGATCTGGCTGTAAATTTTGATTTTAAAAAAACCTTGATTGTAGATTAAAAGATTTTTCCTTTAATTTGGAGTTAGAAGGAAAATGAAGGGGAAGAGAACTCAGAATAGTCCTAGAAGGAACATCAGAGATTGTTGTTGGTTTTTTTAAGTTTCTATATTGTGTCAATTGCTGTTGTATCTGAATGCTTTCCAGAGTTAAAAATAATTAAGGTGACTAGCATCTGTCATTTGAGGTTTCTATTTCTCCCATATCCCCCAGAGCAGTGGTTTTCAACCTGTGGTCCACAGACCCCTGGGAGTTTGCAGACTGTCTATGGGGTCCTCGTAAGGTTGTTGTTACAATGGAACAGTGGTTTTCAATCTGTGGTCTGTGGGGGTCCACAGATTATGTGTAAGATTTCCAAAGGGGTCTTCCCTCCATTTGAAATTTTCTAGGGTCCACAAATGGAAAAGAGTTTGAAAACCACTGTCCCAGAGGGTAAAGGGTGTGTGTGTGTGGGGGAGTGTATTTATGAAAAATGGTGATGTTAGTTGTCATTCTAAGTTTTTGCAGGAGTGAATTTCATGGTATTGGGCCAGCTCCTGAAAAAGCCCTGTCTCCTGCATATGCTAGTTTTACTTCTGATGTGTAGACAGTTATTCCTGAGGAACACAGCTACTGAAGTCCTGAGAGAGTAAGATGGTATTTTCGGCCCATGTTCTTTATGGCTTTGAAAATGAAGACTGAGATTTGATTCAGTGTCTTGTTGGGGAATCAGTGGAGTGAGTGAAGCATAGGACTGATGTACTCAAGGGAACCTGTATTACGGAGGAGGTATGCTGCTGTGTTCTGTAACTGTTGCAGATTTTTCAGGGCTGATGCATTCAAGTCTAACTACATTGGATTTTGTTTATTCAATCAGGAGTTAATGAAGGCCTATGTGATTGAGGCCAAATTGTAATTACAAATGATGGGATGTAGCCTTATCAGATTAAGGTGGGAGAATGCATTTCTTGCAAATGGTTTTGTGAAAGTCCAGCATAAGAGCATGGGATTATTTTGCAGCTATTTTAGGTTGTTGGTTCCAGGTTTTTGTTGAATGCTTCTTAATCAGAGCCATTTGTGCTGAGTCACAGCAAGAGGGGTGGGCATTTCAGCCATTTAAACCCCTTGAATTTCATTGGTATTTTGAACACAGGAAGCTCAGAATTCATACAGTTTAGAAACATTTGTCATACCATCAGCATTGCCTGAAAATGTTGTCTCTTGACATCTCTGTGTTTTAGAGCTGTGATTGATAGCTGTGTGTGTGTGTGTGTGTGTGTGTGTGTGTGTGTGTGTGTTTTGGTATTGTACAGTTGGATATTTTGGACTAGGAGGTTATGAGAGGAAAGGAAAATAACTAGAAGCAGCAGTGGTTTTATTTATGTTCTTTGGGTGACTTGTTTAAATAGCTGGAAATACAGACCTGTTGGGCCAGCAAGGTTTTAATTTGTTTTCTATCCAGACCCTCCCTTTTCT
Organism: Chelydra serpentina; assembly: GCA_037349315.1. Taxonomy (NCBI): domain Eukaryota; kingdom Metazoa; phylum Chordata; order Testudines; family Chelydridae; genus Chelydra; species Chelydra serpentina. The sequence goes on from JBAIAC010000001.1 coordinate 19,013,802, forward strand.
TGAATTTGGCTTCTGTGCACTGGTGTCCATCTGCTTGTAGTAAGTAGATGAATAAATGATGGCTTGCTTCCAATAGAGTCTCACCAGTGCCATGCCATCTGTTACCCAGCAATGCAGGAGTTTGGGTGGAAGGAGTTAGTTTTTTAGAAATAACTTTTATTTAAGTGCCCAGGTAGGACATAGTTGTATGGGGTATTTTAACTTTTCTTAACTTTTTTGGAAAAAAGATACTTAGTACATTTTCTATCCTGAACCCCCAGGTATTACTGCCTAATACTATCTTGATAACAAGAGCAACTTCATATATTTGAATCATCCACACTGAGAGATTGGTAGTCTGAGAACAGGAGCTGGAACTGGAAACTTCTCCTGAGTTCTGATACTGGCAGCAAAATTGACTCCCCTCTGTGGCTTTGGGCAAGTCACTTAACTTCACTGACGCAGTTTTTGTGGGCCGGATTCTATCCTGTGTCAAGATCTGCTATGGGCAGGCAACAGAGAACTGGTTACAGCTCCCTGTTTCCATACCCTGAGCCACCGAAGTACTGCTGTGATCTGTGTCAGCTGGGAGATGTCCTAAAAGGATTGTCTGCCCTCAGGATTGCCAAGAGTGCAGTTTGTGTTCCTAACTCATGTAAGTGCTTAGAAACCAAGGCCTAACTTTCCAGAGTCTTCATGGGCCTCAGATGGGTAGTATAGCACATCATACTACTCTACGTTTATTGACTTCACTCTTTTGTAACTAATGTTTTGTTGTAGGAAATGAAGAAGGAAAAAAACCTTCTTTGCTGCCAGTCTGATCAAAAATCACGAGAAATCCATCAGCTGGAAGAAGAACTAAAAACAGCTAAACAGTTTCTAAAGGAGAGCCAGAATTATGCTGAAGAGATGAAAAGTGAGTTACACATTTCTACCTATTTAAATCCTGTTGCAAACTATTACTTCAGTGTGGAGGATCTGTAAACCTCTTTATAAATGGTGATTTGAAGCATACCCAAGAAAAAAAATGTTCCCACTGTGTGATGTAGTTAAATGAACTTTTAGCTAATACATGCAGTTCTCTTTCCAAACTGAGATGGAACTTTTTTATACAAATATACTAACTCATGAAATTATATGGTTTTAAAGCTATTTAAAATGAGGAATAGATATGTCCCAAACAAAACGATATGGCCAGCAAATTAAATACTACAATGTGCTCCTGTGTTTTAAATCCCCAAGCAAACAAATATACCTCAAGCTATCATTCTCTAGCTTGTATATGCACTCCATCAAGCTAAAACGTGATGAAATGTTACCTGCCGAGCCCTAATTTGACTTTTCCCTACATTTCTGTATTTGGTTGGGAAAACGCATTTTGCAAACTGAGGTTTAAGAGAACAGGTAATTCTGCTAAATAGCCATTGAAAAGAAGACGACTGCTCCCACTTATCTCTGTAGAAGTCTAACCTCACTTAATGAGATTTCAAAATTAAATGTATGGACCCAGTCCTGCTCCCATTTTAATCAGTATTTATGCACTCTCCAATCCATGAGTCCATCCAAATAACTGCTTTGTGTTTTGATCTTATTCTTGGCAAGTGGTTGCACTTTCGGCTAGCTAATAAAATGTAATGCCTTCTAAGTCCATTTTCTTGCTTTCACTATCTTCTGTCTGTGATTCTTACTTTATCTCTAAGGCGTCAAACGGTAGCATTATCTCAGTTTTCTGGAGGGAATAATTATGAACAAAAAATAAGTCAGAAGATGTTTGTGCTGTAGCTCTGCACTGCAACCAATAATAACTTGTCCTAATTGAAACATAACTGAATGTGGGTGCCCAGAGTCCTAGGCTGTCACCCTTAACCCCCGGACAGTTCTTCCTCTCTAATTATTCTCTGATTATCCTCTCTAGTTATACCTTTTTTCCCTCCCTTTGAATCACCACCCTAAATAATCCTCCTCCGTCCTTTGTATTGACATATTTCAAATAACTGTAGATTGCTATCATTTCCCTTCCCCTCCCTCTGTCACTGTTTCTCACCAAGTTCTGGGGTCTTGGAGACATTGAATTTTACTTGTCCTGTAGGAAGGGAATGCGTAGCCTTGTTTTATATGGTAAATTGGTGTTGTTCAATACAATTCTCTTTGCAGTACAGTAAATCTCTTGTATTGTCTGCGTCTCTTAATTTTACTCCATAAATCAGTCCATCAAACACCTTGATCATTTTTATATATTCTGAATCTTGAAGACAGGAAAATGGACAAAAAGGGCACCAAACTTCTTTATCTAGACATTGCTCAACCATGAGTTTCAGAGTACAAGCCATCAGACCTCAGTGAAAACGGGCTGTAGAAACAGAGTTACAATTGTGAAGCATAGAGCAATTTGACTAGCAGTAGTATGTTCTTTCTGCAAAACTGAATTTTGGCAATGCTAAAATTGTCTTAGCTATACAATTTAATGGTTTGGGAATAAAGGAAGTTTTAGAACACATGTACTTATATTCTGAAATACTAAGAAAATTTATTGAAAATGGTCAATATTGCCATTTTATAGTGTTACCCATAAAAGCTAATATTGCATATTTGACATAGTTTGCTTTCACAAATTAACCATTTAATTTTTTGTATTACTATAGATAAGAGTTTGTCTCAGGAAGAAGACCTAAAGAGACTCCAAGAGAAACTCAACAAACAAGATGCCTCTCTCACTTTGGAGAAACTGAAATTAGCTATAGCTGATCTGGAAAAGCAACCAGACTCCATTCAACATGTGCTGAAGCAAAGAGAAAACCACACTGAGGAACTAAACAGTAAGATAAGTACAATGGAGAAGGAATCCGAAGCCTTGCTGAAAGTCCTTGGATTAAAGGAGAGAGAATGTGAAGAACTAAAAAAGGAGTTTACTATTCTTTCTCAATGGAAAAATGAAAATGAACAACTTGTGAATAAAACTGAGTCTGAAAAGGAAGAATTGCTGAGAAAAATTAACGACTTGGAAAGTTCTCTCAAGATTCAACAAGTTAAAAGTAATGAAAGTAGTGAGACTGTCAGAATAATGGTAAATGAGAATAAAAATCTCAGAGACATGGTGGAATATAAAAGTGCAGAATTAGAGGCACAGAAAAAAGCTTATGATGAACTTCAACAAAAAGCGGAATGTTCAGATCAAAAATACAGGAAAGAAATAGAAAATATGGCCTGGAAAATATCTCAGCTTACCAACCAAGTTGAAATTCTAGAACAAAAGCTACAGTTAGCAGCAAATGAAGTACTGGAAAAGGATCAATGTTATCACGAGTTGCATGGTAAATATGAGAAAATTTGTGGCCTTGTAAAATCAAAAGATATTCCTGAAGTAACAGAAGATAGAGAATTACATTTACAGAATAATCATTGCAGGACTTTTTTGGGTGGTGAGCAACAACTTCCAGTGAAAAATTCCATCACAGATGTATTAATGAGAGAACCTGGAACAGTCACTGAGGATTGGGAAGACCACTGTGCAGAAGCTGTCTTAGAAACAGATAAAAATGATCGACAAGATATGTCAATCCTACAAGATCACGTCTCTTCTCTTGAGATTTCATTAATGGCTCAAAAGCAGTTTAAGTCACATTTGGTACAAATCAAAGGTGAGACAGAAAAAAAGCTAGTTGAAGCAGAACAAATGCATGAAAGTTTTGTAAGAGAGACTAAAAACCCTATTAGTAACTTGCAAGGGGATACTTCTGCTCAGCGGGATTGTGTTGATAAAACATTAGTTGCCCTTGAGGAAAAGGACAAGCAATTGAACACTTTGAACAAAGAATTAGAAACTCAACAAGCAGAGATTTGGGATTTAAAAATCAATAATAAATTGCTTGAGGATTCAGTAAAGCAGCTACAACTTGTGTTTGACACATGGAATATAGAGAAAAAAGATATGTCTACAATGCTTTCTTTACATGAAAAAGAAATTGAGGACCTTACTGAAGAAAATGAAACCCTTAAGGGCATTAACAAGGCTTTAGAACAAGAAAAAGTAGACTTATTAGAAACAAACATAATTTTTTCTAATAGTTTAAAGGAAAGAGACGAAAGTATTTCTGAGTTGTCCAGAAGACTTAAGGAAGAAAGACTGTCACTCATAGAAAGATATGAAGAAATTGAAAAAGAACTTGTAGATCTACAAGGAAAATACAAATCACTGGAAGAAAAAAATGCTAACACAGAACACATTTTAAGACAGCAAAAAAGTCACTTTGAGGAGAGTAAACCAGAATCAGAACGACAAGAGAAACAGCTTAGGGATGAGTGTAATGAATTCTTCTCTAAACTAGTGTCCTTAGAGGGAAAAAATAAAGATTTGATTCAGGAACTTGAGAAAGTGCAGTCGGAGTTGCAATTTAAACAATCTGAGATTACTCATATCCAAAATGTATCTTCAGCTGAGTTAGATTGTTTAAGACAGGAAATGTTAAATGTCAGGGCAGAACAAAACAAAATGCAAGAACAACATAACGTCTTGCTTCAAGAGAATGAGCAATTGAGTAAGGTAATAAAAACAAAGAATGAATCTCTAGCATGTGACTTAGTTCATGACAGAAGGCCTACATCAGAACAGTTGAGAGAGTCCATGGAAGAAAAAGAGAATGAATTGAATAAATATCAAGTTAAACTTGAGCTACTTCAGATGGATCTTGAGGACAGAGAAGTGTCTGTAGAAAACTACAGCACACAGGTAATACAGTTGGAGGCTGCTTTAAAAAATGTGGAAAGAAAACTTGAGGAAAGTGAAAAGGAAAAAGAGAGGATGCAGCAAGAATTACAAACTAGTAGAGAAGAATTGGAAACTCCAGATCCTAAGCTTATAGTGGTGGATAAGAATGACCAATCAGTGGAGTCTGTTGTTGATGCTGTTTCCCAGGTCAACTCTAAAAGAGCAATAGATGAAAAGTATTCGTTGGTTCTTCATGAGCAGACATCAAGCCAGAATGATGATGTCCAGCTGGTATCCTCTTTACAGATGACAATGAACAGACTAAATGAATTGGAGAAAATGTGTGAAATGCTGCAGATTGAAAAGTTAGTGTTAACATCTGAACTTAATGACTCTCAAACTGAATGCACCACTACTGATAAAATGGCAGAAGAGGTAGAAAAAATAGTGAATGAAGTTAAAACATTAAAAGATGAAAAACCTTTTTTTCCTGATGAATTAATGGATCAGAGTGTTGAAAATGAAGTCGGAATACACTTTGATAACAAGCAAATGTCTTTCAAATCTCTGGAATGTAGTACTATATCTAACTATAACTATGAAGATTTAAAACTGTCCAACAAAGAAGTTAAAATGCACTTTGCTGAAGTAAAAGAGAAAATTTTCTCTTTACAAAGAGCGCATAAAATCTTACATGAGCAACACTGTAGTATCATCTTCAAAGTGTCTGAGCTACAGTCCTGTATTGAAACTCTTAAGGCAGAAAATTCTGCATTGTCAACAAGTCTGAATAAAGTTAATGCTGATTCAGTGGAAGTGCAGGTGACTTCTTGCCAAAAAGATGGAGAATTTAAATTAGAGGAAATCAAGTCCACATTTTCTCCATCGTATTTTAATGAGATGCCATATTTTGCAGAAGCAAATCTTTTGGAATTGTCCTTTGAGAGTGATCTGTGCAAATGGAGAGAAGAAAGTATTCGGCTGAATATTTCTCAAGAATCTGTTCTAGGAGATGCAACAGAAATTAGTTTAGTTGAAGAGCCTCATAATCAGGCATTGGACTTCATTGCGAAGAGCGAGAGCATTATACATAGAAAATCTAATCTGGAGAGTAAAATTAAAGAACTTCAGACATTATGTCAGACATATGAAAAGTCCATCAAGAGGTTTGAAGAGCAGTTTCAGTCTCGTGAAAATATGAAAAATGAGATACAAGAGCTAAAACAACTAATTATTTCTGAAAGGAAAGAATCGGATGAGCTCAGAAAGCAAAATATATGTGACAATGAACAGTGGCAACAAAAACTGAGTAATGTGACCATCGAGATGGAATATAAGCTGGCAGCAGAGAAGAAACAGATTGAGCACTTGTCTCTGGAGCTAGAAGTAGCAAGACTCCAGCTTCAAGGCCTTGATTTAAGTTCACGTTCCCTGCTATGCATAGATGTTGAAGATGTAAGTAATGAATTTTGTGTACATCATTGTTTTCATTTGATAGTAAAACCAAAACCAGGTTCACTTAGGTAAAATGAAAACTATTTAAAATGATTTGTCCTATATGGTACAATACAGAAACTAAGAAAGCCATGTTATTTTCAGTCTCTGTTATCAATGCCGGATAAGAGCAATATCAATATCCTTTGACAGTTAATGGGACATTTTATACTTAAGCTTTTAAGAGCAAAAATATTAAATGGTGTCCTTTTTAATACCTATTCTCTATTCTAATATAACATTTAATATAACTTCTCATTAGTAGGATGGAAATCTGATTAAATCTGTTATCTTATAAACTTCTGGCTATCAAAGATACAGGAGGTCTTTAGCAGAACACCTGAAAACATGCTAAAATGTGCACATTTTGTTCTGCAGCCCAGCTTTTCTCCTCATTCGTAACAAAGAGGTGATGCCTCTCACCTGTAGAACTGGGAGGTGGACAAGTGTTGTTGCTGAAGGCTCCAGGACTAAGCTCCACCCTTCAACTCAGGCCACCAGAAATTGTCCACCAGCAGAACAAGTTGGAGGTTCAGTTTCTCCCAACACCTTTGTTTTATGATTAATTTTTGTTCATTTTTCTGCAATACTGATTTCATTTCAACTTTTTGCTCCTCTCTCCCTCTTCTCAAGTAAGTTCTCTGGATCCGCAAACACAGCACCTCTCAGTAACTCCCTTTGACCGCTATTGCAGTGGTAGAAAAGCCCTGCAAGATCAATCTAAGTCAAGTAGTTCAGTGGGCAGCTTTTTAGGGGTCTTAGAGGGTAACCTGTGTCTCTTGCTGCTACAAGTCACCAACCCTTGCTCTGTGAGGGGATGGGGCTTTGTTGGACCAGCATACTAGTGCCATGCATGCGCACATAAACACACCCATTTGAAGACCTGACTCCATTGTGAGAAGGCTTGATCAGGAGCATGAGGATTCTCAAGGAGATGAGCACCCCACATAGTCTGCTCAGGAATAACACTTGGAAACTCCATTTGCTCTGGGTCTCAAAAAGACAAAAGGAATTGTCCCCTTTGTAAGGAAGTAATATGTATAATTAATTAACAGGTTGTATAAACATCAGGCTTTACATCTTTTCTCTTGCCTTCCCACTCTTAGGATGGGTTTGCTGGGGTTTTCTCCTATATATGGGTCTATATATGGGTCGATAACTAATCGACTTTCGCAGAGTCTGGATGAATAACAGCCGAGAGAGCAGGCAGGGTTTCAAAGAAATTTCAGTACAATCGACCATATATTTACCCTTCCCTCGCTCTTTCTAGAAGCTGGCTAATACAAACTCCCACTGTGCATTGCTTTTGTCGACTATGAAAAGGCCTTCGATAACGTTGAGTTTAACGCAATATTAAAGGCGCTCGCAGAGCAGGGCATTAACACGCAGTACATTAGTTTCTTGAAGGAAGCGAATACTGGATGTACAACAGACATTACTCTCCTTGAAACTCCCCTCCGCATCCCAATCGAGAAAGGCGTAAAGCAAGGAGATACAATTTCACCGAAACTATTCACCGCCTGCCTCAAAATGGTTATGAACAAGATCAATTGGAGGAGTGGTGTCAACATAAACGGCGAGAGATTATCTCATCTCAGATTTGCAGACGACATTGTACTAATTGTCGAAAGCACCAACCAACTGCAGAGCATGCTACGAAGACTCGATAAGAAAAGTAGTCAGGTCGGCCTGAAAATGAACCGCTGCAAAACGAAATATATGCGATCAGACGTCTTATGAAAAGCCCGAATAATGGTAACAGGAGAAGACATCGAAGAAGTGGAACAGTATATATATTTCGGCCAAGAAGTTAATATGCGCCAAGACCTGAACGGAGAACTCTCGCGAAGGATTCGGGCAGGATGGTGTGCGTTTAATTCCATCAAGGACGTCCTCAAAGGAAAAATTGACAAGACCACACGTAAAAATATTTTCAATTCAGCAGTGCTGCCAGCCATGCTGTATGGCAGTGAAACGTGGGCACTGACGAAGAGAGAAGAGCAACGGCTGTTGGTAGCTGAAAGGGCAATGGAACGAGCTATGTTGGGAATCTCCCTTCTGGATGGTATACCAAATGAAATCATCAGCGAACGCAGCGGTGTGAAAGATATTGTCGTGGAAAGCAGACATAACAAGATGCGATGGGCGGGCCACACAGCACGGCTCACGGATAACAGGTGGACCGCAATCATTGCTGAGTGGTACCCGCGAGAACAGAACAGACCCCCCGGTCAGCTTCCAAGAAGATGGGAAGATGACATCGTTAAATGTTTCCGACGAATGTAGAGAAGAAAGGCAAGAGTGCGAGAAGAATGGCAGACGTGTTGTGATCGGCGCAGTCTTAACGACAGCTGAAGTCCGATCGATCCAGGTGATCCAGGTGATATGGGTCTCCTGGAGTGCTCTGTATCAGTCTCACGGCCCCCTCCCACCCTGGAGTATGTCTGGGTATGCAGAGACGTATGTTACTTCTGTGAAGCCCTGTCTCAGGTGGCAGGGTAATGTAAATTGTTCATCTCTGCTTTTCAGCCTGGGACCCTCTTTCAACCAGGGAAGGGGGCCCAAATTTTAGGTCACAATGGAGTGGGAATTGTCCCTGTCCATTTATCAGGTCAAGGACCCACGCTTTACCAGGGAAAGGAGTTTGGAGTCTCCTCCCCCTCTCCATAGGCTTGCTCAGCATTGAAGGATTAAGGAGCACTTCAGACAGTGTGTGCCCAGAACAGAGGCACGTAAGAATTCCATTCCTTATGTATCTGCACCATCAGGGGATTACAGAGGCGTCCAGGAGAAATCCCTTCCGATGTTCAAAATGGCTCCTGCTTTACTGAGTAAAAAGCCCCAAGTGGTGCTAATTCTCTTCGGAAGTACTTACCTGGGTTCTAGCCTGGCCAGCCTGACGGTGTAAACAGACACCCTTTCAGGCACCTGGGGCCACCTAGCAGGCTATTCCAACAATCAGCATTTGTCTCAGTACCCCTACTTAGTTGAGAGCTCCCCAGATCAGGATGATTAGCATGCTACCTCACTTCTGTAAACAATCGGGGGAAGTACCCCATGTACACCAGCACACACAAAGAAACCCCAAACCCACATGACTCTCTCAGCACTGGAAGTCAGTGTCTTGGAAAAAAAACCTCAATAATAATAAACTATCTAGTTTCTCATACTTTCCTCCTTTGGGATCATCATTTCCAGTTAAAACTAGATGTTAAACTAAAATGTTATATAAAAATATAAGGAAAATGTGTAAGTTTGGGGAACCCAAGTGCAGCAGTAGTCCCGCCAGAGAGAGACATAGCCATGCCTCCATAAGGGGTTCCTTCCCAAAGATTCCATTGACCAAAAGATAGAGGACACTACATCAAAATTTCAAAACTTCAACTATGGCCATTTCTTAGTAAGGAAAATCTATTTGGTGGCAAGCAAGTGGGCCATAGTCTCTAGGGTATGATCCTCAATTTGAGTGAGCATTCTCTGGGTTACATTCTTGTCAAATCCTTGAAGTGGTGTGCAAGATACTCTTTTCATGGCAATTTTTCCTCTATCTTGATGTGATTTGTGACAAACCATCCTTACTCTCTGGCTATAAGGAAACTGTTTACACTCATGAATGTGAAAAAAATCATCCATACCTAAGAGCATTTACAAGTGCAAGGCTATTTGGGGAACCAGTGAAATTAGTGGATGAGACAACAGAAGACTGAACCCTCCTTGTCAAAGCCAGCATAGTAATCTGTTGGTCACTGCCAACACCAAAGGTATTCATGAAGGGAGTGTTTGCCTAGAAGAGGGGAAAATATGAAACAAAAGCTCACATGGAAGACCTAACTATTTTTCTTCCCAAACAATTAAATCTTCAGCATCACAAAGACAAACTGATCATTTGTGTGTGAAGAATTTACAATTCCTATACAAGATGCTTTGTTTTGACCTACCCTCTTTGTCCAGAGGTTTAAATGGCTGGTAGTAGTCACAGCAAGACTGAGGTCGCAAGGTACACAACCCTGTCCATTTATACACATCATCACTGTTTGTGCCCTGTCCAGAGAAACAGATCGATTTATAACTTGCCAGCTGCTAGAAAGGATTCCAACCCACCTGGAGTTGAAAATCAAGAGTATCCAGTGCAGGAAATTGTTCAACCAGGTTAAAAATAGGCTTGGCTTTGACTATAAATTTACCACTATAGAAAAGATTTACAAAGACCCAAAACTTCATCTCATCTCAGTTGTATCCTGGCAGCAGTCACCCCGTAGCGAGTATTCTCCAGTGACCAGGTTTGCTGATGCCGTGCATTGGTACTGTCCTCTGAGTGGGATTTCACAATGTGCCTCCAGAAATTCCTTTTGTGGACACATCATTCTCAGATCCTGTCCAAATGTCTAATTTTGGGCAGTTAAGTACAAGCAACATACTTTAAGCCAACCCAGTTTTCACTTTGGCCCTTGTATGATTGCTACAGGAACAAACCTCACTTGGTGAAGAGCATACCTGGAAGACAAGATGACCCCAGGGTTATGGTCCCTCACTCAGAAAAAAGAGCATCCAGCTTTCTCAACTTCACACCTTGTGCTGTACAGTTTTTCAGTTTGTCAGACTACACTTCCTTTTAGTTTACTTTTACAGAATCCAATAGTGTTGGAACAAAAACATAGGAATGGACAGATGGGTTCAAATCAGTGGTCCATTGAGTCCTCTATGTCATCTGAAGGTGGCCAGTAGCAGTTGCTTCAGAGGAAGGTTCAAGAAACCCTCTAGAGGGCAGTTATGGAATAACTAACTCACAAGGGAAATTTCTTCCTATCTCCTGTAGAGGTTGGCTTGTGCTCTGAAGTATTAATGTTTATATCCCCTTCAACATAAGTGAGTAACCAGAGGTTGGAACTTCTCTCAGAGGCCTTGGAAATAATGGCAGATGTAGAGAAGAATCTGCTGCTTTACAAGACAGTTCGCAAAAAGGGAAGAGGAAAGAGCTGAAGTCATCCTACTTCTTCACTAGCCAGAAGTCCTGGGAATTTTGGACATGATTGATAGCTAAGGAGTCTCCACTATACCTGCAGAAAAACCAGATCCCTTGAAGCATGGGCCCCTATTTCATCCGTACCTGAGCTGCCTACAATTTAACAGCCTGGGTGTCAAAAGAAAAGTGTAGTTCAGCAGAGATTATCCATTAGCCCAGTGATTCTCAAACTTTTGTACTGGTGACCCCTTTCACATAGCAAGCCTCTGAGTGTGACCCCGCCCCCGCCTTATACATTAAAAACACTTTTTTAGCCTCACTGATACATTTTTGGTATCCAGACAGAATTCAGTCAGAAAATTTCATTCATTGTTCTGATAAAGTTTCACTTATGGTGCAAAGGAAACAATACATTTTTGGGTGCAGGGACTATCTCTTTGTTATATATTTTGTGGTGCCCAGCACAATGGGGCCCTGGTGTCTAATTAGTACAAAAAATGAATAATGATCACAAAATGTTGATGATCTTACCTACACTAGAGTTTCTCCCATATGGTTGGTTAGAGACCTACAACCAAGCACCATAATAAAGTTTGGGTACTAGCCATAAGTGTTCTTTATGCAGCTATATCAAACTCCTGATTGAGCACCAAATGTCAAGTTTCATCAGACTGGCCGGCAGTTGGCTTTTCTAGTTGCTATTCTTTCCAAAAGTCAGGTTTTAGAATGATTTTCTGCAGCTGTACAAGAATCACACTTGGTCGATCGGTCGTAAAGAAAAGGTTATTCTTACAGCCCAGAAACCTTTCTGCCCAAGGTAAATTCCTCTTTCCACAATTCTTGGAAATTAGTTGGTTTCAGCTTTAACTTTCGAAAGGTTGTGGCAGTAGCGGGGATTCTTAGAGCTCTAAAAGATGTATCTTAAGCATATAGAATATACACGCCAATCATACATTCATCATCTCTTTCCATCCAAAATGCAGGACCTGGGGGTTTCAAAGTTGCTACAGACAAGATATTAAAATCCTTCAGTAGTTTGCATCCTGGGCATTGAGAAACCATTCACTGAGTGACTCAAGACTCTCTCCATAAGGTCCCTACTGGTATTGTGAGACAAAAGAATCTGAGCCTCATCTGAGGAAGATTTGCAAAGTAGGTTCCCATTTCTCTGCAGAGGCATCCTTTTGTATGTTGCTACTTGGTTGGTTCCCAAATAATTCCTTTAATACAAAGCTTTTGCTTTATATGCGGGGGGGGGGGGGGGGGGGGGGGACTCCTAATTCTGTCCTATTCTAACAAAAGCTAAAATTCTGATTTATCCTTTTTCCCTCCCACACACACTTCTGTGAATCACTGCTTGCTATTTCCCATTTGTGATGAATGAAGAGAAGTTCTTCAGCATAATGAGAAATTTCTAGGGATTGTCAAGCGATTAAAAAAATTAATTGCGATTAATCGCACTGTTAATAATAGAATACCATTAATTTAAATATTTTTTTATGTTTTCTATATTTTCAAATATATTGATTTCAGTTAAAACACAGAACACAGTGTACAATGCTCACTTTATATTTTTGATTTCAAATATTTGTGCTTTAAAACACAAAGGAAATAGTATTTTTCAATTCACCTCATACAAGTACTATAATGCAATCTCTTTATCATGAAAGTTGAACTTACAAATGTAGAATTATGTACAAAAAAACTTCATTCAAAAGCAAAGCAATGTCACTCTTTTGAGCCTACAGGTCCACTCAGTTCTACTTGTTCAGCCAGTCACTCAGACAAAAAAGTTTGTTTACATTTCCAGGAGATAATGCTACCCACTTCTTGTTTACAATGTCACCTGAAAGTGAGAACAGGCATTGGCATGGCACTGTTGTAGCCAGCGTTGCAAGGTATTTACGTACCAGATGTGCTAAAGATTCATATGTCCGTTCATGCTTCAACCACCATTCCGGAGGACATGCGTTCATGCTGATGATTAAGTTCTGCTCAATAATGATCTGACGCATATTCATTTTCATCTGAGTCACATGCCACCAGCTGAAGGTTGATTTTTTTTTATTTATTTTTTTTTTTTTTTGGTGGTTCGGGTTCTGTAGTTTCTGCATCAGAGTGCTGCTTTTAAGACTTCTGAAAGCATGCTCCACACCTCGTCCTTCTCAGATTTTGGACAGCACTTCAGATTCTTAATCCTTGGGTCGAGTGCTGTAGCTATTTTTAGAAATCTCACATTGGTACCTTCTTTGTGTTTTGTCAAATCTGTAGTGACTGTTCGGAAATCAAACAACATGTGCTGGGTCATCATCCGAGACTGCTATAACATGAAATATATGGCAGAATGCGGCTAAAATAGAGCAGGGGACATATAACCTCCCCAAAGATGTTCAGTCACAAATGTAATTAACGCAATATATTTTTTAACAAACCTCATCAGCATGGAAACGTACTCCGGAATGGTGGCTGAAGCATGAAGGGGCACACGAATGTTTAGCATTTCTGGCACGTAAATACCTTTCAACACCGGCTACAAAAGTGCCATGTGAACTCCTGTTCTCATTTTCAGGTGACATTGTAAATAAGAAGCAGGCAGCAGTATCTCCCATAAATGTAAACCAACTTGTTTGTCTTAGCGATTGGCTGAACAAGAAGTAGGACTGAGTGCTCTTGTAGGTTCTGAAGTTCTACATTGTTTTTAAGTGCAGTTATGTAACCAAAAAAAAATCTGCATTTGTAAGTTGTACTTTCATGATAAAGAGATTGCATTACCGTACTTGTATGAGGTGAATTGAAAATTACTTTCTTCTTCGAGTGATTGATCATGTGTATTCCACAATAGGTGTGCGTACTCACCACATGCACCGGTGCCGGAAGTTTTTTCTCTAGCAGTAGCCGGGGGGGGAGCGCTCCAGCGACCCCTGGTGTGGCGCCTCCATGGCACGCTCCCCGGGTTTTAAGTTGTGCGACACTTGTAGGCGATCTATGCCAAGGAGTGACCTGCGTGCAGACTGTTCACGCTGTTTGGAAGAAACCCATATCAATTGTGGTTGCACTTTACAACCCAGGGCCTGGCACCCTCGTCAGTCAAGGTGCACCTGGCGACCATATCGGCCTTCCATCTGGCGGTGCAGGGTCACACAATATTATCCCATGCTATGACTGGCCTGTTCCTTAAGGGGTTGGACCGTCTTTTTCCGTATGCTAGGCCCTCGGTCTCACAGTGGGACCTGACCCTGGTGTTGGCCTGTCTCACGGGGCCCCCATTTGAGCCGCTAGCCACGTGCTCCTGGTCCCACCTCCCGTGGAAGGTGGCCTTCCTGGTCGTGATCACGTCAGCCAAGCGGGTCTCAGAGCTCAGGGCCCTGACCTCCGAGCCTCCATACATGGTTCTTCATAAGGACAGGGTCCAGCTCCTCCCGCACCTTGCGTTCCTCCCGAACTTGGTCTCCGCCTTTCACATGGGTCAGGACATTTTTCTGCTGGTTCTCTGCCACAAGCCCCACGCGCCCAGTGAGGAGCGCCGTCTCCACACGCATGATGTGCGACGGGCTCTGTCTTTCTACCTCGAGCAGACCAAGCCATTCAGAAAGCCCTCGCAACTGTTCATCGCCTCGCCTGAGCGCATAAGAGGTCGGTCGATCTCCATGCAACGGCTTTCCAGTTGGATCACTTCATGCATCTGTACCTGTTCTGAGCTGCCGGGTATCCCCCCGCCACCGATTGTGAAGGCGCACTCAACTCGAGCGCAGGCCCCGTCGGCTCCTTCTTGGCCCATGTCCCCATCCAGGACATTTGTAGGGCTGCCACATGATCTTCGGTTCACACGTTCACCTCGCACTATGCGATCGTCTCCCAAACCAGGGATGACGCCGGGTTCGGCAGTGCTGTCCTCCGTCCTGAGAACTTGTGAACTCCTACCCACCTCCAACAGATATAGCTTGAAATCACCTATTGTTGAATACACATGAGCAATCACTCGAAGAAGAAAAGACAGTTACCTTTTCCGTAACTGGTGTTCTTCGAGATGCGTTGCTCATGTCTATTCCACATACCACCCTCCTTCCCCTCTGTTGGAGTTGTCTGAAAGAAGGAACTGAGGGTGGGGGAAGTGCGCAGCTCCCTTTATACCGCACCATGGAAGCACCACAACAGGGGTCACTGGGGCACTCCCTGCTACAGGTACTGCTAGGGGGAAAACTTCTGGCACATGGCGAGCACGCACACCTATTGTGGAATAGACATGAGCAACACATCTCGAAGAGTTACGGAAAAAGTAACTGTCTCTTCTTTTGTTCATCATTTATATAGTGCAAATATTTGTAATAAAAATTATGTAAAGTGAGCACTGTACACTTTGTATTCTGTGTTGTAATTGAAATCAATATATATGAAAATATAGAAAAACATCCAAAAATATTTAATACATTTCAATTGGTGTTCTATTGTTTAACAGTGCGATTAAAACTGTCATTGATCGTGATTCATTTTTTTTGAGTAAATCATGTGAGTTAACTGCAATTAATTGACAGCCCTAGAAATTTCTTACCTGATCATTTTCTTTCTACTAGTAGCATCTCTTCATTCAGCCCACTGTCCTTATTTGATAAATGACCATGATACAATTTATAGAAAATTGGAATATTTTTTCTAAAGGGAGATTTAAATATATAATTGTCTTAACGTTAGTTATTATAATTTCAGGTTGTCTTAAGGTTAGTAATAGTTTGCTAGAGTGTTCCTATAGCTTTGTAATAACTCTTCTAATGGCCTGAGTTGAAGGGTGAGGTTCAGTCCTGTAGCCTCCAGCAACAACACTGAATCAAATTGCACAGGTGAGTGACATTACCGATTTGTTATGAATGAGAGAAGCTGCAAGCGGAAAAATTACCAGGTAAGAAATTTATCTGTCTTCTTTGTAGACTCACTCTTGTTTTTCATTGACTTTTACCAATTGCAGACTTCTCCTACTGAACAAGAAAATAATGGCGTGCATCAGTTCCAAGTGCATAGTTTGCCTAATGAAAACTTGGCACCCAAGCGAGAGAAACCTGAGATAAGGCTATGTGAACAAATTACTATAGAAGAGAACTCTGAATGTGAAAATGTAGCTGAGGTCAGGGAAGCAAGATCTGCAGAAGAATGTCCAGCAAAACTGATCTCAGAGACTGAATATAGAAATACATCGGAGAAAAAGACAGACTGCCACAGTGAATTGACATTTTACAATCACAACATATCTATAACGCCTCTGGATTTCTTGGAAAATCAAGTAACAATTGAAACTCTTCAGCTACAGATAAAGCAGACATCTAGTGAAAACCTGGAGCTGCTCCACGGCATAGAAGAAAGCAATAAAAAAGTTGATGCTCTGCTCATCGAAATCAAAGAATTAAACTCAAGGTTGGATTTCCAGCATACAGAACTAACTGCAAAGGTAACTGCTTATGCAGAACTAGAAAAAACAGTTCTAGTACTTCAAAAAGAAAACTCGGACTTAAATGAGAAACTTGAATCTGTTTCTTTTGATAAGCAGCAGATATCTTATAAGGTTATGATTCTAGAAAAAGAACTTGACAAGGCAAAGTCTGAGCTGGATGTGTACAAAGTTAGATTATCTGATGTAACAGACATGCTGGAGGACTTAGAAATGACCAAAAGAGATTGGCATGAGAAGTTCCTTGAAACTGAAAACGAATTGAGGAGGATAAAATCTGAGAAAGAGAACACTGAGAACCATGCCCTGTCCATAGAAGGTGACATAGAGGAACTTCAGAGAAAAAATCAGCAGTTAGAAAAAGACAGTGAAAATAAACTAAAAACTATTTCAACTCTTCAGGAGCAACTTGCTGTAATCACAACTGAGAGAAACCAACTCAGTCAAGAACTGAGCATTTTGTCAGAGAACAAAGAGGAGTTGGATCAATTGTATCAAAAACTGCAGGAGAAAATAAAAGAGCTAGAGTCAAATAAAGTGGATGCTACTGAATTTATCAGGATATTAGAGGCTGAAGCTAAGACACAAACCCAACTGCTTCAGACCACAAAATCTGATGTAGATCAGTTATCAAGGGAAAAAGACTATCTTGTGCAGCAGTTGCAGAATGCGGAGAAGGATGCAGAGGTTCTCAGATTAGAAAAAGAAAAGTTTCAAAACCAAATACAGGATCTGGAGGAGGAAAAAAAATGGATTCTAAGGGAGTCTGAAATGTTGCAGACTAAGTTAAATGAATCAGAAATGGAAAACTCCAAGCTTTCCACAACTTTGGAAGGCTCATTAATTGAAAAAGGAGAACTTGCTGTTAGACTGAACTCAACACAAGAAGAGGTGGATCAACTGCGATATGGAATTGAGAAGTTGAAAATAAAAATAGAATCTGATGAGAAGAAAAAGCGCCACACAGTTGAAAAACTGAAAGAGAGTGAACGGAAAGCAGACTTTCTTCTGGACAAAATTGAGAAGCTTGAAAGAGAATTGCAGATGTCAGAAGAAAATCTAGAAGATGCAATTCTTCAGGCAGAGACTGCTAACACAGAAACAGAAACATTAAAAACTGAGATGGAAGAGATGGCTGAAAGGTTGAAAAGTTTAGAATTAGCAGTCAGTGCCTTCAGGTCAGAAAAAGAAGGTTTGACTAAAGACCTACAAGAAAAGCAAGAAAAGATATCTGAATTAGAATCTTCTAACTCTAATCTTGTAAGACTGCTGGAAGAAAAGGAGAAAGAAAATATGCAAATGAAAGAAGAGTCTGAAAATGTCATGGTATTGATAAAATCTCAGCTGAAAAATGCAAGTGAGGAAATAAAGCTTTCTTTCAAAGAGCTAGAAATTTGTAAGGCAAAAGAACAAGACTTAATTCATCAAGTGGGTTGTCTTGAACATGATAAAACACAGCTATTACTGGAACTTGAGGAAACAAGAAAAATCAGTACCAAACTAGAACAATCACTAGAAGCACTTGTACAGGAACTTGCTGACTATAAACAAACCCTGGATGAGAAGATCCAAGAAAATTGTGCACTACAAAAGAAGATTAAAGATGTAGAGCAGCTTTCTGTACAGCTGTCACATGCCGAAAGTGAACGTGAATGCTGGAAGCAGGAAAAAGAAGGGCTGCAGAATTTGATAGCTGAATTGAAGCAGAAGGTTCAACATCTATCTAATAATGACATTTTGAAGACTACCCTAGAAAATCTAAAAGCATCTCATAAAGATCTTGAGAAGGAGCTGGAGTCCACACGGTCTGAAAAAAATGCTCTTGTTGAAAAGGTAATTCAATTTAAGGTATTGTACAGTGCTCTTTGTAAGAATGGGGATAGAATGTCCTCTGGGCTCACCACTTCCTTGCCAAATTAAAGTCCAAAAGAGTTTAAACTGAGGGTTGTATAGTAATCACTGACCAAAATTTGTGGGTCTGTGGAAACAATAGGTCTGATTTTCAGTGAATGTTTGTCACACAGGGAGTTGTTCTATAATAGCTATTTGTGATTATCTCCCTGTGTGGATACTCTTACTCCGGAATAAGATCATCCATGCAGGGAGTTAATCAGGAATAACTATGCCACTTTAAATTCCTACTCTATCATAATGTGAATTAATTTCTCAATGTAGAAAAGCCATAAGATTATATGTGTGCATTTGCAAGTCTACAAAGACTTTGGTGTATGAACTAACAGATATGCTTTCACTAACCTGGTAATGTGTACACAATGTAGGTGTTTGTTTGTCTATACCCACAGGCCTACAGAAAGCTGTGTGTGTGTTTTGTATTGTAAATTTTTGTATCTGTGGTACTGTTGGCAGGTTTCGGGCCCAAGTCAGAGTCCACGGAAGTCGGTGGGAAGACTCCCATTCACTTCATTAGGCTTTCAATCAGATTCTTATTGCCCATTTAACAAATGGCCCTTTAAAATGTGTCCTGGATCAAGGTATTCCAGGAGGGTTAGAGCTGGAGACTTCTACTAGGGTGTGGAGAGATGGCTCGGAGCTAGAGAAACAAGAGAGGGAGTGCGAGCAAGAGTAAGTGTAATGCCAGAATATTTCTCTTCCCTGAGGAGGGAAGAGGAGAAAGGACAATGAAATTAACACGAGGGAAAAAAGTAAAGGTGTAGTATGGGGAAAAAGCAGTCAGAAGGATGAATAATCTTCAGGAACAGAGAGAAAACAGCCAAGTTAGTTACTGTATGAGGAACTGATTTTTCCAAGTTTTAGGGGCAGATCCTCAGCTGGTCTAAATCTGTGTATCTTCATTAAAGTCCATGGATCTCTGCCAGTTTAAAGCAACTGAGGTTCTGACTGCAACTTTTTAGGAATTTTAATACTCAGTTAATATTCTCCTCTAATACAGAATGAAGATTAGCTCACTGTTCTTTCCCTTTCCTTCATACTTTGTATTTGAAAACTGTTTCACTGGGGATGGGAGGCCTCAGGATGTCAGCCTGGAAAGGGTGCTATGACAAAGGGCTCTTCTCTGTTTCAGGCATTTATATGTCTTCCATCAGCAGAGTATCTGAGATCAATTAGATAACAAGTATAATGCTTCTCAAGTACTTATTTTTAAAAAATAAACTTTTTGACAGCTCTCTCTGGGGTAGATAAAACCTAAGTTCATATTTAAGCCTCTTATTCTAAAGTGCTCATATTTCATTCTTTGCGTTTGATGTCTTACAAATCATATGAAGTGCAGCCTTGCTTTCATTTATGTAAAATATTAACCATTGCTTCTCATTTAAATAGGCATGTTAGCTGTAGAAGCTGTGTGCAGAACTACATGACTATGGGCCTGTTCCTGGATGTCAATAGATGTTTTGCCATGAATTTCAGTGTGACTTTTAGGAATCATACCCAGAAGTAACTCTCTCTATCCTAATATGTCCACAGAATAGTCACAAAAATAGACAGCTTAAATACTTCAGAATGTTGCAACATCTTTGTCCTGGTGAGACTAATGACCCTGAACCTCTCAGAACACCCTCAGTAGGAACAATTACTGTATATGTTGAGGTTAGCTTTGGCTTTATTGCTAACATCATTGGTGGGATGAAGCTTCTTGTACAACTCAGAGCTAAAATGCATTTGTACGTGACAGAGGCCCATCTTCTCTGTAATCTTGTATGCTACTGTTTTGTGTTAAAAAGTTCGAGTCTGGGACTACAGTACTGTAGCTATACAGCCGTTAAATAGTTTTCTCTTACCTTGTCAGTTTTTGACATTTAAAGGTTTTTCCAGATGCAAAGCCAAATTGTCTAATATGTCAGCTATTTCCCTATCTATAAAAAAGTAATGACCAAAGACTGAGCAACTTTTGTTTGTAGATTCAACTGGATCCAACTACTTCAGAAAAAAATGAACCAAATAAGAGTTTGGATGGGGTTCAGAAAGAACTGGAGGAAAAAGAGAGAGAAATGAAAAAAGAAATATCAGAATATCAAAGCAGACTTCTTCAAGTAGAGAAAAATCATCAGGCTCTTCTGGCAGAAGCAAGCAGAAAGGTAAAGCAAACAAGAAAAGGGCATAGGGGATCTTAAGGAAGATTTGAATATTCAGCAAACAACTTCTGTGTATATAATAACCTCCTTTTGGCCGATATCTTTGCTATAGTATTTCAAAGCACTTACTTCCGATAATTACTATGGGGAAAATGAATGTGTATAGCATGTCATAAACTTAATACTGTACTTTGAATGTTGTGTTCACACATCTTTACTGGGACCACTCCTGGGTGGGGGGGTAAGGGCTTGTTGGGAGTGGGTCTAATGTTATGGTAATCTAGGTAAAGACAAAGGTTACAGCATTAGGGATTATGAGGAAAGAGTCAATTGTGATTACATTAAAAAGAGGACAAGGCAGGATTCAGGCCTTGGCTACACTTGCAGCTGTACAGCACTGTTAGTTAAACCCGTGTTCGTACAGCTGAGTAGGGAAAGCGCTGCAGCCTGTCCACACTGGCAGCCGCCAGCGCAGTAACTAGCACTGACGTGGCTACATTTGCGGCACTTGCAGCTGTATTGGGAGCGGTGCATTATGGGCATTCAGGTAGCTGCAATGTGCTTTTCAAATGGGGGGGGGGTGAGGGGGACTTTGACAGGGAGCGTTTTTGGAGACAGAGTAGGTTTTTGAAATCTCCACAGAGTGTCAGCTCATTATTTCCACACCTCCACATCCCCTGCCTCTCTCTCAATCACTGAAAGCAAACAGCAGGGGCTTTGTTTGTTTTTAAAGAGCAGATAAAAGAGAGGAAACGGAGCCTTCCCCCTCCCCCCCCCGCCGTTCTTCTCCCCCCCACACACACGCCGTCTCTGTCCAAGGCAACTTTGCTGCCGGCATTCCTAACGGAGCCCCTCCCCTCTCCCCCCGCCTGCAAACAGTAGTGTTTGGTTTTTTGTAAAGCACCTCAACAACAGAGCTCTGAACTCCAACCCGGAAGTGCTGTTTCAAAACAAAGCAGCTTCCGGAGATCAGTAACTGCGTTGTTCCTCGGCTACACTGAAAGACCAACGTTCCACCCACTTCGCAACAGTGGTTATTCCTCTCGGAGAGGTGGAGTACATGCAGCGCTGTATCTGAGGAGATACAGCATTGCACGTGCCTTGCAAGTGTAGCCAGTTAATGAGTTACAGCGCTGCAGGCAGTTTTATTGCGCTGTAACTCGTAAGTGTAGCCAAGGCCTTAGGAAGAGACTGAAAATGAGGGAGAGAAAAGAGTTGAAGGTGACAGGATAGAGGTGTAATGATAATACTAGTCCCTATCCTAGGATTTCATTGTTTTGCAAACAATTATTTGTCTTTTTATTCTTTTCATTCTTATGAATTAAAAATGGGTTTTTTAAAACAAGAATCCCAGTAAATTACTCTTTTTAAAATTATTGTAGAATTCTTCCAAAGTTTCATACGTAAAGCAAATTGGTCTTTCCCATTTTAAATTCAAAATAAACATTTATATTATGCAAGCTTACTGCAGAGCCCCTGCAGACAATAAGTACATTTTCTGTGTAGTATTCTGTAGGGGGCCTTTTAAAAATTGTACTAGCTATCTATTTTTTTGCCTATAGAATGAAGTAGAAATTCAGGCTTGTCAAGAGAAATTGAATTCATTGGAGCAGTTTCTGAGTGAACAAAAGTTGGAAATGGAGCTCTTGAAGTCAAGTAAAGAGGAATTAAATCATTCTCTGAAAGATGCTAACCAGACAATCGAAGAACTTAAGAAAGTTAAGGTATGTATTTTCCCTATAAGCTGTTTAATTTTTGACTTTCAAACTAAATTGCAATGTAGTATCTTTAAAGAAGCATAGTATAATGGTATAAGCACAGAACTGGAAGTAAAGAGCTCCTGAGCTGACCTCTGACTTTGAGGCTGCCTTAATTTCACGAACTAAAATGAAGATAATACCTTACTTGCCAGGGTCTGTACTTGAAAATTACACTGTGTTTAAACACGTCTCTTCACTCTGCCCCTAAGGTTAACCATAACTGACTGATGTGATGTTAAACATAACACTGCAGTGTCTACACTGCATGTTGTAACATCATGTTAATTAACACATTAATTAATACCTTGTGAAACCTTGCAGTGTAGACATGCCCCTATTGTCTTTAAACTGCTTCTACTACATCATTATGTCACACTCAATTTGTGAGAGCATATCAGTTCTGATGTATGCAGAATTTCTATCTATATTATTAATGAAGTGATTCTTCTTATGACAGCACTATTCTTGCTAATAATTTAGATAGGCGTGTGAACAATTCCACATGCCATTGCAAAGAAATTCTGGCAATGACTGTGAAGTTTTACTTGTAACACACATAGGTTGGGTGTTTACTGCCAAGCAGAAGGGGCAAAGTTTTTAAACCTGTCCATCTAGGTGAATTTTGTCTTATCAATTCCCTCTGCATTTTCTAGCCTGCAGTCTTTTTCTACTTCCATTTGTGGTGAATGACGGACTGTAGTTCTTTGCTCTCGTTTCAGAAATAAACACATCAAAAGGCATTCACGTAGGACCGTGTGGAGCTGGTATTGTGGCAAGCAGGGCACTGAGTTACAGTACTCACTCCATGCCCAGCTAATGGAGCACTGTGCTTGATATTTACATTATCCTGAAGTGTGTTTTATAAGGCTGCTAGATATCCACCATCCATTTATTTTGGCACTCCAATGCTTATGGGGTGGAGAAAAATGCCTGGACCACATGCTTTTCAGCTGGGTTTTGTTATTTGGTTATTTCGAATATTATATTTAGATTATTATTTCTCTATCAAGGAAATCTGCACATGTAGCTTTCCAATAAACATGATTTTAATGTTTCTCTGTTGGAATTAGAAGCTGCTATAATTCAATTGTATATTACTAAGTGAACTCTACTGTACAAATGCATATTATAACTTTTGTCTGGTTTTTTAGTTGCACTGAACTTTCAATGACAAGTGAGATGCCATTAGTGAGAGTATAATGCTTAGAAGAATTAAGTTTCCTATTAGCAACTAAAAACAATATTTTTATTTTATAGGTGGACAATCTGAAGCGTATAGTTCAACTGAAGAAGCAAAATGAATTTGCTCGTAGTAAAATGGAGATGTGGATGAAATCCTGTAAACAGCTAGAGCAGGAAGAAAAAATATTGCAGAAACAAATTGCTGAACATGGTGCTCTATTAAAGAAGCAAAAGCCAAGTATGGGGTAGTTTAAGAAGGGAAATGCTATACTAGAATGTCATTGTAATGCTGCAAATCATTCACGGAAGTCACGGTTTCTGTGACCTCTCTGAATTTTGCAGTGCTGGTGCAGCTGATCCCAGGACCTCCCCAGCAGCTGGGGAAGCCCAGGAGCCAGCCACACTGGCTGTTGCTCTGGCAGCCCCAGGCAGCTGGTCCCTGGCGCTGCCCTGGAGCAGCAGTCTGGGACTAGTGGCGGTGGGGCCCTGAGCCACCCCCCAAGTAGCAGCGTTGCCCTGCTCTCCCCCCCACTTCCCCCAGCAGTCTTCAGAGTACCCCCCTCCCAGTAGGTAAGATTTAGTCACAGGTATTTTTAGTAAAAGTCATGGACAGGTCACGGGGCCGTGACTATTTGTTTATTGCCCATGACCTGTCCATGACTTTTACTAAAAATGCCCGTGACTAAAACATAGCCTTAATCATGATCCTTTTTCTAACCTTAATGCATTTATTTATAAAAGGATGTTTTCAAAACATCCATATTACATTTGGTTCAGATGGGGGGACCAGATCCTCAGCTGGTGTAAATCAGTATAGCTTCTGAAGCTCTGCCATTCACACCAGCTGAGAATTTGGCCCAAGATCTGTCTCCTCAAATTTGCGAGTCTCCTTGTATATTATGAATATAAATTTCCAATATCTATGTTTTGAAATCAAAAATGACCTTAGGATAAAGGGGAGGCTATTTTTTAAACAACACTAGAGTGCTGTGTATAACTTCTTACAATGCTTTGTTTGAGACATGTACTACTCAGAGTGTAAAATTTTGGAGTGTATCTGTTCTTTCTGTTGCTGGCCATCAAAACAAGAAAATTCACTTTCTGAGTATAGATGGCTGATAATTCAACATCCATCATGAAGAAATGTACATCTTTTAGAGCAGGCCTGCACAACATGCGGCCCAGGGGCCGCATGCGGCCCGCGTGGGCTCACTGTGCGGCCCGTGGGGGGGGGGGGGGTGAGTAGGCAAGCAGCGGGGGGGGGGGGGGGCAAACCAACAGCCGGCTGGCCAGCCGGCGGGTGGGTGGGCTGGTGAAGAGGCCAGTGGCAGGCTGGGGAGTGAGGGTGAGCCAGCGGCAGGGGGTGGGGGCAGCGGCAGAAGGTAAGAGGCCAGCAGCAGGCAGGCAGGTGAGCTGGCAGCGGGGGGGCTGAAGAGGCTAGCGGGGGGTGAAGAGGCGAGCCGGGCGGGGTGGGGGATGATGAGCTGAGTGGGCGGGCAGTGGCAGGGCGGCAGGTGAGCCAGGCTTCCACACCCCAGCGCTGGGGAAGGAGGGGTTGTTTCCGCAGGTTGGGCGGTGCTGGGGGGAGGGGAGGTGTTGCCGCGGGGTTTCGGCCCTCAGCTGTTTTCTTTGGAGTAATATGACCCATGCCGCTTTACGAGTTGTGCAGGCCTGTTTTAGAGTTTATACATATGTCCTTCCAAACAGCTTTTGGTGTCCTCCTGGACTGTAGAGAGTGAGAGAGGACCAGCTCTTAAAGTGTTATGCTTCAGACAGTACCTCCATTTTCTAAATATCATCAGCCTGGTACTATTGCAGCTTTCTGGGACCAGGAAGTGCTGGAGTTTATTAACTTTAACAAATGTTTTTTAAGACACATACATAGGGGTTTTATTGATCACAAGCTTCAGTCATTTCAAGAGTTGTCCGGGGCTAAGTATAGAGCTAATAAGACAACAGTTTAAAGTGGTCACCACAGTGTATAAAATATACTACAACTTGACTGCCATTAGCTAGGGTAAGTTAGGCTAGCAAATATTCATGAGTGTCCAATAAGCAGAATCACTAGTGGTATAAAAAGGGATCCATATTTCTGAGACAAGCTATATTCAATTATATAAACAAAAACTGTTAAAATAATGGTAAGGTGGTAATGTTAAGCACTTAAAAGTTAGAAATGCCAGAATTAACATTGCCCATGCATTGTGTGTCAGGGACAGATTCCAAAGCATCGGGGTACATGGCATCCTGACAGTAAATATGGTATCAACGGCGATCTCTTCTGTAAAGTAACCTTTACATGATGTCTATTTTGTTTTATTTGGTATAGTTTATTGTGGTTGCACAAGGACACACCTTATGTACTTAATTAACAAATGAATGATTGAGCTCAGTGCATTCTAAACTCATCTTTCCAGAGTCTTCTTAAAGTTATTTGTACAGGTAATGACTCTTTCCTTTGGTCAGGTGCTGATGAGGTTGCCAGTGCAGAAGAAATGAGGTTGAAGCTGGAAGAACTAAAGGAATCTGTAGAAGAGAGAACCAAGGAAGCAGAAGAGAACCTGGAGAAGTACTGCACTCTGATTATTAATTACTATAAACTAGAGGAAGCAAATGAGATGTTAAAAACACAGGTCTCTCTGCTGAGTGCTCAGCTGAAACAGCCAGCAAATTTTGTTAATTCTCCTTCACAAAATTCAGAGAATCCAGTAACACTTAACAATCAGTCAGTCACAGAGAAGAGGTCAGATGGAGACCCTACTAAGCTTTCAGGTAAAAGACGAAGATGCCAAGAAACCAAGAAAGATGATGGGGAACCAAAATCCCCTATACCAGAGACCTTATCTAAAAAAATTAAAAAGGGAGCCATCTACCAACATTCACTGACCCATGAGAATACTGAGTATGAGCCAGACGGACTCCCAGAGGTAGTGAAAAGAGGTAATTGTTACTTCTTTAGAGGAGAACTGTCCACATTGGTGGGGAGTGTGTGCGCGCACGCTTATCTAAATAATCGTGTTGTCATACGTGTGACTTGGAAACATTGTACAAACTTGGACATCGTTGGCCTAATTCAACCCTGGTACAGGTTGCATAAGTTCATTTAACTCAACTGCTTGTCAGAGCTGAGTTTATCCCCATGTGCTTAAAAAAAAGCCCTATTATATAATTAAGGCTATAAGGGGACAATATCTTTTATTGTAGGTGCATGTGATTTCTAGTGATTTTGTCTTTTGGTCTGTGTGATGTCTTCCCATCTGTACAGTTTTGTAGTAGTTGACGACAAAAGCAAAACAGCCAAAAATTCTGAAAACCAGAATCCTAATATCAGGTTGTAGTTTTGAAAATCAGTCTAGATAAATTTTGTTGACTTTGGGGCTCCTCCAAAAACTTTGCAAAAGACCTCTGGCAAAAAGAGAGGGATTCTAGGCCTAGTCATTACCAATATAAAACACCTTTTTCTTCTGGTTGATAGGAAGGGGGAATATTTTGACTAAATGTTTTTTCATTGAATTGTCAAAGCCAAAATGTTTCACGGAGATGTATTGATTATGACAAAGTTTTCGCCGGGAAGGCTTCCGAGGTGCAAAGTGGATTCTTGCAGGGAGGAAGGCCCGCAAATTGAAAACCTTACATTTTTGATACCATTTCATTTTGTGAAAGCATTTGAAAGGCTTATGTTTTCATTCCAATCCAGAATTAAAACGAATTCTGAAACCTCGAAAGGTGTCGCAAAACAGAATTATCGCCCTCTGGCCAGCTCTACTTAGAACAATAGAAGAGACATCATTTTCAGATGGAAATGATTTTCCAGTTAATGGTGTCCCTTTAAAGGAAAAAGAGGACATTTTCTTGAGAAAAACTCTTTTTTGCCATTTTAGTAGAGTTGTTGCTGCACAGATCCACACCCTTGCCTGAGTTCACCTATAAAATTCTGGGAACGCAAGATAGTCCTAATAATTCCCCCATTATATTTTATTCAGTGAGTAAATGCCATTTTACTTTCTTATATTATTACCAGTTGTCATCTCCATCTTGAAATGAGCAAGATCAGATTGATTAGAACAATAAAGTAATTTAATCAAGTGTGGTTAATGGAAGCTGTTTGTTTTTTTAGGGTTTGCGGATATTCCTACTGAGAAAATCAGCCCTTATGTTTTGCGTAGAACAACTCTAAACCTAAGGACCAGTCCCCGTCTTGCTGCCCAAAACCAAAGATTGTCACCATGTGCCCAAAGTTTTCAAAAAGACAGATCAGATAATCTTGCAGAGATCTCTAAACCGACAGCTGGTGGCAGGAAATCACAAAAGGTAACTGATCTTAGAAATGTATCTGAATGTGCAGGGCATGGGAAATCCACATAATGTATTTATCTATCCAAGTGAGAGTGAAGATATGCTGTGGTATTAATACCTCCTTTATATCGGCCATGAATTTACTGAAGACAAGGTCATAAATGTAAATACAATGAATAAAGCTTGGCATATAATGGTACGTCTATACTTACCCGCTGCTTCGGCGGCGAGCAATCGATCTTCTGGGATCAATTTATCGCGTCTTGTCTAGACGCGATAAATCGAACCCAGAAGTGCTCGCCGTCGATGCAGGTAATCCTGCTCCGCAAACGGAGCAGGCGGAGTCGACGGGGGAGCCTGCGCGCCGCCATGTGGACCAGCGGTAAGTACCTTTTCGTTCGAACTAAGATAGTTCGACTTCAGCTACCTTATTCACGTAGCTGAACTTGCGTATCTTAGTTCGAACTTGGGGGGTAGTGTAGACCAGCCCTAACAAAGGTCTGGGCATAATGGTAAACTTAAAATTGTTGGTATGATCAAATCTGTGATCTCACACCAAATGCTCATTAACTTGGTAAATGGAAATGAGGTAAATCTTCCCACTTTAGTATTCCTCACAAATATTTGATTATTTATTGAAAGACCTGGATGCCTAGAGCAGAGTGTGTGTATGTACGTGCATATATGCATTACACGCAAAAGCACTCATAAGTTCGGATATGCCGGAATTAAGGCTCCTTGTCCCAGTCTCTCTGCTCAGCCAGTCCCAGTTCTCCTCTCCTCCCCTTAGCTCTGTGTCTTCTCTCAGTGTCTCCTCCGCATTCTCCCCCCTCCCCCCACATCTCTCACAACCTTCCAGTCCTAGCCTCACCTACCGGCTCCCTGTCCATAGCCTTCTCCCCCCTGTTCCAGTCCCAGTCTTGCCATACTCCTTGTCCCAGTCTGCCCTCCCCCCCACCCCATTTGTCTTTTGTCCCCTCTGCATTTGAGGCTGGTCTCTTCCTCCACCACCATGCTTGTGAACCAGCTTGGAGAGGTCATTGGGAGTACAGGAGAGAGAGGTTACTGCTCTCAATACTGGTGCTTGGCCCAAAGCAGCTGGGAAGAGCAGTTGCAGGGAAACTCTGGCTTTGACCCCTGTAGGCCTGGGCGGGAGCATATCAGTTGCTCTGTGGGGATGGCTCTGTGCTGTGTTTTCACATCCAGGAGCTGTGGGGAAATGGCACGTGCTGTCACTCTGTGGGCAGGGCAGGTTTTCATGGGGATGGCAAAAGGCACATTCTCTGACACAAAGGCCACCTCCTGCCAAATTACAAGACCCTGCTCCAACGCATGGGTGCACTTAGAACTTTTCAAAGAAAAGTTGCCAGAATATTTTAATATGAGAAAAATGTATATTTCCCTAGCCTTGATCTTGGGAATAGCTTAACCATTTTGGCTGAAATTCTGCCTCTGCCCCCCACCCCCGAAGAAAAAGAGCATGAGGCAGACATACGGCATGGAAAATTTCAGCTAAACCAATTAAAGTTTGTAAAGTTATAAGCAACAGAAAACAGGGTCTTGTAATGGGAGGAGTCAGGTAACCTTAATAATAAGTGATGCTTCTAGCTTCACTTGTAATATATATTAGTAACAATTTTGGTTTTGCTGTTGCATTGCTGTAAACTTAGCCAATTTAAGCAACACACAAAATCATTCTCTAAATAACAGTCTCTACAAAAAGAATCATACTTCAGTAAATTGTTTAAAGAGATATTCTGTTCCCAGAGCTTTCATTTTTAGGGCTAGACCCTGAAGTCTTTTCTCAGTCCTTATGCAAACTTGATCTTATTTTTGTCCTTTTGTTTTTATCGTTGAGGACACTGGAATAAAAATTGATCTTTCTGTAGAAGTTCTGGTACTGAACTTTGTCTTAATGCTTGTATTGTGATAGCCTCAATCAGACACTGGAAACTGCATGTCTGCAATCTGAGATTTTGCCCATTGCTAGAAAAACACTGTTCGAGTGAAGAAACAATTAGAGAGGTGGCACGCTATCTCTACAACTCTTAAGTCTATAAAGCCCTGATTATCACCTCTCACATAGAACCCACATCAGTGTAAG
This sequence comes from Chelydra serpentina, assembly GCA_037349315.1. NCBI lineage: Eukaryota > Metazoa > Chordata > Testudines > Chelydridae > Chelydra > Chelydra serpentina. The sequence goes on from JBAIAC010000001.1 coordinate 19,043,774, forward strand.
TGGGATCAGAATTGGGGCTAATTACCTATACTATCAGAAGCTTTGACATTCAGGATTTCAATTGTCGTGAAGCACACGTTTATAACCACTGAAGTTTTAACTAACATGCTAAAATCATGTCAGAATTTGGTGGGGAGTGCAGGGGAGACAAGGAAGATTATAATAGCACTGGGGACTGGAATTTGAGGTAACCAAGGTATAAATATTGTGAAATTTTTCAATAGTTTTACAAAGCTAGTGTTGAACAGCGCAACAAAAATATTGTGAAAATTATGTTAAACATTTAGAATAACATGACATTCTATTGAATGTTCCATGATACATCTGGACAAGATATCCTCTGCAGGCCAGCGTAAATGCTTCAGGACTAAACAACTTTTCCAAGTGCTATTATATTTACAGAATAAACTACAGGACATTTACAAAATCATTATGAAATATGTAATTTAAATTTAATTACTGATATCTCAAAATACAGTTCTGCAGATTAGTGATTGATCAAGAAGAGATAAGACAAGGAACTACTGTGTACTACTCCTTAGCTTTGCCTATACCTTGTTATATCATGTGACTTGCCATCTGTAAAACACAGATAATGCCCATTCTAAACTTGAACGTGGTGAGGAATAGGTAGTTGCTGTAAAGCATTCTGTATAACACTGTTGTATTTTCAAAGTGATAAATATAAACATTGAAGATTCTTGCGTTTAGAGTGTGTCTGCTAATTCATGCCATTTGGAACGGGTCTCTCACTTCCTGCTGGTAATTAACAAGGTTCTCCCATACCACTAAAGCATGAGACTTTTTTTGTTTGTGTTGCAGGTAGATGATACTCAGCAGTGCCAAGAAGAAACAGCTATTGAATCCATGGAATCTAGTTCAAGATCTCCTCTTTGCATAAATAAGCAACCCACAAAAGCTGTTGCTGAGAACTCTAGGGAGAATCTTAACACACACAAAGGCAGATGTTCCTCGAGCACACAAACATTATCTGATCAAAATGAACAAGAAGAAAACTGTATGGTACAGTAAACCTGCAGTTATATCACTTCAGATCAAAATAACCTTTGGAAGATGAACAGTTTTCATGACTAGGTATGAAAACTATATGCGCATTTTTTTTTGTCAAAAGAATTTGTATAATACTTTGAACACTAAATCATTTTTACAGGTTTTGTTGTTAAACACTTACTGATAGCTATGTCAGTAATGCTATGTTGAAAGAATGGATATATCCATTTTTATTTCTCAGTATGTTAATGCAGGTGATCGTTGTACAATGTTCTGTAAATAATTCTATAGAAACTTGTTTGAAATAAAGTTTAATAGAAATGCAGTTAAATACCAAACCACACATTACATTAGCAGTATTCCTTCTGTATATAGATGTTTCATTAAATTTCCAAACACATTTTTGAGATTGTATTTATTAATAGAAGTTCACCTTGATCGATTGATCCTTTAGCCCTCATATAGATTGCGCTGATCACAACACGTCTTCCGTTCTTCTCGTATCATGGCCTTCCTTCTCCATGTGCGGCCATGTCTTTTTCACGATAAAATCTTCCCATCTCTTTGGAGGTCGGCCGAGTGGTCATTTCAGTTCCCATGGGTACCACTCGGCGACAGCTGCAGTCTATCGATTGTCAGTGAGCCTCGCTATATGCCCGGCCCATCGCATTTTACTATGCTTGCTCTCAACGACAACGTCCTGCACTCCACTCTGCTGTCTGATCACTTCATTAGGGATTCAGGCGTGGATTGAAATTCCCAGAATTCTTCTTTCCATCGTCCTCTCCATGACAGACAGTTGCTGCTCCTCTGTCAGCGCCCATGTTTCACTGCTGTACAACATTGCAATACTGTTGAGTTGAAGAGGCTGGCGTGTGTTGCCTTGTTGATTTTTCCTTGGAGGACATCCTTGATTGAACTGAATGCGCACCAGCCTGCTTTCTTTCTTCGCGTGAGTTCACCTTCCTGATCGTGGCGCATGTTAATTTCTTGGACCAAATAGAAGAAGGTGAGCAATATGTCTATTTGTTGTCCCTTGATTGTTATTTGGGCTTTTGGCAAGGTATCAAACAGCATAAATTTATTTATTTTCAGTCCAACTTGGCTGCTTTCTGTGTTGAGTTTTCGCAGCATTTTCTGTAGTTTGATAGTATTTTTGGAGATCACCACAATATAGTCCGTGAATCCAAGATGGTTAAACTGCTCTCCGTTGATGTTGATTCCACCTTTCCAATTCATCTACCTCATTACCATTTCAAGGCAGGCTGTGAAGAGTTTTGGTGAAACTGTGTCTCCTTGATTCACACCGTTCTTAACTGGGATGCGAAGAGGGCTTTCAAATAAGGTTATATCTGTGGTGCTGTCAAAATTTGTTTCCTTTACTAGTTTGATATAGTTTATGTTGATGCCCTGCTCTGCAAGAGCTTTCAACACTGTATTGATCTCTATGCTGTCCAACACTTTTTTCATAGTCACTGAAGGCAATACATAAAGGGAATTTGTATTCTTTTGAGTGTTCCAATAGTTTATAGTGAAAATATGGTCCGTTGAGCTGAAATTCCTTTGAAAGCCTGCCTGCTCTCTCTGCTGCTGCTTGTTCAGACTCTGTGAGAGTCGGTTTGTTATTATTTTGGTGAACAGCTTGCAGACATGTGAATACAGGCATATTGGATGATAGTTCTTTAGATCCTCACAATCACCCTTGTACAGCAGAATGGTGTTGGACTCCTTCCAGCTAGATGGTATCTTCTGCATTTCCAAGTAACGGCTAAACCTCTGAGCAAGGGTTTCCCAGAGGTCTTGGCCTCCAGTTCTTATTATTTCAGTTACCAGTCCATCTTTACCTAGGGCTATTAATAGAATTTACTGTAAATATAACAAAGTTTAATGAACAAAGGATGACATACAAGTGGATGATTAAGTTCACAGTAGAATGTCTACAAGCCTAGCTGCATTTCAGTAAAAATGGGAATTCCACCTTATTCATAATACTGCACTTGAGTTTGGGATAAATCATTCCAAATAAGCTCTATGTTTAAAAAAAAAATGTATTCATCACTTCAAGAGGCCTTAGTGGGCTCAACCTAGCACAGCAGTGCAACATGAAGGGTCATATCAGCCGAATCGATTAAAATCAATAATTGTCCAACTGAGTAGAAATGACTTTTCCTAAAGCAGTGCTGATCATGTTTCCCTATCCAGGCCATGTATTAGAAAAATCAAATCGGTTATGACACTACTATTAACACTGTAAGACTGTAACTTGCATAATATATAGAGATGATTAAATTTTTTCTTTGTATCTTCATGGTTTCATAGTATTTCTACTTTTTACAGTCTCTTTTCTTCAGTTGTTAATGATCTGAGTTGGCAGAAAAAAATCAATCTTTCAAGAGCTTTATTAACTAACTGAACAGTACAATTTTGCTCTAAGCTAAACTGCTGTTAATGGTTCATTTTTTCAGTTATTATGAAGGTACTAGCATTGACACCATAGTTAAGGTTGAGCTTTATACAAAAATAAGGATTCAACCTCTTATGTATGGAAAACACAACATTATCCTGCCTCCTCCAACTTACAGTATTTTCCTTTTGAACAGAGAATGAATTTTCTGAGACTTACAAGAAAATACATAAACTAATGAGTTAAATTAATTGAAAACTGGGACGCTTAAGAAATTTAGCATTTGTATCACACTTTTCTATGTCCCAAATGATCTTAACACAAACTCTTCAAATGTTTTATATAGTTCAAATTAATTGAAAACTTGTGCATAGGCTATATTGCAGGAAATTAGGTTGCAATTGAGCTATGTTAATATTTTTTTTAATTTAATTGTTATAAAGATTACACACAGGGTCAGTTCAACTGGTCAGGTAACTTTTAATTGGGACCATTGTGACATCAGATGCAATTTCACCAATCCCACCCGCCTTTCTCCAAAGTTAATTTTCATGCAGTAGTTCCACGGGGTGTAATGAGTCTGTGGATGAAGGAGACGACATGAGTTGAGTGCTCAGTGGTAGATTAGTTGGCCCAATTTCACAGCTCTTTGAAGGTTCCATGCTGGCACACTAGCTTGGGTATCAATCCCTGAAAGGCTCCTGATGGCACTGCTGCCTTAGCTCTATTGTGCACCCAGACAGCCCCTGCAGGGAAACTGAGGAGCATAGGAGGAGTCTTTAAATTTCACAGACATTGAGACATGCAGACTGTGCTTTACCCATCCCCTTTTCACATAGCATGAATCTCAGTAATACCGCTCTCTAAAGCAACAAGTCAATTGCAAATTAAAAAACAGATTCACCTGTGCACTTTATCTGCCTTGTGTTGTTCTAGTGATGCCAATTAACAGTAAGTTTAAATGGCCAATGCATCCTGGCTGCTTTAGGCTGTTCTGGTATACTAGCAAATCTGCCCTTAAAAGTTAAAACTAAAATAAATGATTAAAGGTTGACACTGCATAACTGCTTATAATTAGAAGTATCAAAGTAGCATTTTCTTTGGATTCCTTGTTTAGTGTTCGTGTGACATTTTCAGTAATTAGAAATCAACAAAACTCATACAAAAAGTACATTAAGATGAAGTTATGGTTGTGAGTATATATCGTAATGTAAGGGTAAAAAAGATTACAGGGGGTTTAACTTTTCCCAACCCATCTTGACTTTGTAGTGACGACATGAGGGAGAAGAGTTTGGAAAAAAGTCTTTTTTAAAATAATCAGTTTTATCTGAACTGGGGCCACAAAAACTAAAACACCTTTATTGTCGTATGGTTATTTCATGGTGTCACTACAGGGAAGAGTTAAGGTTGTGTTAACTGTGTATTTTCATTCCTTAACCTGTTTGTACTACTTTTTAAATGCAACTTTAACGCTGAATTTCCTGGATTTGTGGTGCTTAGTTTTGGGGAAATTTAAAGCATTCCTGTAATGTGTTTTAGTGGTATGGACTCTCTACCTTAACTCCCTCTTAACTTAATTTTTTTGTATGATAAAATTTTCAAAGGCTCCCAAATTGCTTAGGAGCTTAAGTCTCTGGAAACAAATGGAACATGATCTCCTGAGTTGTTTAGGTGATTTTGAATATTTTACCCTCAGTTCTTAACTTCTAATCTATCTATAATCAGGTGTGTAGTACATAAAACAAGAAGAATTCCTAGAGTGAATTCCAGGTAAGATGGTTGTATAAATCTGTGCTTAGCTCTCCATGTTGATTTATGAAAGTCTCCATACAAATGCTATCATTGGCACTCCAGTATTGTTCTGTGTACAGTAACATATTACTACAGTGATATTAAACAATTTTATATTCTGTTGCAGAGAATGCATTGCCTGGATTTTTCCATTTTTGTGCAAGGCTTACAATACAATTCATGCTTAAATAGTCTAGTTTGCTATCTTTCTATGTTTGTCTCCTGAAGTGTCTGGAAATGAAAAAAATACCAATCTCTCTTGATAGTAGTAGGCTAAAAACATGGTTTAAAAGTGCTGTTTGAAACAAAACGGATCAGAGAAAAGCCTTGCAGAGAACAATGAAGGGCGTTGGGAGACACACCTAGACCCCTTCGTGACAAGGGTGACACGATTAAGACATCTCCATTTGCATACAGCATGAAGAACAGAGACAACTCCCCAAACCTCATCTGCATGAAGGAGGTTCAAATCCACTCAAAGGGCATGAATATCTCTTACATTGCACTGTTAGGCTTAGGGTCAGGGGGCTGCTTAGTCGAACCTTGACCCTGACCCTGACCCGATGAGGACTGTGGGCGCCTCCTATTGTTCCTCCTCCCAGGTGGGTCCTGTCTAGGGGGTCCCTGATAGAAGTGGGATGGGGGCTGCGGCCTAAAGGGTCTTCTCTGAGGTGCAGGGTTGTGCAGCCCAAGAGATCTCAGCGTGGCCTGTGAGTCCTTGAGGCTGTGCAAACATTTGTCTGTGTTCTGGGCAAACAGGGTCTCACGGTCAAAGGGAAGGTCCTGTATAGTGTTCTGCACCGTGGGGGGTGGGGGGGAGGTGGGAGAAATAACCGAGACCTGGAGCCATGTGCTACGCCTCATAGTGATGGCAGTAGCCATAGTTCCAGGGCTGGCTCTAGGCACCAGCTAAGAAAGCAGGTGCCTGGGGCAGCAAATCTGAAGGGGCAGCACTCTGGCTTTTTTTTTTTCTTCTTCGGCGGCACTGCTGCAGAAGGGTGGGTGTTTTTTGTTTTTTGCTTCGCCGCTTGGGGCAGCAAAAAAAGTAGAGCTGGCCCTGCATAGTTCCAGCCGCTAAGTCTGCCACATCAAGGGTTGCCTGAAGGGCAGTCCTAGAGACCATCTTGCCTTCCTCCAGGAGGGTTCCAGACTCCCTACATGAATCCGTAGGGAGAAACTCCTGGAACTTGGCCAACGCCGACCAGGAATTAAAGGCATAGCGGCCTAGCGCCGCCTGTTTCGCTATTCGAAGCTGCAGACCACCCGTTCAATAGATCTTACAGCCAAAGAGGTCCAGCTTCTTTTCGCCACGTGACTTTGGAGCTGAACCTAGTTGACCCTGCCGCTCCTTATGATTTACTGCATCTACGACCAGGGTACCCGGTTGGGGGTGTGTAAAAAGGTGCTCATAGCCCTTCTGTGGAACAAAGTAGCATCTCTCCACATCCTTCGCCGTTGGTGGTATAGAGGCAGGGGTCTGCCAGAGCACATTGCCCCTCATAAAATCCATCCAGACCACCACCAATGTGACCCTGGAGGGACCCTCAGGGGAGAGGATATCTACTGTGGGATCTAAATCCTCAGCAACTTCCTCAGCCTGAAGGTTAAGATTTATTTCCACCCTCCTAAGTAGGTCCTGGTGGCCTTTAACATCCATTGATGGTAAAGCAGCGGATGTGCCTGTCACAGCCTGAACAGGCGAAGAGGAGGAAGATATTCCTGGAACCGGGTCCTCCTGCCCTTCCCGGTTGTCTAGAGGCTGGGCATGGTAACTCAGAAGGCCTGGCTACAATCGACTGAGTCACCTCTATTGTCAGTGGAGTGGGAGCTGTGGCTGATCTGCAGGGTCCTCCGGTGCCCTAGAGGAGCAGCGTGGAGTCGATGATGCTGATGGAGGGACACGGGGTACCGATCCCACCGACACAGGTCTAGACTCCTGGCCTGCGCCTGATGATAGGCGCAGGGGGTCAAAAAGGCCATTGTTCTGGGCCCTGCCACAGGGGTAGCCAAGTGGTTACCGGCGCTATTTGCTCCACCAGATGATGGTGCCAAGAGTGATGTTGAGACCGTGAACGGTAGTGACTGCGTCTGGATCATGAAGAGTTGGCCTCCGATTCTGACGAGTATTCCGACGCCGACCACGGTGGAGCGGAGCCTGACGGTGCTAGAGAGCGGTAGCGGAGGATGGGGACCGGCGCCGTAGCATCATCGGTTTACCTCGGTGCTGGATTAGTGGCGGTGCCGACATCAGTGCCGCCATTGACTCCGACGGTGCCGTCACCACCATTGCCGGTACTGCAATCATCGGTGCTGTCGACATCGGTGCCGAAGTCATTAGTGGTATAGTGGTGGCCTTCGGTGCCGTGCATGTTGTCACGAGCGGTACCGGCATCGGTAGCTGAGTTTGCAGGCCCGGGTCTTGTACATGTGGGGCTGGGTACTGTGACGTCATATCGATGAGGTCGCGGGCCGCCTCATAAGTATCAGGAGTGGAGGGGAGGTCAAGCTCTTCTTCTAATTCCCCACAGGTAGGAGACTCCGTTCCTGCTGGGCTCGAGGGCTCTGCAGCTGGGGCCAAGGCTAACGGCGTCGGCTCTTGATGGCCTTGCCGGGGGTGTCCAACCGGAGGACACACCCCACTGTGGTCGCCCTTCTGCTTCCTGACAGGGGAACGACCTCTGTCTGGCTTCTTTTTCTTATGTGGCACCGGAGACTGGGATCGGTGCCGATGCGAGGCACTGGCCTTGCATGCCGGGGACTGGTGCCAGTGACCCCTTGATGGTTCCTTTCTCGGTGCTGGGACATACCGTACCGAGGCCGGCGCACTGTGCACAGAGGAGACCGGTGCCGATTCCATCTGTGGCTGAAGGACCGACTCCATGAGAAGGAGTTTCAGGCGGTAGTCCCACTCCTTCTTTGTTCTGGGTTTAAAACCCTTGCAAATAGGGCACCTTTCTGTTTGATGGCCCTTGCCGACACACTTGAGACAATCGGCGTGCGGATCGCTTGTGGGCATAGGCTTCCCATACCTCTTGCCCGCTTTAAACCCCTGCGACCGAGGCATGCCCCGGCACCGGGGAGAGTAGGACGGAGTGGGGGAAACCCTCTGGAGAGAACAACAACTACAGCTATTAACAACTTGAGTAACTATCTACACTGAAGACACAGGAAAAAACCACTAGGCTAAGTAGCTTGCGAGCAAGCACTAAGCTGTTCCAATGACTGTCACAGGTGGCAAGAAGGAACTGAACGGGTGGCGGGTCGGCAGGGTCATATATGCGTTGCCATGAAGGCACCACTCTAGGGGTCTCCACTGCCGACCCAACAGGTACCGCTAGGGAAATGCTTCTGGCGATTGTGCATGCGGCGCGCGCACACACCTATTGGAATGCACATGAGCCATCACTTGAGGAAGAACTACAGATTCTGAGCCTCCTCAAACACACACACGTGTATCATGAGAAAAGCAGTTTTGATTTGTAGATACGCAGTGTTTTAGTTACGTGAAAAAGACCCTATATTGTATTTACTCAAGGCCCCTTCCAAAAAGGGAGACATGCATTGAATACGTTAAATGAACACTATTTGGTTAAATTTGACCCAAAACATATGTTTGTAATAGCTTTTCTTAAGAAGCAGCTTTTTCAAAACTTAAGACCAAATAGAAATGTTTCAGTAACTTTTTAGAAAATTCCAGTGGAGGTAGTTCTTAAAAACAAAGAGCAGTGATTCTCAAATTTTTGTACTGGTGACCCCTTTCACATAGCAAGCTTCTGAATGTGTTTCCCCACCCCACCCCACCCCACCCCCGTATAAATTAAAGACACTTTTAAATATATTAACACCATTATAAATGCTGGAGGCAAAGCGGGGTTTGCGGTGGAGGCTGACAGCTTGTAACCTTCCCCCCCCCTGCACATAATAGCCTCACGACTCTCTAATGGGTCTCGACCCCCAGTTTGAGAACCCCTGACAAAGAGCCTCTGCAAAATTTGTGGCCTAAACACTGCAATGTTGTGCCAATGCGTAAGAATCAGAAAATGCACTTCTTAGCAGGTACTTAGCATCTTGCAGCCTCATGTCTTTGGGCAAGATTCACTGGAGATCTGGAACATCTTCTCCAGTAAGTAGGGCCCTACCAAATTCACAGCCATGAAAAACGCATCACAGACCATGGAATCTGGTCTTTTGTGTACTTTTACCCTATTCTATACAGATTTCATGGGAATGACCAGTGTTTCTCAAATTAGGGATCTTTACTTCTGCACTGCCTTCAGAGTTGGGCGGCCGGAGAGCAGTACCTGTTGGCCAGGCACCCAGCTCTGAAGGCAGTGCCCCGCCTGCAGCAGTGCAGAAGTAAGAGTGGCAATACCATACCATGTTATCCTTACTTCTGTGCTGCTGCTGGCAGTAGTTCTGCCTTCAGAGCTGGGCTCCCAGCCAGCAGCTGCCACTATCCAGCCACCAGCTTGAAGGCGGCGCCGCCACCATCAGCAGCGCAGTGGTGAGGGTAGCAGCACCGCAACCCCCCACACACACAACTCCTTTTTTGGATCAGGACCCCTACAATTACAACACTGTGATATTTCAGATTTGAGTAGCTGAAATTATGAAATTTATGATTTTTAAAATCCTATGACCGTGAAATTGACCAAAATGGACCGTAGGGCCCTACCAATAAGGTTACATAGAGCAAGAATGACACCTGGTGGCCAGTTGTGACCTTAAAGGGACACTGTCATATAGTTTAATATTTTCAGCCTAAACTACCATAATTTCAGGGGAAAGTTACTTGGATTCTAAACTATCGCACACTAAATACTTGGGTAAACTCGAGTTAAGGATGAGCGTGCCTTACAATAAATTTGTAGTAATTAAAAATAACAAGTTTTTTGTTCAAGGGGTTTTGTACTGGCTCTAGGACAATTTGTAAAAGCCAGTTTATTATTGGTTTAGTGAACAGACCCCTGCTATCCCTTTGTAACTTTTTTCCATTCGAATGTTTGTCCATATGCACAGTCTGCTGACAGTGTGCAATACACCCCACTCACCCATGTTCAGAGTCTCATGGGCATAAAAGGGTGGAGCAGGCCAGCCACCACTCAGTTCCTCTCATGTCTCCTGGCTTCGAGATGAACATGGTCAGTGAGCAGTGCTAGCAATATATCTGGCTCTTTTCAAATTTGTGCATAGTATAGATAGAGATAATTAGTTGTTGCCCATTGGGTTTTTGGTTTTTCTTAGGAATAGGTTTCATTTTTTAACCAAAATAGCGATTTATTTTTGGTGCCAGGATGGCTTCTTCTAAGTTCCCTGGATTTACATACCGCCCATCAAACAAGAGCACTATATCCTTTAATGTTTGGTATTTAAAATATTATTTTGTCGGGGGGAGGGGGGGATATCCCTGGAAATGGTGCTGTTTGCAAGTCCTTCACTTGCAGGACCTGCAAATCTAGAGAAGCCCTGCTCCAGATGTACTTAATGGGTAAAGCAATGAGACTAGCTTCAGGCCCTCGGTCATATAAACCGTCCTATAAATGCCTTCTCTGCTCCTTAGAGTGCTAGTACTGGGTCCCTAACTTTCTGGGCCTCATCATCCACATCCTGTTTCAAAATCTGGCATGCTGGACAAGAAGCTTTCTGTGGAAAAGGTACAGGGCATGGAAGAGTCCAGAGATGATCCCAGACTAAGATCTCCTCAAAGAGAAGGGTGGAGAAATCCAAGCCTTTATGCAGACCCAACTTATGCTATCTTTTATGTCCGGACAAAGCATCTTTAGGATACATCCTGTGTTCCTACTGACAGTTGTCACAGACTTGCATCTGAACCAGCAGATTCATCTGCCTATATTTTTCTTTGAACCACCTGCTGCTAAGGCTGATGCTATGCTCCATATGTTGAATGTCAGACGTGCTTTGGCATGTTAATTTGCAAAGGATGAAATCTTTTAGATCTTCATCCAGTTAGGTGCATATCTGACTGTGTGAGAGCCTGTTTAATAAGTGGTAAATATGGATTCTCCTGCTTCATTCAGCATTTATTCTACCAGAGCTCAGGCATCCTTGCTGATATTTCTGTTGTGGAAATATGTAAAGCAGCTACCTGGGGATCTGGTCACATGCTTATGACAGATTATGCTATCACTGAACCCTTCAGATAAGATTCTGTGATTGGAAAAGGTGTGTAATAATCCCTGTTCTCTTAAGGTCTAAGGTCCCACCTCCATTGCATTTGTCCACTGCTTGGGAATCACTGTAAGTGGAATGTGGATAAGGACAATCACTCAAAAAGGAAATGAAAATTACCTACCTGTACAGTAGCTGGAGTTCTTTGAGATGTGTTGTCCATATGCACATTCCAAGCCTGCCTTCCATCCCCATTACCTCTGTATCACCAGGATTCTGTGGTGGAGAGAAAACAGTAACAGTTTGCCCATTCTGCCCTTTTATGCTCTTGGTGTGAGGATGTTCAGGACACATGCATGACTGCAGTGCACACTGCTGGTCAAAAGGCTCCAAACTTGGGCACGCACACACCATGGAATGTGCACAGGGACATGTCTCTCAAAGAACTCCAGTTACTATGCAGTTCCTTGCATAAAAGCTTGTTTGTCATCTCTGACTTTAGAAATCTTAAACTTGGAGACGACATTGTACTCGTAAAGACTTTTTTTTATTTATAATGTCCAGCTTTGTCCCCATGTTAACATGCTCTTTTTCAGTCATGTAATTACTATGATTTCATGATCTGGGTCCTAGCTCTTTATATACTGATTGGTGTCACATCAAGACTTAAAGAAGAATGGGGCATGATGGTCTTCATTATGCTACTTGTCTAATCAGGAATTTGTAAAGTATATCTGTGTGTGTGTGGATGTTTGTAAAGGTGACCGGACTTTGCACAACAACTCAGAATTCAGAATAAAGGATCCTTGTATCTGTGGTCTGTGATACAGCATGGCCAGAAGGCAGCAGGAGAGTGATCTAGGAGAGAGATGTAAGCCCCAGGATGAGGAGAAGCCTTATTCCCTGTAGATTAATTAAAAGCACCTGAAGCCAATTAGAGCACCTGAAGCCAGTCACCTGATAAAATCCCCCTGCTTCAAGCAGCCAGGTGAGGAGTTGGAGCAGAGTAGAGAGCAGTTTGGAGGAGCTGAATCAGTGGTTAGGTGGTGGAGCAGAGAGCATTTTGGAGGAGTGAAGCAGAGTGGATTGGTGTTGGAACAGAGAGCAGTTTGGAGGAAAGCGGAGGCGAGTTTTGAGAAGTGCTGCGGCGGGCTAAGAAGACCCTAGGTAAAGGGACACCTGGCTTGTGCAGAGGGAAGGCAGGAAGCCCCACAAGCTGAAGGGCAGGAGAGGGAAGTAGCCCAGGGGAAAGAATCACTAGTACAAGTGGTTTACCTGCTATCCTAGGGCCCCTGGGCTGGGACCCGGACTAGAGGGCGGGCCTGGGTCCCTCCCTCTCCATTCCCCTTCTCGGGGATACTAGTGGGACAGCTGATACCCCCGTTCAGGGGCAAGAAATGGCACCCTGAAACCCCCCCACAAGAAGAGAGAGCGCAGAACCCATCATAGTAGTGCCGGCAATTTATCACAGAGTTGAAACTGTTTTGGATGGATAAGCTATTCATTGGGAATAGTTTTGTTTTGCCTCCTCACTCGAGGCAAAGAGGGACTTGCCTTCTTTCAAATGTTAGGCTGTCTTTTATTTTGACCTTAATTACCCTGGTTTCTAATGCTTGATTTTGTTTGTTTTTAATAACTGCAGCATTGTTATGAATTTAAAAAAAACCTTACATGTACTGTCAACTTTACTCCCAGATGTTAATGATTTGTTTGGTTTGGTTTCTGCCTGGGGATTTTCTTGATTATATTTTTAAGACGTTTGAAATCTTTTCCATGCAAAGAGAGAAAGCTGGCAGAGAGCTCCCGGTGTTATGCAGAGAACAATGGGGGAGCTAAGTAATAGGGAACGTTGTAGTGCTTAGAAGTATGATAGGGGTCCCTGCGGGCTCCCTAACCAGTCTGTACTCCTCAGGTTCTGTTGTTACCAGGAGGACTGGAGATTTTGGTGGAGCTTCTGAACCTTGCAGGCACTCTGAGTTGAGATTAGTGGAGAAACTATGAGGTGCTCCAGGAATTCCTGAGAACATGGGGAAGTTAGTTCAGCTGAACGTTTTGGCCTCTGCCAATTGCTGCAGCTCCATAATTTTTCTGTGCATTTGGATTCCATGATTTTTCATATTTATCTTAACTATTTTTCCATCCCCTTTCTGCCCCTCCATACACACCTAGATGAAAGAAGTTATGTTGTCATGGGGAAAGGGGCCACCGCATCTGTCTTCTGTAGGTCTGATGGTTGTCACCTACCCTTTGCTGACAGGGTTTTTATGTATGCATGCAGATTCTGCTGCCTACCGAAGAATGTTAGAAAATTCTGCTACTTCCTACATCCTGTATACAGGATGCTGAAGATTATACCATCATATGAATGGGGGGTTAAGAATTTGCCTCTGGAGAGGTAGGGCAATGGGTGTTCTTTGCTACCTCTGTGAGGACCCCATTGAGAGGTGTTGGCTGGAAGTAGGTTGAGGCCTGGGACATTGAGCCAATCCAGTGTTATTACCATGTTTATATACAGATGCTCAAGTAATTTAACAATGAGAACTTTTGACCTGTGAATAGGCCCTCTCCACTTCACTGACTGCTAGGAAATTGGAGAAGAAAGATTGATTGGTTGCTACTTCTGATGTCACAATGATGCTATTTATGAATCACCAGAGTTACTGGCATAGTTCTGTCACCATAACCTCTCGATGTGACTGTTAAGAGCTTTTCTTATTACAATCCAGCTTCTTTTAAATGAGTTTGAAATCAGATTCACTTCCATTTAGGCTTAAACAATTTTTTAAGGCCAATATTGTACAGTACTGTGTTAAACATAAATTACTAAAAAATAAAGGGAAAGCAGCATTTTTTCTTCTGCATAGTTAAGTTTTAAAGCTGTATTAAGTCAATGTTCAGTTGTAAACTTTTGAAAGAACAACCATGACCATTTGTTCAGAGTTACGAACAAGGTCCATTCCTGAGTTATTAACTCTGAGGTTCTACTGTATATTTAAGTCCTCCATTTCTCTCTGCCCTTAAAATTTAAAATAAATATCTTTACATGAGCTAAAACATTTTATACTTTTGCTTATGCAGCACCAGCACCGGCAGAAGTTAATAAACCCTATTAGTAGAACTGTATTGCAGTCTGTGAAGCTGATACATAAACAAGGAAACAGAATAGTGCTGTCCACTTAGCGTCACAGACCTGCATGATCCAGGACAGACTTTTTTCTATATCCTTTGGACTCTCAAAATTCTGGTGGTACCTCTGGATCCCTTCCATGACAGGAAGGAATTCACATACCATACTGAAGAGTTTTAAAGTGCTCGGAATGCAAAATCTTGGGTCCTTCCAAAACCTCTATGTTTTGCTCTGGAAGAATCAAGGGGAAAAGGGCCGCCTTGCATTCAGTGCGAGGAAGCCAAGAAATTTCTGTGGCTATAGTACTGATATAATTGAAATATTGAAATAATTTGCATTAGCAGAGCAAATGTGTATTGATCATATAAAATGGCATCTGTTTTAGCTAGCAAAAAAATTCAGACAGTTGTACACTGATAAGAGTAAAGAAATTAAGCCAGTCAAACCCAGCCTTTCATTAAGAGGCAAATCCTTCTTTGGCCCCTATCTTCCCATATCCATGAAGGGACCTACACTTTGCTATATCAGAGAGGGTGGGCAAGATTTCAGCAGCGTGCACAGCACTTCCTTTCTCTGCAGGAGCTTCCTTGCCACTGCATGCAGTGGTTTGGTTTAGTGGATCAGCCACTGCATTGATTTACTGGACATAGCAGGAGAACCATGGAAACTAGTGAATCATCTCCTGCGCTATACCTTTTGGGATTAGTGATTGGTTCCTTTTTCCCCGTACCTTCTTCCTTGCAGAAATCCCCAGCATCCATTCCAGCTATGTGGGTAGGTGTTGTAGGGAAAATCTGCACCTTGAAAACTTTTTCCTTTATGGATAAGTTGCTCTGATAGACCGAACAAATAGTAGGCCACCTCTCTAATGAGGCAGCCAGCAATGCAGTATTGTTATTGTGGTAGAGTGAATGACTATAACAAATATTTAAGAAACACAGATATTTAATATATACTAAAACCATTTGAAAGTGTCATAAAAAGACATCTGAACAGCACCATTGTCTCTCTTTGAAAATCATTGGCTTTTCACCATATTTACGTTCCATAAATACATCAAAGCTGAAGCAACAGGAGATGCTCTTGTCACAATGTTCTATTCCATTAATATTCTCACTAATTCCTTAATGTGTAAGCAGGACTTCACTTCAATAAAGCATAAATTAAAATGAAATATCTTCACATATGCCAGTAACGTTTTCACATCCCTTTAAAATTATGTTAAAGTACATTGTTTGTCTTCTGCTTTAAAAGCATCTAACCGTGAAGATGATTTAAATCTTATCAGCGGTTCACTTTTTTAATTACCTTTAAGAATAGTTACTTGCCTTAAAGAAAAGATTTCAGAAAATAAAAATGTGTTCTGTAGAGAGAAAAACAGTTATTTTGCTAGGACAGCTTTCTGGTAAATTGGTTGTAAGTCTCCCTAACATGCTGTGAACATAATGAAACTGTAAGAGGCAAAGGAGCAGTAGCATTACAAACGGTAGTATTGTGTTCTGAGAAAATGTATAGTAGTGTGCTTTGGGCAACTTTCAGATTGTTTTCACAATAGAAATTACACTGGGAATTTATTAAATGGGGTTTCAGTGTATTCTGGTTCTTTATAAACTACCAAAATTACAAGCAATGTAGTATTTTAATAAAATGACAGATGAAAAAAACTGAAACATTTCTAATAGGAGAATTTCCTCTAAAAAGGCAATTCTTAGCATATTGATTTTCAGTTTAAAATTTCAGTCCAACTTACTTTAAACAATGAAAATTGTTCTGTTCTTGCTGTTCAAAATAGTTCAGTAATTTTTTTCTGTTAAATCAATGTGTTGATTCATTGTAAATTGAAAGTTGCATTGAATTTATCTCCTGTGTCTAAAAACTTGTCGTTTTTTTTAGTTTTTGCTGCTCACTTAGATTACACTTGGCTATAATACAAGTGTGTGTTATCATCAGTTTGGTATGGTATACCTGTGTGGGTGTTCACTGCGTCATGGAAGACTGTAAACGGTTTTGGGACAGAGCATGACTTCCTCATGTGTATGTATGTGGGGTGTTTTGTTTTGGTTTTTTTTTTTACAGTGCCTACTAAAGTGGGGTTTCAATCCTGATTGTGGGTGCGGGATTGCTAGTGTAGTAGAAATAGTAAATATTACCCTTGCATCGCTGTGGTTTATGATTAAACTTTTTGTAGTGTGAAATGGTGGAGCAAAAGATGAAAAAACTGTCAGAAGAACTGAATTGTCAAAGACAAAATGCTGAAAGTGCTCGTCGCTCATTAGAACAGAAAGTAAAGGAAAAGGAATACCAAAAGGTAAGACGAGACCAATTTTTTCACAAGTTTAAAATTGTCTCCAGACTGCTATTATCAGAGTGAACAAGTTGTTCATTGAGTATTTGTCCATGTAGATCCCACTTTAGATGCATATGTGCCTCAGGCACTCAAGATTGGATTCTTCTTCCTTGAGTGCTTGCTCGTGTCGATTCCATGTTTGTGTGCGCGCCCACATGCACGCTGCCAGAAATTTTTCCCCTAGTGGTACCCCCAGGGCTGGCTTTGGCAACCTCTGGAGCCCCATGCTTATGCGCCGATATATTGGGCGCTGCTGGCCCCATACCCTCTCAGTTCCTTCTTTTCACCAGTAACGGTTGTTGGAACGCTCCTTGTTTTCACAAGTCCGATAGTGGTTTCTCTAACTTTGGACTCTTTGAGCTTTTCTTGTATATAGTTACTGTAGTGTTAGTATTATAGTTAGTAGTAGTTAGCATTTAGGAGCAGAATCCCGTTAGGGACATAGCCCCAGGGACAGGGTATGCCCCGGTCCCTGGGGTTTAAGCCGTGTGCTGGGTGCAGCAAACCTATGCCTATTAGTGACCTGCACATGAGCTGCCTTAAGTGCCTCAGAGAGGCGCATAGTAAAGAGAAGTGCAGGATCTGCAAAAACTTCAGACCTTGCACTCTTAAAAACAGGGACATCCGATTAAAAGCCCTGTTGATGGAGGCTGCCCTGCACCACACGTTGGAACTATGACGCTCCGACTCTGCATCGAGCACCTCGGCGTCGGTGGGGAGTGCCCCTCCAACACCGGGACCTTCTTGGTGCCCTCCCCTTCTCCCATGCCTAACGAGGCAAAAGAAGTCATGGTTAGCACGAGGTCATTCTCTGGCACCACACACAGCTACCTGGGAGTCCCCACACGAGTCGAGACCTGCACAGGGCTGCTCGATTTTCCCCAGAGCCACATCTGGCAGCGACCACACCACCTAGGGCACCGAGCCCAAATTGGGAACCACCACCTACTCCTGGGAGCCGTCGGGGCCCACAACATTTCATGGCACCGTCAACGTTGGAGGCATTCCGAGCAGCAAGAGACTTGATGTCTCTCCATGTGCCACCCATGCCTCAGGGCCTAGGCCCATCTTTGGAAGACCTCTCAAAGGCAGTCTCCTCTAAAGGGAAATCCGTGATGAGGGTACCTTCTGGGTCTCCGACGTGGCACTGCTCCACAGCCTGACGCTGGTCTCCATAATCATGTAATCACTCGCCACTTCGCTGGTCTCCCCCTTCCTGGCACTAGCTCTCGGTACTGCGAAGCGCATCTCCAGTTCTGAGACACCGGTCACCTTCCATGTGGTGCCGCTCCCTGGTTCAACGGTGATCCCCAGCAAACCATGGCTACCAGCATGAGGCCACCTCGGCTCCACCCTAGTCTTCCACGGGGTCTGAGAGTGAGCCCTCCCCACCCCAGAGGCATCATCAGCACCGGTGTCTTGCAGGCCAGAGCCCGCAGCAGGCCTGGTGTCAGGTCCCTGGCCATCCACCCAATGGCTACCCCAGTGGCTGTATTGGACAATTTTGGGGTTCCCTCCCATGCTGTGCTCATTTTCTCTCCAGGAACCCTTGGCAGTTTCTGAGGGCCAAGGCCTTGGCTACAGCACCACCGGAATCAGGCTCGGAACCAGACCCTGGCACTGAGACTCCAGCAGCCCATGTGCAGTCGGCACCGGCGGTTGAGGATGAACCAGCTGCAACACCCATGACTGCCTCCTTCCCTGATGAGGCGGTCGCTGGACCTGCCAACCTTTTGCCACCCAATGATTTCCATGCCCATCAGGAACTTCTTGAAAGAGTGGCCTCCAACTTGGGGCTGGAGATTGTGGTGCTCAAGGAGCCGACTGACAGCCTGTTCAACATTTTGGCTACAGCAACTAAACTTCCCAAAGTGAGGGAACCTCCCTGGGATCAAAGTATTGTATTCCTGGACCTAATGATCTCCCCCCTGTCCCTGTTAGAGCTTTTATCACCTCTCTATCGAGACAGGATTTTTGGTGGCTGTTATCTCCGCTCAAAGGATAAACTAGATTAGGCGTTAATGGCAGGACGCCTTTTACTGTATTTCACAAAGACAAGATGGCTGTTCTTTGATCTCGCCCTAGGTTCTTATTCAGAGTGGTCTCAGGCTTTTGTTTGCATCAATGTGTACACCTTCAGTGTTTTCTCCCAAGCCTCATTTGACTCCTGGAAAGGGAAAACTTCCATGCACCCGATGAAGTGGGCTCTTAACCCACGAAAGCTTATGCTGAAATAAATTTGTTAGTCTCTAAGGTGCCACAGGTATTTTTTCTTGTTTTCTTTTTGCTAACACAGACTAACACGGCTACGACACTGAAACCTGTTCGTATGAGTGATGTCTTTAGGGCACTTTTCTACCACCTCCATAGAGCAAAGCCTTTCCTTAACTGGCCTAGAACTTTTTTTTTGTAATATTTGGGACAGGTCTTGAGGGCTCGTTATTTCAACCCAGAGACTCTTTAAATGGATATTTGATCGCATAAAGCTCTTCTGTGAACTAAATAAATTAGATCCACCTTCTTGTATTAAAGCAAACTATACTAGGGCCCAAGTGACACTGGCATGCTTGAGGAATGTTCCTAGGTCAGAAATTTTCTAGGGAGCCACTTGGAGCTCATTGCATACTTTTATTCAGCACTACTCGCTAGTTGCAACTACTAGATCTGATGCCCAGTTTGTTAGGGCAGTCCTGCAGTCTTTATGTAAATTGGACTCTTGACATCCCCCTCCATAGGGAGATAACTGCTAGTCACCTAAAGTGAGATCCATGTTAACAGGTACGTGGAGACAAAACCCCAATTACTTACCTTACAGTAATTCTGGCTCTTCAGGCTGTTCTGCCCACATGGACCCCACGACCAGTCCTCTTTCTCTGCTATTGTGAAATCCATTAGTTTTGGGATTCTGTATTGGCAAAGTAACTGAGAAGTGGCTGGGCCTGCTCTGCCCGCAGGTGTGTGCGTGTGGGGTGTGTGTGTGTGTGCGCGCGCATATTAAGATACCTGCTGTCAACCAAAACAACCCAATCTCATGCACATGGGGCACGTGCACACCTACAGCAGGGTCCATGTAGACAAAACATCTCAAAAGAAGCCAGTTAGTGTAAGGAAAATAGCTGTTTTTGTAACATGATATTCTGATTTTGCTACCAAGGGTCAAATTTTAGTAGCTCGTATGCAAATTGAGGGAAAGTTAGAGGGGAAAATATTTTAAGTATCTCCACTCTGACTGTCCCCCTTTCGTTTTTTTTTCCTTTGTCACACTCTCCCTTGCTATTTTTATTTGGATTTTTTTTCTTTTATTTTAGTTTTGCAGCTGGATGGATCTGCATTTGTTATTGAAACAATTTATTGGCCTACCATGAATTAAATTGACTAAAGCCATGTTCCCTATCTGTTGATAATAGTACTCTGGTGGTTATAACTTGGTAAGAGGAAGTGAATCCATTTTTTTTTCTTCAAGGTAGGCTGGGCAGGCAGACTACCAATTTGTTCACCTCTAATTAATAGTTAGATTGGAAAAAAAAATCAAAATAGTTTGAACGTTTTGCTAGTAACTGGCTCACTTATTACTGAGTGCGACCCTCCCCACATTCATTCTTCTGCTCCTGGCAGGCTAACCCAGGGTAGGAGTGGGTCTTTGGAAAGGGTATGAGGGCAGAGAGGCTGAGGATGATGGGGGGAGACACAAAGATTTGGGGAAATGGATCACTAGGATCCAAGAGGGTTGGGGACTTCATAGGATGGGTCACTGGCTGGCAGTGAGAGTGGGAACAGGCTGTGGGGGTACTTGAAGATATGGGATGGAGCAGGTGTCTTGCTGGATGATAGGAGGATGCTTAGGAGAAAGCAGAGGGGAAGCACTAGCACTTCACTACCTTCTCCATCTGACAAACCTGCTATGATTTGTTAGAGGGGAGTCCTGCAGCTGCTGCCAAGAGAAGTTTGGCAGAGAGGTTTGTTGCCAGGAGAAGCCACTAGTGCTTTCCCTCCTCCATCTTCCTCTGCTTTCTGCTCCCCCACTTAGCCCTCTCTTTTCCTTACCAACCCTCAACACCCCTACTAAAAGTCCCATGCTCCTCATAGCCCTATTCCCCCACATAAATCCCCTCTCGAATTCATGTAGAGCCCCAACCATAAGGACCGTGGGGCTGGGAAGAAGCCTCAAAAATAATTATACCTGGATGGATATCTACTTTGCATCTCCTAAAGATTGCAGGAGATGGGCTAGATTCCTAAGGATCTTAGGATGTGTACATTAGTGAAGTTCTGCTCCCCGAAACTTGAGGGGGGAGGAGTGAATGCCCCTCTACCAAACTTCTGTTGCTGCTCAGTCTTATGTGAAGTCAAATTGAAAAAAAACTAAGGCATTTTCCCCACGAAAAACATTGTTACAGCAATAAGTTCAAACATGTAATCATAGCAAAGAAGGGAATTTTTTTCCCCCAAAAGGACCATGGTTATTGAGGATTAGTCTGATTGCTTAGTTGTAATGTTCAATGTTGTTATGGAGATCTACTTTTGAATCGATATATAAGCTTCATTCCATTATTTGCTAGTACTTTTTTTGATCCACAAGCTACTCTGATCGGCCAAACTGAGTCAGGACCATTAGTGGCCATAACGGAATTTATGCTTTACTTAAAAATGTTTTTTAAACTCTTTTTGCCTCTGTAAGAGAGGGCTTTAGTGTAATTAGTAACTATTTACAGAGACTATTTACAGTCCCTCCTCCACATTTTCCAGTGTTAATAGTTACAGTAATTTGACTAGAAGCATGTGACAGGAGTGTGTTTCTCTCTCTTCCCCCCTCCCCCATCTTCTAAATTTCTAGGAACTGTTTTGTCAGCAACATTCCTTACAGACAGTGGATCAGCAGTGCAACCAGATAAAAACCAAATTGAACCAGGACTTGCAGCAAGCCAAGAATGACTACAATGCTCTACGGGCAGAACTTGACAAAATAGGATTTTTAATATCTGAACTATTCAAATGGCACTGGTGATGCAACTAAATACATCACAGGTCAAAGCAAGCTGTTCCTGTCACAGGATGAGTTGGTCCATTAAAAGATTGGGGCACAGCTGCACCTTTTGTCAGGTTTAGCCCATCTCCCTGTATGATTGGAATGAATACAAGGGTCATGTGACAGAACTATGCATCTAAACCAGGCCTGCTGGCAGGTAAAAGGGCAGCCTGTGATAATTCAAGAGAGACACCCCCCCGCACCCGCCCCAAAAGTTCAGAGAGACTCTCTCTTTAGTTCCCAGGCAGAGAGCCTGTGAAGAGGGCAGGTGACAATTTTCCAGAATTCCAAGGCAGAAGACTTTTGGGGGAAGAGATTTACAAGGAACTGGAAACTGTGCAGGGATAAGCCTCCATTGATGGACCTGCAGCATGCAGAAGTCCCAGCTAGGAGAGGGGTTGGACTACAAGGATGGGCATGCTCTGATAAAGACCTGGAAAAACTTGAGGCATTATAAACTGAAAGGAATAATTGAGGCTGGTAAGGGTATGTTTGAGTGTTGTGTTATGATGATAAACCAAACTGGAAGAGAGCACTACTGTAAAATCGCCACATGTGATAGCTGGTTTGATGCAAAACTGAAGATAAACTGAGGATAACAGATGGGCCCAAAGGCATTCTGGGGGTAATGCCTTGCAACAGTTCACTTCAGTCTTGTTCTGATTTGAGCACTGCTTCTTCTCTACCCACACTCTTTAATAGAAAACTGCTTTTTTATTTATGATTTGATACACACAGTCTACACTGACTTAATACAGAGGTTCTAAATTTGTCCACGATAGCTGTCCTGCATAGCTATGTGTCATTCTAACTGTGTGAGCACATTAATCAAACATTTTTTACAGAGGTGGTTAGTATTTTCTCTACAAAACTCTTCTTTCCATGTTTACTCTTGAAACACTAGATTCATACTGAAGCTTGGATGTCTATAGATTTTTATCTAGAAAAGCATACTCCTTTCTAGAATGGAACTAGATGATTTCATTCTCATTTCTTTTCCTCTTGATGTTGGTAATAAATGTACTCCTTTTTTAATTTGGAGTACTATGGAGCTATTATGACAGATTAAAAAGGTTGAAAACCAGTTAGAATTTGGTGGTGTTACAGTTATGATCTTAACTTTCTGGTTTAGATAGCGGTATAAAGGGGTGTGTGTGTGTGTTAGTTACACAGGAGGGCCACAGAGCAGTAGTAGAGTGTGAGAGGGGAAATATATCCTAGGCTAATTAAGGCGTGGTTCTCTGGAGACTAGGGAGGGTGGCTACAGGTTAATTGGAGCACCTGCAGTCAATTAAGGCTGTCAGGAACCTAATAAAACCCCCTGCTTCAGGCAGACACGGGGGAGAAGGAAGGATAGAGGACTGGAGCTTGGAGGTGTGCTGTGAGACTTGAACTATCAGAGAACCGAAGTAAGGGACCCTTCCCCAGCAGGGGAGGGAGATTCCCTTCCCCAGCGTCTAAGGACTGAAGGTACATCACCCAAGGGGGAAGAGGGTAAGAACCCACAGGTGTTGAGAGGGGCTGGGGCTCAGAGTGAGGAGCAAACCCAGACCCCTCCCCCGCTTCTCTCCTTTACCACCTTCCTGGGCTGCTAGCGGGGCCCTCAGCACCCCAAGAGCAGGGACAAGGGGTGGCATCTTAGCCCCTCACCAAGAAAAGCACAGAACCCACCATACTAACATCGGCCATTTTGTCACAGGTGATAAATTTAAGTTTGAGGCTATCGCTACGGGAAGGTAATTTCCCTTACCCCCGAAGAATGTAGTTATGGAGACAGAGGTGCAGGCTGAATGTCTTTGGTCCATAAATGTGGGGAATTAAGGTGTACAAATACTGTTTTTTAAGAACATGTAACCTATTCCTTGAATATATAGTAAGCAGAAAAGGCAGAGTAATTTGTCAATCTCTTGGTATTTGGATTGTACAGAATTGAGTCTAGTTTGATACTGATCCTTTCCGTTTGTTGGCTGTTCAATGGCATATTTGGTGATAGCTGATCATCAGTCCAACACCTAAATGTTACCTCAGTTGAGGACTGAGTGGGAATGGGGAAGCATCTTCTAAACCAAATAGGTGCTTGCATTGACAAAGTATGTTACTCTCAATTTTTTTTCAAGTAAGTGTTAAATCTGCTGCCCTTATGACTGAACTTTAAAGAAAGCTCTGGTCAGGATCCCCAATGATTAACAGACTGTACTATAAATATTGGTTAAATTATGAATATATTTATACATTACAACTATATATTTCCCTGAAAATCTATTTCATCTCCTTGCCCAGTCTTGAGTTAAAGATTTGTGTTACCTTAACATGTACTGTTTTTGGTATGGTTGACTTTAACAGTTGTGAGGGAAATACAGAATCTAGAACCTGGGACTGGACAGTGAAAGGAGGATGGATTTTTCAGATATCTGGGCTATTTTTAATTGCACTTTTTTAAAGCCATTATGCTGAGTTTCAAGTTTTAGGACCAAATTCTGTTCTTAGTTATACAACACTGAAGTCAACAGTTATTCAAAACTTCTCTTTCTGTAAGAGGAAGCAGAACATAGCTTCTTCTTTTTGCTTTGTTTTATAATAAAATGTGATGTGTTTTCCTCATAGGCAATAGCAGTGAAACAATGTTTGCAAAACGACTCCAGTGAGCTTACACAGAAGCTGTGCAGAGCAGAACAGGCTTTACTAGCAAACCAGTCAAAGGAAAATGACTTGAGGAGAAACTTTGAGGTAAATAAATCAGAGGGGCAACTGGAATAATTAATCCTTTGAACTGGAAATCAGTAAGAACTGTTGCCATTTATGCCTTACTGACTCACAGGGGAACTCTGCAAGCTGTATGTTGGAGAATAGTGTATTTCCATCAGAACTTGTTTCGATACTGTCTTATTCTGGCTGTACTTTTTTGGACCATCTTAAAAAAACCTATAGCTGTGATACAAAATAAGGCCCTGATCTTGCAGTTTTTGCAATTGATTCCATATGGGCTGACCCCAGGCGCAAAATTGGTTGCATGGTCAGGGTTTAAAAAAAGTATTTTGCACCAACATACTACAGATAGTTACAGTTCATATGGAATTATTTGTCTAATCTAATTATGTAGTATGGTTCAAGAGACTCTTTGTTTAGTCCTAAAAATAAAATATTTTAAATATCTGAGTTCATTTGGAAATTCTAGAATAATTAGCTGCTTCCTAAGTATAAAAGTGTTTTGCGTAATTCCAAGATTTCATGGAGGAATGGGTACTTTTTTGGTGTCACAATCAGTTTAAAGCAAGAAAAAATCCCCAAAATGATTTGTATAAATAAACAAAGAATCCCTGGGAAGTACTGGCAAACTGTGCCTTTGCATTCACATTGGTAAGTCTCCTCCTCCAGTATAATGTTCCATTACATGTCTTTTTAGTTATATTGCTTTAACAACCAAAACAAGTACATTTTTACTTTTTCAAGCACTATAGACCAGAATTATGTACAAAATTCTAGCTCTGAAGCCAGTTCCTGACCTGGCATATATCAGCATAGCTCCATTGAAATCAATAAAGTTATTCCAATTTACACTAAAAGGATCTGGCTATAAGTTTTGATTTTTAAAAAACCTTGATTTTAGATTTTAAAAAATTTCCTTTAATTTGGAGTTAGAAGGAAAATGAAGGGGAAGAGAACTCAGAATAGTCCTAGAAGGAACATCCGAGATTGTTGTTGGGTTTTTTTTAAGTTCCTATATTGTGCCAATTGCTGTTGTATCTGAATGCTTTCCAGAGTTAAGAATAATTAAGGTGACTAGCATCTGTCATTTGAGGTTTCTATTTCTCCCATATCCCCCAGAGCAGTGGTTTTCAACCTGTGGTCCACAGACTCCTGGGAGTTTGCAGACTGTCTACGGGGTCCTCGAAAGGTTGTCGTTACAGTGAAACAGTGGTTCTTCTTCGAGTGATTGCTCAGGTCTATTCCACTGTAGGTGTGCGTGTTCGCCACGTGCATCGGTGCCGGAAGTTTTTCCCTTAGCAGTATCCGTACGGGGGAGCGCTGCCGCGACCCCTGGAGTAGCGCCGCTATAATGTGCTATATAGGGGACTGCGCGCTCCCCGCACCCTCAGTTCCTTCTTGCCGCCAGTGTAGGTGCGTCGGAACTTCTGCTCCAGCTTCTTTCCTAGAACTCTGTTGTGTTCGTTGTTAGTAGTATCGTTCAGTTAGTTTGTAAGTTAGTTAGTTTAGACTTAGTGTCCGGGTCGGGGCATGCCCCGAACCCCGGGCTTTAAATCGTGCGAGTCCTGCAGGCACTCTATGCCTAGAAGCGACCCGCACTCAGCTTACCTCCGCTGCCTGGGTGAGTCCCACGTCAGCACATGCTGTAAGATCTGCAGGTCCTTTAAGCCTCGTACGAAAAAGGACAGAGACATTCGTCTCCGGGCCCTCCTCGTGGAGTCCGCGTTGGCTCCTGCACCGGTGCGTCAAGCGGAATCGGCGCCCGGTACCCTGTTCTCGGTGCACGACGGTCCCCCGGCATCCTCAAGTGGCCGGCACCGCTCGCCGTCGCAGGGACAGAGGAAGGCACCGTCTGCGCATCACCATCGAGGCAGGGATAAGGGAGAGGACCCGTGCGTGGCAGCCGCGGTTCTCCCCCGGGCCCCATTGCTCCGACTCGTGCTGAGCGGAGCAGCCCGGTCTCCTCGATGCAGGCCTCCCCAGACGCCCGAATGCCTTCGACGCCGGAGGCTCTCCAGGCGGCCAACGCCTTACTTCAGATCCCGGTACCGGCAGTCCTGGCACCACGGGTCCACTCCAGAGGCAAGCCGCCATTGGGATCCAGGCCGTCGACCCCGACCAGGCACGGATCCCGGTCATGGGAACGGTCCCGGGACCGCTCGCCCATCAGCGCTCGGTCGGACCATAGCCTGCAACCTCCGCAGTCACCACTGGTGAGGCTCTCGGGTAAGGTGCCGTCGGACCAAAGTTCTGGGCACCACTCCCGATCGAGCAGGGAGTCACGACACGGCAGGCACAGGTGCCATAGACACTCCCGATCGAGTAGGAGTTATCGCAGACGTTCCAGCTCCCGCTCCTCGAGGTCCCGAAAGGACTCCCGTAAGAGGTCGCCTACTCCGCATCGTCGCGGACATAGGCGTCGCAGCGTCTCAAGGAGCAGTAGCTCGAGACGGTACCGTACTTCATCCTCGGAGTCCCAGTCCCGAGGTAGACGTCATCGTCGGCGCCGTAGATCATACCGTTCACACGGCTCCGACCGCGCGACGTTCACGCCAGTGGGGAGCCACCACAGGGCCTCTGCTTTCCTGCCTGACCAGCTGGTGCCACCGGTGCCGCAGCAAGGTCAGTGGCAGGGGGCTCCATGGCAGGGACAGTGGTGCCAATGGACCCCTTGGCCCCCCGGGACATGCCCAGCCGGATGCTCGATCGGTCGCAGGGGCATCCGAGGCGCCGTTGGCCACTATATCCCGGGCTCCCAGTCCTACGTCTGCAGACCATGGGTCATCGGCACCGAATGCGGGCTCCGAGCAAGGTGTCGAGCCCGCGGTGCCCGCAGACGCGTTCAGCTCCGTACCGGCTTCCTCTCCTGTACCAGAGGACAAGGTAGCGGCCCTGCCACCCTCCGTACCGCAGGAGGACTACAGGGCCGACCAAGAGCTGTTAAAGCGAGTTGCCTCAAACCTCCAGTTCCAAGCTGAGGAGATGGAAGGGCCGTCGGATTCGCTCTTCGATGTACTTTCGTCGTCGGCACCGGGCAAAGTGGCGCTCCCGTTACATGAAGGGGTTGCCAATATTACCAAAGCCCTTTGGCAAACGCCAGCCTCGCTTGTACCTATATCTCGAAAGGCAGAGCGCAAATATTTTGTCCCAACGAAAGGACACGAATTTCTATACACCCACCCAGCTCCCAACTCGTTGGTTGTGGAATCTGTCAACCATAGGGAGCGCCAGGGTCAACCGGGTCCTACCCCTAAAAATAAGGACTCCAAAAGACGACTGGACGCGTTTGGGGGGAAGCTTTATTCATCCTCCAGTTTCCAGCTCAGGGTGGCAAATCACCAGGCCCTCCTCGGCCGTTATGATTTTAACTTATGGGGATCCTGGAAGAAGTTCGAGCCCTTCCTCCCGGAGCGCGAACGTAAGGGGTTTATGACGCTGGCGGAGGAAGGGACTGCCGCTGCAAAGGCGGCTCTGCAGGCGGCATCAGATGCGGCGGATACTGCAGCGCGATCCATCGCCTCGGCGGTGTCCATGCGCAGGGCATCGTGGCTCCTCCTGTTGGGATTGTCCGCGGAGGCGCAATCCGTAATGCAGGATCTACCGTTTGATGGCAAGGACCATGCCAAGACTTCATGGCATGAAGGACTCCCGTACCACCCTGCAGACGTTCGGGCTCTACATCCCTCTGGCTAAGGAGAAGCCAAAGCCGCAGGCTCCCGCCCAGTCGCCCCAACCGCATTCTGAGCCAGCCTATAAGAGGTCCAGGCCACAAAAGAGGCGACCTCACCGGCAGTCCCACTCTGCCCCACAGCCTGGGCCCTCCAGGGGCACGCAGCAGGGCAAGCGGAGGTTTTGACTGGGGGCAGGAGGGTACCCGGGTGAACCCCGAGGACTCCCTCCATCAAATAAAGTTGGCCTTCAGCAACTGCTTGCGTCCGTTCCTTTCACAATGGTCCTCCATAACCTCGGACCGGTGGGTCCTGAGCACCATTGCCCGGGGCTACACGCTCCAGTTCAGGGCACCCCCGATCTCCCGACCCCCCTCCCGTACACGGCATGGTGAACCCATCACATCTACCCCTGCTGCAACAGGAGGTGGGCCGGCTCCTCAGTCTCGGAGCCATAGAGGGAGTCCCAAGGGAATTCCAAGGGAAAGGGTTCTATTCCCGCTATTTCCTAATCCCCAAAACAAAGGGAGGTCTCAGGACGATCTTAGATTTACGCGGTCTCAATCAGTTCATGGTCAAATACCGATTCCGCATGGTCTCCCTGGTAAGGATTATTCCGGCTTTGGACCCAGGCGACTGGTATGCGGCCCTGGATCTCCAGGACGCTGATTTCCACATACACATATTCGAAGGGCACAGGCACTTCCTTCGTTTCCTGGTTGGGCAGGACCATTACCAGTTTACGGTCCTTCCCTTTGGCCTGTCCACCGCGCCCCGCGTGTTCACAAAGTGCATGGCGGTGGTGGCGGCCTCTCTCAGACGTCAAGGGGTCCAGCTATTCCCATACCTCGACGACTGGCTCCTCAAGGGCTCCTCGAGGTCGCAGGTGCAGAGCCATTTGCAACTACTCTTGGCTACATGTGCCAATCTGGGCCTTCAAATAAACAAGGCCAAGTCAACGTTAGTCCCGGTCCAGCGCATAGAGTTCATTGGGGCTCTACTGGACGCCTCGAAGGCCAGGGCCTCTCTCCCGTCGGGCAGATTCCAGACCCTCACGGGGCTCATAGCCACGGTCACGGAGTTTCCCCTGACCACGGCCAGGTCCTACCTACGGCTCCTGGGTCACATGGAAGCATGCACGTATGCGGTACGCCACGCCAGACTTCGTATGAGGCCGCTCCAGCTCTGGCTGGCCTCCGTATTTTCCCCGGCTCGGGATGGTATGGACAAGGTCCTCACGGTGCCAGGGCAGGTGCTGACCTCCCTTCAGTGGTGGACCATCCCGACCAATGTGTTACATGGGATCCCCTTCCGGGACCCACCCCCGTCGCTAGACCTGGTGTCGGACGTGTCAGATTTGGGCTGGGGAGCCCACGTTGGGAACTCCCAAACCCAGGGACTGTGGTCGGCCGCAGAGCTGTGCCTACACATAAATGTCAAGGAGCTCAGGGCAGTCCGCTTGGCCTGGGGGGCGTTTCGCCCGCAGCTGCAGGGCGAAACGATCAGGGTCCTCACAGACAACACGGCCACGATGTTCTACATCAACAAGCAAGGAGGGGCGAGGTCCTCGGCTTGCTGCCTGGAAGCCCTCCACCTGTGGGAGTTTTTGTATAGCCCACGATATCTCCCTCAAGGCTTTCCACCTGCCAGGAGTCCACAACTCCCAGGCCGACCGTCTAAGCAGGGTCTTCTCCTCCCAGCACGAGTGGTCCCTCCACTCGGAGGTCACGGGTCACCTCTTCCGAGCCTGGGGCACTCCCCGAGTAGACCTGTTCGCGACCCGGCTGAACCGGCGTTGCCCCCGGTTCTGCTCTGGGGGGGGATGGAAAAGGATGCACTCTCAGATGCCTTTCTCCTATCATGGTCGGGCCACCTCTTCTATGCGTTCCCTCCCTTTCCCCTCATAGACAAGGTTCTGGAAAAGGTAAAGAGGGACAAGGCCCGCGTCCTGCTGATCGCTCCGGCGTGGGCCAGACAGCACTGGTATGGGGCTCTCCTAGGATTGCTGGTGGCCCCCCCGCATCTGCTACCACTACGACCGGACCTCCTGTCCCAGGACCGGGGCCGCCTCCTTCACCCCAACCTGGTCTCCCTCCACTTGACAGCGTGGCTGCTCAGTGGCTAGACATGGAGGACTCTGTGCTCAGAGGGAGTCAGGAGCATCCTCCTGGAAAGTCGGAAACCCTCCACTCGCCGGGCATATCTGGCGAAGTGGGCCAGGTTCTCCAGGTGGGCGGGCGTGCGGGGTACCTCCCCGAAGGACACCCCCCTACAGGTTATCCTTGATTACCTTCTCCATCTTAGAACCCAAGGTCTGGCTCCCTCCTCCGTCAGGGTGCACCTGGCGGCTATATCGGCATTTCACCCACCGGTCCAGGGCTGCTCGGTCTTCTCGCATGCCATGACTGGGCGCTTCCTTAAGGGCTTGGACCGGTCCTTCCCATACGCCAGGACCCCTGTACCGCAGTGGGACCTGAACTTGGTGTTGTCCCGCCTCACAGGGCCCCCGTTCGAGCCCCTGGACACATGCCCCTGGTCTCACCTCTCCTGGAAGGTAGCGTTTCTCGTGGCTATTACGTCAGCCTGACGGGTGTCGGAGCTCAGAGCCTTGACCTCAGACCCCCCCTTTACGGTCTTCTTCAAGGACAAGGTCCAGCTCTGCCCACACCCAGCTTTCCTCCCTAAGGTGGTCTCCGCTTTCCACTTAATCCAGGACATTTTTCTCCCTATCCTCTGCCCAAAGCCACATGCCTCGGGCGAGGAGCGCCGCCTCCATACGTTGGACATGCGCAGGGCGCTGGCTTTTTACCTGGACCGGATTAAGCCGTTCCGTAAGTGACCGCAACTCTTTGTTGCCTCAGCCGAGCATATGAAGGGTCAGCCAATCTCTACCCAGAGGCTGTCCCGGTGGATCACGTCATGCATTCACGCATGCTACAAGTTAGCAAGGGTTCCCTCACCTCCTATCGTGAGGGCACACTCGACCAGGGCGCAGGCCTCGTCCACAGCCTTTGTAGCCCATGTCCCTATCCAGGATATCTGTAGGGCCACTACCTGGTCCTCGGTTCACACATTCACCTCGCACTATGCGATCGTCTCCCAGGCTAGGGATGACGCTGGCTTTGGTAGAGCGGTGCTCCAGCCAGACACGGTGTGAACTCCTACCCACCTCCGGGCGTATTGCTTGGAATCACCTACGGTGGAATAGACCTGAGCAATCACTCGAAGAAGAAAGGACAGTTACCTGTTCCGTAACTGGCGTTCTTCGAGATGTGTTGCTCAGGTCTATTCCACATCCCGCCCTCCTTCCCCTCTGTCGGAGTTGGTCCGGCAAGAAAGAACCGAGGGTGGGGGGGAGCGCGCGGTCCCCTATATAGCGCGTTACAGCGGCGCTACTCCAGGGGTCGCGGCAGCGCTTCCCCCCCCCCCCCCCCCACGGATACTGCTAAGGGAAAAACTTCCGGCACCGATGCACGTGGCGAGCACGCACACCTACGGTGGAATAGACCTGAGCAACACATCTCGAACGCCAGTTACGGAACAGGTAACTGTCCTTTTTCAACCTGTGGTCTGTAGGGGTCCACAGACTATGTGTAAGATTTCCAAAGGAGTCTTCACCTCCATTTGAAATGTTCTAGGGTCTGTAAATGGAAAAGAGGTTGAAAACCACTGTCCCAGAGGGTAAAGGGTGTGTGTGTATGTGTGTGGGGGGGAGTGTAATTATGAAAAATGGTGATGTTAGTTGTCATTCTAAGTTTTGCAGGAGTGAATTTCATAGTATTGGGCCAGCTCCTGGAAAAAGCCCTGTCTCCTGCATATCCTAGTTTTACTTCTGATATGTAGACCGTTATTCCTGAGGAACACAGCTACTGAAGTCTGAGAGAGTAAGATGGTATTTTTGGCCCATGTTCTTTATGGCTTTGAAAATAAAGACTGAGATTTTTATTCAGTATTCTGTTGGGGAATCAGTGGAGTGAGTGAAGCATAGGACTGATTTATTCAAGTGAACCTGTATTACTGAGGAGGTATGCTGCTGTGTTCTGTAACTGTTAAGGGTCTGTTTTGGGACCGGCTCTGTTCAATATCTTCATCAACGACTTGGATATTGGCACAGAAAGTACGCTTATTACGTTTGCAGATGATACCAAACTGGGAGGGATTGCAACTGCTTTGGAGGATAGGGTCATAATTCAAAATGATCGGGACAAATTGGAGAAATGGTCAGAGGTAAACAGGATGAAGTTTAATAAGGACAAATGCAAAGTGCTCCACTTAGGTAGGAACAGTCTATTTCACACATACAGAATGGGAGAAGACTGTCTAGGAAGGAGTACGGCAGAAAGGGATCTAGGGGTTATAGTGGACCACAAGCTAAATATGAGTCAACAGTGTGATGCTGTTGCAAAAAAAGCAAACTTGATTCTGGGCTGCATTAACAGGTGTGTTGTGAGCAAGACACGAGAAGTCATTCTTCCGCTCTACTCTGCGCTGGTTAGGCCTCAACTGGAGTATTGTGTCCACATCTTTCTTGAAATGCGGTGCCCAGAACTGGAGAAATTGGAGAGGGTCCAGAGAAGAGCAACAAGAATGATTAAGGGTCTAGAGAACATGACCTATGAAGGAAGGCTGAAGGAATTGGGTTTGTTTAGTTTGGAAAAGAGAAGACTGAGAGGGGACATGATAGCGGTCTTCAGGTATCTAAAAGGGTGTATAAGGAGGAGGGAGAAAACTTGTTCATCTTAGCCTCTAAGGACAGAACAAGAAGCAATGGGCTTAAACTGCAGCAAGGGAGGTTTAGCTTGGACATTAGGAAAAAGTTCCTAACTGTCAGGGTGGTTAAACACTGGAATAAACTGCCCAGGGCGGTTGTGGAATCTCCATCTCTGGAGATATTTAAGAGTAGGTTAGATAAATGTCTATCAGGGATGGTTTAGACCGTATTTAGTCCTGCCATGAGGGCAGGGGGCTGGACTCGATGACCTCTCGAGGTCCCTTCCGGCCCTAGAATCTATGAATCTATGTTGCAGATTTTTCAGGGCTGATGCATTCAAGTCTAAATACATTGGATTTTGTTTATTCAATCAGGAGTTAATGAAGGCCTATGTGATTGAGGCCAAATTGTAATTACAAATGACGGGATGTAGCCTCCCACCTTAATCTGGTATGAATGCATTTCTTGCAAATGGTTTTGTGAAAGTCCAGCATCAGAGCAAGGGATTTTTTTTACAGCTATGTTAGGATGTTGGTTCCAGGTTTTTGTTAAATGCTTCTTAATCAGAGCCACTTGTGCTGAGTCACAGCAAGAGGGGTGGGCGTTTCAGCCATTTAAACCCCTTGAATTTCATTGGTATTTTAAACACAGGAAGCTCAGAATTCATACAGCTTTGAAACATGTGTCATACCATCAGCATTGCTTGAAAATTTTGTCTCTTGACATCTGTGTTTTAGAGTGATTGATAGCTGTGTGTGTGTGTGTGTGTTTTGGTATAACAGTTGGATATTTTGGACTAGGAGGTTATGAGAGGAAAGGAAAATAACTAGAAGCAGCAATGGTTTTATTTATGTTCTTTAGGTGACTTGTTTAAATAGCTGGAAATACAGACCTGCTGGGTCAGCAAGGTTTTTATTTGTTTTCCATCCAGACCCTCCCTTTTCTTGAATTTGGCTTTTGTGCACTGGTGTCCATCTGCTAGTAGTAAGTAGATGAATAAATGATGGCTTGCTTCCAATAGAGTCTCACCAGTGCCATGCCATCTGTTACCCAGCAATGCAGGAGTTTGGGTGGAAGGAGTTAGTTTTTTAGAAATAACTTTTATTTAAGTGCCCAGGTAGGACATAGTTGTATGGGGTATTTTAACTTTTCTTAACTTTTTTGGAAAAAAGATACTTAGTACATTTTCTATCCTGAACCCCCAGGTATTACTGCCTAATACTATCTTGCTAACAAGAGCAACTTCATATATTTGAATCATCCACACTGAGGGATGGGTGGTCTGACAACAGGAGCTGGAACTGGAAACTTCTCCTGCGTTGTGATACTGGCAGTGAAACTGACTCCCCTCTGTGGCTTTTGGCAAGTCACTTAACTTCACTGACGCAGTTTTTGTGGGCCGGATTCTATCCTGTGTCAAGATCTGCTATGGGCAGGCAACAGAGAACTGGTTACAGCTCCCTGGTTCCATGCCCTGAGCCACCGAAGTACTGCTGTGATCTGTGTCAGCTGGGAGATGTCCTAAAAGGATTGTCTGCCCTCTGAGGATTGCCAAGAGTGCGGTTTGTGTTCCTAACTCCTGTAAGTGCTTAGAAACCAAGGCCTAATTTTCCAGAGTCTTCATGGGCCTTAGATGGGTAGTATACCACATCACACTACTCTACGTTTATTGACTTCACTCTTTTGTAACTAATGTTTTGTTGTAGGAAATGAAGAAGGAAAAAAACCTTCTTTGCTGCCAGTCTGATCAAAAATCACGAGAAATCCATCAGCTGGAAGAAGAACTAAAAACAGCCAAACAGTTTCTAAAGGAGAGCCAGAATGATACTGAAGAGATGAAAAGTGAGTTACACATTTCTACCTATTTAAATCTTGTTACAAACTATTACTTCAGTGTGGAGGATCTGTAAGTAGTATACGGTTCAATAGTATTCATCACCATGCAATTTTGACAGGTCCCCGGGGCCAATAGGATGCTTTATTTGGGACGTTTGTCCCGCCTCCAACCCCACTTCCGTTGGTGCCGGAAGTGTGGCACCGTCGGCCATTTTGAAAAAATGTTTGTGTGTTGTGTGTGCTTGGTGACATGGAGAGAATAAGGCAGAAAGACTAGAGGGAGAGAAGTTTAAAGAGGAAAAAGAAAGTTGGGGTAAAGTTTAGAGAAAAGAAACGTGATTGAGGAAGGAGAGAGGCTGGTAAAGTGTGTGTGTGTGTGTGTGTGTGTTACTGAAGACAGGCAGAGCGAAACATCCTACCCCAGCGACGGTGGGTAGTGAAATGATAGCTGTTGTGGGCGGTGAGCCTAGGGAGCTAGCCCCTCCTATTGGTGGACCAATCAGAGGTGGTTGTACAGCTAGGTCACAGAATGCCCTGGTTAAACCAATCCGGTAGGCGCAAGAGG
Source organism: Chelydra serpentina (assembly GCA_037349315.1). NCBI lineage: Eukaryota > Metazoa > Chordata > Testudines > Chelydridae > Chelydra > Chelydra serpentina. The sequence continues at coordinate 19,079,095 of JBAIAC010000001.1, forward strand.
TTAAATAAGTGCCTTTTAGAAATGGACTATCGCGGAGTGGGTTATTTGAAAAACGCTAACCAATGAGCATTGGACCGTGTGTATAAAAGCATGTATTTTTGCTCAAAGAGGAAAGAAAGGTGGTGGGGTGTGATTGAGTAAGAAGAGAGGCTGGTAAAGGGCAAGTTATTCAAGAATAGAAAGAGATTTTTGTTTTTAAAGGGCTAGTTTGAAAGAAGAGAGGCAAGTTATTAAAGAAAAGGGAGATGATGGTAAAGGCCTAGTTTGGCAGGTGATTTAGGAATAGAAAATGTTAAAAGTGGTATTAACTACCAGGCTAGGTTAAGAAAAGAGTTAAATAATGTAGAAAACAAGGTTTAAAAAGGGAATTGACTAGGGCAAAGCCTGTTTAGTAAGCACAGGGGTATAAAAGTGTATTAGGCTAGGTTAAAACACATTAAAACTAGGTTTAAAAATAAAATGTAGTAAGCACAGGGTAAAAACTATTAAGGGGGGCTAAGAAAAACACATTTAAGCTATTTAGAATCAGGGTGGTTAAGAAAATCATTAAAAGCTAGGTTTGAAAAGAAAAGGTAGTAAGCACAGGGTAAAAACTATTAAGGGGGGGCTAAGAAAAACACATTTAAGCTATTTAGAATCAGGGTGGTTAAGAAAATCATTAAAAGCTAGGTTTGAAAAGAAAAGGTAGTAAGCACAGGGTAAAAAGTGAATAGAAAAGCATTCAGTATCAGGGTAGGTTAAAAGAAAGAACAGGGAAAAGATAGAGCACATGGTTGAATCAGAGAGAGAGAGAGAATGTTTACCTTTCTTTTGTCTTTCTGTAGAATGAGGCAATTTCCTGATTCAGACTCTCTTAGACTTATTATCACCGCCTTTGGATCGACCCAATCAGAGTTTGTTTCACAGCAGCATCACGGAGTTTATTTTCCTGAACCAATCCTCGATTTTAAACAAGAGACGACTCCCTTCTTTTCTCCCTCCCCTTCTGTTTTATTCTCATCTATAGAAACAGACCCCCAGCATTTTTCCCGCCATGTAACCCTTTTACATAGGGGTTTTTATAACAGTTAAAACCATAAGCTTTTAGTAACAAACGATTTTTAAAAGATTTTTCCCTAGGTTTTAAACTAACCTGGATTATTTATTTAGTAAAAACAAGGTGAAGCTGCAGCAAAGCCCCTGTTAGCAAAAACAGCCTTTGTGAGTTAGTGGCTTACAGAGAAGAAGGCTGCTTCTTTTTTAAAAAGTTTTTAACAAAGACAAGTAAAAGTTGTATTAAGTTTTGTAAAGGCCTTGATAAACTCTTTATTTACAGGGGTGTTTTAATTAAAAAGAGCAGGCAGAAGCACCCCAGGTTTAAAACCCTAGGTTTTTAGGAACAGCCAGTTTATAACTTCCTTATTTTGTAAACCAGGGGATTAGAGAGAAGAAATTTGTTTTTTCCCCCACTTTTTAACAGAGAGGTGAAAGTCTTGGAAAGGAATAACCACTTGAAAAGACAAACCTATTTGAAGACACATTCCTTTATTTAGCCCTTTTGCATAGGTGGCAATAAAAAAAGAGCCTGCAGAAACAGCCCAGGGTTTAAAAGCCTGTTTATAAAAAGCAGTGTAAAGTGACAAAAAAGTTTTAAACTAACCTGGATTATTTTTTAGTAAGAACAATGTGAAACAGCAGCAAAGCCATTGTTAGCAAAAACAGCCTCTGTAATCAAAAATAAGGCGGTCAGAACAAAAAGCAGGCAGAAGCACCCCTGGCCTAAACCCTGACTAAGCATGCAGAAACAGCCCAGGGTTAAACCCACAAAACTGACTAAAAGTTTTTCCCCAAGGTTTTTAGTGAAAATCATATGAAACAGCCTTTTGAAGGTAGTGGATTAGAAAAAAAAAAGATCCCTTTAAAAAGCAGGCTACCTGAAGACACACACCTTTGGTATAGGTGTTTTAATAACATGTCCAGGGTTAAAAACACAGAAAACCTGTTTATAAAAGTTTTCCCCCCTAGGTTTTAAAATGTGAAAACAAGGGTTAAAGAATTAGACTATAGGCCTCTCAGTTATGTCAAGACAGAGAACAGTACAGTTACAGAAAATGTGGGTCATTTTTCAGTAAAAGCAGCCTGTTTTTTCAACAAAGCCATTGTTAGCAAAAGATAAAAAGGCCAGAACATAACAAAAAAGCCCTAACCTGCTTTTAAAACAAAATGATGCCAAAGGCTTGTATTAAAAAGAAGAGTAACTTTAATAAACGGTAAATAAGCTTACTATAGAAAATAAAAACTTTTTAACCATTAAAGTTTAAAAAAGCTAAAGTATGTAGCCAGAAACCTTCCCGCCTTTTTTTCCCCAGAAAAAAAACAAGTAAGGCCTCCACCTGGCTCTGCTCTTTTCTTATCTAAACAACCAGGCCCTTCTTGTCGTCTTTTTTTCCACCACCCTGTAACAAACACTGACCAACACATTAAAAAAAACACAGTTTAAAAGGGTTTATATTAAGTAATGCCTAAAAAACCCTCTTTTTTTTAACTTATTAACAATGTAAAATAAAAAGATAACCCAAAACGACCCTCGTGGCCTGTAAATTGTGCAGAAAGCTTTAAAAGCCAGGAGCCAGTTACAACCCAGTTTATAAAAGTAATTTGTTAATGTTTTTTAAAAATAAGGTAAAAGTCTTGTAAAGAAATAAACACTTGAAAAGACAACCCTACCTAAAGACACAGCCCTTTATTAAGCACTTTTGTATGTGGTGTAATTAAAAATGCACGCAGAACCACCTCTGGCCTAAACCCCTGACTAAGAAAAAGTTTTCCCCCAAGGTTTTTAGTGAAAACCACTTGAAACAACCTTTTAAAGGGAGTGAATTAGAAAAAAAGAAGATCCCTTTGAAAAGCACAGGTGTTTCAATAACATGTGTGTTTCAATAACGTGAGTTTGCAGAAACCGTCCAGGGTTAAACACAGAAAACCTGTTTATAAAAGTAATGTATAGTGATGATAGAAATTTTTTCCTAGATTTTAGGCTAGCACTGGCCATTTTTTAAGTCAGGACAGTTTGAAACAGCAAAAACAGCCTTTGTAAGCCAGTAGATCAGAGATAAGAAGGCTGCTCCATTGCCTGCTTTTAACAAATACGAGTGAACGTTGTATTAAGTTTTGTAAAGGAATAAACACTTTAAAAGACAAGCCTATATGAAGACAGAGCCCTTTATTTAACATCTTTACATGCGTGTTTCAATTAGAGAAAAAAAAAGCATGCAGAAAACACCCCAGAGTGAAAACCAGAGAACCTTAGTAACAGCTAGTTTATAGTTCCCTTATTCTGTAATCCAGTGGATCAGAGAGAAGTTTATCCCCCGTCACACACACACGTTTTAACAAATTTATGTGAAAGCTATAGTAAGCTTTTATTTTTCTAGGGCTTTTAGATTTAAGTATGAATTTTTTTGTGGCATTATTAGAATGTCTTTGTTTTTAAATGTTTGCAACCCGTGTGCTGAGACACAGGTACAAGCTTCTGTGTTTGTTTTGGGTTTATAGATTTTTATTAAAATAACACAACACAGGCTGGAGCTGAAGTTTTTTTTCACATTTTAAAAACAGATAAGACTAATTAGGCTAACCAGTGCTTCATGCACTATAGTTTGCCTTAGTAAGGCTCTAGGGGTCACTCCTTTAGTTTTTTGGGGGTTTTTTACACAGACTTTTTTCCTAACTTTTTAAACGCTGTTAAAGTTTAAAAAAATACTTTATTACAAAATGAAATAAAATACTTGTTATAACTTTCATAGACAAAAGCCACCGCGTTGTGACTGCGTGAAGCTTAGAGAGAGCCTTTTTGAAGAATACCCTTATCCCTTGACTTTTCCGCCCCCCCATACTTTTAACACTTGCTAAACAGGCAGAGTTTTATTATATAAAGGTTTTTAACATTTAACATTAAAATACAGAATTGACTGAGATGTAACAAAACAAGGCCCCTTTTAGGGATATTTTGTAGAAGTTTAGTGAACTAAAAAGGCTTAAGATACTAGCCTGTCCTTTTAAAAAAAATAGTGTTTTTAAAGTACCAAAACAACAACTGGGTAAGAATATAAAAACTGGCAATTGAGGGGAGTTTACATAGGTGTTTTAATACAAAAACAAGATTGCTTTTTAAAGTTTGGATTTATACAAAAACCACAAGAAAAAATAGCTTATGTTAAAAAAGTTAGCTGTTGGGTTTTTTTTACCAGAGATATGGAGCCTCTCTCACCTCCGCTCTACCCCCCCACCCCACACACACACACACACTCTCCCTCCCCCTCCTCCCCCCCCTTCTTTTTTAATGTTTTTTTAAATCTAAACCAAGGACAAACAAATTTTAAAAAACCCAGAGCCACAGAGATTAGGCCATGGGGGTAAGAAAGCAGTCCTGAGTTTTAGGGGGCATGTTGATAACTTTTTTTTTTTAGTGAAACGGTTTTGCAGGCAGCCTGTCTGTGTTAGTTGTTATGCTTTAGCATGGGCAAGCGTTTGCCATTCAGAAGCACTTTTTTACTTTATGAGGTATTATCAGAAATGTTAACAAAAACAAACTTAAAGATACTTTGTAGCAATGTTTGCAAAGCAACAATTACAATTTTGTTGATCGTTATCTTGTCTAAGCCCCTAGAGAATATATTTTTGTAAATCACTTTTATGCAAACTGTAACCCAAGATGATGTACAGCATTAAATAATATGAAACAGTAGACGAGAGACCTGAGACATTGTTGAAATCAGAGGGGTTATGATTAAGTCCTAATGCAGAGGGTCTGGGGTGGAAAATGAAAAGGTACAACCGAAGCGGAAGATGGCATGATTTAAGAGGGGTTCTGGGGCTGCTTTGCAAGGGTGGATAGGGAGCCTATAACCCTCATGCCCAAGCGCCAGGGCTGGGTGAGGTGGGTGGGCCTGTGTTAGAGGAAGAGGCCGCTCATATACCTCTTGTTGTCGTTGACAAACTGTTACCTAACTGCACGTATACTACGGGGGCAACCTACGGCCCTTTTGACAAACCCCCACACCCCTCGAACTTCATAAAAACACGCTTCACACGGTTATTTTCAACTGACATTTTATTTTACAACACACCCTGTTTTGTTCCCACAACATGCTCTAACTGTTAGTGTTTTTTCGTAGCAAGGTTTTGTAATTTGCTGAACGAAGAAGGCGTTCAACATTTCACATTAAACATTCATCTGTCGGTTTGATAATTTTATTTAAAACGCTATTTGGGTTCTCGGCCTCTGTCACTTTGTCCACCAATGCTGCCCCTAGAGCTAAATGTTCCTGGGTTAAAGAGAGGCACTGCAGCGCGTATCCCAACATGATGATGATATTTAACACACTCTCCATACACAAACTACCGCTAATTTCTTTAATTTTACAGTTCGCATCATTTAAAGACCAGGACACCCAGGCGTGATGCCTCTGACCGGGGGCATCTATGGCGCACCCAGGACAATCCTCATTTTGTTTTTCTCTCAGGCAGTGCTTGATTCCGTGCACAGCCGCTCGCACATTTGCATGCATCACGGCTTTACGGTTATGAACTCGCACAGGCTTAATACCGAATTTCTCCCTCAACTTTAGATAGGACAGGCCTATAGAATAAGCATTTCCCGCTGTTTTGGCATTCTGTGGAGCAACTGGGTTTGGGCAAAAACAGATCGGGCCCGATCCACTTGGCCCTTCGGAGCTGTCGGTGTCCAGAACCTTCAAGTCCTCTGAAGAACCATTGCTCAGCTGCTGAAAAATTGACAGTAAGAAATACATGTAAGGCATCTTTGTACTTTTTCATAACATGATTTTAAAACCTTTTACGCCGTGTATCAAGAGACCCCTTCCGCATGCCGCTTTTAACAACAAACAAATGAAATATGTCTCTGTGCAGGCTTGATCCAAAAGGCTCTAGCCAACCGAGCATCCGTCCCTGCCAAACCATCCCTTGAACATTCTTACACACAACGTACCTGTGCCTCGTCTCCGTACAGATCTTTGTTCGATTCGTTTGGGTTCTTCTGGCCGGGGTCCGGAGTCTCAAACAAATCATGGCCCAGCGGTCTGGCCTCGTGTTTCTCCACCGCGTTGCTTTTGCGGGTACAGGCATCGTTAGCTATTCCTCTCTCACCGCTCCTGTGACCCGTCTCAAACACTGTTTGCCACAACGGGGTGTTTGTTTCTTCAGATCCCATAGCAGCGACCGTATAACGTCTCTTCATGAGAAGCTTGACTGCCGGTGTTCGCCAGGGCCTGCTAGGTGCAGCCATCTTTAATCATCAAGCCGTTTAAATAGAAGCTCCTCCTTACTTAGGGAGGCAGGCCTCATGATATTCTTAGCCAATAGTTTAGGGCTGGCCAACACCGGCAGAATAATGGTAAATGAGAATAAAAATCTCAGACACATGGTGGAATATAAAAGTGCAGAATTAGAGGCACAGAAAAAAGCTTATGATGAACCTCAACAAAAAGCAGAATGTTCAGATCAAAAATATAAGAAAGAAATAGAAAATATGACCTGGAAAATATCTCTGCTCACCAACCAAGTTGAAATTCTAGAACAAAAGCTACAGTTAGCAGCAAATGAAGTACTGGAAAAGGATCAATGTTATCATGAGTTGCATGGTAAATATGAGAATTTGTGGTCTTGTAAAATCAAAAGATATTCCTGAAGTAACAGAAGATTGAGAATTACATTTACAGAATAATCATTGCAGGACTTTTTTGGGTGGTGAACAACAACTTCCAGTGAAAAATTCCATCACAGATGTATTAATGAGAGAACCTGGAACAATCACTGAGGATTGGGAAGACCATTGTGCAAAAGCTGTCTTAGAAACAGATAAAAATGATCGACAGGATATGTCAATCCTACAAGATCACGTCTCTTCTCTTGAGATTTCATTAATGGCTCAAAAGCAGTTTAAATCACATTTGAAGAAACCTTATGAAAAGTTGGTACAAATCAAAGGTGAGGCAGAAAAAAAGCTAGTTGAAGCAGAACAAATGCATGAAAGTTTTGTAAGAGAGACTAAAAACCCTATTAGTAACTTGCAAGGGGATACTTCTGCTCAGCGGGATTGTGTTGATAAAACATTAGTTGCCCTTGAGGAAAAGGATAAGCAATTGAACACTTTGAACAAAGAATTAGAAACGCAACAAGCAGAGATTTGGGATTTAAAAATCAATAAATTGCTTGAGGATTCAGTAAAGCAGCTACAACTTGTGTTTGACACATGGAATTTAGAGAAAAAAGACATGTCTACAATGCTTTCTTTACATGGAAAAAGAAATTGAGGACCTTACTGAAGAAAATGAAACCCTTAAGGGCATTATAACAAGGCTTTAGAACAAGAAAAAGTAGACTTATTGGAAACAAAAATAATTTTTTCTAATAGTTTAAAGGAAAGAGACGAAAGTATTTCTGAGTTGTCCAGAAGACATAAGGAAGAAAGACGGTCACTCCATAGAAAGATATGAAGAAATTGAAAAAGAACTTGTAGATCTACAAGGAAAATACAAATCACTGGAAGAAAAAAATGCCAACACAAACGCATTTTAAGACCGCAAAAAAGTCACTTTCAGGAGAGTAAACCAGAATCAGAACAACAAGAGAAACATCTTAGGGATGAGCGTAATGAATTCTTCTCTAAACTAGTGTCCTTGGAGGGAAAAAATAAAGACTTGATTCAGGAACTTGAGACAGTGCAGTCAAAGTTGCAATTTAAACAATCTGAGATTGCTCATATCTAAAATGTATCTTCAGCTGAGTTAGATTGTTTAAGACAGGAAATGTTAAATGTCAGGGCAGAACAAAACAAAATGCAAGAACAACATAACGTTTTGCTTCAAGAGAATGAGCAATTGAGCAAGGTAATAAAAACAAAGAATGAATCTCTAGCATGTGACTTAGTTCATGACAGAAGGCCTACATCAGAACAGTTGAGAGAGTCCATGGAAGAAAAAGAGAATGAGTTGAATAAATATCAAGTTAAACCTGAGCTACTTCAGATGGATCTTGAGGACAGAGAAGGGTCTGTAGAAAACTACAGCACACAGGTAATACAGTGGAGGCTGCTTTAAAAAATGTGGAAAGAAAACTTGAGGAAAGTGAAAAGGAAAAAAAGAGGATGCAGCAAGAATTACAAACTATTAAAGAAGAATTGGAAACTCCAGATCCTAAGTTTCTTGCTCCTCTCTCCCTCTCCTCAAGTAATTTCTCTGTCTTCTTTGTAGACTCTTGTTTTTCATTGACTTTTACCAATTGCAGACTTCTACTGAACAAGAAAATAATGGTGTGCCTCAGTTGCAAGTGCATAGTTTGCCTAATGAAAACTTGGCACCCAAGTGAGAGAAACCTGAGAGAAGACTATGTGAACAAATTACTATAGAAGAGAACTCTGAATGTGAAACTGTAGCTGAGGTCAGGGAAGCAAGATCTGCAGAAGAATGTCCAGCAAAACTGATAATCTGTTTCTTTTGATAAGCAGCAGATATCTTATAAAGTTATGATTCTAGAAAAAGAACTTGACAAGACAAAGTCTGACCTGGATATGTACAAAGTTAGATTATCTGATGTAACAGACATGCTGGAGGACTTAGAAATGACCAAAGCTGATTGGCATGAGACGTTCCTTGAAACTGAAAACGAATTGAGGAGCATAAAATCTGAGAGAGAGAACATATTAAGAACCTTTCCCCGTCCATAGAAGATGACATAGAGGAACTTCAGAGAAAAAATCAGCAGTTAGAAAATGACAGTGAAAATAAACTAAAAACTATTTCAACTCTTCAAGAGCAACTTGCTGTAATCACAACTGAGAGAAACCAACTCAGTCAAGAACTGAGCATTTTGTCAGACAACAAAGAGGAGTTGGATCAATTGTATCAAATACTGCAGGAGAAAATAAAAGAGCTAGAGTCAAATAAAGTGGATGCTACTGAATTTATCAGGATACTAAAGGCTGAAGCTAAGACACAAACCCAACTGCTTCAGACCACAAAATCTGACGTAGATCAGTTATCAAGGGGAAAAGATTATTTTGTGCAGCAGTTACAGAATGTGGAGAAGGATGCAGAGGTTCTCAGATTAGAAAAAGAAAAGTTTCAAACCAAGTACAGGATCTGGAGGAGGGAAAAATTGATTCTAAGGGAGTCTGAAATGTTGACGACTAAATTAAATGAATCAGAAATGGAAAACTCCAAGCTTTCCACAACTTTGGAAGGCTCATTAATTGAAAAAGGAGAACTTACTGCTAGACTGAACTCAACACAAGAAGATGTGGATCAACTGGGATATGGAATTGAGAAGTTGAAAATAAAAATAGAATCTGATGAGAGGAAAAAGCACCACACAGTTGAAAAACTGAGCGTGTGAACGGAAAGCAGACTTTCTTCTGGACAAAATTGAGAAGCTTGAAAGAGAATTGCAGATGTCAGAAGAAAATCTAGAAGATGCAATTCTTCAGGCAGAGACTGCTAACACAGAAACAGAAACATTAAAAACTGAGATGGAAGAGATGGCTGAAAGGTTGAAAAGTTTAGAATTAGCAGTCAATGCCTTCAGGTCAGAAAAAGAAGGTTTGACTAAAGACCTACAAGAAAAGCAAGAAAAGATATCTGAATTAGAATCTTCTAACTCTAATCTTGTAAGACTGCTGGAAGAAAAGGAGAGAGAATTTTCAAATGAAAGAAGAGTCTGAAAATGTCTATTGATAAAATTGATAAAATCTCGGCTGAAAAATGCAAGTGAGGAAATAAAGCTTTCTTTCAAAGAGCTAGAAATTTGTAAGGCAAAAGAACCAGACTTAATTCATCAAGTGGGTTGTCTTGAACATGATAAAACACAGCTATTACTGGAACTTGAGGAAACAAGAAACATCAGTACCAAACTAGAACAGTCACTAGAAGCACTTGTACAGGAACTTGCTGACTGTAAACAAACCCTGGATGAGACGATCCAAGAAAATTGTGCACTACAAAAGAAGATTAAAGATGTAGAGCAGCTCTCTGGACAGCTGTCACATGCCGAAAGTGAACGTGAATGCTGGAAGCAGGAAAAAGAAGGGCTGCAGAATTTGATAGCTGAATTGAAGCAGAAGGTTCAACATCCATCTAATAATGACATTTTGAAGACTAGAAAATCTAAAAGCATCTCATAAAGATCTTGAGAAGGAGCTGGAGTCCACACGGTCTGAAAAAAATGCTCCTGTTGAAAAGGTAATTCAATTTAAGCTATTTTACAGTGCTCTTTGTAAGAATGGGGTGTGACAGGGTCAGGCCAGATGGCTACAGGAGAGTATTAGAAGGCAGGTATATTAGTCCCAGATTAAGTAGATCCCTTTTCCCTTGGTAAGGTAACAGGGAAGGTTCCAGAACACTCAGGAACTTTCTGGAAACAATTCAGGCAGATTGGCAGCAGGTGTTCTAATCAGCCTATCAAGAAGCTGCTAGAATCAATTAAGACAGGCAGGCTAATCAGGGCACCTGGGTTTAAAAAGGAGCTCACTTCAGTTTGTGATTTCCGTGCGAGGAGCTGGGAGCAAGAGGCACACAAGGAGTTGAGAGTGAGAAGTGTTGGAGGACTGAGGAGTACAAGCGCCAGCAGACCATCAGGAGGAAGGTCCTGCAGTGAGCATAAAGAAGGTGTTGTGAGGACACCATGGGGAAGTAGCCCAGGGAGTTGTAGCTGTCACGCAGCTGTTTCAGGAAACTCTCTAGACAGCTGCGATCCACAGGGCCCTGGGCTGGAACCCAGAGTAGAGGGTGGGCCCGGGTTCCCCCCAAACCTCCCAACTCCTCATCAGACACGGGAGGAGTTTGACTGTGGGTTCTACCTGAGGGGAAGATCTCTGAGGCGAGCAAATCTGCCAATAAGCGCAGGACCCACCAAGGTAGAGGAGGGACTTTGTCACAGGGGATAGAATGTCCTCTGGGCTGACCACTTCCTTGCCAAATTAAAGTCCAAAAGAGTTTAAACCTGAGGGTTGTACAGTAATTACTGACAAAAAGTTGTGGGTCTGTGGAAACAATAGGTCTGATTTTCAGTGAATGTTTGTCACACAGAAAGTTGTTCTATAATAGCTATTTGTGATTAACTCCCTGCATGGATGATCTTATTCCGGAGTAAGAGTATCCACACAGGGAGATAATCAGGAATAACTATGCCACTTTAAATTCCTACTCTACCATAATCCAAATTAATTTCTCAATGTAGAAAAGCCATAAGATTATGTGTGTGCATTTGCAAGTCTACAAAGATTTTGGTGTATGAACGAACAGATGCTTTCACTCACTTGGTAATGTGCACGCAATGTAGGTGTTTGTCTATACCCACAGGCCTACGGAAAGCTCTGTGTGTGTTTTGTATTGTCAATTTTTGTATCTGTGGTACTGTTGGCAGGTTTCGGGCCCAAGTCAGAGTCCACTGAAGTCAGTGGGAAGACTCTCATTGACTTCACTGGGCTTTGATCCTGGATCAAGGTATTCCAGGAGGGTTAGAGCTGGAGACTGCTACTGGGGTGTGGAGAGATGGTTCAGAGCTAGAGAAACAAGAATAATAGAATATCAGGGTTGGAAGGTCATCTAGTCCAACCCCCTGCTCAAAGCAGGACCAATCCCCAATTTTTGCCCCAGATCCCTAAATGGCCCCCTCAAGGATTGAACTCACAACCCTGGGTTTAGCAGGCCAATGCTCAAACCACTGAGCTATCCCTCCCCCCAGAGAGGGAGTGCGAGCAAGATTAAGTGTAATGCCAGAATATTTCTCTTCCCTGAGGAGGGAAGAGGAGAAAGAACAATGAAATTAACACGAGGGAAAAAAGTAAAGGTGTAGTATGGGGAGAAAGCAGTCGGAAGGATGAATAGTCTTCAGGAACAGAGAGAAAACAGCCAAGTTAGTTACTGTATGAGGAACTGATTTTTCCAAGTTTTAGGGCCAGATCCTCAGCTGGTCTAAATCTGTGTATCTTCATTAAAGTCCATGGATCTCTGCCAGTTTAAAGCAACTGAGGTTCTGGCTGCAACTTTTTAGGACTTTTAATACTCAGTTAATATTCTCCTTTAATACAGAATGAAGATTAGGTCACTGTTCTTTCCCTTTCCTTCGTACTTTGTATTTGAAAACTGTTTCACTGGGGATGGGAGGCCTCAGGATGTCAGCCTGGAAAGGCTGCTATGACAAAGGGCTCTTCTCTGTTTCAGGCATTTATATGTCTTCCATCAGCAGAGTATCTGAGATCAATTAGATAACAAGTATAATGCTTCTCAAGTACTTTATTTTTAAAAAATAAACTTTTTGACAGCTCTCTCTAGGGTAGATAAAACCTAAGTTCATATTTAAGCCTCTTATTCTAAAGTGCTCATATTTCATTCTTTGCGTTTGATGTCTTACAAATCATATGAAGTGCAGCGTTGCTTTCGTTTATGTAAAATATTAACCATTGCTTCTCATTTAAATAGGCATGTTAGCTGCAGAAACTGTGTGCAAAACTACATGACTATGGGCCTGTTCCTGGATGTCAATAGATGTTTTGCCATGAATTTCAGTGTGACTTTTAGGAATCATACCCAGAAGTAACTCTCTCTATCCTAATATGTCCACAGAATAGTCACAAAAATAGACAGCTTAAATACTTCAGAATGTTGCAACATCTTTGTCCTGGTGAGACTAATGACCCTGAACTTCTCAGAACACCCTCAGTAGGAACAATTACTGTATATGTTGAGGTTAGCTTTGGCCTTAATGCTAACATCATCGGTGGGATGAAGCTTCTTGTACAACTTGGAGCTAAAATGCCTTTGTACATGACAGAGAGGCCCATCTTCTCTGTAATCTTGTATGCTACTGTTTTGTGTTAAAAAGTTCGAGTCTGGGACTACAGTACTGTAGCTATACAGCCATTAAATAGTTCTTACCTTGTCAGTTTTTGACATTTAAAGGTTTTTCTAGATGCAAAGCCAAATTGTCTAATATGTCAGCTATTTCCCTATCTATAAAAAAGTAATGACCAAAGACTGAGCAACTTTTGTTTGTAGATTCAACTGGATCCAACTACTTCAGAAAAAAATGAACCAAATAAGAGTTTGGATGGGGTTCAGAAAGAGCTGGAGGAAAAAGAGAGAGAAATGAAAAAAGAAATATCAGAATATCAAACCAGACTTCTTCAAGTAGAGAAAAATCATCAGGCTCTTCTGGCAGAAGCAAGCAGAAAGGTAAAGCAAACAAGAAAAGGGCACAGGGGATCTTAAGGAAGATTTGAATATTCAGCAAACAACTTCTGTGTATATAATTACCTCCTTTTGGGCGATATCTTTGCTATAGTATTTCAAAGCACTTACTTCCGATAATTACTATGGGGAAAATGAATGTGTATAGCATGTCATAAACTTAATACTGTACTTTGAATGTTGTGTTCACACATCTTTACTGGGACCACTCCTGGGTGGGGGGGTAAGGGCTTGTTGGGAGTGGGTCTAATGTTATGGTAATCTAGGTAAAGACAAAGGTTACAGCATTAGGGATTATGAGGAAAGAGTCGATTGTGATTACATTAAAAAGAGGACGAGGCAGGATTTAGGAAGAGACTGAAAATAAGGGAGAGAAAAGAGTTGAAGGTGACAGGATAGAGGTGTAATAATACTAGTCCCTATCCTAGGATTTCATTGTTTTGCAAACAATTATTTAAGCCACAAAACTTCCCCGTGAAGTAGGTGTCTCGTTATCAGAGGTGACAGAGATGGAATGTGGTGCAGATTAATTAATAGCAAATATAAAAAGGGCGAGATTCTCTGTTGTGCTGCATTGTGTGATAGTCATCCACACCAGTGTAAAGTGACTTTGCAGTGGGGAAATGACAACACAAGGTGCAGGGCAGCAGAATCTTACCCAAGAAATTCAGATTTGAAGAAACTGAGCTGGAGACTGTGTGGCATCCAAGCAGAAGATCTGAGAGGCAGCTGGAGAAGTCAGAGCAAATAGAAGGGAGAACCTTGAGGAGTAATATTTCTACTTTTAGGTTAGTAATGCAAGAATTGGAGGCTTTTGGTAGAAATGCTAACACAACTTTTAACTGTTTGGTATTCAGAGAGCCCACGTAGATCCCATACAGAAAAGCTAGTAAAATATGAATGATTGGTCTGAACCTATGAAAACAGGAAAAAGCACGGTGTGTTAGATCTGCCAGTGTTGTACAACACTTCAATCTGATTTGTTTAAGGATCTCTTCTCATCTTTAAATGTAATGTTTGGCTTTTGTGAGCTGACGTCACACTTAACGTTAGTGTAACTTAGTTCTATAGATTTTTTTAAATAGCTATTATACTTTACAAATTGTACTGAAAAATACAAGGCTGAGAACACTTCAGAATATATATTTACTCAATAGTCATAAGTCTTCCTTACACCTTTTTGCAGACAAGCAAATTACTTTCAAAAGGAGAATCTAGAAGCTTTCAGATACTCAGTCCCCTAGTTCATGTGATAAATAATCTATTTGAAATTATTTGTCTTTTTATTCTTTTCATTCCTATGAATTAAAAATTGGTTTTTTAAAAACAAGAATCCCAGTAAATTACTCTTTTTAAAATTATTGTAGAATTCTTCCAAAGCTTCATACGTAAAGCAAATTGGTCTTTCCCATTTTAAATTCAAAATAAACATGTATATTATGCAAGCTTACTGCAGAGCTCCTGCAGACAATAAGTACATTTTCTATGTAGTATTCTGTAGGGGGCCTTTTAAAAATTGTACTAGTTATCTATGTGATGGGTTGGGTCACAGAGACCTGCTTGGTGCTGCCACCTAGTGTGCCAAGGCTACTTTTTACCCCTGCTTCCAGGCCTTTTCCAGCTAGAGACTCCCGAATCCTGTCTGTTTTGAGCCAGATTCCACTGATTTGTTGCAAACACAGACTCCGGTCCGAGCCAAGTCCACTAGCCACGGTAAGGCTCCTGGAAGCGCTCTTACCTTTGACACCCAGGTGCCCAGCTCCCTAAGCGGTCTAAACCCTTAATACATCCGTTTTACCCTGCATAAGGCTTATACAGGGTAAACTCATAAATAGTTCGCCTTCTATTTCAAAGATAGAAAGATATGCAAAGCTGTTTGCTTTCCCCAGGTACCAACTCGTACTCAAGGAAACTTAATAAGTAAAAAGTGATTTTAATAACTACAGAAAATAGGATTTAAGTGATTTCAAGTAGTGACAGACAGAACAAAGTGAATTACTAAATAAAATAAAATAGAACACGCAGTTCTATGTCTAATCAAACTTCACACAGATATAAAAACCTCACTAGGTCCAGTAAACAGGCTATCTTCCACTTAGCCTGGGTCCAGCAATCACTCACCCCCCTAATGTCTTTGTCCTTTGTTCAGTCTCTTTCGGGTGTGTTTGGGGGGGGGCGGGTGGAGAGTCTCTCTCTTTAGCCACTCTCTTTAGCCAGCTGAAGACAAAATGGAAGGGTCTTGCAAGGGCTTTTATAGCCTTTCTTCCTCTCCCTGCGTAGGATCCAGTTGCCATGGAGTTTTGGGATCACATGGGCAAGTCACCTGTCCATGCACCCTAACCAGTTCAACCAGTTGCATTCTTGACCAGGCCCCGATGTGGATTGGGGTCTGCAACTTCTTTTGTCTGTTAAGTGCTCGTACTTAACAGGGACATTCTTTCCTCCAAACATGATCCCATGCACTTACAAAGGCTATGTACAAAACCAGCAAATATAAAACCAATCTTCATAACTCCAACTACAACAATGATACATGCATACCAACAGGAGGAATAAATTCAGTAGGTCATAACTTTCACGGAGATATGTTACATGGCACATGTAGCATAAAACATATTCTAGCTACATATATACATTTATAAGCATCTCCCAATAAAGCTTTATGGGGTATACCGTCACAATCTATTTTTTGCCTATAGAATAAAGTAGAAATTCAGGCCTGTCAAGAGAAATTGAATTCATTGGAGCAGTTTCTGAGTGAACAAAAGTTGGAAATGGAGCTCTTGAAATCAAGTAAAGAGGAATTAAATCATTCTCTGAAAGATGCTAACCAGACAATCGAAGAACTTAAAGTTAAGGTATGTATTTTCCCTATAAGCTGTTTAATTTTTGACTTTCAAACTAAATTGCAATGTAGTATCTAGAAAGAAGCATAGTATAATGGTATAAGCACAGAACTGGAAGTAAAGAGCTCCTGAGGTGATCTCTGACTTTGAGGCGGCCTTAATTTCACCAACTAAAATGAAGATAATACCTTACTTGCCAGGGTCTGTACTTGAAAATTACACCGTGTTTAAACACGTCTCTTCACTCTGCCCCTAAGGTTAACCATAACTGACTGACTGTGATATTAAATATAACAGTGCAGTGTCTACACTGCATGTTGTAACATCATGTTAATTAACACATTAATACCTTATGAAACTTCCCAGTGTAGACATGCCCCATTGTCTTTAAACTGCTTCTGCTACCTCATTATGTCACACTCAACTTGTGAGAGCATATCTGTTCTGATGAATGCAGAATTTCCATCTAAATTATGAATTGATTCTTCTTATGACAGCACTATTCTTGCCAATAATTTAGATAAGAGTGTGAACAATTCCACATGCCATTGCAAAAAAATTCTGGTATGTTACTTCACAGAGGTTGGGTGTTTGCCCCTTCTGCTTGGCAGTAAAGTTTTTAAACCTGTCCATCTAGGTGAATTTTGTCTTATCAATTCCCTCTGCATTTTCTAGCCTGCAGTCTTTTTCTACTTCCATTTGTGGTGAATGACGGACTGTAGTTCTTTGCTCTCGCTTCACAAATAAACACATCAAAAAGCATTCATGTAGGACAGAATGAGCAGGGGCGGCGCTACCATTAGGTGACCTTAGGCGGTCGCCTAGGGCACCTGGATTTGGGGGGCGGCATTTTGGCCACCAGGATCCTCGGATGCCGCTTCTTCGGCTGCCAGGGTCCTCAGCAGCATTTCGCCGCTTCTTCGGCTGCCGGGGGTCCTAGGCGGCGGCGGCAGCCGCCTCTCCCGCCACCACCTAGTAAGGCGGAAAAAAAGCTGGCGCCACCCCCGTAAGTAACAATGTAAATTGAGTGGCAGTTGCTGCTACCAGCTTTGCTGGAGCTTCTTGGCCAGCCGAACAATAGCAGGAGCAAAAGTTGGGGAACCATCACTCATGCCCATCTGTGTCTTGCTCTCATGCACATATCTACACTCGCATACATGATACAGGATCTTAAAAGGAACAATCTAAATGCAATATTTATCAGCGCAGGCTGCCCCGGCTGAGGGGGCAGTGGGGCCCTGCTGCTCTCCCGCGGGCAGCGGCCGCCCCCCCAGGGGGGAGCCATTAGCATGGTCCTGCCCCCGCTGCAGAGGACGGGCAGAACATGGCAGCCAGGTGGCCCGCTCCTCCCCACCTAGCCGCCGCCGCCTCCCCTCTGTGCTGCCTCCTGCCAAAAAAAAGCAGGGGGCGGGGAGGCGCAGCCAAACATTTTTTTTGCTCGGTGTGGAAAGGTAACTGTTTATGCAGAACTAGAAAAAACAGTTCTAGTAGTTAGAAAAGAAAACTCGGACCAGAGGGCGGGAGCCAGTAGCGCAGCCTACCCCAGCTGCCGCGTGGCAGGGAACCGGCTGAGCGGGGCCACGCAGCTCTCCTGCGGGCAGCGGGTGCCCCCCTCAGGGAGCCAGGGGAGTGGCTAAGTGGGGAGCCGGGCCGTACCGCTCTCCCACGGGCAGCGGCCGCACCCCCGGTTATAACTACTTAAGTTTTAACTAACTGATGCTAAAATCATGTCAGAATTTGGTGGGGAGTGCAGGGGAGACAAGGAAGATTATAATAGCACTGGGGACTGGAATTTGAGGTAACCAAGGTATAAATATTGTGAAATTTTTCAATAGTTTTACAAAGCTAGTGTTGAACAGCGCAACAAAAATATTGTGAAGATTATGTTAAACAGTTAGAATGACATGACATTCTATTAAAGGAAAAAGAGAACATTTTCTTGGGAAAAACTCTTTTCACTATTTTAGTAGAGTTGTTGCTGCACAGATCCACACCCTTGCCTGATTTCACCTATACAATTCTGGGAACGCAAGATAGTCCTAATAATTCCCCCATTATATTTTATTCAGTGAGTAAATGCCATTTTACTTTCTTAAATTATTCCCAGTTGTCATCTCCATCTTGAAATGAGCAAGATCAGATTGATTAGAACAATAAAGTAATTTAATCAACTGTGGTTAATGGAAGCTGTTTGCTTTTTTAGGGTTTGCTGATATTCCTGCGTAGAACAGCTCTAAACCTAAGGACCAGTCCCTGTCTTGCTGCCCAAAGCCAAAGATTGTCACCATGTGCCCAAAGTTTAAAAAAAGGCAGGTCAGATAATCTTGCAGAGATCTCTAAACCGACAGCTGGTGGCAGCAAATCACAAAAGGTATCTAAATGTGCAGGGCATGGGAAATCCACATAATGTATTTATCTCTCCAAGTGAGAGTGAAGATATGCTGTGGTATTAATACCTCCTTTATATCGGCCATGAATTTACTGAAGACAAGGTCATAAATGTAAATACAATGAATAAAGCTTGGCATATAACAAAGGTCTGGGCATAATGGTAAACTTAAAATTGTTGGTATGATCAAAGCTGTGATCTCACACCCAGTGCTCATTAACTTGGTAAATGGAAATGAGGTAAATCTTCCCACTTTAACACTCATCACAAATATTTGAATATTTCTTGAAAGACCTGGATGCCTAGAGCAGGGTGTGTGTACGTATGTGCATTTATTCATTACATGCAAAAGCACTCAAAAGTTTGGCTATGCCAGAATTAAGGCTCCTTGTCCCAGTCTCTCTGCTCAGCCAGTCCACGTTCTCCTCTCCTCCCCTTAGCTCTGTGTCTTCTAGGGTGACCAGACGTCCCGATTTTTATCGGGACAGTCCTGATTTTAACACATTTGTCCCGCGTCCTGAACGCACATTGGTCGGGATGCCCTTTGTCCCGATATCGGGGACCGTTCACCATCACTGCCAAAGTCCCGGGGCTGGTATGGCGGCGCTTCCTGGGGCAGCTCCTGGCGGCGCGCCCGCCCGCCGGCAGGAGTCTGTAATGCTGGCGGCCCCTAGGCACAGAGGTGGACAGGGTCTCCACGTGCTCCACCGGCTCCCTCCTGCCCAATCAGAGCTGCAGGAGCAGGGCTTGCAGGCGCCAGCAGCAGCCAGAGAGCCCTCTGTCCGTCCCCCCCCCCCCCACCCGACCCGACCCTAGGAGCCCCGGGAGCTGCCCCAGGTAAGGACCGCGGGGACTCCCCACCTCGCCCCCCGGCAGGTCCCTCTGGCTCTTAGGGTCGGGGCCCCGTGCGCGGCGCAGAGTGCCGGAGAGCACCGTCCCGGGCTCCCGCCATCCCGGGAAGCGCAGCAAGCCGGCGCGGCAGTGAGCTGGGGGAGAAGCCCGCCCTGAAGCGGCAGCGCAGCGCCCGTGGGGGAGCCGCCACCGCCTGGATCCGGGCGGCTGGAGGGGGACCCGGCACCTCCCCGCCCCACAGACCGCGTAGCTCTGCTTCCCATTCACCACGCGGACCGCTCCCTGCGGCGCGTGGGCTCCATTTGGTCAGCGTTGGGTACCACACGTGCCAGCGGGGTAAATAGCTCCCCAGCCCCCGCCATCCTGCCCGAGCCACTGCCCGCCAGCAGCCGTGACCCAACGAGGGTGTTTGGCCGGGGATTGCAGCCTGCAACAGCTGGAGGCAGGGAGGGTATCGAGGGGTCTGCGTCAGAGAGCAGGGGCGGGTGATGCCTCGATGTGGGGCAGTTTCCCATGTGCCCCCCCAACTATCTCCCGAGTCCTGCAGCAGGGGTGGGGGTGGTTATAAAACCAGGTGGGAGAGTCAGTGGCCACTTTGGGTGAGTCTGCACTGCAGTTTAAGCGCAGGGTTAGTGGGACTTGAGAGTCAGCTGAGCTGTGTTAGGGAGCCCTGGCCTTAGGGTGACCAAAGGTCCCAATATTAGAGGCTTTGTCTTATATAGGCAATTATTCCCCTCTCCCACCCCCTGCCCTGAAAAAAAGTGTGTCCCAATTTTTTTACACTTGCTATCTGGTCACCCTAGTGTCTTCTGTCAGTGTCTCCTCCACATTCTCTTCCGCCCGCCCCCGCCTTCTCTCACTGCCTTCCTGCCCTAGCCTCCCCTGCCAGCTCCCTGTCCTTAGCCCCCTCCCTGCATTCCAGTCCCAGTCTTGCCATACTCTTTGTCCCAGTTTCCTTCACCCCTTCCTCCCCCGCCTATTTGCCTTTTGTCCCCTCTGCATTTGAGTCCGGTATCTTCCTCCACCACCTTGCTTGTGCACCAGCTTGGAGGTGTCGTTGGGAGTACTGGAGAGAGAGGTTCCTGTTCTCAGTTCCGGTGCTTGGCCCAAAGCAGCTGGGAAGAACCGTTGGAGGGAAACTCTGGCTTTGACCCCTGTAGGCCTGGGCTGGAGCATATCAGTTGCTCTGTGGGAATGGCACGGTGCTGTATTTTCACATCCCGGAGCTGTGGGAAAATGGCACATGTGCAGTCACTCTGGGGGGAATAGCTCATGCACAGTTTGGTTAGCACTAACAGCTGTGTGAGATTCAAGTATACTCAGCGAGGATGAAATCTGAAGAGATTTTAGCTGCTAAAAATATAAGAATTCTCTCTACTGAGCATCTGTGAACTGATTTTTTTTAAAGGCTTATAACTTGGCCATATTTGGGCAGTTTTTCATGGGGATGGCAAAAGGCACATTCTCAGACACAAAGGCCACCCCCTGCCAAATTACAAGTCCTTGCTCCAACGCATGGGTGCACTTACAGCTTTTCAAAGAAAATTTGCCAGAATATTTTAATATGAGAAAAATGTACATTTCCCTAGCCTTGATCTTGGGAATGGCTTAACCATTTTGGTGGAAATTCTGGGTTAAGTTCCCAGTGCATGATGGAGCAAAAACATTCTCATGGGTGTTTCTGGGTGCATGTCGTCAGTCGCCCCTCCCTCTGTGCAAGCTACGACAGACAATCATTTCGCGCCTTTTTCCCACAGCAGACGGTGCGGTAGGTCTGCAAAACTCTGCTGTTCTGCAACTTGTGCAGTAGGCCTGAAAGTCATCGTCAACGTACACCGCTGCTTCCGCTGCCACTCTGCTTTCCCATAGCAGACATTGCTGTAAGTCTGCAAACTCTGCTGTCAACATTGCAGTCCATGAATCCAAGATGGTTAAACTGCTTTCTGTTGATGCTGATTCCACCCTTCCAATTCATCTGCCTCATTACCATTTGAGGCAGGCTGTGAAGAGTTTCGGTGAAACCATGTCACCTTGTTTCACACCGTTCTTAACTGGGATGTGAAGGGGAGTATCAAATAAGGTTGTTTCTGTAGTGCCATCAGAATTTGCTTCCTTCAATAGTTTGATATAGTTTGTGTCAATGCCCTTCTCTGCAAGAGCATTCAGCACTGTATTTATCTCTATGCTGTCCAATGCTTTTTCATAGTCAACGAAGGCAATACATAAGGGAATTTGTATTCTCTTGAGTGTTCCGACAGCTGGTTTATAGTGAAATTATGTTCCATGTGCTGAAAATCCTTCGAAAGCCTGCCTACTCTCTCGGCTGTTGCTCGGCCAGACTCTGTGAGAGTCTGTTTGTTATTTTGGTGAACAGCTTGTAGACATGAGAGAGCAGGCATATTGGACAATAGTTCTTTAGATCTTCAAGATCACCCTTCTTGTACAGCAGAATGGTGTTGGACTTCTTCCAGTTAGATGGGATCTTCTGCATTTCCAAGTAACGGCTAAACCTCTGAGCAAGGGTTTCCCAGAGGTCTTGGCCTCCACCTCTTATCATTTTAACTGTCAGTCCATCTTTGCTTGGGGCTATTAATAGAATTTACTGTAAATATAACAAAGTTAAATGAACAAAGGATGACATACAAATGGATGATTTAACTTCACAGTAGAATGTCTACAAGCCTAGCTGCATTTCAGTAAAAATAGGAATTCCACCTTGTTCATCATAATGCACTTGAGTTTGGGATAAATCATTCCAAATAAGCTCTATGTTTAAAAAAAAATGTATTCATCACTTCAAGAGGCCTTATTGGACTCAACTTAGCAGCCCACCACAGTGCAGTGCAACATATAAAGGGTCAAATCAGCCAAATCAATTAAAATCAATAATTGTCCAACTGAGTAGAAATGACTTTTCCCAAAGCAGTGCTGATCATGTTTCCCTATCCAGGCCATGTATTAGAAAAATCAAATCGGCTATGACACTACTATTAACACTGTAAGACTGTCACTTGCATAATATAGATATAGATTTAATTTTTTCTTTGTATCTTCATGGTGTCATAGTATTTCTACTTTTTACAGTCTCTTTTCTTCAGTTGTTAATGATCTGAGTTGAAAGAAAAAAAATCAATCTTTAAAGAGCTTTAAGTAAGCAAACAGTACAATTGTGCTCTAAGCTAAATGGTGTTAATGGTTTGTTTTCAGTTATTATAAAGGTACTAGTATCGACACCATAGTTAAGGTTGAGCTTTATACTCAAATAAAGGATTCAACCTCTTTTATGTATGGAAAACACAACATTATCCTGCCTGCTCCAACTTGCAGTACTTTCCTTTTGAGCACAGAATTAATTTTCTGAGAATTACAAGAAAATATATAATTAATGAGTTAAATTAATTGAAAACTGGGACGCTTAGAAAAGAGTGATACAAATGCTAAATTTCTTATGTCCCAAATGATCTTAACACAAACTCCTCAAATGTTTTATATAGTTCAAATTAATTGAAAACTTGTGCATAGGCTATATTGCAGGAAATTAGGTTGCAATTGAGCCATGTTAATAATTTTTTAAATCTAATTGTTATAAAGATTACACACAGGGTCAGTTCAACTGGTCAGGTAACTTTTAATTGGGACCATTGTGACATCAGATGCAATTTCACCAATCCCACCCCCTTTCTCCAAAGTTAATTTTTATGCAATAGTTCCACGGGGTGTAATGAGTTTGTGGATGAAGGAGCCTGGACATGAGTTGACTGCTCAGTGGTAGATTAGTTGGCCCAATTTCACAGCTCTTTGAAGGTTCCATGCTGGCACACTAGCTTGGGTATCAATCCCTGAAAGGCTCCTGATGGCACTCCTGCCGTAGCTCTGTTGTGCACCCAGACAGCCCCTGCAGGGAAACTGAGGAGCATAGGAGGAGTCTTTAAATTTCAGACATTGAGACATGCAGACTGTGCTTTACCCATCCCCTTTTCACATAGCATGAATCTCAGTAATACCGCTCTCTAAAGCAACAAGTCAATTGCAAATTAAAAAACAGATTCACCCGTACACTTTATCTGCTTTGTTTTGTTCTAGTGATGCCAATTAACAGTAAGTTTAAATGGCCAATGCATCCTGGCTGCTTTAGGCTGTTCTGATATACTAGCAAATCTGCCCTTAAAAGTTAAAATTAAAATAAATGATTAAAGGTTGACACTGCATATCTGCTTATAATTAGAAATATCACAGTAGCATTTTCTTTGGATTCCTTGTTTAGTGTTCGTGTGAAATTTTCAGTAATTAGAAATCAACAAAACTCATACAAAAAGTACATTAAGATGAAGTTATGGTTGTGAGTATATATCGTAATGTAAGGGTAAAAAAGATTGCAGGGGGTTTAACTTTTCCCAACCCATCTTGACTTTGTAGTGACGACATGAGGGAGAAGAGTTTGGAAAAAAGTCTTTTAAAATAATCAGTTTTTTATCTGAACTGGAGCCACAAAACCTAAAACACCTTAATTGTCATATGGTTATTTCATGGTGTCACTACAGGGAAGAGTTAAGGTTGTGTTAACTGTGTATTTTCATTCCTTAACCTGTTTGTACTACGTTTTAAATGTAACTTTAATGCTGAATTTCCTGGATTTGTGGTGCTTAGTTTTGGGGAAATTTAAAGCATTCCTGTAATGTGTTTTAGTGGTATGGACTCTCTGCCTTAACTCCCTCTTAACTTAATTTTTTTGTATGATAAAATTTTCAAAGGCTCCCAAATTGCTTAGGAGCTTAAGTCTCTGGAAACAAATGGGACATGATCTCCTGAGTTGTTTAGGTGATTTTGAACATTTTACCCTCAGTTCTTAACTTCTAATCTATCTATAATCAGGTGTGTAGTACATAAAACAAGAAAATTCCTAGAGTGAATTCCCGGTAAGATGGTTGTATAAATCTGTGCTTAGCTCTCCATTTTGATTTATGAAAATACATATGCTCCATACAAATACTGTCATTGGCACTTGTGAAAGTAGAATGAATTATATTGTAATTATAATTCATTAAAGAAATGCTGCTTGAAAGGTTTGTTGAAATATAGTTGTCAGGAAGAGAAACCATTAAGGTGTGTGAGACAATGGGTCCTCAAACTAATGAACTTAGAGAGCTCCTACTGAGCTAGGAGATTGGTAAAAGTATGCAAATAAGAGATGTCTCCCCTTATCTGTGTATATATAAGAGAGCTTGTGCCTTTGCTTGGGACTCACATATCTGGGTGCACTGGCAAAGCGCTTTGCTAATAAACAGAGTGGTCTGACAAATTTTGTGAGTCTTGAATCTGACTTTGATACACTCCAGTATTGTTCTGTGCACAGTAACCTATTACTACAGTGATATTAAACAATTTTATATTCTGTTGCAGACAATGCATTGGCTGGATTTTTCCATTTTTGTGCAAGGCTTACAGTACAATTCATGCTTATAGTCTAGTTTGCTATCTTTCTATGTTTCTCTCCCAAAGTGTCTGGAAATGAAAAAAAATACCAATGTGACTTGATAGTAGCAGGCTAAAAACATGGTTTAAAGGTGCTGTTTGAAACAAAACGGATCAGAGAAAAGGCTTGCAGAGAACAACGAAGGGCGTTGGGAGACGCACCTAGACCCCTTCCTGACAAGGGTGACAAGATTAAGACATCTTCATTTGCATACAGAATGAAGAACAGAGACAACTCCCCTAGCCTCATCTGCATGAAGGAGGTTCAAATCCGCTTAAAGGGCATGAATATCTCTCGCATTGCACCTGCATGTGCTCCCTTGATTGAAACTAGCCATAAGGATTGGGATGAATGGGTAACGTGGGAATAAGTCTCACTGGTCCTTCAGTGTTATCCAAGAAGAGGGGTCTGTTATACATGCTTTACCAACATAGACAATGTGCGTAAGGACAAGCTGTAATATTGTATTGATGATTGGGTCCGACCCATTGGGGCCTTATGCTAATTGCTGTTTATATAATGTAACTACCATTGTTAGTTGTGATATTAAGTTTACTGTACCTATATGGACTGGACAACATTTACATGCCTATCCTGAGCTCTACAAGGAGGTTTCTCCCATTTCACTGGGAATGGGTCTCATTGCCATGAAGGTAAAAACCCAGGCCATCACTCTTGGTGGGAGACTTTGCTTGGGTGGAGCCCCAGTGCAAGAGGTCTTTTAAATATCGTGCTTTGTAGGGATATTAAAGAAGGTACGGACAGTGATTCCCCCAAGTGAAAGTGACCCGCCCGCATAACTTGTCTAAAATCCAACAGCTTCACCAAGTAAAAAGATCTCTTGGGTCTCCTGTTAAAACTTGTAAGTTACTGTATGTATAAACATTGATTGCATCTGTCTCTTGAAAGATACTTTTACTATGTAAAACTTACAAACAAGTGATTTGACTTTGTTCTTTATGCATGCTTTGTACCTAGAAACAGCATAGAAAGACCCCCACCCTCTTTGATTAAAGGGCTGGGAGTCTCAAATAAATTAGTATACACCCCAAAAGTGGTGGAGATCGTATGTATGTGGATGGATGCTTGGTGTAAATAATGAATGATCAGGGAGGTGCCAGCCTAGGAATTCAGTGACCATCGGCTGAAGGCGACATTCAGTGGGAATGACGAGACAACCCCCGGAGGGTAAACTGGGACCCACCCGATCATCTCAAAGGATGGGAAAAACAAGATAACATCTGACCGCACAGAGCCATCAGGAATGTGCCATCTGCTGATTGATTCAGCAACAGCATGATGGAGCAATTCCCATAGACTGACATAGGAATAAATCCCTATAAGAATGGCCTCTAAAAACTGAGGATTTTGAGTCTCTGGTTCTGCTGCCAACCTCCAGGAGCATCAGATGAATCTGATAAGGACTCGGCTCCACCCTCATGCCCAGGTTACCTGGCCAGTAACTTGGCATGAGCAACTTCTAGGCTGGTAACTATGACATCTATGCAGAACCTGTGTGTGTGTGTGTGTGTGTGTATGAATATGAATGAATGTGAAACTGAATAAAATGTTATAGCTATAACTGCTTACGATGATTCTTTTTGTATTCACAATAAATGTGACATTTTGTCTTATCCCCTTTAATAAGATCCTGCTGGTTTTTATTTTATTGGTATAACAGCTTCACCCCATTTGGTGATCATTGGTGTGGCGGGGTGGATATCTGCCCCTGCCCTGAAGGGGCTTGAAACAGCCCTGGGAGAGGGCTGAGGCTGAGAAGGTGGACTGATTGGCAAAGCAGCCACAGCTGTGGCCAGTTAATCAGGGCCCAGCTAGCCCTTATAAGAGGGTAGTGGGCCTGGAGCAGAGGCAGTCTCTCTCTGCCTGTAGAGACGGAAGGGCCTGGTTGCAGGCATCTGAGCAGGTCCCTAGAGTGGAGCAGGGCTGGGGAGCTCAGGCTTGAGAGAACCCCAGGCTGCAGGCCTGGTAAGGGCAGGACGAGTACAGGAGTTGCAGGGGGCAGCCCACGGGTAGGCCGAGGCAGCAGGTCCAAACCCCCTTTGCCTGTGATGAGTGGCTTATACTGCAGTCTGCCCAAGGGCGCGGGGGTTAGCTGGTGACTGGCAGTAGCCTACGACTGAGGCGAGGTGGGGATAGTGGGTTGGGGGTTCCCTGGGGAGGGGAGACCCAGATCTGGGCGTATTGCCAGGGGGCAGCACCTCAGTTAAAGGGGCACTGGGTCCTGGGAGGGACATGGGCCAGAGTGGTCAGGCAGATCACCAGCCTGCAGAGGGCGCTCCAGAGGTTGGTGAGCTAATTCCTCGGAGAAACCAGCAGGAGGCACCGCAGGGGTGAGTCCGATACTGTCACAATTGGTTTCCAAATTATACTAGCAATTGGTCTGATTCTGCTGGTTTGTTGGATAAAATGACTGATGCAGCGGCTGCAATGAATGGAAGATCAGACCCAGTACCACGGAGTAAGGATGTGATGGGGATACTTGCTCAGCGCAAGCACCCCATCAACGGGGGGACTTGATACAATCCAGCTCTGTGTTTTGGGGAACCAGGGCGCAGTATCTAGCCTGTCTGACTTATGAAAGACCCGACTCCCCCCCCCCCCCCCCCCCGCCTCCTCCACCAGTCTCTGTTTGAACCAAAACCGATCAGAGGAAAGGCTTGGAGAGAACAATGAAGGGCATTGTGACAAAAATCAAACGGGCAGGAGATTTGCTGTGAGAAACTGGTGTCTTAAAAAGACAGGTCAGCAGAAAGCCTGCACGGGCTTGATGGTAGTCTATCATGTTTACAAATAATGGTCCTCACTCTGCCAGGTGCCCTCCCAATTCTAATACCCTTACCTCCCACAACCCTGGGCAGACTCTTAGGAACATGATTTGGAAGGAGCTGGTGAATTTAGGGGAGGATATGGGAAAATATGATCATCAGCCCCTCAGCATCCTGAGTAATGCTTTGTCTCCGGTCACGCGGAGAACAAAGTTAAGGCAGGGAGCTCCCCCGCAGCCCACTGACCCGGTACAGAGTGCATGCCCTCTCCCTGTCAAAGCCCGATCTCTGCCCCTTCTTCTGAGTGGAGGCTCTGGGAGTCTGACGATCAGTAGGGATGCCCGGTTCCCCACGGGCCTCCCCAACTGATCGCAAGACATCAGCGTGACATATGGAGGAGACCCACTGTGAGGGCTACAGTGGGGAACCCAGGGATATTAGCCCAATTACCAGTGCACAGGATCCCCGAAGGAAGACACACCACTAAACAGGTTCAGCTCAGCGGGTATGAGGGAGAAACTATCTCCCATGGTTAGTCTCTTGGGAGTAGCGATTTGCCTGTTAAAAAAGCCATCCCACTCTCCCAGTGTTTGTCTGTGAACAGCCAGGTAGTCTGTGACAAGGGGGAGGGAAGCTCTAACTGTCTGTCTAGGCAGAAAAGCAGTTTAACTGCCGGGGGAGAAAATGTTTCCAGTGTTTTATCTGTGGAGCAGCCAGAATGTGCCTCTCAGCTTATGTTGATGGAGGATATGTCAGTTGTCTCAGAAGTTCTTCTGGACTCAACTGAAACCCAGAAAGATGCTCAGGAAGATGTTTCTGTAGAGCAACCCCTAGCTAAAAAGGGAAAGGACAACATTTCTGGGGAAAATGAACTGTTACCTAAAAGTGCTCCTGAAGGAATGAAACCCCATGCTAGCTTTTGCAAGCAGTTTGCTGCAACTGAAGGGTGTGGAAGTGAGTTGATTGAGTTAGCTCAGAATGAATCATTGCTTGTAGCAAGCAACAGTGTAGGTGCTGAGAAATTTGGTTCAGTTTCTAGCTGCCAAAGTTCCTCAACTGTGTATAAATCCACTAACTTTATTTTAGAAAGATCCAGGGTGGAAGCCATCCCTACTAAAACCAACACTGCCTCTGTCACTGCTAAGCATCTCTTTACATGCACCTGGGATGGCCGCTGCTCTATTGTGAATCGGGCCAGCCCCAGTGTGTTTCAAGTAGAAATCCTGAATGAACAAAAAATGGGAAACCCTGGTGAAAAGAGTTTCATTCTTCACAGCTCAAAGAATGGAAGGATAAACCACCTGACCCTCAAGACTGTCTTCTCCATCCTGTTGGCCACCCTTCTTGGCCAGCAAGAAGGAACGGCTTTGGGCCTTTGGAAAATATGCATCAAGTGGGCTGGTCAATGCCTACCCCGATATTAAGACAGGAAAAGGCCAGAAAAATCCTTGACTTATTATGGCCACCCTCACGTAAGTCACCGCTTCATGTTCACCCTGTATATTGATCCCAGATTCTCCCAGTATATACGGGGGGAGTGTGGGAAGTTTTTCTCTCTTCTCTGCCCCCTAACAGCTCCTGTACACGAGCCATGACATCCCACTGGTGCACCAGCACCCAGCTGTTCTGGAGTGTCTAAGTGTCTGGAGTCTGATGCTGTCCAGGCTCTATGCTGTACCTGTGATCCCTCTGAGCCTCTGGAGCTGCTTGCCAGCTGGAGCCCAGGAAGGAAAATTGATGTGCCACATGCATGGATTCTATGGGAATGGGAGCAACCCCCTGGCCCTGCAGCATCACCACCAGTTTGAATGGGACAAACACACCCAGGGACAGCATCCTGGGTGGTGAAAGGTGCAGGGTAGCCCTGGTTCCCTCTGTTGTTTGGGGAACAACCATGCTCCTACATGTCATCATTGTCATTGGAACTCCGACACCTCCGTTACCCGGAGAGGAACTGCAGCTGTATCTGATCACACCAGCAGGCAAGAATATCACATGGTTCCTCGTAAACTGGGAACCGCTGAACTGGACTTTAGCTGGACATGACTTGATTCAGCAAGGTCCCCCAGACTGGGCAGTTCCATTAAAGGACACACATTGGGACAAGCTCATGCCAGAAATTTGGTTTAAATTCTATAGGCATATTGCCATTACAGAGGGATTTCATGAGCCCGGTTTGTACAGAGTGGAATTGGGCCAACGACAAAAAACAGTTTTAAATTTCAACCCTCTGATCACAAACCTTGCTCCCCTCCGACATTTAAGAGCCCCAATTTCAGGACCCCAGGTGTTAAAATTGGATCAAGAAGAACATTTGGTTCTTCAACCTCAGACATCTCTGAAGGAGGTTCAAATCCACTTAAAGGGCATGAATATCTCTCACATTGCACCTGCATGTGCTCCCTTGATTGAAACTAGCCATAAGGATTGGGATGAATGGGTAACATGGGAATAAGTCTCACTGGTCCTTCAGTGTTATCCAAGAAGAGGGGTCTGTTATTGTCTATGGTGGTAAAGCATGTACGTGTGTAAGGACAAGCTGTAATTTTGTATTGATGAATGGTCATTGGGTCCAACCCATTGGGGCCTTATGCTAATTGCTGTTTATATAATGTAACCACCATTGTTAGTTCTGATATTAAGTTTACTGTGCCTATATGGACTGGACAACATTTACATGCCTATCCTGAGCTCTACAAGGAGGTTTCTCCCATTTCACTGGGAATGGGTCTTATTGCCATGAAGGTAAAAACCCAGGCCATCACTCTTGGTGGGAGACTTTGCTTGGGTGGAGCCCCAGTGCAAGAGGTCTTTTAAATATCGTGCTTTACCCCATTTCGTGATCTTTAATTTCCAAATTATACTAGCAATTGGTCTGATTCTGCTGGTTTGTTGGATAAAATGACTGATGTAGTGGCTGCAATGAACGGAAGATCAGACCCTGTAACATGGAGTAAGGATGTGATGGGGATACTCGCTCAGCGCAAGCACCCCATCAATGGGGGGACTTGATACCATTCAGCTCTGTGTTTTGGGGAACCAGGGTGCAGTATCTAGCCTGTCTGACTCATGAAAGACCCCCCCCCACCCCCACCAGTCTCTGTTTGAACGAAAACCGATCAGAGAAAAGGTTTGGAGAGAACAATGAAGGGCGTTGTGACAAAAATCCAACAGGCAGGAGATTTGCTGCGAGTGGTGTCTTAAAAAGACAGATCAGCAGAAAGACTACTTCCGAGCCCGTGCAGACTATCACATGTACAAATAATGGTCCTCACTCTGCCAGGTGCCCTCCCAATTCTAATACCCCTACCTCCCAGAACCCTGGGCAGACTCTTAGGAATATGATTTGAAAGGAGCTGGTGAATTTATGGGAGGATATGGGAAAATATGATCATCAGCCCCTCAGCATCCTGAGTAATGCTTTTTCTCAGGTCACGTGGAGAACAAAGTTAAGGCAGGGAGCTCCCCACAGCCCACTGACCCGGTACAGAGTGCATGCCCCATGCCCTCTCCCTGTCAAAGCCCGATCTCTGCCCCTTCTTCTGAGTGGAGGCTCTGGGAGCCTGACAATCAATAGGGATGCGCGGCGGCTGCCCACTGGCCTCCCCAGCTGATCGCAAGACGTCAGTGCGACATATGGAGGAGACCCACTGTGAGGGCTACAGTGAGGAACCCAGGGATGTTATCCCAATTACCAGTGCACAGGATCTCCGAAGGAAGACACACCACTAAACAGGTTCAGCTCAGTGGGTATGAGGGAGAAACTGTCTCCCATGGTTAGTCTCTTGGGAGTGGCGATTTGCCTGTTAAAAAAGCCATCCCACTCTCCCAGTGTTTGTCTGTGAACAGCCATGTGGTCTGTGACAAGGGGGAGGGAAGCTCTAACTGTCTGTCTAGGCAGAAAAGCAGTTTAACTGCCGGGGGAGAAAATGTCTCCAGTGTTTTATCTGTGGAGCAGCCAGAATGTGCCTCTCAGCTTATGCTGATGGAGGATATGCCAGTTGTCTCAGAAGTTCTTCTGGACTCAACTGAAACCCAGAAAGATGCTCAGGAAGATGTTTCTGTAGAACAACCCCTAGCTAAAAAGGGAAAGGACAACATTTCTGGGGAAAATGAATTGTTACCTAAAAGTGCTCCTGAAGGAATGAAACCCCATGCTAGCTTTTGCAAGCAGTTTGCTGCAACTGAAGGGTGTGGAAGTGAGTTGATTGAGTTAGCTCAGAATGAATCATTGCTTGTAGCAAGCAACAGTGTAGGTGCTGAGAAATTTGGTTCAGTTTCTAGCTGCCAAAGTTCCTCAACTGTGTATAAATCCACTGACTTTATTTTAGAAAGATCCAGGGTGGAAGCCATCCCTACTAAAACCAACACTGCCTCTGTCACTGCTAAGCATCTCTTTACATGCACCTGGGATGGCCAGGCTCTATTGTGAATCGGGCCAGCCCCAGTGTGTTTCAAGTAGAAATCCCGAATGAACAAAAAATGGGAAACCCTGGCGAAAAGAGTTTCATTCTTCACAGCTCAAAGAATGGAAGGATAAACCACCTGACCCTCAAGACTGTCTTCTCCATCCTGTTGGCCACCCTTCTTGGCCAGCAAGAAGGAACGGCTTTGGGCCTTTGGAAAATACGCATCAAGTGGGCTGGTTTACATGCACCTGGGATGGCCGCTGAGCGAGAATCCCCGTCACATCCTTACTCCGTGGTACCAGGTCTGATCTGAAAGTGCTGCTCAACCCAGCCTATTGAGACCAGGGGCGCATAAGGGTACCAGCTGAAGGGTGCTGATTGACCCGGTCCGCTCAATGCATGTGTGTGTGCATGTTCATCTAATTCTAGGGCTGGAGGGACCCAGCCCTGGGGAACCTAGGTCCTGCAGGGTAGCTCCATTGGGAAGGGGACTTGGAGAAGTAAAAAGTAGAGCTCCATATGAACACAGAAGTGACATAAGCAGCTCATTAACAGAATTACAGAACGCACCTCCCCAGAAGAGTGACCCTAATAAATGAGCATACCCCAAAGTAACTGGCACATCTGGTAACATGACCATGTTCAGTAATAGGCATCGATGGACCTATCCTCCATGACCTTATCTAATTCTTTTTTGAACCCCTTTATAGTTTTGGACTTCAACATCCCTTGCCAATGAGTTCCATAGTTTGACTGTTCACTGTGTGAAGAAGTATTTCCTTTCCTTTGTTTTAAACCAGCTGCCTATTAATTTCATTGGGTGACCCCTGGTTCTTGTGTTATGTGAAGGAATAAATAACTCTTCCTTATTCACTTTCTCCACATATCATGATTTCTCAACATTTGCCATGATAGCTACAGCCCTCCTAGCAACTCAGTTCATTCATGTCCAACAGTATACATATATAGCTCTCAACTGAACTAAATGCATTTACCAAACCTCATTCTATGCTGCTTTTTGAAGTGCCAATATTCAAAGGGAACACTGGGCTGCCCTGTTGTGTACACCACTGCATTAGTTAATGCTAGCTATTGTGGCAAAGTACCTCCTTCTCCTCAGCTGTCTCGGTCCTTTAAGCCCCAGAGACTCAGGCTTGGGCAAGGTAAACCCCTTGGGTTTTTCCCTTTTCCTTTTGGGAAGGCAATATAGCCCTTCTTTTGGGAAGGGCTCAGCGGCTTGGGGCCCCCAGCCCCTCTGGTGCCTTTCCTGCTCCTGCTCCTGCTTCTCTCCCACTCTCAGTCTCTCTCACCTCTCTCCTCCCTGCCATGCACAGCAGGGAGAGTTTAAAAAGGGCTCCAGCAATCGCCGCCAGCTGGACCTAATTAGTTCCCTGGTAAGCCCTTCCCCAGCTGAACCTTATTTCCCCACAGTCCTCTCTCCTTAGTGGACAGGGAGAGGGGTTTTAACCCCCTGGGACCACTTACTGCCTCCACCTTTTGCAGCTATCTGCCCTGGGTTTACCACATATTCCCCCCCCCCCCCCCCCCGCTCAACACTACAGGGTTGGGCTACTTGGGACGGACAGCAGTGCACTCGCGATAGGCCATCTGCATTGCCATGCTGGATTCCAGATCTATGTCGTACTATGAAGTGGAAGGGTTGGAGCGAGAGGAACCATCTTGTCACCCTCGCGTTCTTGTCTTTGTTTTGGTGCATCCATCGCAGAGGGGCATGGTCCGTGACCAGGGTAAATCTCCGCCCCAGTAGATAGTAGCGAAGACTTTCAATGGCCCATTTCACCGCCAGGCATTCTTTTTCCACCACGGCGTACTTCCGTTCTCGAGGCAGGAGCTTCCTACTGAGGAAGAGGACGGGGTGTTCCTCATCCCCAACCATTTGTGAAAGTACCGCCCCCAGCCCTACTTCAGAGGCGTCGGTTTGTAGGATAAACTCCCTCCTCCAGTCCGGGGCTACTAGCACAGGGTCTGTGCAGAGGGCCGTCCTCAAATCTGCAAAAGCGCCTTCGGCCGCGGTAGACCATTTTACGATGTCTGGACCCCTTGCTTTCGTTAAGTCCGTCAATGGGCATGCTCTGGTGGCGAAGTGTGGAATAAACTTTCTATAGTACCCCACTAGTCCCAGGAAGGCTCTGACCTGTTTTTTCCGGAGCGGTCGTGGCCACTTCTGTATAGCCTCCAACTTGTTGAGTTGGGGCTTCACCAGGCCCCTCCCCACTATATAGCCGAGGTACTTAGCCTCCGCTAACCCAATCGAACACTTGGAGGGATTTGCAGTTAGCCCTGCCTTCCTCAGGGTGTCTAGGACTGCTTCCACCTTCTCCAAGTGTGTCTCCCAGTCAGGGCTATATATAATGACGTCATCGAGATAGGCTGCCGCGTACTTGCCATGTGGTCGCAGCAGTTTGTCCATCAGTCTTTGGAAAGTAGCGGGAGCGCCATGCAATCCAAAGGGGAGGACGGTGTATTGGTATAGACCCTCTGGAGTCGCAAAGGCTGTCTTTTCTTTGTCGGCCCTGGCCAGGGGGATCTGCCAATAGCCCTTGGTCAGGTCCAGGGTAGACATAAACCGTGCTTTTCCTAATCGGTCGATTAGCTCATCTATCCGGGGGATGGGGTACGCATCAAATTGTGACACCTCGTTCAGCTTCCGGAAGTCGTTGCAGAACCTCATACTGCCGTCCGGTTTGGGCACTAAGACCACGGGACTTGACCATTGGCTATGCGACTCCTCGATGACTCCTAGGGTTAGCATCTTCCTGACTTCAGTCCTGATCTCTTCTCTTTTGGCCTCCGGGATCCGGTACGGTTTGACGTTCACCTTCACTCCAGGCTCTGTGTGGATGTGATGGTGAACCTCAGTAGTCCGGCCTGGCTTCTCCGAGAACAGATCCTGATTGCGTCTGATCAGGCTGATCACTTCTGATCGTTGTTCCGGGGTCAACTCGGGAGAGATCCCCACCTGGTCGGCCTGGTCGCGTTTAGGGGGCGTGGCGCCTAGCGCGACCACCGGAGCGTCTCTATCCTGCCAAGGTTTCAGCAGATTTATATGATATATCTGCTCCAGCTTCCGGCGGCCCGGCTGTCGGACCTTATAGTCGACCTCTCCTATGGCTTCTATTATTTCGTATGGCCCCTGCCACCTGGCTAGCAGCTTGCTCTCCGCTGTGGGTATGAGCACCATTACCCGGTCTCCCACATGGAACTTCCGGGTCGCTGCTTGACGGTTGTAGTATGTCTGTTGTGCCCCCTGGGCCTTCTCCATGTGTTCGTGCACCAGGGGGGCAACTTGGGCGATCCTGTCTTTCATCTGTAGCACGTGTTCGACGACATTTCTCCCTGGGTTTGGCTGTTCTTCCCAGCCTTCTTTAGCTAGGTCCAGTATGCCCCTGGGGTGGCGACCATATAACAGCTCGAAGGGGGAGAATCCAGTCGAAGCCTGCGGCACCTCCCGTACGGCAAACAGCAAGTAGGGAAGCAGGGTGTCCCAGTCTTTCCCGTCACGACTAACCACTTTCCTTAGCATGCTCTTCAGTGTTCTATTAAAGCGTTCGACGAGACCATCGGTCTGGGGATGATAGACCGACGTCCTGAGGGACCGTATGTGGAGCAATGCACATAGGTCCTTCATTAGTTTAGCCACAAAGGGGGTCCCTTGGTCCGTCAGGATCTCCTTTGGTATCCCCACTCTGGAAAAAATCCGGACTAACTCTTTGGCTATGGTTTTGGACATGATGTTCCGTAGGGGTACGGCCTCGGGGTATCGGGTGGCATAATCCAATACTACCAGAATGTACTGATGGCCCCGGGCTGACTTCTCCAATGGCCCTACTAGGTTCATAGCTATTCGTTCGAATGGGGTCTCTATAATGGGCAGAGGTATCAGAGGGGCCCTCAAGTGTGGTCGGGGCCCATGTATCTGGCATTCCGGACAGGACGTACAATATCGCCGGACCGCCGCATAGATGCCGGGCCAAAAAAACCTCTGCAGGATCCGATCAAGGGTCTTGTCTATCCCTAGATGGCCCCCGAACAGGTGGCTGTGGGCCAGATCCATCACGCCCCTCTGATGTTTCTGTGGGACCAAGAGTTGTTCTACGACCTGCTCCTGGACCCGGACTATTCTGTATAGCAGATCATTCTTAATTACATAATATGGCCCCGGGCCCTTAACTCTACCTTCTACTGGGGCCCCATTCACCTCGACTACTTCCTTACGAATATGGTTGTATATGGGATCATTGGCTTGATCCTGACCAAAATTCCCAAGCGTAGTCCCCATTGGACCAAACTCAAGGGGGTCTACCTCCGTCTCCTCCTCGGGAAGAACCCCTGGGGTATCCGGCCCGGCGACGGGGTCATTAATCATCGGCTCCGATCCCCTGTTGGTTTCCCCTACCAGCGTAGCCTTCCGGTACTGGGTCAGGATCTTCGTCCCCCTTCTTTTATCCTCCCTCCGTTCCCTCCGAGTCTTCCGGGGCTTCCCCGGCGGGGAGAACAGATCCTGAGCAAACTCATGGAAGACTGGAGGCAGGCTACCTGTTGGGGCCACCCCCAGGGTCCCAGGGTCATTATTCCCTACTATCTCCTCCCCAGGGAATAGGCTATCAAATCCTGGGAAATCCCGTCCGATAAGGACTGGGTAGGGGAGCTTCGGAACTACCCCCACCATCACCTTAGTGGGGTGTCCGAGAACTTCTATTTTTACGGGGATGGTCGGGTAATAGTTGATATCCCCGTGCACACAGGAGATTCCTGAGCGCTTGGCCCGGGTTAGTTGGTCCTGCCCGACCAGCTTCCCCGAGACCAACGTGACCGCACTTCCGGAGTCTACTAGTGTGGTAGTCGCTATACCGTTCATCTTCACGGGTCGAGTGTATCTATGGGGAACCATCGCAACCCCGACAAGACTTCTTAGATCACACGGACCCCCTATATCTCCCAAGTCACACTGCATGGGCTCTTCTAGGTTTGGGCATTGGGCGGCGATATGCCCCAATTCGCCACAGGCATAACACCGATACCCCACCCGGGGCCGCCCCCTCTCTTTCGGACTGCCGGGTTTTATACCCCGCGACTTCCTTCCCCAGTCCTCAAACCTCTCCAACCCCGCCGGCTGATCTTCCGTCTCCTTCCTCCCCTCTCTTGTCCGGCCTGGCACTAGGGGAAACCGGGGCCTCGGTGCGGGGGCTTGCCTCTGAATCTGGCGCTTTCCCTCCCCAGTGGTCTGGGAAAGTTCCTGGGCTGCTAAGTGTCTCTCGACCAGGGCAACCAGTTCGTCATAGGAGGCGGGATCATTTTGGCGGACCCACCCCCGTATGTCCGGAGGCAACCCCCTCATGTACCTGTCCAACACGAGGATTTCCACTATCTTCTCTGGTCCATGGGTCTCGGGATGAAGCCATTTCCGGGCGAGGTGGATTACGTCGAATAATTGGGACCTGGGTGCTTTATTACCCCAGTATCTCCATTCGTGGAAGCGCTGGGCCCTGATGGCCGGCGTCACGCCTGATCTTGCCAGGATTTCCGCCTTCAGTTGTGGGTAATCCATAGCTGCTTCCGTGGTCATGTCGAAATAGGCCTTCTGGGCATCCCCGCACAAAAATGGTGCCAGGATACCGGCCCACTGGTCTCGGGGCCAGGCCTCCCGTAGTGCCGTCCTCTCGAATGCGAGGAGGTATGCCTCGATATCATCGTCCGCCGTCATCTTTTGTAGATAGTGGCTTGCCTGCAGCGGCCGGATCCCCTGGGGCCCGTGCGTCGAAGCTTTTAACTGGTTCACTATTTCTGTCAGGGTGGCTCGATCTTGGGCCGCCTGCTTCATCAGTAGCTGGTTCGTCTCCTGCTGGACTCGTACCGCTTCTTGCTGGGCTGCCATCTGCACCCTGGTGGCCTCCTGTTGAGCCGCCATGGCCTGTATCAAGGCCTTTACTACATCCTCCATTTTATTTATTTATTTATTTTGGGGGGGGGGGGATTTCCGCTGCCCAGCGGTGGCTTGCCACGGAGCCGCACTCACTCACATCCCACTCCTGACACCACGTGTGGCAAAGTACCTCCTTCTCCTCAGCTGTCTCGGTCCTTTAAGCCCCGGAGACTCAGGCTTGGGCAAGGTAAACCCCTTGGGTTTTTCCCTTTTCCTTTTGGGAAGGCAATATAGCCCTTCTTTTGGGAAGGGCTCAGCGGCTTGGGGCCCCCAGCCCCTCTGGTGCCGTTCCTGCTCCTGCTCCTGCTCCTGCTCCTGCTTCTGCTTCTGCTTCTCTCCCACTCTCAGTCTCTCTCACCTCTCTCCCCCCTGCCATGCACAGCAGGGAGAGTTTAAAAAGGGCTCCAGCAATCGCCGCCAGCTGGACCTAATTAGTTCCCTGGTAAGCCCTTCCCCAGCTGAACCTTATTTCCCCACAGTCCTCTCTCCTTAGTGGACAGGGAGAGGGGTTTTAACCCCCTGGGACCACTTACTGCCTCCACCTTTTGCAGCTATCTGCCCTGGGTTTACCACACTATATATCACACTGTTCACAAGAATTTACTAGTCCTGTAAGGATTTTTCTTGAGAAGGGGAAGAAATGCCTTAACACCATCCATCTTGTTGCTTTTTCTGCTTCTCTCTATTCTCTGCTGCTGGTATTGATTGCACACAATTGTGTCACATGTTAAGGAGAAAATGTTAATAACATATTAGGTGGAGCTGCTATCTATATCCAAAACCTGGGCAGATTCAGACATGTACATTGGAATATAATTCCACATAGTCCTACACTCCTTAGAAGAAGATCAGAGAGGGAACTAGAACATGTGTACTAAACTGGATTTTCTTTGCATTATGAATTACAAATGTGCTCATTTTACAAATGAAAACTTGGCAGATTAAGGTAAATGTGCCCTGTCCTGAAGAAAAACATTGGCCTTTGGTGTTGATTACTGCCCTTCTCTATAGATTTGCCCCTGGGACTGGTTTTGCCTGGCTGCTTCATGTTCCTGTTCATTAGGACTTAGGCCAACTTGACCCTTGTAATGGCTTTAATTCCCATCACCACTATGAAGGAAAACATGTTCTACCTAGCAACAGCCTTATTAAGCAAGAGATACTAAGGGTACGTCTATACTACCCGCCTGATTTGGCAGGTAGCAATCGATCTTCTGGGATAGATTTATCGCCTCTCGTCTAGACGCGATAAATCGATCCCGGAAGCGCTCCCCGTCGACTCCGGTACTCCAGCTCCGCGCGAGGAGTAAGCGGAGTCGACGAGGGAGCCTGCCTGCTGCATCTGGACCCACGGTAAGTGCTTTTAAGTTCGAACTAAGATACTTCGACTTCAGCTACGTTATTCACGTAGCTGAAGTTGCGTATCTTAGTTCAACACCCCTCCCCCCCATAGTGTGGACCAGCCCTGAGGCTTTCAATCCTCTGTGGAGAGTTCAGTTGTTCAAAACAATTTTTTTTAACTTTCTGGCAAGGCTGGTGAGTATTTATTTGGTTGTCTTCTATAAAATCTATATAATCTCAACCATGATAGTACTGAAATTGATTTAATAAACCCTAGGTAAATTCCTGGATTTGTATCAAAATGGAACTGTTAAGACTGCAGTTCCAAAGATGGTACAGTTATATATAAAACTTTTCAATGTGTAATGTGCTCAGAAACTGAACAGCACTTTGAAAAGCTAGAGAGTAGCTTTAAAACAATTCAGTATCCTCAAATATATTTGCATTGTTTTGTCTTCTTTGAATGCCTGACAAATCAGTCTATATTCAGAATTCAAGCTTTCAGATCTTTGTGAATGCTTCTGAGATTGATCTGTTCACTGCAAAATCCGCAGCCCTCAATGTTCTCCTCTCCTTTTCCCATTTTATAAATTAAATAGAAACATGACAGATTAGTGAGAGTCTGTTTTCAATATTCCATACTGTCTTCTGAGAGTTGAGAGTTCCTTGAAGGGAGACACTTAGAGTAGGTGTGGAACATGATGTATATGCTGCTAATAACATTCCTGAAAAGACACACATTTAATTTACAGACACTTAGGCAATCCATCCAGATCCGATTAACACATTCTACATTTTGGGTTTCATTGTCCTACATCTTTTAGAGGCAAATGAGGCAGAATTGTTTTTTTCCATTGATTTGCACTGAAATAAGTATTTGTTTTTATTCTTTCAGCCTTGTGCTAAGTAACTCTCAATACACTGTACTACTACTAATTTTTAAAAGTATGAATGGCCTGGATTTATTATATAATTGAGAAATAACCTATCAGTAGTTTTGGTCAGCAGCAATCAATTAGGGTCCTCAATTCTTCTGAGAAAGTCAAAAAGAAATATTAGCAGGAGTGTTGTAAGCAAAACACAAGAAGTAATTCTACTCTATTCAGCACTGATAAGACCCCACCTGGAGTATTGTGGCAAGTTATAGACACCACACTTTGGCAATGAAGTGGACAAATTGGATAAAGTGCTGCGGAGAGCAACAAAAATGATTAAAGGTCTAGAAATCATGATCTATGAGGAAAAATTGAACAAATTGGGTTTGTTTAGTCTGGAGAAGAGAAGACTACCATGGAGGTACCACTCTAGGGGTCACTGGCGCGCGCCCCCCTACAGGTACTGCTAGGGGAAAAACTTCCGGTGCACGTGGCGAGCATGCACACCTATTGTGGAATAGACATGAGGAACACATCTCGAAGAACACCAGTTATGAAAAAGGTAACGGTCTTTTCCCCTCTATTCGGCATTGGTGAGGCCTCATCTGGAGTACTGTGTCCAGTTTTGGGCCCCACACTACAAGGAGGATGTGGAAAAATGGGAAGGAGTCCAGTGGAGGGCAACAAAAATGATTAGGGGGCTGGAGCACATGACTTATGTGGAGAGGCTGAGGGAACTGGGATTGTTTAGCCTGCAGAAGAGGAGAATGGGGGGGGATTTGATAGCTGCTTTCAACTACCTGAAAGGGGGTTCCAAAGAGGATGGATCTAGATTGTTCTCAGTGGTACCAGATGACAGAACAAGGAGTAATAGTCTCAAGTTACAGTGGGGGACGTTTAGGTTGGATATTAGGAAAAACGTTTTCACTAGTAAGGTGGTGAAGCACTGGAATGGGTTACCTAGGGAGGTGGTGGAATCTCCATCCTTAGAGGTTTTTAAGGTCAGGCTTGACAAAGCCCTGGCTGGCATGATTTAGTTGGGGACTGGTCCTGCTTTGAGCAGGGGATTGGACTAGATGACTTCCTTAGGTCCCTTCAACCCTGATATTCTAGGATTTCCCATTTATGTGTGTACAACTGTTTGTTCCTTCATAAATGGAGTACTTTGCATTTGTCCTTATTGAATTTCATCCTATTTACTTCAAATCATTTCTCTAGTTTGTTCAGATCATTTTGAATTGTAATCCTAACTTCCAAAGCACTTGCAAACTGATGGTTCACGCCCCTGGGCCAGGGCAGCACAGCCCAATGGTCAGAGTCTATTGAGCAGTCCTTAGTGCAGGGCAGTGAGGACTATTGGCCAGAGTCTATCAAGGGTGGCATGCCCACCAAGGGGTGCGGCGACAGCCCCGGTACGGGGGCCCAGGCCCACCTGACTCCACCAGGTCCCCAACCTAACAGTGGTGTAGCATCCTGCCACTGACTCAGCAGGGGGTCCTACCGAAACAAGCTGAGTTTTCCCGAGTGGGAGGTACCACTCCGTCACCCTCCCTGGGTCACTTCCTACTGGTCTCTGTGTTGGTCTCCCATGAGCCTTCGGAGTCTCCCTGGACAGCTGGGCTGGCCAACTTCTCTGGCTCCTCCAGTTGCCTGAGTTCAATCAGGCCCGAGGAGGCTCTGATTCCCAGTGCAGTCAGGGGCTGAGGCTGGCCTACTGCAGAAGCTTCCCAGACAGGTTCTTCCCCTGCAGCTACCAGCCCAGAATGAGCTGGGCTTCCTCCCTTTATACTACTAGAGCATTTAGAGCATGCCCAGTCCTGCCGAGGAGGCAGGACTTCTGCTGTCAATAATATGGGCCTAACCCTGTCTGGGCTAGTGCGGGGTAAGCAGACCCTGTCACACAAACCCTCCCAGCTTCGTCGTATCTGCATACTTTATAAGCGAATTCTCTATGCCATTATCTAAATTATCGATGAAGATATTGAACAGAATTGGACCCAGAACTGATCCATGCGGGACCCCATTCAGTATGCCCTTCCAGCTTGACTATGAACTGATAACTACTCTCTGGGAATGGGTTTCCAACAAGGTATACACCCACCTTAGAGTAGCTCCATCGAGGTTGTATTTCCCTAGTTTGTTTATGAGAAGATCATGCAAGATAATACCAAAAGCCTTACTAAAGTCAAGATATACCACATCTACTGCTTCCCCCCATCCACAAGGCTTGTTACCCTGTCAAAGAAAGCTATTAGGTTGGTTTGACATGATTTGTTCTTGACAATTCCATTCTGACTGTTGCTTATCACCTTATTATCTTCTAGCTGTTTGCAAATTAGTTCCCCCATTATCTTTCTGGGTACTGAAGTTAAGCTGACTGGCCTGTAATTCCCTGCATTGTCTTTACTTCCCTTTTTATAGATGGGCACTATATTTTCCCTTTTCTAGTCTTCTGGAATCGCTCCCATCTTCCATGACTTTTCAAAGATAACCAAAGATATGTTCCAACATGTTCTGGAGGGCAGTCACAAACAAGTTCCCCGGAGACAAAAGGCTAGCCAATGGCTCAGCCAGGTGTTAATGAGCTCAAATGAACTACCCCGTGTAAGTGGCCACTCTTCGGCAGAAGAGAGGTATGGGGAAAAACATCTATATTTTGACAACGAGGTAGTTTGTTTCCTGGCCAGACATCAGCTGGAGATGATACTTGCGCAAGAGACAGGGCTCTAAGAGGAGAGGGCCATAGCCTCAAATCATCTCTCCCTTGCTCTCTGCCCCGGCATCATCCACACCTGAAGAACAAAGGAAGTAGCACTGGATTGGGGGAGAGATCCTGACTGAAAGAGGTTCACCCAGTAAGACTACTGGAACATGTGGTAAGAGAGAGATCTTTGCTTTGTATTCACTTAGCTTGTTAAAAGGTAAAACACAACTAATTCCTATCTTATTTCCTTGTAACCAATTCTGATTTAGATGCCTCATTACTTGTAGTAATTTCAAATCTATCTTTCTGTTGTCAATACATTTGTTTTGTTGTTTTATCTAAGCCAGTGTGTTTGGACTGAAGTATTTGGGAAGCTACCTAATCAAAATGTTTAGGATTTCTTCACAAAACCCCCCAGCAGTTCTCTCCTCCTTATGATTTGACGGGGACGAGAGGGTTTAATATACTCGCTTTTCACAACTACTGAGCTGGGGAATTCGGAGAAACAAGTTTCTCACTTCAATTGGACATGATTGACAGTCTGTGCATGGGGGCCCAAAACTGAAACAGCAGAAGTGCTGCAAGTCAGGATGGAGGTGTACTGCCAGAACAGTCTGGGGAAGCTTACACAGCAGCTGGCTGGTGCCTTGTATTAAAAGCATTATTTTCAGTTACTAAAGTCACATAAAAATAGAAAGGCTTCTGGACTGACTAGAATGAGCTTATGTCCTTAGCATGGCTGTGAGATCCTTTAAATGTAAACGTGGCCTTGGGTCGAGTTCCTTTGTATTTGGGTAAGCTGAATTTTGGGAAGCAGCACTCTGAGAATGACTCTGCATAAACATCTGGCAAGTCACCATGCCTGTTTATCTTGTGCTACAACTGAGACTGATACCAGTACTCTCCTGTCTCTGAGGGTGGAGTGAGGCTCAACTTGTAAGAAGCTTTGAGCTGCTAAAATGAAAGCTGCTGCAACTGCAAAATTTAATTGGGCATTTCCTTCCATTTTGTTTTCGAGCACACATCCTTGACTGTGAGTGGAAATGATTTGATCACAGCCTGCCTAGGAACTAATAGACCATTTTCTGTCACCGCAGTTGTTACAGCTGTTGCATCTAGTATATTCTATGAATTTTGCTAGGAATGTTATTCTCCTGTCCTCTATCCAAGCTGGGCCTATTGCTGGGTTACTCTTAGCAAGCAGAGGGAGTTCACAAAATTCTTATTTTGTCTTCAGGACACTGGAGAGATTTCTACAAACTCACCAATTCAGCTTTGATTATTCTTCCCCCAGGGTAGCCAGTATTGTACAACAGTTCCCTGTCAAACATCTTCCTTACACTGCTGCATGCTGAAAAGTACATCATTCAGCACACCTATTCATTCTTTTCCCCAAAAGAAATTATTTGAAAGCAGTGTTAACAT
Source organism: Chelydra serpentina (assembly GCA_037349315.1). Taxonomy (NCBI): domain Eukaryota; kingdom Metazoa; phylum Chordata; order Testudines; family Chelydridae; genus Chelydra; species Chelydra serpentina. The sequence continues at coordinate 19,123,383 of JBAIAC010000001.1, forward strand.
CTGATTTTTGGCAGTACATCATTGCTTTAAAATATGCCTTCTATGCTAATTTATCTCTCTACTCAATTGGCTTCAGAAAAGCAAACTGGAATAAGGTTTCAATCAATCAGTGTAGATACTATTTTTGCCCTCACCATCTCATTCATTTATATCTTTTAGCTCGTTAAAAGGAGACTCAGTGACTTGATAGCTTTCTTTTTGTTCAGCACCTTTCATTTACAGGCCTCCCAAAGAGATTTGCACCCCACTATTCAGACTACATAGCCCAGGCTCACTTCAATCAGCAACAAAATGCAGCCAGTGCTGGGGTGAAATATAATAGCCATTTAACAGAGTACAGCACTATGCAATAGTGTGGTGCGGAAAGTGAAAAGTTCTACCGTATCAAGTTGAAACTGCAGAGTGAGTTTAAGTAAGCCAAATGTAACTACTTGTGGCAGAAGACTGTCCTCATGGCATTTTCTAACCAGAGAATAACCGCAGCATGTTGATGAAAGAATTGCAGAACATTCTGTGATTGTTCTGGGGGAACCAATTTTAACAGTCTATCAGCACCAATGTGCTTTCTATCTACACTAGAACGGCAACACGGCTAGCAGCAAGAATTCCTTTAAGGAGGTGTAATTGTACCTGCTGGCAGTGCTTGTGAACCACTGCAAGCATTTTTTTGTGCACGGACACATGGTTTCTTACCAAGCATGGCAGATGTTTGCAATTCCAAAATTCTCTAGTGTAGATCAGATTTTTCTGTGCTATCCTGTGACCGACTTTCGTCCACTGCAACCTTACAAGCTATGGGATATGTGCTAAATGCATCTGTGATCCAGCATAATAGGTGAGCAAGAGAAAAGATTGATTTGAAGATGTGTCAACAAAAGGTTAGATTCCTTCTAGTAAGTGGACCCATCAATAGGTTATTCTTACAGACTAGTAAGGAGCCCTACTCATAGCACTATTCCATATTTAAATAGTCCCTTTCATCACATAGGCATTCACACACCGAGCTGATCAGTGCTATTTTAAATACATAGAGTGACAGCTTCCAGAGAATCAGAAAGTGCTCAGCAAATGTAGAGTCTGATCCTACAACCTTTACTCAACTTGCAGGGCACTACTTGCATGAGTTCATGTGGAGAGAAGGGTTGCAGGATTGGGCCCGCAGGGCCTGATCCCACTGAAGTCAATGGGAAAACTGACTGCAATAGTAACTGAATGGCACAGAGGGATCACTACTCAAAATGCATGAAATGAGACAAGTTTAACAGTATATAGCAGTGCTTTACTCCAGGTCAGGGCAGGCAGTGAAGAACAGTGTATCCAAACAAAACCTCAAAGAGAATATAAGTAAGCAAAATGTAATCACTCAAGCTAGAATTTGGCTAGGAAAAGCAAGAATAATGCTTCTGCTCTTACAGAGAAGTACCATGGTATCGTTAATGGGCATAAGATCCCCGTTTTTAAGTCTCATCCTGAAGATGCAACCTCTAGCAGAAAAGTACCATGCTGGGGCCATTGCTTCTGTGTAGACTCCAAGAGAAGAGTTCCATTTACTGGCTCTCTGGCAGAATTTTCTGTAAGTAAAAAACCAGTACAAAATTCTATGGTGAGGATAGAAAGTGCAATAGATTAACAGTTGGACTCTGTTTTAGTTTCACAGCAGGAATATTTTGATATTTACTGTTATCTGTCCTTAAAATACCTCCGAATGCCACATCTAGTTACAGCACATGAGAAAACCAAGTTGTTGTTACCTTGGATTTAAACAATACCAGTACATGATGCTGAAAATGTTTGTTGTAAACGCTTATACATTTTGATGATTAAGCTGGTAATTAATGCTTTCACATATCTCAAGTTACGCTGGCTGGCAGCTATATCTCCTTATATTGTGATCCCATTTGCTCTGCCAAGCGAAGCAGGGGAGGGGTTAGTACTGGGATAGGGGAAAACCAGAGAACACCTGGGAGACAGTATTGAGGGATTCAATACAGGCATTCTTTCTTCTGCTTCAGTACTGAAGCAATGAGAAAGCATAGTGCTAGCACTGTGCTTCTAGCTGGACTATCTTTTGGATATAAGGTACTAAAACTATGGTCCTGACCTCTTATGACTATTAAACATCCCATAGCGCTTTCTGCAGGACTTTGAATGTCCTACACAAATTCCAGATCTAGTCATTACTTTCTGCCTAATTAAATGGCTCCCTGTGCTATCAACTAGATGAGGCATTCAGCTGCCTATAATATTCTTCGCTTCCTATCCGAAAATGTTTAGTAACATTGCTAAGTGCTGTTTAACAGCTGCTGTGCTTCACCCCCGGGTAGCTGGAGTGGTGTCTGGGTACCGTTGGTTGAGAGAGCACTTCAGGATCAGCTGAAATTAAAGGCATTCCATACATGTCAGATATTGCTACACTGTCTTCTAAAGCTATTTATCTTTCGGTTTCTATGACAAATTTCCAGGAAAGAAGTTACTTGGAAGGAGCTGTTTTGCAGAAGAGCCACCAGGGCCACCCCCTGTACACCTGCTGTTATTTACCAGCCATTTCACAAAATGGCATGCTGTACTTACAAACAGATTGCAGCAACTAGCTTAGGGCTAAGAGTGACATTTTCCCCCTTGTTGAATTCCTAGAATCCCTCTTTTTTGGCTCCTAACATGAGAAGACGTGTTTTTTTAAAAGAAAATTTCCCATGGACGTTATGGCTTCTTGAACTGAATCTGAGCATGGAACAGATTTTGAGAATGATCTTCTGCATCACTAATGTACTTCTAAGGGTTAATGGAGTCCCACATTTATTTTTGATCAGGGGAAAGGTAAGCAACCCTTAATGCGGTAATCTCCAATCAGGATGATCCTTACTCAGAAAATGGGGACAATGTCTCTCCATAAAAGGCTGTCAGAAAACTCCTGAAATCCTTAATGTTAAAGATAGAATGCTGTCTTAAAGCCCAAGGAAGTATCTATGAACATCCAAGGCTGGATAGGCGCAAATAGTTTGGAATTACGTGCTCCTCATGCAAGAACATTAATTCCAAAGACAAACAAAATTGCTCCTCTGAAGTATTTGGGTGAGCCTCGGATGAAAGTGGTGTCAGGGGGGAGACTAATGAAGGGACTGAACTCCACCAGAGAGAGTACTTCCTTTTGTGCCTCCATTTGCCACTGATAAATACATATTCTATATAAATCAGGCACTATGCCACTATTCGTGGGTGTTTTATTTTAACACTTTAAAAAAAATATATATAGCTCCCTGTGGCTCCAGTGTTTGCCCTTCCTTCACTTTCTTTCCCCTGGTACCTTGTAGTGCAGGGGTCGGCAACCTTTCAGAAGTGGTGTGCCGAGTCTTCATTTATTCACTCTAATTTAAGGTTTCGCGTGCCAGTAATACATTTGAACGTTTTTAGAAGGTCTCTTTCTATAAGTCTATAATATATAACTAAACTATTGTTGTATATAAAGTAAATAAGGTTTTTAAAATGTTTAAAAAGCTTCATTTAAAATTAAATTAAAATGCAGAGCCCCCCAGACTGGTGACCAGGACCCGGGCAGTGTGAGTGTCACTGAAAATCAGCTTGCGTGCCGCCTTCGGCACGTGTGCCATAGGTTGCCTATCCCTGTTGTAGTGTCTTTCCCTGTGTCATTCTACACACTTTCCCTCCCTCCCAGCTTTTCCATTCTCCTCTTTCTTTTCTAACCTATCTGTTCAATCTCTCATCTCCCCTAACATCCACTCAAGCACATAATCTCCTTCCCTAACTTGGCTATGATTCTGCTGTCTTGCCTCTTCTCTAGACATTGGGAGGAGGCTACTGCTGCTGCAGATGCTTGTTCCCTCATGTAATAGGGCTCCACTCACCACGCTGGTGCCTGCTGCGGTTGTATTGGGGATTAGCTCTGCAGGTCGGTACACCTTCTCCCGGTGGTGCCTCGGCTGCCATCACTTCTGCTCATAGACCCACATTACTCCAAGGACTACAGTGCTGTCTTCATAACACAGCCCTCCAGCCATGTCATGATCTGTGCTACCCCATTCTGAGGGCAAGTGTTGCAGTGCAACTGTGCCACTGTTTCCCCAGTGGTGACTGCAGCCAATTGTCCAGCCCCTTCCCCGTGGCCCCAGCACCCTGTTTACCCTTGCCTCAGCCTGCAAACCCCAGCAACCAGCCAGGAGCTCTTCTCTAGCTCCCTTGGTCCTTGCTAGCACTGCTCTGTCCAGGGTGCTAGCTTCCTTCTGCCTGCCAGGCACCCAGTTCTCCCTCCATGAGCTCCAGGGAGTAGCTGTTCCTGCTCTGCACGGCAGCTCTTCTTATATGGGCCTGCTGTGCCCAGATTGGCTTTCCTTGCAGTCCCTCTTGCATGCTACTTTGGGGTGGATGCCCTATCATACCTAGTAAATAAGAGGAAGAGCTTCAAGCCAAATTGGGTGGCATGTGAGGCTCAGCAGAGGCAAGTTAAAAGGACAATGGGCAAGGCCACCCAATTCACCTTAGCTCCCTGGTGATGCACACATAGCAAGGGTCCATAGTAGGTGCTGTTTCTATGTTTAGGTCTGAGGCATTGTGCAGTACATTCATCTGCCATCAGGAAGAGAGAGATGAATACTGACTTTGGAGAGTATGTGTATGGGAGGAATAGACCATCCTTGTAGCTCAAAGAAGTAGCCACCCTACTAATCAAATGTCTAGTTGCCTAGAAGTCCAACTGGGCTTGCAAACATCCTCTGGAAAGGATTGTGTGTTATTTTCAACCTACTGCTTTGTGTACCCAGCAGTACACACCTTAAAAATATGTTAAGTGAAAAGAAATGCTTTGTTTTAAAGATAAATAGAAACTGGAAGTGCACAAGATCTGGTAGATCATCAAGGCCCTGCTAATGCAGGATTCTTCTATAAAGAGCTGATGGGGACAATGCACTAAAGTCTCAAAGTAAGTGGGCTTCCATCACCTCCCTTGTGTGGGCGTGGAGGATAAGGGAAACTATTCTCCAATCTTATCTGTGTCAGCAAGCTTCTGACAATCAAAGTACATTTCTCATTTATTTAATCTAATCCTTATTTATACCTCTTTGTACCCTTCTATATAATACCTCTCCCTCTTTGGTGTTTACATTTTTCAAACTCATCTAGATGATCTTACTGTTCCCCAGCAATCACTGCTTAGCCAACCTCAGTTATATCTGGCATTTTAAAAACTCTTCCTTATAAATCAATTCCTCCTCTGCTCTAATCATTTTTGTTGTTCTTTTCTGAATTCACTCTAGTTAGTTAATAATTTTGACAGGAATATGCCCAGACCACAACTTTTTAGCCAGGGGACAGTACAGTAAATTCTTGAGTAACAAATACAGTGCAGAGGGATACAATAAAAATATCCACTATCATTTAAGGACCCTATCTTTAGAAGTGCTGAGTTCCTCCTGTGAGGAATAAAGTCCCCTCCAGTTCCCATTGGAGTTGAGGATGCACAATATCTCAACATATGGCATTCAGTATCTTGTAGAATTAGACCTTAAGCAATACACACTCGGCATTGTCTAGTCAGGACTAAATTACAGATCCTTTCAATTTAATGCATCACTTCAGAAAGTTCCTTTGTCTATGAAATTAACCTAGAATTCACTAACTTCAACTTTGATTGTTCTTCAATAGACTTTTCCCTGCCTACTGACTGTCACTCAGACTAATGTCTAAACTGCTACCAAAAACACCCATTCTAGCTGAATTGAGGCACTTCAAAAAACACAATCACGTTTTGCATTCCAATTACTTTGTAATTATCTAGATTGCTATTTAATCTTCATGCAAGGCACATGGTTTAACTCCCACATAATCTACTGCTTAAGAGAGTACACCAGACAGCACTCCTACACTATGGAAACAAGTAAGCAAAGACAGCCCTATAGTTTTAAAGGACATTTCATGCCAATTCCTCAAAAACTAATTCTACCTGAATCTATTGCAGCAGTGTGAGTTTTAAACAGCAATGCCCTAAGCCTTATACCATTAACTCCAGTTGATCATTAAACCCTAGGAAATTCCCTGTATTAAGGTCTTAGTCATTATAAATCACACATTGTTGGTTTGTGTGATACTCAGTTTAGTTCTGTTGTGTATATATATTCTTATAACAGACCCGGTATTTCTGGAGAATGAAGAATGAATGCCTGGTGCATCAATAATAAATACTGTTAATTTATAAGCGTCTCTCTTTCTTTCATCTAAAAAGATGCCAAAGCGCAGTACATAAATACAGTCATACTGAAGAGGGCACATTACACCCTGAACTATAAGGGGCTTTGAGGGTGTAGAGTGTTGGTCAAGGATACAGTGACTAATCTTTTCTCCTGTGAAAGGAGCCATGAAGTCTTAGTTGTCCATGCAGAAGAGAAAGAAACTCAATTTTTAAATTTCTCACCCAAGGGAACCCCGTGCAGTGAGCTGTATACCTGTTATATTTTAGTACTTTGTGCCTTGCACAACAGGACCCTATTCATTGACTGGCAACTTCTAGATGCTACCAGAATACAAATAATACCTATATAGCTATGGTGGAAAGATACAGCAGTTAGCCAGTCTGACTCTGCTAATCATTTAGGACCTTGGCATCCTGACCGCTAATGCAAGTGGAGAGGACACAGGTTAGAGGCGATGGGCCTAGGAGAATGTATTCTCCCTTTTCATGCCCCTCACAGCCCCTCTATATAGGTACTGGATCTCTGACTGAGCAAGTGGTGTGCTACATGCAGTGCCCCTCACATTGTATTCATGGGGCTCACTGGTGGAAATGAACAGTACAAGGTGCAGGACAATAGTGAATCAGACCCTTAGTGAGCATGCTGGTAGCTTACAGTGAGCATGCTGGTAGCTTACAGAAGGAAATCCAATTACTCGTCAGCATAATGCTTTAACAAGCAATAGATTTGAGTCTCATTGGAAAGCTGTTTCTTCCAGGGGCAGAGAATTGAATACTAAAATATTTAACTTCTGTGAGCAAGTTTCTAATGCAGATGTTTCAGTGGTGTCATGTGAGCGACATGGATCTCCTGGGTCAGATATATGCACGAAGAAAAATAAAAAAAAGCTGAAGCTAGTGTGCAGCAGCCAGCAGTGCCACCAATGAGAAGGACCCAGAACTTTGATTTCCATAAAGGTAAGTACCACAAGCAAATGACAGCTACGTCTTTCTAAATGTGACATTCACCACTTTAGTAAAGATCCGGGTGTTTTGGGGGGCCTGGGCCACACACCCCATGGCACCCCCGGCCCAAGTTTTAGTCAGGGGTATATAGTACAAGTCATGGACCGGTCACGGGCCGTGAATTTTTGTTTACTGCCCGTGACTTGTCCACGACTTTCACTAGAAATACCGATGACTACAACGTAGCCTTAATAATAGTTCACTGAAGGGTGGTGTGAAAGGTGTCCACCAAGAGCCAGAAGCTGACTGGTTGTCAAAATCATTGTGAAATGTATGTACTGATAATATTTAAGGAGGTATGTATCTATACTGAAAATTATGTTCTTAAGGTCTTGGAGTTAAGGCAGGTCACCAGGAGGTGACATACCTTGGAGATGATCCTTTCAGGCAGGAGGTAACAGACACCTATCTCCCTGTCTGGCCATTTGTGTACTGTATGCCTCACAATGTATGACTATCTGCATACTGAGCCAGCTGCCAAATAAGAGACAGCTAGGAGAGGAAATCTACAGGATGGAACAAACAGAGGGAGGGAGGTACCCTCTTTATGAATAAAGACAAAGGACTGGTCTGATATATTATGGAGTGCAGAGTGACATACTAAATCCTTCATCAAGGAAGCAAGCTGATGGGATGCTTGTCTCGTGTAAGGAGGGCCATAGCCAGCTTGGTTGTAAAGTGCTGCAAGGATTTTGGATGAGCAATACTTTACATGACATGAAAATATCTTGTTAATTAAGTCTAGGCTCTCGCATGCGTGTTATGATTTTATTTTATATGTAACCATTTGTTTCCAGTCCTCCTACTTGCTACAAGTTGAGTCTCTCCGCTATGTTTAGCTAAATAAACTTAGAATTTATTTCACTATATACACATCTAAGTGCTGTGTGTTGAGCAGAGGTGCAACTGGTAAGCTGGGGTGTACTGTTTCTCTGAAGCAGCGAATCTGAATACTGAAAGTGTCCAGTAGACCAGGTGATGGACAATCCAGGGAGGCGCTCAGAGGGCTTGAGGACTGAGGTGTGCCAATAGCTAACCTGCTGAGTAACAGCAGGACCTGCAAGGCTTAGAAGGAGGTGCTTGTTTGCCTGGGGCAGGTGAAGTGAGACAGGCACCTAACTCATTCCCACAAGAAACTACATAGGCGCTTATGCCAGGGTAGAGGTTCCTGTTTGTGGATTGCTTGCAGATCTAGGCACCTCCCTGCAGCCTGGACTTAGATACCTATCTCTGAGAAAGGGGCAGGGCGTAGCACATTAGACTCTCCCACTGGCTAGCCATCTAGCAGGCTGGCTTTGTGAACTGCAGTCTAAGATGCCTCTCTCTCGCCTTGCATTATATAGGGCAGTGGCTCTCAACCTTTCCAGACTACTGTACCCCATTCAGGATTCTGATTTGTCTTCAGTACCCCCAAGTTTCACTTCACTGAATAACTACTTGTACAAAATCAGACATAAAAATACAAGCACATTATTTCTGAAAAATGGCTTACGTTCTCATTTTTACCATATAATCATAAAATAAATCAACTGGAATATAAATATTGTACTTAAATTTCAGTGTGTAGTATATAGAGCAGTATAAACAAGTAATTGTCTGTATGAAATTTTAATTTGTACTGACTTTGCTAGTGCTTTTTATGTAGCCTGTTGTAAAACTAGGCAAATATCTAGATGAGCTGATGTATTCCCTCAAGGACCTGTGTACCCCCAGGGGTACATGTACCCCTGGTTGAGAACCACTGGTATGGGGGGGCGGGGCTTAGACACCTACGTTGGCTTTGTGGATTACAGTATTGGTTCCTGTGATTTTTCTAGGTGTCTAAAAGTCAGGCACTGCCAGGCTCAGCATTGCAATGCCTCAGTCTCTTCATGGATCCCATGCTAAGTGACTTGCCAAAGTTCACACAGGCAGTCTGTGTCATAGCAGAGACTTGAACCCCGTCTCCCAAATCCTAGGCCAGCGCTCTAACCACTGGACAATTGTTCCTCCTCTTTTTCACTACCCTAAGTGGTTATCAACTAACTTTACAATCCAGTTTGGGTCAGTCCTAGAGCTGGACAAACCATTTCCAGAGAACACTGTATTATTTTAAACCCCTCTTTCTGTTTGTGTTATCCACAAGGAGGCTTCAATCTTTTCAGATTAGCTCATTATTTGACATTATTTGTGTGAGTGCATTGCTGCATATGGGTCGCTCACAAACTATTTGTCAGGGCTTTTCCTTAAAATGTTTGCTCTTAGTAATTTGCTATTTGCAGTGACTGGTTACCAGTCCTATTATTTATTTGAATGGCATAATGTGGGCTAGTGGCCAGTCCACTGGAGTACGATGCAGGAGACCGGGGTTCTATTCCTGACTTGGCCACTGGCTTGCTCAGTGACCTTCAGTAAGTCACATCACTCCTTCTGTGCCTCAGTTTCCCCATCTGTAAAATAGGGAATTGATCCTTACCTCCATGGTAAAGCACCTGGAGCTCTACTGATGAAGAGCACTACAGAAGAGCTGGATTGTGTTATTGGTGCCTGGGAGCCCCAACCATGGGTCAGAACCCCATTTTGCTAGACGGTGTATAAATATAGAACAAAAAGACTGTTCCTGCCCCACAGACTTTACACATGCTGACTGCTATCTGACTGGATGACTCCAAAACCCACAAAACCTTCAAGATGGCTGCCAAACACTTTCAGCATGGATGCATACTCATAGCTCTTTTATACTTTTCTGCAAATAAAAATGTGCTTAGATGACTACCCACGGAGTGAAAACAAAAGGGGTCACCAATAGCATTCAGGCAGATTTGCAGTTCTTGTCTGAATCAATGTTCATGATGCTTTGCAGTATTTACTTGGCTTCGCTCAGCCTGCACTTTGGTCCACAACATGCTGCAAGGAATGGCTTTTGAAGCTGACGGAACTTCAAAGTTTGTTGCTGAGCTTTGAAGTTCATCCTTCTATCGACTCATTTTCAAAACTAGGGCTACAAATCCTCCCTTGCTTTGTCTGCTACTGCAATGGCAGAAACAGCAGAAATCTGTAGAGACAAACACGTGCACAGAGGCCCTGTGCAATTTAAACTAATCTGACCATTTCAGGATACAAAAACCTCCCTCTCCCCATTCCCTACTTTGGGTATACTGAGCATGCTCACCCGAACTGAGCATGCGCAATAACCTTCGCTGTTGTCACTGCCCTCTCTGCCCTTCTACTTACACTTTGCTGCCTGCTCTTGGGGGAGAGACGTTGCCAGACCCAGTGCAGGGACAAAACCCCCGTCCAGGGAGGGGGAGGAGGGGTAACAGTTACGCCCTGGGACGAGCCACGTGCTGTGCTTGCAAATGTAGGGGTGGGGGTGGTGCAGAGGCTTGTTTAGTTCTCTGTACAGGACGCTGCATGTCAGCACCCGAGCAGAGGGCGGGTTTGTGGGGCTGGGTTCTTAAAGGCACAGGCCTCCCAATTCCTAGACTGTCAATGCGTAGTCACCGCATTTCCTCTCTATCTTATCCAAGTGCTGCAGGGCTAAGTTACTGCTACAGCCAGGAGACTTAATGCTGGGAAATATTGTATAGTACAGACACTCCCTCCCTCAAACTCTGCCTCTCACGTTTTGAGTATTTAAAAGAGTCTTCTATCAGTTTCTATGTCTATATGAAGTCACTGCAGCTCCTTTCTCTTATATACCGTGCTGAGGTGCTAAACTCCCTCCCAGAGCCCACACATCCGCACCCCCTCCTGCCTCCCATCCCCTGCCCCAGGTCAGAGCCCGCACCCCTCACCCAAGCTCCCCATAGCCTGCACCTCGTTGCAAAAGAGGAGGGTTTCTTTTTGTGACACTACACCTGCTCTGTTTTGCCGTCCCAAGCAAAAACAAAAACAAAAATCAACCGAGTGCCGCCCCCCCCAAGCACTGTCCCGCCCAAACAAAAAAAACCCACCCCCAGCGCCACCCCACCAAAAACAAACAAAAACTCCGAGCACTACCCCACCGAAACAACCCCCCCAGCACCGCACCGCCGAAACAAAAAAAACAACCCCGAGCACCACCCTGCCGAAACAAAAACAACACCCCGCTCCGAGCACCGCCCCGCCGAAGTAAAAAAAAAAAAAACCTGAGCGACGTCCCGCCGCCCCAAGATTGGCCGCCCCTTAGAAGGTGCCGCCCCAACCACGTGCTTGGTCGGCTGGTGCCTGGAGCCAGCCCTGACTTTACCAAAAGCTTTTGGGAAGCCACACTAGAAATGTACATACAAGCATATAGGAAAAATCTTGTTTTGCTAGCTCTAGCTATAACACACCCTGTAACTGTTGCCTTTTGTCAGAACAGGGTTTCTTCTCTCCCTGCCCCCTCACCTCTTTTCATTTAAATTGCGTAGGAGTCAGAATGGCATAAATTGTTGTGCGCTGATATTAAAACATTTCTCCTGCTCTGGGTGACAGAGTATTTAATAATAGATATTTTTTGCTCACCTCATCAAGGTCATGCCTTCTACTTCTAATGTACATTTGAAATACATCCTCTATTGCCCTTAGAAAGAGAACAAAAAAAACAACCCATAATCAGCACACAAAAAAGACCACTCAAAAGACAATATATTTGCAAATAAAAAATACTGATTGGTCCATCTTTCAAATCTTTATAGATACATCCTAACTTTTCATTTTTACTCTAGGTTCCCTATTTTTCTACCAAAGGTATAATCATATTTTTTTAACCTCACAAGTATTTGAATTTTTTAAAAAAAATCTAATGCCCTTCATTCTGAAGTACACACATTAATCAGTGTGAGTTCTGTCTGGGATGAAATACAACCAGATAAGAACAGGGCTCCCCCTTCATGCTTTTAATTTCAATTCCAATATATTTCTTTCTTCCACCTTTAATGGAGGGTCTGTCTGTGGTACCAATAGAACACTCAATTACAACATGGTGGCCCTCTTGGAACACTTGTATTGCAGGTGGGATCTAAGTCCCAGTAAGCCACCTCGGACTGTCCTGCTATGTCCCAAACACACCACAAATTGTAACTGTGGGGCCAAGGGATGATGGTACCCTTTGTCCCAGCCATTCCTGGACACACCAGAACCTGACAGCAAGACCTATGAAATTATGAGTCAGAGTGATCAGTAAGATGCCCACCCAACAACTGAACCCATGGAGGAAGGCTCCTCGGAATAGCTCAGGTAAATAGACTATACAAAGCGGAGGTTAAGGTAGTTGTAATGGGGTAGGAACTGACCTGGGGTTGTGTAAATCTAAACAGGGGACTTACAACTGTTTCTTTTCTGAAAATCTCTCAACAACTTTACAACACCTTTCTAGAGACCTCTGAGAACCTACACAACGGTAGCGCAGTAGGGGTGAATCTATCATGCATCAGTTGTTTTTGCTCATGCCTGAGATACAGAGCTCAAAGAGGAGACCCCAGATAAGAGCAAGATGGAAGAATGAACCAGCCTGGACCTTGTAATTGTCATGGGTCACAGCATTCTTTTTCCACAGGCTGCTATAAAGCGTGTTAAACCACGTGACTAATAAAACTTGTTTTTGTTTAAATTTGTCACTGTGAACAGCTCCATACTCGTGCTAGTAAAAGACATTATAACTAACTGTCATAGCTACATAGGAGGCTCAGTTAAAGAAAATATATTACGCCCCTGAGAAAGTTGGAAGCTTCAGAGGGTTAACCCTCTTTTTCAAGCAGCCAAAAAACATAGTAAAACTTTGCGTAGAAGACAGGTAACAGCTTGGCTTTCAGACCAGGATGCTTACACTTTACGGGCGCGAACACGTGTCAAAAGAAACAAGACCGTTGTTTCAGATGTGGATGCACAATGGCAGGTAGATTTGGTGGATATGCAGCAGGTCTTCCCACACAACAATGGTTTTAAGTATATCTCAACAGTGATAGACATTATATTTAAACATGCTTAGGTCCTACTCCTAAAAGACAAGATGGGAGGTGAAGTATCCAAGACCTTTAAAACCATTTTCAGCGAAGGTCTCATGCCTCAAAAATTACAAACCAAACGGGGAAAAGAATTTTAAGTAAACTGCTAATGCAACATGATGTTCACCATATTGTGATAATACTGAAGTTAAAGGACGGGTTGTATAGCTGTTTAACATAACTTTAAAATCTAAGATGTGGAGATATTTTACAACCCACAACACCTTTCATTACACTGATGTGTTACCAGAGTTTACAAACAGTTACAACTAAAGCTTTCACAGAATTATACATACCAGACCTGCTCAAATTCTCTGAAGGTATGAAAAATGTTTTTTGAAGGGAGTTTTAAAATAAAGAACATTGGTGCCTCTTTTAGAAAAGGTGACCATATGCAACAGTCTAAAAGCAAAGGAGCTTTTGAAACAGGTTATGAAGAAACATTTACTGATGAAATATTCAAAGTGGATGAAGCCTTAACCAAGGAACAGAGAACTATATGCAGATGAAAAGATTATGGGGGTGAGAAAGTTGCTGGCTCTTTTTACCCTGAACAATTACAGAAAGTTAACCCCAAACAGGACAGGATATGAAAAAAAAAGTTCTAAATGAGAAAAGAAAGGGGAGAAAAAAGTGGCTACTGGTGAAATGGTTAGGGTGGCCCAGTAAGAGTTGGGTGAAAGGTTCTCAACTGTGTGACATTTAGATGTGAAAGAAAACAATTACTCCTGCAAAGAGTGAAAAAATGAGTGACAAAGTTTTTTACATTTGCACTGATTGGTCACATTGCTCTTGGGGAGGATCTACGGTGCTGAAACCATTTCCATTTGGTAGAGGGCAGTGGAGAGAGTTCTTAGAAGGGTCACATACTATCCTTTTCTTCCTATCACGTGCTAATCTCGGCCCTGGAAGTAATACATCATAGGAGGGTCTTATGGAGCTGGGGTGGGGCTTTATGGAGTCAGGGTCAACGTTTGAGTGACACCGTACCCTTACACTACTTACAAGCTATCACTTTAAATCCTAAGGATTTCTTGGTCTTGCTTGCAGGCTAGGGAATCTCTGAGGGAAGCATGTGATTTGGGTCGTCTGCAAAAGAGCCAGTCTGGAGAAAAGTGGGTTGAATTGTGCCCCTTTCCCTTAAGTGGCAGCCAGCTATATTGATCTCTGTATTTGATTGTTGTGTGTTAGATTTGTGAATTCTAAGAAATGAAGTAGTGTTACGCTGCAACCTTTCAGGAAGAGTACTGATGTTTTGTTTCTAACTCTACGTGTACCTGCTGCAAACAGCGCTATTCAGACAAGAACGTTTGGATTTCAAAATATATTACTTTTTGGTATCCACATAGGCCATTTGTAGGTTCTCTCTCTAAACAGGCTTCTCTTTCAATAATTCTTAAGGGAATCACTAAGGGGAGAACTTTCATAGCCCAAATCCTTGTTAACCTGAACACAACCTCTTACACTTTATATACTACAAGGTGTGTTCTGTTGTGAAAATGCTTTCAGAATGTGTTTCTTAGTCCAGTAGGTAAATCCCTATTTTTCAAGATGGCTGCGACCAAATATAAAAGAAACACTAATGGAAATAGGTAGACCTAAGAAATAAGGGTTTAAATGAATAGGGAAATTAGAGCTTCAAGTTCTGCAATCATAATTCAGATCTAGTTCTGCCCCAATGATTGCATAACTGTAATGAACTGGAAGTCTCAGTTGAATTCTTCAAGTATTATACTTATACTGCATATCTGAACTGGGTATTTTACTTTGGAGATACTGGGCTAAATTAGGGGAGTCTTTAAAATGTACATCTATTATATTCATTCTGCAAGAAATCAGCCAAGGCCACCAGTTGCGCCTTTTATAGGCTCTCCTTAAAATCAGTTTAGCAATTCAATTCTGGGTTTTTAAAAAGAGACCATTACTGATCAGAAGTTTTAATCTTCAAGGAGATTAAATGTTGTTGTTAGAGATTCACCAGAACAATACTGGGTCACTATTCACTTTTTATAATATATCTATCTAAGGGCTGGTCCACACTGGGGGTCGATATAAGATATGCAACTTCAGCTACGTGAATAACGTAGCTGAAGTCGAATATCTTAGATTGATTTTAAAAGGTACTTACCGCTGGTCCACACGGCAGCAGGCACGCTCCCCCGTCGACTCCGCTTACTCCTCGCGCAGAGCTGGAGTTCTGGAGTCGACGGAGAGCAGTTCTGGGATCAATTTATCGCGTCTAGACGAGACGGGATAAATCGATCGATCGCTACCCGCCGAATCGGGCGGGTAGTGTGGATGTAGCCTTAGAGTTTTATTCTGCCACCCATCGCCTTAGTATCTGAGTGCCTTCGACAGAAAACACTGGTCTACAATTTTTGAGAAGTCGTCTGCTTCAGAGATAAAATGTGCTATTTAGTATGTATTTTGATGTGCTAAATTCAAATATGACAATTAAAACAACTGATTGGCTACTGTTTCTAAGATATTTAAGTTTTTACATTTTATGTCTATGTATATTGTGTAGATAGTAGAGTTTTAATAATAAATTGTAAACCTAGGTCTTTTCATGTGTTTATGGTTTCTTTACATGATACTATTTCCCCTGTCCTGTTTATGTAACACTTTAAAAATCAGCAAAGGGGTTATATAAATAAAATTTATTATCAAACAAAAGGCAAAAAACTATTATGTACATAGTTTAGTCCTATTCAGTGTCTACTCGGCGCTTCTTGGCTTGTCTCTTGTATTCATTAAATGAAGCATCTCTTGTCACTGTCCAGCAATAGTCTGCAAGCATTGATGGGCTCCATTTGCCCTGATAGCGTTTCTCCATTGTTGCAATGTCCTGGTGAAATCGCTCGCCGTGCTCGTCGCTCACTGCTCCGCAGTTCGGTGGAAAAAAATCTAGATGAGAGTGCAAAAAATGTATCTTTAGTGACATGTTGCAACCAAGGCTTTTGTATGCCTTGAGGAGGTTTTCCCACCAACAACCTGTAGTTGTCTGCCTTGTTGTTTCCGAGAAAATTTATTGCCACTAACTGGAAGGCTTTCCATGCCTTTTTTTCCTTGCCACGCAGTGCATGGTCAAATGCATCATCTCGAAGAAGTTCACGAATCTCAGGACCAACAAAGACACCTTCCTTTATCTTAGCTTCACTTAACCTTGGAAATTTTCCACGGAGGTATTTGAAAGCTGCTTGTGTTTTGTCAATGGCCTTGACAAAGTTCTTCATCAGACCCAGCTTGATGTGTAAGGGTGGTAACAAAATCTTCCTTGATTCAACAAGTGGTGGATGCTGAACACTTTTCCTCCCAGGCTCCAATGACTGTCGGAGTGGCCAATCTTTCTTGATGTAGTGGGAATCTCTTGCACGACTCTCCCATTCGCAGAGAAAACAGCAGTACTTTGTGTATCCAGTCTGCAGACCAAGCAAGAGAGCAACAACCTTCAAATCGCCACAAAGCTGCCACTGATGTTGGTCATAGTTTATGCACCTCAAAAGTTGTTTCATGTTGTCATAGGTTTCCTTCCTATGGACTGCATGACCAACTGGAATTGATGGCAAAACATTGCTATTATGCAGTAAAACAGCTTTAAGACTCGTCTTCGATGAATCAATGAACAGTCTCCACTCATCTGGATTGTGAACGATGTTGAGGGCTGCCATCACACCGTCGATGTTGTTGCAGGCTACAAGATCACCTTCCATGAAGAAGAATGGGACAACATCCTTTTGACGGTCACGGAACATGGAAACCCTAACATCACCTGCCAGGAGATTCCACTGCTGTAGTCTGGAGCCCAAAAGCTCTGCCTTACTCTTGGGTAGTTCCAAATCCCTGACAAGGTCATTCAGTTCACCTTGTGTTATGAGGTGTGGTTCAGAGGAGGAGGATGGGAGAAAATGTGGGTCCTGTGACATTGATGGTTCAGGACCAGAAATTTCATCCTCTTCCTCGTCGGACTCAAGTGAGAATGATTCTGGTGCATCAGGAACCGGCAGTCCTTCTCCGTGGGGTACTGGGCGTATAGCTGCTGGAATGTTTGGATAATGCACAGTCCACTTTTTCTTCTTTGACACACCTTTCCCAACTGGAGGCACCATGCAGAAGTAACAATTGCTGGTATGATCTGTTGGCTCTCTCCAAATCATTGGCAATGCAAAAGGCATAGATTTTCTTTTCCTGTTCAACCACTGGCGAAGATTTGTTGCACAAGTGTTGCAGCATATGTGTGGGGCCCACCTCTTGTCCTGATCTCCAATTTTGCAGCCAAAATAAAGGTGATAGGCTTTCTTAACCATAGTGGTTATACTGCGCTTTTGTGATGCAAAAGTCACTTCACCACAAACATAGCAGAAGTTATCTGCACTGTTCACACAAGTACGAGGCATCTCTGCTCACTTTGGCTAAACAGAAATGTGTCCCTTTGCAAAATCAAACACTGACAAATAAGAGAGCACGACACTGTATGATTTCTAGAGCTGATATAGGGCAATTTGTTCAGCAGAGTGATGTAAGCTTCGTTATGATTGCATCATCCATGACTTCTAGGAATAACATGATGCAATTCATATCATGTATGACGCAATACCAGCTTCAGATTGCATCATTCATTGTTTTGCCTAAAAAGCAAGTACTGTCCAAACCCAGTCATAGATTTATTCATAGATCCAGTCAAAGATGTATTTTAGTCATTTCTGGTTTAAATTGAGATCCCTTCCCTTTATAACTCACTTATCCTCCGCCATTCCCAAGTCAAGGGTCGTATATACTGACCCAATAACATCTCTTGAAAACTAGAGCCAATCAACAATTTTAAGCATCATTTTCGTTCTCAGTGACCCAGAATTAGTAAAGTTTGACTACATTTATTTCAGAAGCATTTTTGGCTGTAGAGCAGTGAAATCAACAGGAAAGTCCCCAGCAGACTTTAGTTCATGCACCCTGTAGGACTTTAGTGTGGACAACCTGCATCAGACTACATCTCCCAAGACCTATGTATGTTCAGAGAGCAAAAGGGCAAACATTGTGGCTTTGAGTTGTGGGGAAGTGAGGTTGGGGGGGAAAGAAAGGCTGTGCTCTGGCGGCTGTTCCCAAGGACACTCAGATAGAGAAAGGTAAGATCCCTATGGGAGCCCCACACAGCAGCACCTGTGGCTATATCAATGCACAGGGTGTGCGGCACACTCTTTTCTCATTCCCATGCACCAGCTCAGCTCTACTGGCCAATGGAAACAGGGGAAGCAGGACGATGGCCTCATCCCACTTTCTTTAAGGAGTCTAGCTCTGCTCTGGGTGTTCAGATCCCCCAGTCCTTGCATGACAGAGGTGCGAGACTGGGATTGTGCCTGTCTCCCACATTGCAGAGTATAGGCACCCTCTGTGCACCCAGACAGGATAAGGCACAATCTAGTACCACATATGCCTAGGGAAAAGCTAAAAGGTGAGCTGGCAAAGAGAGCCACTTGTGACTGTTTTAGGAAACCACAGTACAGAAGGTTAAATTAGCTATAGTTGTGTGATTTTTATTTGATATTATTTGCGGTATTTTCTGATGGACACCAATCCTCCCGATTCATTTAGCTGCTGCCAGCACACGCTTTTAAATAATATCTACGTTATAAATAAATATATTCATAGGCACACAAAATATTTAATTAATTGCAACTTCCCAAACCTAGGAAAGCCTCAGTATTTTTTAAACAAATAACGAATGTTCCTAGGGAATTAAAAATGTAAACTGATATAAACCAGTGCGTAGAAGTGTGTTTTTGTCTGAGCCTAAGGTAGTCAGAGACCTGTTGCACTTATCCTTGATGGGGCAGGAAGAAAACCATGAACTTTAAGTGATTTCTCAAAGAAATCCAACAAGAACCAAAATCTCACTCTTGTGGTAATGGCTGTGTTTTAAAAAAAAATTATTTCAATCTTAAAGATTTTTGTTGGAATCTGCTAGAAGGAAAATGGAAGATTCTGATTTGGTGTCAGTGACAAAAACAACTAGGAAATCCTAACATTAATTCAACAGAAAAGAACTGCATTCTGCAACTGGCAAAATGATTCCTCTAATCAACGAAAACATGAGGCTTACCATCTGCTCAAAGCCGGAGTCCAAAGGAGGCTACGAGACATCAAAAATAAGTGGTGGCAAGAGATCCTCTGAGATCCAGAGTTTCATAGACCAGGATGACATGATAAGCTTCTTTCCAGGAACAAAAGCTATATATGGGTCAAGCTCCAAAGGCCCAACCCTTTTACGTTCCCAGGATGACTCCACACTCCTCAAGGACAATGCACCATTAAACAACGCTGAAAGGAGCACTTTGAGAGCTTACTAAACCGCAAATCCATGGTCTCTGAAGACACCATTGAGTCTATTCCACAATGGTTGGCAATGGAACACCTTGCTGATCCCCCATCTTCTGAGGAAGTCCAGTGTGCCATCACCAAGACAAAAACATTCACAAGACACCAGGCCCAGATGGCATCCTAGCTGAGGTTTTTAAAGATGGTGGAACAATGCTCCAGCACAAACTTTGCCAACTCCTCGATAAAATCTGGACCTTTGAAGAAATTCCACCTGACTTTAAGAATGTGAACATTGTTACAAAATTCAAGAAAGGGGACAAATATTTGTGTGGGAACTACAGAGGTATTGCCCTTCTCTCTAGCACAGGGAAGATCCTTGCCCGGATCCTACTAAACCGCCTTCTTCCCCTGGCTGAGGAACTCCTCCCTGAATCACAGTGTGGCTTCAGGCCATTCCGAGGCACAACTGACATGATCTTTGTGGCATGACAGATTCAGTAGAAGTGCAGAGGGCAACACCAGGAACTGTTCATGGCATTCATCAATCTAACCAAGGCCTTTGTCTCTATCAATCGTGATTCACTGAGGGCAAACAGAGAAGTGTTGTTTATCAGAACCTTCCACAACCTTCATTATTAGAAATGTAAAACAGTGAGAGAGTGTAAATGCATAATTTAAATTAGGCAACATGAAAACTGCACATGATGCAACAGTTAGGTACTTGAGTTGGCTGGGCATATTAGTTTTTGATCTTCATTAATGATTTAACAAGAGAAGTAAAGTGGAGTGATGCATTGTATACTCTAAAGAAAAAAGCATTGTTATATAGATATTGATTTATTCCACCTTTTTTGTTCTTGTGTTGGGGAGAAAAAGCCCACTGCGCAAAACCTTTTGCTCTGAGGCACTTTATTACGGAAGACTCAATGTAGCTCTATGTTACTTTATCTAGGCTCTGAGAAACCAATTAAAAGCAGAACTGGAACACAGAGCCATCACTACAACAACAATGCATCTCAACATTTTATGCAATGGCTCAGTCCTACGAATAGACTCTGAGAACATAATGTCTGTTTACATCTACTCTACGTTATCGGGAAACAGGAAGATCACTGCAAATATTTTCCATTTTGCTTCTCAGCTGTGTGTTATTGGCGATTCTATTACAAAGTGTAAAAGACAGGGGGGGAAAAAAAAAAAGAAAGAGGACAAATCAAAGGAATCAATTTCAAGAATAGCATTATGGCCTTCATCTTCTCAAGTCCTCCAATACTTCATACTGATTATAAAATTAGTCACAATTTCTTTCTTCAGATGAATAAATAAGAAGAAATGTCAAGTTCTTCTTTGAGTGATTGCTCATATGTATTCCAATTAGGTGTGCGCGCGCGGCGTGCACGATCGTCGGAAGATTTTTACCCTAGCAACACTTGGTGGGCTGGCTGGTGTCCCCTGGAGTGGCGCCGTTGCGGCACCTAACATATACCCCAGCCAGCCCAGCGCCCTCTCAGTTCCTTCTTATCGTCGTTGGAACTGTGGAGCGCAGCGTAGCTGATCTCCACCTCCCTAGGTTAGTTAGCACTCGTTTACCATTGTCAATAGTTTTAAGTACTTTTAATTAGTTGTTAATAGTTTTTTGATAGTTTTGTTTGAAGTTAGTGTAAATAGTAGTGGGAGATAAGGGGTTTCTCCCCTGTCTCCCTCCTGGTACCGGGCCAATGCCTGGCTCTCCGGGATTCAAGCCGTGCTCGGCCTGCTTGAAGCCGATGCCCACGGGGGATCCCCATGATTCCTGCCTGAAGTGCCTCGGGGAGTCCCATCTTCCAGATATGTGCCTTATCTGCAAGGCTTTCAAGCCTCGAACCAAGAAGAAGCGGGACTTTAGGTTGAAGCACCTCCCATTAGAAGCGGCACTTAGCCCGATGTCAGCCCCGCACCGCAACCCGGTACCAACTTTGGTGGCAAGTACGGCGTCAGCGGCCCTGGAGCACCCGAGTTCGAGCAAGGAGCCCTGGCACCGGACAACTCAGGCTGCGATCCCTCAGAGGCGCCGTTCGATGTTCCTGACGTTGAGAAAGCAGGGCCTGGGCCGGCACCACCCCCAGTGCCGCTGCAGCCGCAGCTGATTCAGGACCGCCCGGCCAAGTCTTCCGGCCCAGCGCCAGCACCGATGACTCCGGTACTGCAAGGTCCGTTGAACTCGGTGCCCCTGTCTAAGGCTCCCGCACCACTGACTCCGGCTCCGCAAGGTCCATTGAGTTCGGTGCCTCCGATGATGCCTGTACCGGCCCCATTGACTCCGGTACCACAGAGACCGTTGAGCTCGGGGCCGCCAGCTAAGACTCCAGTACTGATGACTCCGGTACTGCAAGGTCCGTTAAGCTTGGTGACCGCCAGCTCCCCGGTGCGCACCGAGGTAGAGCTCATGCTGCCGTCCACTCCGGACACCTTCTCGGCAGCAAGGGACCTTATTGCAATGACTGATCCGGCACCACATCAATCTCCGGTACCGCCGTTAGAGTCATCCCGTCCCGAGGCAAGCCCGCCATGCTACACCCGGAGCCGCACGCAGAGATCAGCCAACATCGATCCAGATTTCACTCTCGGCGCCGCTCGCAGTCCCGGCACTGATCCTCTTCTCAGCGCCGGTCATATTCGCAGCGCCGCTCAAGGTCGACCTCCAGGCACGGTCGGCATTACTATGACTCCCGGTACCGCTCTCAGTCCCGTGGCCGGTCGCAGCGCAGATCCCCAGATGACCGACCTCGCTACCGATTGCCAAGACGTACGCGATCCAGGTCAGGCTCCCGGTACCGAGATAGCCATCGGTACCGGTCCAGGTCCCGGCACCGATCCCTGTCGCCATGGCACAGCACGGCTCCGCGGGCTGGATTACAAGGCCACTCCGCCCCGCCTTGGCCCTCTCGCTCCGCCTCTCGGTCCTACAGGGCTGGCAGTGGCTACTGTATGGACCAGAGCCACGCGGTAGAGGGCCCTAGCCGTTGGCAAGACGACATGCAGATCCCGGCCCAGGGTCCACAGCAGTGGCCTTTCTGGACACCAATGGCATTCCATCAGTCCCATGGGGCCCCCTCCAGAGCCTCCCAATCGGCTCATTTGGAGTCCCGGGCACCGGAGGCAATGGTGTCCCGCCCTGCCCTGGAAGCCCCAGAACCGCCAGCCCAACCATCGGCCTAGGTTCCAGACCCTCAGGCCACGGGTTTGGAGGCAGCAGAGTCTCCTCAACAGGACCTACCCCAGGACCCTCTAGTACAGGGACTGTCGTCCTCCTCCCCGGATGAGGCAGTGGCAGGAGCATCATCCTAGGGCTCGCCTCCTATTGATCTCTGGGACCACCAAGACCTGCTTCGCAGATTGGCTCTCAATATGAACCTGCAGGTGGAGGAGGTAGTGGAGCTTGAGGACCCGGTGGTGGACATCCTGACAGCCAGTGCCCCCACTCGGTTAGCCCTACCGTTTGTTCGGACCATACTTAACAACACCATTTCAATTTGGCAATCTCCGGCTTCGATACCCCCCACTGCCAGGGGGGTGGAGAGAAAATACATGGTGCCCCCAAGGGGCCTTGTTAGAGGAGGGCAAAAAGGTGGCCAGAACATCATTGCAGGCCTCCTTGGACATAGCTGACTCAGCAGCCAGAACAATAGCTTCAGGAGTTGCCATGTGGCGTATCTCCTGGCTTCAGTCCAACCTCCCTCCGGAGGTGCAGTATACAATTCAGGACCTGCCCTTCGACGGGCAGGGCCTGTTTTCTGAGAAAACAGATTCGAGGCTGCAGACCCTGAAAGATGGTCACACCATCATCCGTACGCTGGGGATGCATACCCCTGCCATGCAGCGCAGGCCCTTCCAGCCCTTCGCGCAGCGCCCCTACACCGTGCCCAGGCCTAGACAGGACTTCTCAAGAAGACCACGCAGCCAGAGCGGTAGAAGGAGGCAACCAGGTCATCAGACTGGCCAAATCCAGGGCCCCCCTAAACCATCGGTGGGGCCCAAGCAAAACTTTTGAAGCGACACTCGAGGGCGGAGCACCAGTCTCAATACAGGACCCGTCCCCTCCTTTCAGAGACCGCCTTTCCCATTTCTTTCGTCCGTGGTCGAATATCACCACAGACCGGTGGAAAGCGGATACCACCTACAATTCGTCTCTCCCCCTCCCTCCTTGTCCCTCTTCAGGGACGCTTCTCACGAGCAACTCCTAATTCAGGAGGTACAAGCACTCCTCACTATAGGGGCAATAGAGGAGGCTCCAGGGGAGTTCAGGGGCAAGGGATTCTACTCCCGCTATTTCCTGATCCCCAAATCAAAAGGGGGGCTACATCCTATCCTGGACTTGCGCAGACTCAACACATTTATGGTAAAGTTGAAGTTCCACATGGTTTCCCTGAGTACTATTATCCCTTCTCTGGATCCTGGAGACTGGTACGCTGCCCTCGACATGAAGGATGCGTATTGCCATATCGCAATCTACCCACCACTCAGACGCTTCCTACGCTTTGTGGTAGACCAAAGACACTTTCAGTTCGCTGTCCTTCCCTTCGGCCTATCCACGGCACGAAGGGTGTTCATGAAGTGCATGGCCATTGTGGCGGCCGCTCTTCGTCGACGGCGAATTCAAGTGTTCCCTTACTTCGACGACTGGCTTATCCACGGCAACTCCAGCAGCCAAGTCCAGTCGCAGGTTCAGACGGCCATGAGCATGTTCAATCAGTTCGGCTTGCTCCTGAATGTAGAAAAGTCCACTTTGGAGCCAACCCAAAGGTTAGACTTCATAGGAGCAGTACTGGACTCGACTCTCACCCAGGCGTTTTTGCCAGAGGCACGCTTCCAGGCCCTCGTAACCATCATACACGGCCTTCAGAGCTTCCCAACCTCGACAGCTCAGAGCTGCCTCA
Source organism: Chelydra serpentina (assembly GCA_037349315.1). Taxonomy (NCBI): domain Eukaryota; kingdom Metazoa; phylum Chordata; order Testudines; family Chelydridae; genus Chelydra; species Chelydra serpentina. The sequence continues at coordinate 19,147,766 of JBAIAC010000001.1, forward strand.
GCCTGCTCAGTCACATGGTGTCCTGCACATTCGTGACTGCACATGCCAGATTACGCCTCCGTCCGTTCCAGGCATGGCTCTCGTCAGCATATCGTCCATGCAGAGACAGCATGGATGTGGTATTGAAGGTGCCATCGCAGGTCCTAGCCTCCCTAGACTGGTGGCTGGATCCCAAGAAGGTGCTGGAAGGGGTGCCATTCCATGCGCTACAGCCCTCCCTAGCCCTGACCACAGATGCGTCATCCCTCGGTTGTGGGGCCCACCTGAAAGATCTTCAGATACAGGGCCTGTGGTTGGCTCAGGAATTAGCCCTCCACATCAACGTCAGGGAGCTGCAGGCAGTGCGCCTTGCCTGCCAAGCTTTTTCCAAGCACCTTCAGGGTCGTTAAGTCGCAGTTCTCACGGACAACACAACGGCCATGTATTATATCAACAGGCAAGGAGGGGCACGTTTGTCCCCGCTCTGCCAAGAAGCCATACGGTTGTGGGAGTTCTGCATAGCCCACTCCATCCACCTGGTGGCCTCCTTTCTCCCAGGGGTTCAGCACACCTTGGCGGACCGCCTCAGCAGGTCCTTCCAAGCGCACGAGTGGTCCGTTCACCCCGATGTTATCCACTCTGTCTTCCGGAGGTGGGGATTTCCCCACATAGACCTGTTTGCGACTCGCGAGAACCGGAAGTGCCACGTGTTCTGCTCGCTTCAGGAAATGCTCCCCAGGCTCCCTGATGGACGCTTTTCTCCTGCCTTGGATGGACCACCTGTCCTATGCCTTTCCACCTGTACCGCTGGTCCACAGGGTCCTGCTCAAGTTACGCAGGGACAGGGCCCGCCTAATCCTGATCTCCCCAGCGTGGCCCAGGCAGCACTGGTACACCACTCTCCTAAAGCTCTCGGTGACCGCCCCAATCACTCTTCCGTTGTCGCCGGACCTGATTACTCAGGAGCACGGCAGGCTTCGTCATCCCGAACTGCAATCTCTCCACCTCACAGCGTGGCTGCTGCATGGTTGAACCAGTCTGAGTTGCATTGTTCCAGCCCAGTTCAACAAGTTTTGTTAAGTAGCAGAAAGCCCTCTACCAGGTCCACCTACTCGGCCAAGTGGAAACGTTTTTCCTGCTGGTGCGGCCTTCGGGGTATCAACCCTTCGCAGGTGCCGGTGCATACCATTCTGAACTACCTCCTGTCTCTCAAGGAGCAGGGTCTAGCGCTTTCCTCGTTGAAAGTCCACCTGGCGGCAATCTCGGCCTTTCACCCTGGCGAGAGTGGGCGCTCGATCTTTTCCAACCCCATGGTCAGCAGGTTCCTCAAGGGGTTAGAGCGATTGTATCCTTTAGTTCGCCATCCGGTCCCTACTTGGGACCTCAACCTTGTGAACCAGGCTCATGGGGGCCCCATTCGAGCCTATGGCCACCTGCTCGCTCCTGTACCTCTCCTGGAAGACTGCCTTCCTGGTAGCCATCACCTCGGCGAGGCACATATCTGAACTCAGAGTGCTCACTTCGGAACCCCCTTACACGGTGTTCCACAAGGACAAGGTACAGCTGCGACCACACCCGGCCTTCCTTCCCAAGGTAGTGTTGGCCTTTCATATTAACCAAGACATTTTTCTGCCAGTCTTCTACCCGAAGCTGCACGCCTCTCCAAGGGAGCAACAACTTCACTCCCTGGACGTCCGTAGGGCCCTCGCCTTCTACATCGCACGGAAGAAGCCCTTTCGGAAAACGACTCAACTGTTCGTTGCTGTGGCAGACCGGATGAAGGGCCTCCTGGTCTCCTCCCAACGCATCTCCTCTTGGATCACGTCGTGTATGTGGGCATGTTATGACTTGGCTGGTGTTCCCACCATGCACCTTACTGCCCACTCCACCCAAGCTCAAGCCTCGTCCTCTGCCTTCCTGGCGCATATACCTATACAGGAGATACGTAGGGCAGCAACCTGGTCATCGGTGCACACCTTTGCCACTCATTATGCCATAGTCCAGCATTCCAGAGAGGACGCTGCATTTGGTTCGGCAGTCCTGCATTCTGCGGTATCTCACTCAGACCCCACCGCCTAGGCAAGGCTTGGGAGTCACCTAATTGGAATACATATGAGCAAGCACTCGAAGAAGGAAAGACGGTTACTCACCATTGTAACTGTTGTTCTTCGAGATGTGTTGCTCATATCTATTCCAAACCCGCCCTCCATCCCCACTGTCGGAGTAGCTGGCAAGAAGGAACAGAGAGGGCGCTGGGCTGGCTGGGTATATATTAGGTGCCGCAATGGCGCCACTCCAGGGGGCGCCAGCCGGCCCACCGAGTGTTGCTAGGGTAAAAATCTTCCGACAATCGTGCACGCCGCGCACGCACACCTAATTGGAATAGATAAGAGCAACACATCTCGAAGAACAACAGTTACAACGGGTGAGTAACCGTCTTTTACTTACTCCTTGTGGTAACAACTTCTAATCAAAATATCATTTGTAACTTCTTGAAGAAACTGAAGGTATTTCAACTCTTCTTCTCTATACAAACATGAAACTGACCGTCAGCATCAATATTCCCAGATAAGATAGGGTTTTGTGTTTTATTTCCATCCTTTTTTAATGTATACAGAAGACAAACAAACTTTCAGTACTAATGAGTGTGACCTTATTTCAACAAAGGTGGCTTTCATTTTTTTACTACTGATTGCATTTTAAAGGCTTGTCTTCATTAGGAAATCTTATTGTGTTTCAATACAGCTTTGAGGAGTCAAGTTAGCAGAGTTCATGCTGATCACCATATTATCCTTGTCTACCCTGACCAGTTTGTTGTAAAGAGAGACAAACCCTAAGAGGCTTTCTTAAAATGTTAACAAAAGTTCAAAGGTGTCTAGTAAAGTAAGCCTATGTGCCAACTCAGAGCATGGACAATGCACCCTTTCCCAGGGATGCAGACAGGAAAACAGAGAGCTTTTGGGGATGTCTCTGCTCCTATATGGAGGACTTGCTGTCTGCCAATGTTCCTATTTGCAAGAATTGTAAATATGCTGGCTGCTCTGAGATATAGGCCTTTCTTTCTTTGACCATTGCTCTTCCAGGAGAGCAGTTCATGCTAGTCAGTGGTCTCCATCCCGTCCCTTTATCACTCATCCTTATCTTAGCATGGTGCTTTTTCCGGGCCATTGTCAATGTTCTCTTACTGCAATGCCAATACCACATATTTTAACATTTTAAAAAGAGGCCTTGTTTTATCTGAAGCTCTTGTTTAAGGACTGTTTTTATTGAGCAATCCTACAGATGAAAACATTTACTGAAGAACATTCCCAGAAAGTTCTTATTTGGCTGGCATTCACAGTGATTAAAGTATGTTTCTAATAAAGAATTTGGTCAAGATTTTCAGTAGTGACTATTGATTTTTGGGTGTCCCCACTTTTGGGTGCCCAACCTGAAAGACCTGGGGATTGAATTTCAGAGGCCAGGTGCTTTGCACTTTCTGAAAATCAAGCTTCTTTAAACTGTCTAAAGTTGGGCACCCAAATATTACTTTGAAAAATCTTCGCCTTTTATGTATAACCTATTTAAGAAAAATAATAGCAACAACTGGGGGTATGGTCACTGTGAGATAATCCCCCACCTACGTGACAAAAATCTGTATCTGTGTTGTCACTTCTGCTTACTGTAGTGTACCTGTTTCCTGGTAGTTAAACAAGCTCTGGTGATATGGTTTCAATTTTCTGTTAGCTTCTTACTTTAAATATTTCAACATACAATAAAAAATAATTGAAAGGGAGAACAAATAATTCACTTACTTCTCCGTGATCTCAGAGAATTAGGTGTTTGAGGCTTCATAAACCACAATTCATGTTCCTATCATTTTCAGATGAAGAGAAATAAGATTCTTTAATACCTCTGTATTCATATTTTATATTCCCAATGAAATTGACAGGGGAAAACGATTTGGTCTTGAAACACATATAAGAGCCCTCCAGTTCTGTGGCTTTTACACAGCAGCACACTGAAGCAGCAGACCGATTCATACACAGTAGATGACCCAGTGGCACATGAAGCCTCTGGGTACCAATAATCAGTATGAGCAAAGTACAGGGGAAATACACTATTTAAAGCAGAATGTGTGTATGTAGATAGAGAAACAACCATACACAACCTGATATGAAGGATACAAGCACTACAAAAAATAGAAATGGCAGGTTTCAAGAAATGGAGAACAGTTGTGGAGTTTACTAAAATAATGTCAAGACTTTTTTCCAGGAAGCATCCTAAAATACATTTCTTTTTCTATAACAGAGTGTGAGAAAAAGTGTGAGTTTTTGTATTTTTGTAATGAAGCCAATGTGTGCCTCAATTTCCCCTATGTACTGCAGTGTTACCTAGGGAGTAGAAAGGGTTGTTTGCTTTCTATAAAGGCTCAAAGACTCAGGGGTGAATGGCTTCTAGCTGTCTAGGGTTTGGGGCCCATATCAAAGGAGCTTTGGAGGAGACAATGGCAACTCTACTCAGCGGGACTTTGATATCTGGCAACCAACAACCATGGATGGCCCACCTCACTTCAAGACGTCCAGCACTGTTTGCCCATCTGGAGAACAAAGGACTGGGGGAGGTGCTGGGGATGGTAGGTAAGGGTTGGCTGTTGAGGGTTTCTGGCACACACCTGAACTAGGACAAAGAGAGATCAGAGGGACAGGGCTTTGAGCTCTGTGCTGACCAGGATGGACTATTCTGTAACTGTCTTTTCTCTGTGCTAATCAAGGACTTCCTATGCTGTGTTCCAGTCAACTAATAAACCCTACTGTTTGACAATGCTGGCTGAGTGTCCCTGCAGATACTGGCAGAAGTGCCTTGCTCCCTAAGATTACACAAATCTCCCTCAGGGGTCTGCCTCAGTTGGACTCACTGAATGGAGCTCACAATGTGAAGCAGGGGTGCTGAAGGACCAAAGGTCCAGTTTAAGGAGGTGGTGAAGGAAGAGTGAGACCCCTCATTGGTCTGGCTCACTGAAGGGGTCCTCCCAGAGACTGTTCCAAAGCTGGGGCCATAGCACCAATCCTTTGGATCCATGACAGACAGACACAAAACACTACCGAGGAAGGGAGTTGTATGGGATACATCTCTCACCGGAAGGGCTTAGCAGTTGAGAGCAGGGTTGAGTTTAAGAAGGGTGCAGGAAGGTTTTGGCAGCTGGATTAGGGATATGAAACGGCCCAAACTCCATTGCATTCCTGTGTGCTTAATGTTTCTACAGAGTGTTTCTGGGCTCCTAATCATCGGGGTGGAGGGCATCAGGAGGTCAGCAGGGCTGAGGGGCTTCAGAGAAAGGATGGTTAATAATGAGGAACGTTGGCCAGCTAGGACAAGGGAAAACTTTACTTTCAGCAGAACGGGCTTGTGCATTCTCAGAAAACGGGCAGCTGGGTCCAAGCCAAAGCATAAAGCATCTTCATCATATTGCAGGATAGATGAGACTCTGCATTTTTTATATCCCTACACTAGAACAACTGCCCACTGTGTGAAGCTGTGCTAGCTTACCATTAGAGTGGCTTTGTTTACCAGTACATCTCCACTCATCAGTCTTACCTAACCACTACATTACAAGATGCATACAATGTTATTGTCTCACGAGGATCTAGAAGCATCTACTAAAAATACCAGTCCTTGCTCTACTGGGTTAAGAAACCAAATCCAGTAAGTGTTCCTCATTTCCCAGAGCTCCGTGAGTTCCTCCCTAGCTGTGAATTCTATTTTCAACATCTTGGCAAAGAATAAGATACACTCCATTACAGATACACTGTAGATACACTTGGCTTTCAATTTGGGATCACTCTTGCGGTCTTTGAAAATCCTTAGGAACTCTTCAGAATACATGCAGTCCCCACTGCCTTTGCAATATTCAAAACTGGCCAAATGGAAAAGAAATAGGGGAAGCTCTGCAAGATGGTTTCAGACTTCTTGTTTGCTGTTCTTGTTCCCTGTCGTTTTGACATCTCAAAAGCAAAATAAATATAGGATAGAGTTTGAGATTAAGAAAACAGGACTGAGAAACAGAATTGTGCATTTTCCCATCTGATAACTAACTGTATTGGTCTAGTTTCACACACGAATATGCCTTCACACTCATTCTCTGCATAAAGAACTCAGGGTGCTGGAATATATTGAGCTATTATTTTTATATACCTCAGAGCCTAATTTGTGTTTTCCAAAGAACTCAGTTATTTTAGCTGTTTCTATTGTAACCACACACCTATTGTCATTATCTAGGCTAACATGCTAGATTCCTCAAATTTCTCACTTCTCACAATAGCTTACATATCCTGTTTAAACAAATGACACCTTATAACATGATTCAAGTTTTTGTCACTCTCCTTTAGCTATGTCCCATGAAGCCCCATTATGTTATCAATTGCTTTAAAAGCACATTACACTCGGAACCAAGTCAGCTTTTGTTTCTGAATATTGCTGCCATATATTTTCACCTCATACCAAATGGGTACAATAACCTTAACTGGATGCCACGTGGAGTAATCAGCATCAGATCTCAGATGTGCATCTTCTACAGAGCTGAAAGATTAAATGGAAAATGCTCGATAAAGATGACTGCAGTTTTAAATGATTTTCTTGGAAATGAAATCATTTAATTTTTAGCATTAATGTGCAAACAGAACAGAGAAGTACCCTTTTCTTCCAGTATTTTTCCTGCATAACTCTCGTGGCCTTACACTGTATGTTCCAGTTGATCTAAAAGATGGTCTTCCAGGTGAGATGCTCTTCATTTTGTGGGGAGGATTAGAATACCTGTACTTTGAAAGAAACGATTGACTTGATGTCTTTAAAATTTGGGGGGCAAAAGGCTAGTTTTTTTCTGTGAACCAGTCAGAATGTTTGTCAAGGAGGTTGCCACTATATGTTTTCTTCTGAGGGTCTTGAAATGTCTTCCTGCTGCAAACCACTGCATACAGGTGAGCTTGGCTATGTGGTGTAGTGGATAATTTGAGCATATTAGATCTGTAAACAGGAGTCTGAGACAATGTCTTGAATAGTCTCTCTCGCAGTTAAAACTGATGATGGAATTCTTGAGGGGGGCTTCTGAAAGGGTACAGGTGAGTGCTGTTCTTCCTGAGTCATGGAGCAGACTTTCCCATGTGGTACCAAGTACAGGTGACTCTTATCCAGCCACTGCAGTTCAGAGAACGAAACAGTTGAGACACAAATGCTGCAGCTTACCAAAGACAGGGTGTCTCTAAAGAATCCATTTCACCATAGTGTTCTGTTTAAGAATGATTAAGAGGAGGCTCACTGCTCCAGAAGGAGCTCAACATGGCCTTGGATCACAATGACTTCCAGAGCTCTGGGGACTGCAATGGAAGCAAAGCTGCTGTCCCACCCTTACACCTGGTCATGGCCTTGCCCCCAACTCCATGCCCTTTATGGAGGTTAAGGCTGGTTGTAACACTAGCTCTGGAGAGTCACTGCTCTCCCTCAGCTCAAGAGCTCCTGGTATGCTGGGCCCGGCTCAAGGAGAGGGATCGGAAGGGGGGAAAATCCTCTTCCTTCTACTTGGGCTTCTGTGTATTTCCGCTTGTGGGACTGGTGCCCCCTGGAACCAAGCTCAGAGACTCTACCAAAACAAAATCCACTGGGACTGCCTCATCCACTCTCTGCCTTATATACACATGCAGGTGTTAGCACAACTGGTCCCCAATGTTTGGATTCAAATAGGAAGACGTATGCTGTCTGATTGCTCTAAACATAAATGGTGAAATCTTGGCCCCATTGAAGTCAATGGAAGTTTTGCCAATGGCTTCAATGAGGTCAGGATTTCATCTGTCATGTGTTGCTTTCCCCTTACATAATTCAGATGCTTGCAACACACTCCATGGCATAACTCCATGAACAGAGCCAATGGGAATTTGAAGGATGTAACAAATGTAACTTTCGTGTACAGTTGTACCGAAATTAATAAAGTACTGATTTAAGTCAAAACAGGAGTTCAGGTCTGGTGGTGCAATGGGATTATTATGTTAACCTTCCACCTCTTCAGACAGACTGTATTGTCACAGATATAAAGATTTTAAGGACAGGGAACACCATCAGATCATCAAGTCTGACCTACTGTATAACACAGGCCATAGAATGTCACCCAGTTACCCTTGTGTTCAGACTAAACCATATCTTCCAGAAAGGGACCCAGCCTTGTCTCATCCAAGTTCCAGGTAAACATTTGTCATACCACAAACAAAAATTCCAAACCTGCTAAGAAAACCCGAACCTCACAATGTAGCTTGCTGAGCAATTTCTGCTCAAGACAGAGACAGGGACTGGTAGTAGAATAGTAGGGGGCTTGCAGGTCAGAAGTGAGGTCCTTTAGCAGAGTCTGGTGTGGAAGATTTCACAGCACCTACCCACAGTGACATAAATCTCTGCATGCTATGGTAATTGACAGTTAACAAACACGTAGACAGATTAAGCAAATTCTATTTGTCTTAATTTCTTCCTGAAATAATGAAATTACTGTCTGGTGAATGGCACAACTAGTTGAAAGACTGTATTCAAAGAGTAATCATCAATGGTTCCAGCTGTGAGAACATATCAAATGGGTCCCATAGGAGTCGATCTTGGGTCCAGAACTGTTCAATATTTTCCTTAATGACTTGGATGAAGGCGTGGAGAGTATACTTTTAAGATTTATGGCCAACACTAAGCTGGGCGCAATCACTTTGGAGGACAGGGTTAGCATTCAAAATGATCTTGATCAAATTGGAGAATTGGTCTGAAATCAATAAGATGAAATTCAATAAAGACTATTGCAAAGTACTACATTTAAGAAGGAAAAATCAAATGCTCAGATATAAAATGGGAAATAACTGGCTAGGAAGTAGTAATGCTGAAAAGGACTTGGGGATTGTAGTAGATCACACACTGAATATGAGTCAATAGTGTGATGCTGTGACAAAAAGGGCAAATGTCATTTTTGGATGAATTAAAAGGAATGTTGTATGTAAGAGAAGGGAGGTAGTTGTCCCGGTCTATTCAGCAATGGTGAGCCACAAGTACAGTGTCCAGTTTTGGGCATCAAAGGATGTGAACAAATTGGGGAGAGCTCATAAGAGAGCAATAAAAATGATCAGAAGTTTAGAAAACATGACCTATAAGGAAAGATTGAAAGAATTGGGCATATTTAGTCTAGAGAAGAGAAGGCTATGATTGGACAAAACAATCTTCACATATGTAAAGGTTGTTATAAAGAAGATGGTGATCAATTGTTCTCCATGTCTACCGAGGGTAGGATGAGAAGTAACCAGCTTAGTTTCTAGCAAGGGAGATTCAAGTTAAATATTAGGGTTGAAAATTTTTAACTGATCACTTTGCATTGATCCTTGGGGCTGATGGGTCAATATCAGAGTTGGAAAACAAAAATGAAGTGCCATTACATGTTAAAGAAGCATTTGAAATAATTCACTTGTAAAAAATTAACGATGTACTTTCCATCACTGCTTTGAGGAAGGAGTAGTTTTGTAAGAATACATTTTCATAAGAACTAAATGTCAGTCATTTCTATAGCATGCACACAAAAAATACAATAGCTTTTTATTGTATCATACTTTATAGAATCATAGAAATGTAGGGCTGGAAGGGACCTCAAGTGCTGAGGTAGCATTACACAGACCTAGAGGATCCCTCACACATATTTCTCTACTTTGTTCTTAAAATCCTCGAGTGTCGGGAATTCTACAACCTTCTTAGGTAACCTGTTCCAGGGAATTCTACAACCTTCTTAGGTAACCTGTTCCAGGGCTTAAGTATCTTTCCTGGGCTGTACATTAGATACCTTGGCTCAAATGAGCAAATGTGTGTTTCAGGAAGACCTATTTTGGCAGTGGTGAGGCCAAGTAAGGATAAGAACAGTGAGATGAGTAGGTTGCAGTAGACATAAGCTGTAGCTATCATCAAAAATGACTAAGGCAGTGTATTACAGCTTGTGTCAAACCTTCAATCATGGTAGTTTAGTTTTATTCAGCATGAGAGTAGCAAAGGGACTTTGAGGTTGTTGTTTTTTAGTTTGTTCCCCAAACTTAAATCAAATATTATCCCTGATTTAATAACCGTGTTAAACAATAATAATAAAGTTGTTTGGTTAAAACATAAAAAAGCCATAGATAATAAAACTGCATTTACTACTGCACTACATGCCTTTCAGGCTACAGCCATCTGAGAGAAAGCTTGTGTCTCCTTTTCATGCACTTCAATGCCATCTTAATGCAAATGTACTCAGATAACAGCTGGCAAGGAATATGCTTACCTTCTGCTGTCCCGTGGAAACACTCCTGCAGTTAAATTTGGGGGCAGAAACTATCCGTACAAGTTCCTTCTTGTATTTTTCAACCGCTTTGACAAGTCTCTTTTTTTTGCTGATCCCTGTCTGTACATGTGAGAATGCAAAAGGAACTGTTACAAGGCTAAGCAATGGTCAAGTGATAGAATATTAGTATTTGCCCCCAGGTGATATCTCCTTCTCTTGACACCCACTTACCTAAAGAGATGGCAACTCCCCTGTCTTTGAAGGGTGACATCTGCAAGTTCACTCAGTCACTCCCCAGAGCTCACAAAAAACCCACACACCTTTGTATTTGGGGTGAAATTCAGCCCAGAGCCTTGCATGAACCATCTACACTGGGGAGATTTTGTCACTGGACAGTGAATAGAAACTGCACTCTCTAGTCTCCTTCTCCACTCAGTCCAAAGTGGTCAAAGGACAAGGGCTTGGAGAAATGGATGGAACAGAGTTAAGCCAAAACCGAGTGCTTTGAAAATCCCACCCTTAAAGCCCATATATTAGAAGGAATTGGGAATCAAATGAACATTGAAGTCAGTGGGAGCAGATTTAAGCCTTCACTGAGAACTGTTGAAAATCCCATCGTTAATGTGATCTGGTCTTTTTAGCTTTTCAAAACTATCAGCGGACACAATAATTAATCACCAAAGGTCTGATTCAACTCCCATTGAATGAAAGTCTCTCCACTGATTTAAATGGGAGGTGGTTATGGTCCAAAGTACAGCAAACAACTTCCAGATACTTTGTATATCAACACTGCTCCTCGGCAACCTGTTATGATGACCATTCGGGAGCTTAATGTGAGGTGATACATTACTAGCTGAAACACAAACGTGTTTGTCAATAGTTGCAGTCCAAGGTTTGCAGTCTCTTTGAGGATCACAGGTGACAATGGTTTCAGATATCTATGGAATCAAACAGACGTACATGCCATGTCAATTTTTGAATTAATACCTACCTGATGTGCTACTTCTGTCATTTATTTGTAGGGTTGGCAGAATTTGATATTCGTTTATAATTTTGATGGCTAATAATGTTTATTTTTAAGCATTTTTTCAATTGTTATCTTTTAAAATTTTCATGGTGGCAGATCATTATAGGTTTTAAGCATTTTTTTAGTTTTTTAGTCAATCTAAATTTTCACAGTTAGTGACAACAGACATTGAGATTCTAAAAGATAAATCTTTATAACGGTTAAACACAAATTGTCACCATAAGTCAAAATATTCAAAGTAAATAGCCTTCAATCAAACTCAGTTTCTCAAGCAGCCTTTTTCTTGGCCTATTTGTAAATTTCAGTCATCATCAATGGAAATATTTTTTCACTGGTTTGTGTGTGCATGGTGAAATCCACATGTACCAGTAAAAATGTAGTCCTTCCTAGTTTATTTATTTTTAAGGGGGAAATAAGGAAAATTCCCCCCTCTAAACCATTGTCAGTTCCTCTGCTCTAAACAGTCAATAATTTCCAGCCCTAGGAAATGTTTTCTCCTTCCTTAAATCTTTTTCTGCCGGTTATATTATCATTTCCTGCGAAGCTAGGCAATTGTTTGTCTTTCACATGAGTGCTCTCTCTCACACACACACCCTTTCATTTCCCACTAGAAATGTTGGAAACAAAGAACATCTGCCTGTATTACAGACCCTTGTCCTTTGGTGTAGTGAAAGGTTGAAGGGGAAGGTACATGTAGCAGGAGCAGGAAGTTGTTTTTCCAAAGTTTTAATTGTTTAAATACTTAATTCGCTGGAGACATTTTTCCAGTCACAAACCACTTGCATTTAAAATTATGTTCATTAGCATTTAATTCAGTATGGTCTCAGCATTGTGCATTAACATTTGGCTGTGAATGCCCACCAGTGGAAAGTCATGACTGCCAGCACCGCAGCTTTAAGTAAGCTTAATGGATTTATTTGATTATCCATAACCCTGTTTTCTTATTAGTGTGAAACTTAATTAATAAAAGCAGGGGGCATATGTGGGGCAGCCTGTTTTTCCTGTCACCAGTTCACTGCTCTTTTGGGAGCACATCAGGAGAGCTCTGTTACAGTTTATGAAAACAAGCACACAACTTACGCTACAACAGCTTACTTTGCACCTTAAAAGTACAAAAGCAAAGACATCTTGAGTTCAAAATGCCACAGACCATTAAGCCCTTTTCTCCTTATGCCTTGAATGTAAGACCTATTTATGTAGCTATCTATAGCAACCATCTGCTTACCTTGCATCTTTTTGCCTACTTTATCTCTGTAGCTACTCTATCAAGTTACCTTCCTACTAAATCTACATTGAGGGAGAAATCCTGATCCTATGACATCAATGACAAAATTCCCATTGACTTCAGTGGAACCAGGATTTCACCTCAAATGTGTCTTCCATGTGGCATCTGAGCATTGTTTTTTAGTTTTCTAAATGAAAGGGATATATTTGAATGAGTTGTGATATGTAACAAAACTCAGTCTCTTTATAACGTTATTTATATTACAGTAACACTTAGGGCCTCTAACCAACATTGTGATAAGTGCTTCACAAACCCACAATAAGAGACAGATCTTGCCCTGAAGAGTTTACAATCTAAAAGAGAAATAACATACAAAAATCAGAAACACACAGAGGTGAAGTGACTCTCCCAGGTCATGTAATAGGTTTGTGGCAGGAACAGAACTCACATTTCCTGACTGTGACTAGACTAAACTGCCTGCACATTATAATTAAAATAAAAATTATATAATGGGGACTAATTGTGCTGGTTGCTGTGCAAACACAGATAAAAGATCAAGATATTAAACTCTGAATGATAGTTACTGAACATTTGATACTTTTCCCAATAAGTTTTATAATCCTTTTGCTTTCCATTGATCTGAATAGGATTTAGCATTCTCACCATGTTCTTAATAGGATGATGCTATGATCTCATGTCCTTGCAAGACTGGAAGCCAGGTTACGAGGCTGAAGGGAAGAACTGATTTAACCAATTTTAACTATTGTTCATAGCTATCACTTTTTTCAATGTACCAAAAGCCCTTCAGCCACTTTAAAGAGCCACTCTCAGCCAGTCTATGCCCAAAATGATACCTATCACCAAATTGCCTTTTGGATTCTAAATATCTAACTGCTTTTTTTAAAAAATCAACTATTTCTTCTACAAAAAAACAGAAATATTACTTTCTGTATGCAACCCTTCTGCCAGGACGAGTTGATAGCAGCAAGGGCCGGGTTCAGTACATAGGGGTTCCCGCTAAACAACGCAATGCAAAACCGGCTTGAGCCCCCACCCAGTGACCAGGGAAAATCTTACACACACCCCTAGGCACCTCAAAGAGGCAATACTTCCCCTCTCGCAAGCACAGAGCCTCAGTATAGCAGAAAATCTTTAATAACAGGAGGTAAACGACATCAGCATTAAACTGGGAAAACACCACAACTAGGATTTCTAAACCAAACTGTGAGCAAAGACCCACCCCAGCAAATTGGGCCATGTCCTTTCCCTTTTGCTCTTGAGTCCAGCAACCCAAAAATCAACCAAAGTCCCAAAAGTCCAACAACCCAAAAGTCCAGCCCCAGAGTTCAAAAGTTCATCTGCAGAGTGTTACACTCCCACCCCCAGTCTGGGTGGAAATGGGGAGGGGAGAGGTAAGGGGCACCGTACGTGGCTTGAAGCTGACTGCCCCGCCCCTTCGTGGGGCTTCGCTCTGCTCTGCCAGCCATCCCACAAGCCACTCCGCTCCGCCAGCTGTCCCGCAAACTGCTCCCCACCGCCAGCAGCTCCACTCCATCAACTGTCCTGCAAGCTGCTCCGGCTGTCCCGCGAACCGCTCCACTCTGCCAGCAGCTCTGCTCCACCAGCCGTCTCGCCAACTGCTCCGCCAGCCGCTCAGCAATATATCTTCACTCTCCCCCACTACTTAACACAGTGCTCAGTGATTTCAGCTCATAATAATTTTAGCTCTTTAGTGATTTCAGCTTGTAGTAAAGGGAGCCTTAGTGCTCATTTGCACCATTAGCCCAAAGTGATTTCAACTCAACAGCCTGTAACCAGACTCCAAATGAACTCAACATTAGCTCAGATATTCATTAGTGGAGAAGATGCAATTGGTGTTTAAGGCCCTCATAAGATACCCACACCACCAGGTACTAATACCTGTCCCCAGCATCTCTCAATTCACTGGGTTTTGGAACCCATGTCCCTTGCCTAGAGAGTGCTGCTTTGTTGATGGCGAGTCCCTCCATCATGACAAAAGGTCAAGTACAGTTCCACTGTCCTTGATTCACATAATCAGTATAACAACAGTTTATTCTTCCTGCCCCAATAATAAAAATTCCTGCCCCAATAACAGAAAAACTGGGGATCTTACAGCAGCCCAAAGTGACCATTTGGGCTGCCATGGGCTCATGCTAGGCGAGGTGGGTGTCCCTATGTAAATGAGGTCAGCCCCTGAAGTTCTTTTCCACAACTCACCACCAGATGTCAGGGTGGAGCTCATCCTGACTCTGCTTACATCTAGGACCTACTTTAGAAAGTTTTTAACACTTCTGCTTATTCAGCGGCAGCACTTAATGCTGAGTTCAATGATGCTTTAACAAGTCATTGACCCACTCCTGCAGTAAGCTGGTGGTACTTTGGCCAGGTGTAACTCCTTGGCTCTGACACACTACTACAGAGATGCACTGCGACTTCTCTCACTTCAAAGCAATGTCTGATATCAAAAGATGCCAATCAGGAAAATCTCCTGGGCTGGCTTTTCTAGCCATTTCCAGCCCTCTTCCCCAACAGTCAGACTGTTTTTTCCAGCCAGCAAGGATGCTGCTTACACACCTCACCCACACAAAGTCATCTGTTAAATGGGGATAAGATTTCCTTCCCCCACACTCTTTGGATCATGTCTCTTTAGGCAGTAAACCCTCTGAGATTGCCTCTGCCGATGTATAGGTGCAGCACCTAGCACAATGGGGCTCTCATCTCAGCTGGAGCGTCTAGGCATTACTGTGAAACTTGCAGGGAAAAGAATCAGTTGAGTTGATTAATCTATCATAGATATTTGAATATAATCGAGTACACTAAACTCATACATGTGACTGTAATCTCACTTACTTCATTAGAACTCTTTGTCTTTGGTACACATGCACAACGGTTTTCATAACTCATAAAATTAAAGAATTATTAAAACACCTGCACTACAGATTTTATAGAGCATTAATGGGTGTGTGTGTGTGTGTATGAACAAGTTAATTCTCACAGATTGCTGAATAATCCATCAAATTTTCCTAGATTTATGGTGACTAATACTCCTACATCCTACAGGGAAAAGGCTCTATTTATGTAATTGATGAATATAGATTACTCACATAGGCTGCAGCTCTCTTGTGGAAAGATAATTGCAATTTTGTATTTATTTGAAATATTTCCTTTTAACTGTTTAAGTCAGAGCTAACAGACTGAACTCGGCCCTTGTTGCTCCACTGGCACCTAGAAGCGTAGTTATATATATATACATATATATATACACACACACACACACACACAGACTTTAGACCAGTTTAACTCCATTGGGCCAGAGCATCAGCTGGCGTAAACTGGCATAACGCCATCAAGATTCAGTAATTCAGTGAAGTCAAGTTGAGCTATGTCAATTTATACCAAATAAGGATCTGGCCCCCTGATTTCAGTGAAGTCACTCCAGATCTACACTGCACTGAAAGCAGAACCAGGCCCACTGTGTGTAATGATAAACAATGTTAATTTTTCTTGAAGAATTTGTTTTTACTCTGACACTTCTTTTGACACCATAATTCTTATTTGCCATTAACACATGATTATTATACCCCATTATTTCCAGAGGAAGGTGTAGGATGTTTGGCTTTCTCCAAGGTAGCTCTCAAACGTAGTTTCTGACGTGGTCTTGAAAGGAGTGCACCCAATGCCCTTTCCCCAGAGTGAGTGCACCACCTTTGTAGCAAACCTGGTTTCCTCTGATTCTGATGGTGGGGAACCCAAAATTCCCGCTGAGCAGTCATTTTCAGCACAGCAGCCACACCATTGGGACGGCCATGAAATCACGTGTGTTTTCAGAAGTCATGCCATGTCCATGGCTTTTGAAAGTACTTCTGCTTCCTTTTATCTGCAACAGCGATGCTTATTCGTGAGACGACAGATGAACCATGTCTCACATTCTGCTAGACCCTGACGTGACTGCAGCAGATGCTTCTACTTCTCAGCCATGAGGCTGATAGACCCTTCCCCCTATCCTTTGAGGAGAATTGAGTGCTGGGCACTTGCTTCTCTGTTCTAATAGCAAGAGCAACAATCTCACCAATATGACGAAGACTTGGACCCAGCCATGTGTTGTGTAGCTAAGATAGCGCAGAGATCTTCCCAGTGCCACTATCCTTCTCCCTGCAACATTTGCCATAAGACTGCATAATCTCAACAGAAGTTTTGAATGGTGGCCATTACTAGATTGATGCGTACAAGCCTCATTATTTGACCTGAGTTAGTTATCAGTCCATAGCCAATACAAGAGACCACCCTTATTAGTCTTGCTCCTATCTTAGAGACCAACCCACAGCATCTCCACATGTATTGGGTACAGTTTTATTTTTTTTACCCACCCACCCACCAATGAAGCAGGTTGCTGATGACCTGTTTCATTATGTGTGAAACTGGTGGCGTTCAGCATAAGAATCCCATTATTAAAGATGCAGCATTAAAACCTATAGTCCTGCCAATGCACTAACTACTATGAAGTCGCTTCAAGACTTTCCCTGATCAAAGGGTAAAATATTCTGGTTGAGAATCAGATACTTGCTTCCCAGCCCCAGTACGAAAGTATTAAACACTACAACACAAGCATACCTTGAGCCCAATAGCCCTAGGATCAAAGGGTCTCATGATCTAAGACAATCTGTAAACCACTGTTTAAAAAATACTGGAACTACCCAAAGATGGCAAGACTTTTTTTCATATATAAAATATGCCTAAAAATATTTGGTTTGACCTTCACAAGTTTGCCAGGTGAAAACGTTTAGGTCTATTTTTGTTCACTCATATTTCTTAGCAAGGGCTGTTACTGTATATTGGAAAATTATGTATGACACTGGTTTTCTTCTGCACTATTAAGTTATGTATTAAGGTCCCTACTGTACATAACCATTTCCCTTTTTGTTGGCAGGCTTAGACTGTATAACAACATAAATAAGTCAGAAAAGCCATAACAAGCTTGTGCTGAAACTATATTAAAATCTGATGTACCGGAAAATGCATGAACACTATATTTTGTATGCCATTCTATTCATATTTTATGTTCTAAAATTATGACAAACAAAAAGCACAGACAGTAATGCAGGGTTCTGGTACTATCAAATTTCAATGGTGGCAAATATGCATAAAACAGAGTCCTTATTTAGGAACACGCGCTAGTACACTGTCATTGGTGCACTATGCTGAGGCTGCATCTAATTCAAGTTCTTAACCAGATTCAAAGGCCCATAAGAAGACTGTTTCAACACAGTGTGTGGGAATGAGTTCCCCTTCTTGAAGTACATTCAGCTAATTCTCACCATACTGCTAGCTACTCTAGAGTACGTGGCTATGTAAATGTGAACACAGTAAAGGCAAATGACTGTAAGGAGGAAAAAAGCATTTTAAAATCCAAGGTCTATCTGAAGGCTTCCAGGGGAAAGTCCTACAAACTGGACGTTTTAGCACCTGCCCTGCCCTCCCTTAATCAGTGAAAGTATAAACATCTTGTAAAACAATGCATTTTCAGACCGTCATCAAAGGAGCTAACTAGTTACAAGATAGATGTCTGTGGTGTATTTATTCTTCATTAAAAGAAACAAAGGATTGGCATACAGTATTTGTGCCATTGTCTCAGAATCTGGATTTAAATCCAATCTCAGCAGCTGTTTGGGATCGCTATTGAATGACCTGAATTTTCTTCTTGCAGGCCAAATGCATGACCTGTATTTACAGGAGCTTTCCAAATGCATGACCTGTATTACAGGAGCATGTGGATTAAGACAAGGTAAGAAATCATGAAGAATGATTGTTGTGATACCAGAGTCTGTGTTTATCAAAGCCCTTACCCATTATGTAACCTGCATGGATTTAAAGGAACGCCATACTTGTTAAACAGTAACATCATTAATAGGGGTAAAGTTTTCTCAATGTTTTAAATGAAAAGAAGAACACACTCTAATCTTCTACTAGGGAGAAAATTAGCTGTGTCCTCATATCACTCTAATAGCCTGGCAAAACATCCCCTATTTATTCAGTACTTTTCAAAATGCAAATGCTAAACAGAGGCCTATTTTTGTAGCCATTAAGTCATTGTATACTGCAGGAATGATTTGCACATCAATCCCATTAGCTGTGATTGTAGTTCCATTGTGTTAGTGCCCTATTTAAAGCTTTAGGAGGAAATAAATAAGT
The DNA here is from genome assembly GCA_037349315.1 of Chelydra serpentina. Taxonomy (NCBI): domain Eukaryota; kingdom Metazoa; phylum Chordata; order Testudines; family Chelydridae; genus Chelydra; species Chelydra serpentina. Next base: position 19,166,504 of record JBAIAC010000001.1, read on the forward strand.
ACATCAGTTCCCATGGGTCACTTCACTTTGACTTCTTACCTGTGGATATGACTCTCTTGATATATTGTGATATTGTCCATTGGTGCTTACAAATCTTTATGGCACAGGAAACAGTCATTTCTGGGGTTCACCTGTCAGAAAGAGGACTGGCTGGGCGTCCAGCGCCTTTCGGTAAAGGTAAGTATTAAAGAACAATGGCCATTTACATCTGCCTACTACATTATTGATAAATAAAAGGCAAAGATACCTTGGGGCCAGCTTGCAAATATAGCCTCCCACTGACTTCAGCTTCAGTGGTGGATGCTCAGAACCTCTGAAAAATCAGACCCATTTCTACACATTTAGGGCAACACTAACCTCAGTGCATAGATCCTGCAATGGGCTCTCCACACCACTTTAACCCTACTGTGTTGTGCAAGGGGGACAGGAGGACATGGGTGGATCACATGGGGATATGAACCTTCTGCCCAGTTGGATCACAGATCTGTGGGGAACCCTGAGGGCTGAACACAGAAAGATGGTGCCAGAGAATTAGCTGTTTTGTGGATCGTTTGTTTTTTCCCCTTTCCCCGCCATCCCTGAATGGAGAAGCAGCGCTAGGGGCATAGAAGCCATTGAGCCATTTGCCTGGAGAAGCCTCCACAGAGAGCTCTGTAGGCCAGGATGGAGGGAGGATGCCTCTATCACTTCCCCCTGTGCAATTCACAGTGCCCATCTCAGTTACTTGGGCTGGAAATTGGAGAAATGGATCTCTTCCATCTCTGCTGTGATCCTATTGTAACCCATGACTCAGTGTATGTTACGTGTCCCTCTCTGTGCTTGATCCACAGAGAATATGAATCGAGTACAGCTCCCACCTAGAAGACCTAGTGCTCTACCTCAAGCTATAAGCTATTAGCTCTGGAGATCACAGGTTCACTCCCTGGTGACAACCAAGATGACTTTTGTTATATTTTTAGCACATCAGTGCATCTTGGTTAGCCTTGTTATTGAGTTTAATTAAATGGGGCACCAGTGAGGTCGAGTTTCTTTTGACTTCAATCACCAGCTCAGAAGAGACAGTCACAATTAATACTTTTAGACTAAGGGAAACACGTTGGGGTAGATTTCCAGGGTAATCCACAAATTTTTGTCCAGTGGATTTTCTTACAATACTGGGAGCTTTGCAGCTAGACCCCTGTGTAACACTTCAAGAATGCTCTGCTTTGAGATTTAAGTTATGGACACACTGGCAAGTTAAGGCAGAGTTGTTCATTTCCTTGTATTACAGAAGTAAGTGTAAGAGGTGAACTATCTACCCAGAGAAGTACGTCTTTGGTCACCTATCCCTTTAATGGGAAGATAAGAGGGACAAAAACAAGTGCCACTTAAGGAGAGATTTTCTTCTGATGACAAAAATGCTCTTTGGAGAGCATTTCAGCGTTCCTCTGATCAATAGACAATGGAAGGAGATGTAGCCCTGGTATATGAGGGAGAGAATATTGGTGTCTTGAGAGAAAAATCAAATGACTTTTCTTGTTCCTACATTCTTCCAGCAGCATTTTTAAAGCAGCGCTCTTCCCAAGTAAGGAACAGAAGCTGTGAAGTAGATTAGAGTCGTTAGCCAGTTCCAGCTGGGCTGTGCTGGGGTAGGACACAAGGAGCCTTCCCATACAACCTTGGGCAGTGCACATAATGATGAGGTGAAACCCGGTGCACCTCTGTGCATAGGGAACTGCAAGGACTGATCCCTCCAACTCCTGGGGAGGTGGGTTGTGGGGAAGGTGCATAGTGACCCAATATGGATGTGGAGGTTCTTCAAAGCAGAAAATCTTGCCAGTGGAAATGTCAGTTCAGTTATATGGAGAATACCAGCCAAAACCCAAGAAAAAGATTTTACAGCATTGGACAATATTTATATACATTGGCATTTCCTAGAGGGTCAGAGATATTAAATCTAACTATGATCGTGTGATTCAGGCACAGGATTAGACTCTGGAATTCTGTGTTCAGTTCCCCTGCTCTGCCTTATACTCCTTGTGTGATCCTGGGCAAGTCACTTAAACTCTCTGTGCCTCCGTTCCCCATCTGTAAAATGGAGATAATGCTTCCTTGATCCCATCCTCTGCTTACCTTTCTATGTAGACTGTATGATCTTTAGGACAGGTATTGGGTCTTCATTCATGTATGTTCAGTGCCTAGTACAAATGGATTGCAGTGGGGCCTCTAGGTATATTGTAATGCAAACAGTACATAGCATAATACTGTATATCTATATAAAACGAATACACCTATTATAGAAATGTAGGTACTGTTCTATCCATATACATCACTTTATCTTAAACATTCCCTATCGTATGTGTCATAGGTAGTTGAATACATTCTGTCCTCTCCTCTTGATATTTCTGAAGCAATGAGGTTTGTGTGTCTGTATATGTTTTTTCCCTAAAAACTAAGCTTACAGTGGGACTTCAACATTTGCTCCATTACTGTAGAACTAGTTTCATAAAATGGTTAACATAAAAAACATAAAAAGAACAAAATAAATGAAATGCACAGAAGAAATATTAACATGGTTAATTAGGAGGAGTTATTCCACACCCCCCCCATAAGAATTAAAATCTAATTTTTCTGCTGTTATGACCCTTAAATTGTCCTCTTGTGTTTGTGTTGAAGCACACATGTAATCTGCTAGTCTGAGCCCGCTAAAGATGTAGTGTCCATCTGTGTTCTAGGGTGAACGTAGCTGTAATATCTATGCTCTACCATAGCCTTAGCCATGAGTTTCTTTGCTTTCGAGTTTGTTATACTCTGTGATGTCCTAGTTTAGGTATCTAAATAATCATAATATGGAGCTATGATTCCACTGTGGAAAATAGAAACTTTCCATTTTTCATTTTGTTTTATTTGATAAGATATTGCACCTCTCTGTATAAAGGAAGTACATGTTACTAGCTATACAGCCATCCCATAGAAAAGCAAAGGAATGCCTCACAGGGGTGGGGAATGAAGGAACCTGTCCGCATGCCAAAGGGATACTGTGCCCATGGGATGGGGATGAATTTACTGCTCTCCATGTGCCACCAGGCTCTTTACCTTTTGGGAGATAAAGGATTTCCCTACACACCCAACTCCAACGATACTTCATGTTTCAGCCAACAGGTGGCATTAGGATCTAGTGCAATGCTCCTCTGCTTTAATGATATCACTAAATAATCACAGCCTGCGCTTACCCAGATGTTCTTTGCCGCTTCATGAGCAGTACAACGTTGTCTGCCTTATGGCCAGTGTTGATTAGCAAGGAATACAAAAGGCTGGTGAATATCAGTTCTATGTATATGAACTAGAATTTCTGGGTTGTGATGGGAAAATAAAGCAAGAGATTTATATCCCAAATAAACAGTCAGTACTAAATTCCAGGGCCTGAGATTTAGCCCATATCTGCACACACGTGCATCGCACAGTAGACGCGGTTACTTTGTTATCTTGACCACACGTGGAATGATGCAAACTTTAGTTATACATGTGCCTTTTCAAAACAGCGCCAGCATAGCACAACAAAATGGGATTATCCAAGACAAATATTTCTAAACCAAACAAATGAAGCCAGACGTATTTGGGAAGGAAAACAAAACCATACTCACATTTAATGCTAGTATGCAAACTCTTTGGTACAGATGAATCAACAGCAGCTGGATTAACAGAAAAATAAGCATGTTTATCTATGATCTCAATATTTCACTTACAAATCACAGTAGAGAGCACTGGACTAAAACTGATAGGGATGAACACTGGGGGTCTGATCCGCCAAGCATTGGATTCACTGGGAACTTTGGGTACTTGGTGCTGAGGTTTATAATATGAAAGATATTCATATTTAATTTTGTTTACAACAAACTAAAATCTATTATTTTTCTAATCACCTGCACAGTTCTTCCTCTTTGTTCTTAGCCATTATTGAGCCACGTCCTAAAATAGTCTAACATGGTGTAGCTACACTGAAGTCAATGGAGTTCTGCTGTTTTACACCAACTGAGTTTCTGGCCTGTAACTTCTGGATGAGAGACATGAGGGGTGGGGCAGCCATTCAGCTGACTGAATGGCTGCCTCTCACAGGCAGTGGGCTGGTGCCTGTCATTATTCCAGCTGTGCAAAATATTTGGAACACGACTCCAAACTGGACCAAACTCACCTCCTTCCAGATGTTGTTACAAACCTAAAATCTCATGTCGGATTCATGGGGATTATAGAATCAAACAGTCCTTGGCCAAGTTGAGCTGAGTTAGGGTTGATTTATGGTTTCACATGGAAATATCTTGGGCTGAGTTTTGCTTGGGAGTTTTCCGAGAAGCTAAGGGTTGGAAACCCACACAAAGCAAAACCTGCAAAATAATTCACACGAAAGCCTGCCTCCTGAGATTGCCATTTTTCTCGTAGCTCAAACCATCTTGACAAGACACTGTCAGCCGGGGGTCTAGCCAGATTGTGACATCTATCGTAAATGTATACTGAGTATTGTTACATGAGTGAAACGGGTGCGAAAACTCCTCTCTAAGCAGCTGTGGCGTCCATGTGGTAACAAGCCTGAGACACTACGTCTGTGCTGCAGCTACGTCTGATTCTGTGCACTAAAAATAACAGCGTGGTCATGGTGGCACAGTTGGTTGCTCAGGTTAGCGCCCAAGTACAATCCCACCCAATCCCTTACGTACATACTTGGGCTCTCAAGCCATTGCCTGTACTGTCATGACCATGCTACTATTTTAGCACACTAACCTGAGCAGAGATAACATGTGTATGTCTATCTGAGCTGGGAATCACCCCTCCCAACTGCAGTACATGTATCCTCAGATGGAAACAGTTTGAACCAAACCAGATCCAAACATGAGAAACTCATTACCAGATCTGGATCTGTATTTTGTGGGTTGGGCCTCTCTCTACTTATAATACCCTGAAGGGTAATAACAGGTAACACAAAATTAAAGAATCCTGTGACAGCAGCACCCTACTCCTTTCTACGGTATTAGTCAGGAAAAATTAAACTGAAGCTAGCCCAGGTGTTTGGAAAAAGCATCCATTGATACCATTGTAACCATTGTTACCATTCAGGGGTAACTTTGGGACAAGATACAAGATGATGGGGAGATTCACTTGTTCCTAGGCTCAAGAAGAGGCCACCCTAGCAGCAAAAGTTAATTTATTATAATTTATTTTAGCAATTAGTAGTTACTCCTTTTTTTGTTAATTCAAGTTTTATTTTGTAAGGCTAAACCAGAAGAGACCCCCATGAGGAGGACAAGTAACCTCCAGCAGCCAACAAGGAATTCCTAATATAAATCCTATTACTCTTCTCCTTATGCATGCAACTGTAGCCTCATCTATAGCATATTTATTAATACATACACTACACAATAAGCACTTAACACTACACATATGTGGAGGCATCCCTCCCCCAAATGGTAAATAAACCCCTATCAGCTGGTTTTAACAATTACTTGAACAAGTCCCAAGAAAAAGCTGGGGGGGGGAGGGGGTGTTGCTCCGACTCTCTTCCCTTGATGGCTAACAGGTTAGCCATCAAGAGGTGTTTACTCTCTCGGGACCCACCGAGCAACTAAGCTGGTGGTACAGATCAGGGCGCAGCCATGGAGAGCTGTGAAACTAAGATAAGGTAGCACGGACCTGTGCAGGTTCTGAACTACTGCAGTATAAAACTCCAATGGTGAACTCTTACTCTGTAGTAACTGTGGTCTGGAACCAATGGCAGCATCCCATTGTAAGGGCACCCTTTGGTACACTGGTGTCATCTTCAGAGCAGTACGATCTCATCCCCAGATGGCAGTATACCGAATTTGGGGAAGACAAGTACCTCAATAGTACAACAAAATTCAAAGCTATATGCTTATAAGGGAGGAAGAATGGACCCCAGAGGAGCCACGTGATTAAATACTCTGGGCCCTGGTCTACACTACGAGTTTCGGTCGAATTTATTAGCATTATATCGATTGATCCGTGCACCCGTCCACACGACGGAGCCCTTAACATCGACTTCTAGGGCTCTTAAAATCGATCTCGCCACTCCACCCCCAACGAGGGGATTAGCGCTTCAAGCGATATTGCCGAATTGATCTAGGCTTAGTGAGGACGCAATTCGACGGTATTGGCCTCCTGGATCTATCCCACAGTGCAACATTTGACCGCTCTGGACAGCAGTCTGAGCTCGAATGCTCTGCCCAGGTACACAGGAAAAGCCCCGCGAACTTTTGAATTTCATTTCCTGTTTGGCCAGCGTGGTGAGCTGCAGGTGAGTGCAGATCTCATCAGCAGAGGTGACCATGATGGAGTCCCAGAACCGAAGACGAGCTCCAGCATGGACCGAGCATGAGGTACGCGATCTGATCACTGTATGGGGAGATGAAACCGTGCTAGCAGAACTACGGCCAAAAGGCGAAATGCCAATACATATGCCAAAGTCTCCAAGGGCATGCAGGACAGAGGCTACAACAGGGACGCGCAACAGTGCCGCGTTAAAATTAAGGAGCTCAGGCAAGCCTATCAAAAAACCAGAGATGCAAACAGCTGCTCTGGGTCACAGCCCCAGACATGCTGCTTCTATGATGAGCTGCATGCCATTCTAGGGGGGTGCAGCCAGCACTGACCCACCCATGTGGTATGACTCCGTATGTGGATCATCAGAAACCACCGAGGAGCATTTTCGGGAAGAGGAAGATGATGATAATCATGCTCAAAATAGCGCACAGACACAGCAAGGAAGTGAAGCCCTTTTCCCCGACAGCCAGGAACTTTGTCACCCTGGACCAAGCACCCTACGAACCCACCCAAGGCGTGCTTGATGCAGGAGAAGGGACCTCTGGTGAGTGTACCTCTGTGAAAGTAATACATGTTTTATAAACAAGCGTGTTTAATAATTAATTCACGGCCAGTACAGCTACAGCTACTGAAAAATTATGTTAACATGTTCGGTGATGGAGCGGAAATCCTCTGGGAACATCTCTGGAAAGCTCTCCTGGATGTACTCCCAAAGCCTGTGCAAAAGGTTTCTTGGGAGGGCAGCCTTATCCTGTGCTCCGTGGTAACACACTCTACCACGCCAGGCCAGTAGCACGTAGTCTGGAATCATGGCATTGCAAAGCATGGTGGCGTATGGTCCCGGTGTTTGCAGGCATTCAAGCAACATCCGTTCTTTATCTGTCTGTGTTATCCTCACAAGAGTGATATCATTAATGGTCACCTGTTTGAAATAGGGGGATTTTATTAAGGGGGTATTCAGAGGGGTCCGTCCCTGCTGGGCTGTTTGCCTGTGGCTGAACGAAAATCTTCCCCGCTGTGACCCACGCAGTGGGGGGAGGGGGAACAGCGAACATCTTGGATGTGTGTGTGTGTGTGGGGGGGGGGGAGGGTGTCGATTAGGTTCGCGCTGCACGTTAACCCGAAAACCGCCGCCCCTCCCTTTTCAATTGCCAACCCTTTTAAAATTGCCAGCCCAAAGGCTGTTTGTTATGGGAAATGAGGGGATTGCTGTTTGAAACCATTCCCACAGCCTATAGACTGTGGCTTACCATGGCTGCCTGCAAGCCGAATTCTGTTGCCCACTGGACCTGCTTGTGTGATCTCTCACACCAAACCGGCAGACCCTCAATATAACAGGCAAAGTGCAACCTTGGACCAAATGCACATGTGCTATGTAATGTTTGGAGCATTGTTCTCTAATATGTGTCTTTTAAACTACTCCTCTCCCGTTTGTTTCCTCCCGCAGCTGCAGATGTTTCAACGCCACCCCTTTCATCACCATCCCAGAGGCTAGCGAAGATTAGAAGTAAAAAAAAAAAAGGAATCGAGACGATATGTTCTCAGAACTCATGCAATCCTCCCACACTGAAACTGCCCAGCAGAATGCGTGGAGGCAGACACTGTCGGAGTCCAGGAAGGCAGAATTTGATCGCGCGGACAGGTGGCATGCTGAAGACAATGACTGGCGGGATGAAGAGAGACAGCGGTGGGATGAAGAGAGTAGGTGGCATCAGTGTGCAGAGAGAAGGCAGGATGCAATTCTGAGGCTACTGGAGGATCAAACGGAAATCCTCCAGCTTATGGCTGAGGAAAGGCGTATGGTTCAGGAAAGGCCGCCTGAGCCCAGACTGCCGCTACAGCCCCTGTGTAACCAACAGCCCTCCTTCCTGAATCCCATAACCTCATCCCCGAGACGCCCAAGAACGCGTTTGGGCGGCCTCCGTGCACCCAACCACTCAAGCCAAGAGAACAGTCCAAGCAACAAAAGGCTGGCATTCAATAAGTTTTAAAGTGCTGTGTGTCCTTGTCCTTCCCTCATCCCCTCCTCCACCACCCATCCTGGTGCTTCCCTTCCTCCACCACCCATCCTGGTGCTTCCCCTCCTCCACCACTCATCCCGGGCGACCGTGGCAGTTACCCCTATAGTTCCTCTTCTTTGTTTTATGAATTAATAAAGAATGCATGATTTTTAAGCAACAGGCAGGGCGGTTTGGTTAAAGGGAAGTAGAGTGAATGAAGGGGCGGGGCTTTTCATTAATGGGGAAAAAGAGAACTTTCACACAGCATCCTGGCCATTCATGAAACTGGTTTTCAAAGCTTCCCTGATGCGCAACGCACCCTGCTGTACTCTTGTAATAGCCCTGGTGTCTGGCTGCGCATAACCAGAGGCCAGGTGATTTGCCTCCACCTCCCACCCCGCCATAAACGTCTCCCCCTTACTCTCACAGATATTGTGGAGCGCACAGCAAGCAGTAATAATAATGGGAATATTGGTTTCGCTGAGATCTAACCTAGTCAATAAACTGCGCCAGCGAGCTTTTAAACGCCCAAATGCACATTCCACCACCATTCTGCACTTGCTCAGCCTATAGTTGAAAAGGTCCTGACTACTGTCCAGGCTACCTGTGTATGGCTTCATGAGCCATGGCATTAAGGGGTAGGCTGGGTCCCCAAGGATAACTATAGGCATCTCAACATCCCCAATGGTTATTTTCTGGTCTGGGAAGAAAGTCCCTTGCTGCAGCAGCTGAAACAGACCAGAGTTCCTGAAGATGTGAGCATCATGTACCTTTCCCAGCCATCCCACATTGATGTTGGTGAAACGTCCCTTATGATCCACCAGTGCTTGCAGCACTACTGAAAAGTAACCCTTTCGGTTTATGTACCCGCTGGCTTGATGGTCCGGTGCCAAGATAGGGATATGGGTTCCGTCTGTTGCCCCACCACAGTTCGGGAACCCCATTGCTGCAAAGCCATCCAGTATGAGCTGCACATTTCCCAGACTCACAACCCTTGGTACCAGCAGCTCGGTGATCGCCTTGGCTACTTGCATCACAACAGCCCCCACTGTAGATTTTCCCACTCCAAATTGATTCGCGACTGACCGGTAGCTGTCTGGCGTTGCAAGCTTCCACAGGGCTATCGCCAGTCGCTTCTCTACTGTGAGGGCTGCTCTCATCTTGGTGTTCTGGCGCTTCAGGGCAAGGGAAAGCAACTCACAAAGTTCCATGAAAGTGCCCTTACGCATGTGAAAGTTTCGCAGCCACTGGGATTCATCCCAGACCTGCAGCACTATGTGGTCCCACCAGTCTGTGCTTGTTTCCCGGGCCCAGAATCAGCGTTCCACTGTATCAACAAGCCCCATTACCACCATGATGTCCACCTCGCGGGGGGCCTTTTTTGAGAGGGTCTGTGTCCATGTCCTCATCACTGTCCTCAGGGTGCTGCTGTCGCCTCCTCGCCTGCTGTAGCTGTAGCAGCTCCTGGTTCTCGTTCTCCATATACTCCTGGACAATGCGCGTGGTGTTCATAATGGCGATAACAGCCGCGGTGATCTGATCGTGCTCCATGCTTTCCCTGGTATGGTGTCTGCAGGACAGCAGAGTGGGAGCAGAAGCGGTGGGTGGATAACAATGGTGTCAGCAATATGGCGCCCGCATGAAAAAAGGCGCGAAAGGATTTTTGGCTCCCACCTCCGCTGCTTTCTCAGCGGGAGTAAGGGTTAGGCTCCTTTCCTTCTAACGGCAGATGGTACAATATGCCGGGAAGCAAGGGTTAGACACCTTCCCTTCTAGCTACAGATGGTTCAATAGGCTTGATATCCATCATCATCTCCTGGCCCCCTCAAGGATTGAACTCACAACCCCGGGTTTAGCGGGCCAACGCTCAGACTGCTGAGCTATCCCTCTGGCCTGTATTATAGCACAACTGAATCCCCAATAGACCTAATGTCCAGGCGCACGCTGACTCCATGCTTGCCATAGCAAACACAGAAACCACTGACCGCTGAGCTATCCCTCTGCCCGTGTTCCAGGCAGTACTGAATCTCCCTTAAACAAAACGCAAAAAAGGGAATGACCAGAGTCACTCTGGTCACTCCCATTTATGTCCAAGTGCCCCTGGCCAGCCACACGATAGGCCGGCCAGGAGCACACAGGGGACGATGAATTTAAAGCCTATTGCACAATCTGCAGCTAGAAGGCAAGGACCTTCTGCTGTGTAGTCCCGCGACTATGATCATTTATAGCATATTGCACCATATGTTGCTAGAAGGCAAGGAGCTACTGCTGTGTAGTCCCGCAACTACAACCATTTATGGCATATTGCACCATCTGCTGCTAGAAGGAAAGGAGCTTATGCTGTGTAGTCCCGTGACTACCAGCCTCAGACAAAATAGCCCTCTCAAGGATTGAACTCGCAACCCCAGGTTTAGCAGGCCAACGCTCAGAACGCTGAGCTATCCCATTGCCTGTATTATAGTGCGACTGAATCCTCACTAGACCTAATGTCCAGGCATACGCTGGAGATGTACGGAAATTGTGAGCTGAGCAGGCTTCCGTAGCAAACCCGGAAACCCCGTAAACCCCGGAAAAAAGGTGCGAAAAAGATTGCTTTCACGGAGGGAGGGAGGGACGTTTGATGGCTTGAGGACATGTACCCAGAACCACCATCGACAATGTTTTCTGCCCCATCAGGCTTTGGGATCGCAACCCAGAATTCCAATGGGCAGCGGAGACTGCGGGAACTGTGGGATAGCTACCCGCAATGCAACGCTCTGAAAGTCGACACTAGCCCCGATACTGTGGACACAGTCCATCGACCTCATGGTCTTAATGCTTTTTAGTGGGGACACACACAATCGATTCCATAAAATCGGGTTTTAAAATATCAACTTCTATAATTTCAACCTAATTCTGTAGTGTAGCCATAGCCTTAGAGAAGTTAGAGGGCTTTAGAAAGCGAGGGAATACCAGTTGCCAACTGGCTGGAAAAGAGGTAGCCATTTACAAATAGAGCAAAGTTCCAGTTTCATTTAAAGGCCGACAGCTCCATTCTCATCTGAAATACACAGGCATTATAGATTATCACCAGATACTATATCAAAGCAGAGTTTGTGCAAGTGCACCCAGAAGATGTTTCAGACCTGCAGAGGTGTGTTCCTCCAGGTGTCTGACTAAAATCAGGTCAGGAAGGCCATATTTTCAAATGAGAGCTGAGACTGCTCAGCACCTCGCTAAATAAGGCCCTGAGACAAAGGGTTTTTTAAGGTACTGAGCACTTACAACTCTCATTACTGCAGTAGAACTTGTGGATGGTCAGCACTTCTGAAAATCAGACCATCTATGGATAAAAGAGGGGGAATGTGGATGTTACAAAGTAATTTGAACATGTACCCTTGAGATTTGGTGGTATTTTTATGAAAAGAGCTATGTAGGTGCTTGGTAATACTAAGCAGAACGCGTGTGCTAAACATTTATTTTACAAGTGGAGAGCCTTGCAAGATTAATCTTTCTACATTTCTCTGTAAGTTTAGCCCCACAGGGAAAGGACAGAAGTAATTTATGAAACATAAGTAGTAAAGTACATTTTAATATTTTGTTTCTCAGATGTGATTTCGTGCAGAGTTTGTTTTTTGTTTAATGCCCCAAATCAGACTTTTAAATAAAAATCTTCAAACTTTCCCAGTAAGACACACAAGTATTAGAAATTTTTATCAATCAGAATAGGTTTGATTTATAGCTACCATAAAAAGAAAACTAACGACATTGCTGAATTTTGCTGTGGATGAGCAGTATCATCATCTGAACGAAAGAAAATGTAAACCCGTTTGAAGAACTAAAATATAGTACCGGAGATCTTGTTCTGCCAGAAACATCTCCTCATAAATTCTCTTTTGTGCTACAAGAGTGTAATAAACTAAAAATCCCATAAAGATGGTAAAAAAAACCAAAAACTAACTAACTAAAAAAAAAAATCCTTGCATCAGTCTTCTTCCATGTGTGGCTGGCCCCCTCTCTCCTCTCCTCGTGGCCTGACAGACAGCTTTGGTTTAACCAGCAGAAAAGAGAACAAGTGTGAATTATGTATAGCAGTCTTCATTGCCCTCAGGTAGTCCAGCTGCATCTGTATATTTATGGGCAAAGCATTTGCTTAGGAAGAAGAGTATTTGGGTTCTACAGACCCAGGTGTTCATTTTTTCTAATTAAATGTATTAGCCACACATGAGCAAAGGTCATTTAAACCCAAAACTATACAGCTGAGGGCCAAACATGTTTGTGTATGAAAGATTTAAAAAAAAATGTGGTGAGGTGAATCAAAGGTTAACCAGGATGATTTACAGCCTCACATTCTCTCTCCTGGTTGTGGTTTAGTTGTGATTTTCTAATGGCTATTTGTCCTTGTGATGGGGTATCCACCCCACACAGGCCCTCAGCAGGTTAATGTGGGACAGAAGGAGCCAGCTGAATTTATAAGATGCACGTGGAGGGCTTAATAAGCACAGATGAAGCCTGGCTGTGGGAGGAGCCAGAGTATAAAAGTTAGGAAGAGTGAGAGTTAGGAAGAGCGGGAGTATAGAATTTAGGAAGAGCGAGCAGGAAGGGACGGTTGGTTTGCAGGCTGACTAAAGCTAGGCAGAATGAGATGGAAGAGATAACAAATGAAACTAAAACCAGGCTAGACAATAAGGACAGGGAAAGCATTGTGGAAAACTGGATGCAAATAAGAAGAGGGTAGATTTTCTAAAACCAGAAGGACCAGCAAATAAGAATGCAGGAAAGGGAAATGGGGAAAATTACATAATAGTAAAATCCTTAGGTAAGGACATAAAGAGAGGGGATATCAGCTCCCTGAGGATTGCTGAGTGGATCAATAGAAGTGCTGGAGATATAGTAAGAGCTAAGAAACTTTCTGGAGGAGACCAGTTAGTAGAATGTAAAAACAAAGGACGACTATGGAAGCTCCTTAAGACAAAGGTGTTAGGTAAAAAACAAACAAACAAACAAAACCCACAACTAAGGTGTTAGCTACCCAAATTACTCACAGGAACAAGAGGGGTAGTATATGATGTGCCAGTTGAAATGTCAAAACAGGGAATAGGTGAAGAGACTAATTTAGCAGACTAGGCAGTGATAGCAAGCCCTGGACAGCTGTGCTGGTTACATTTAAGGGGCGGATGCTACCAAAGTAATTTTAGGGTATTCAACATTCTGGATTAAGCTCTATAATCCTCCTCCTGTGAGATGCCAAAGATTTGGTCAGGTAGCAAATAATTGCAAGGGGAAAATATAGTGCAGTAAGTGTGGAGGTAAACATTCATATGATAATTGTGAGGTAGGACCGAAAAAAATGTTGCAATTGTGGAGGAAAACACAGCTTAGCCTATGGAAGATGTACTGAGGCAAAGCAAGCTAGAGAACTACAAAACCCCCCAAATTACTAATAACATCTCATATGCAGAAGCTACTAGGAGATATCTGCAAGAAAAAAAAAAAGAGGAGAAAAAAAGAGAATCTGATATGGGGAAAGGGAATAGCCAGCAATAAATTAATAGGAAGGAAGTAATGAGTGACAGCCAGGTAAAAGGAGATGACATACTACTTACATAAACAGAGATTCACTGCATTTATGATTGAAGTAATAAATTGTATGTCTCAAACAGGAGAGAAAAATGAGAATTATAATTAAAGCTGCTGAAAAGTACCTATGAGCTAGCAAACTAAGTGAAGGAAATATAGAAGGTAAAAAGAACGGTGGTGACTATTTTTAGCTGGAATGCCTATAGCCTAGTAGTGCCTGGGCAAGAATTAAAGAAAAATATTATTGATATGAAAACAAAGCTTGATATAATATGCATACAAGAGACTTGGCTAATAGAAAAATTACACTATAAAATCCCAGGATATGGCATATATAAAAGACATGATAGAGAGAAATAGGAAGGAGTACGTGGGGGTGCCTCCACCTTCATTAAGAATAATGTGAGCTGCCTGGAAGTAGAGGTTTAAAAAAAAACGCTAAATATCAAATATTGGGATACCAATATAAAACAATTCTGCATCTCTAAGACTTTATAATGTCTATAACCCATGCAGGAAACTAGAGGCTATGAACCTGACATAATTAACTGCAGAACTCACATGCCCATTCATTATCTATAGTGATCTGAATAGCCACAACGGATTATGGAGAAGTAAGAAAAATGATAAAAATGGAAAATATTTAAAACCATTCTTTGAAGAAAATAATTTAGTAATATTAAGTGATGGAGCACCTACCAGGTTCAATATGACTGTCGGAAGCTTCTCATACCTGGATCTGCACAAGAGCAAGTAAATTCAGTTGACATATTTACAGAGAGGAGGGAATAGGTAGCGACCACTTCCTGAGATTAATTACACATCAAGGAAAAAAAATACCGAAGACAAGGATAATATCCCCACTTGGAATCTAAAACAAGAAAATTGGAAACTCTTTAGAAACAAAAGTGAGGAATGTGAATGACCAATGTATAGATGAAGATTTTAAGGAATTATAAAGACAACCTACATAGCTATTCCTAGGATACCAACACTACTTAAAGATAGGAAAAGTGTTCCATGGTGCAACAAGGAATGTGAAATAGTAATTAAGGAAAGGAATAAGACAAACAAGACAGCAAAAAAATTCCTTAAATAGTGAGTACTGAATGAAATATTAAAGGGCTGAAAAAAAGAGAGTTGGAGAACATACCAGGAGACAGTAACTAAAGATACCAATACAGCAGAGGTATATCAACAGCTTGGAAAAATGAATGGAATAAAGAGTAAAAGCCACATAATACCAAGCCTTGCTTTTGCAGGGTATGGGGTAATAAGCTCCAACAAAGAAAAAGTGGAAATTCTGTCCACCATGTTACAAAAAGTCAGTAATGATGAGGATCAGAGGATAGAAATTAGGAAGAGGAAAGGAACATTTATTAAGGATAGTTATGAGATGATGAAGAGGTGGGAGGAGGATGTGAATATTATTTTAAATCAAAACTTTAATATGAGAGAACTCCAAAAAGCGATAATAAGGAGCAAAAGCAGATCACCAGGCAAGGATGAAATAAGCTTTGAAATGCTTAAGTCCCTAAGTTATGGAAGCTTGAGGGTGATACTAACATTATATAACATGTGGCAAAAAGGTGAAATATCAAAGGACCGGAAATATGCAATTATTGTTCCAGTGAGGAAACCAGGTAAGCTGTGCTCCAGACCCTAGACATACAGACCAATTGCCCTCTTGGCATGTTTAGGTGAAAGAATGGTAATGGAGGAATTAGTAGCACACTTATAAAGAAATAGCTTTGGATGGAATGCAAACTGGTTCAGAAGAGGTAGGAGTGCAATTGACCACATTGTAAGGCTAGAGGCAGAAGCACAAAAAAAGCAGGAGAACCAAATAAACTTTGTATCTTTTTTTTCATGACTTAACAAATTGCAGAAGAGCTTTTTATTATTGGGCCCCTCTTTCATAGGGAGGTACTGATACCACCTTAAAATGCTGCTCCTCAATTTGAGTCATGTGGTTCAAGATAGAGCACAGGATACTGGAAAATGTTCCTTTGACAGGCTTTCCTGTAAAAGATGATAGCAGCTGCAATTTGTTCTAGTGCATGAACATTACATGAGGTCACCAGACTCACGGCACGTTATCAATGCAGGGTTTGGTTGGACAAAGCCTAGGTAATGTAGGACTAGAGGATTTACAATAGTCTTAAACTGGCTATGGGTTGTCACTCGCTTCTTCATTTCTATTGTCATCTATTTCACCTTCTGCTGAAGCATCAGATGTTTGCCAACACTGCAGGCAGGACTTGCTGGAGCAATGCAATGATACGGCAAATTATGTGTTCCAAGTTTTCCGCAGAGTTTGTAGCCATTTACAGATAGTGTTTGGAACTGCTGCTGGGCCACAACCATGAGTCTAGACACTAATGGAATCTCCCATTAGTCTGTATAGCATCACCACTTCTATAATGTTCCAGATCTCTAATGGCAGGAAGAAGTCACCCCAATGTCACCCTTACAATGAGTGCTGCCAATTGAACACCTGGGCTAGCTCCAATTTTATCTTTCCTTGGTAGCCAAGCATCAAACACATCTCGAAACAAGGAAAACACTATTGAAATAAGATGGGAAACTACTTGGCACTCACTTTTCTGATATGGATTTGTCACTTTGCTGAACAATTTGAGGGGATAACTACGACAGCACTCAGCAATCAGTGTTGCTGCTCCCAAGACAAGGCTTCAGCTCCAGTCAAGTTGTCTATAAATCCTACCTTTTATAACATACTGCACGCAAATTCCTTGGCTGCTAAGTGTAGACTTAAAGAGAGAATGGGTGGGCCATCATTTAGTTGAATCATCTGAATGGGCTGCAGCTTATTTTGTAGAGACAGAGAATTCCTCACAAAGGAGCAGGCCCATTAGTCTGGTAGCCAGTCTACAACACTGACTTGTAAACAAAATGTTATGGTGAAAGAGTCAGTGCATTTTTCTCTGTAAGAATGTCTTTGACTGACAAAACTATAAAGAACTCTAAGAAGACCCCACACTATAATTCACACAGGAATTAAAAGATACAATTACATCCTTACCCAAACAATTCCAAGAAAAACTACAACTTCATCCCCCCCACTAACTCACCCCAGGGACTTTCTACATGCTTCCCAAGATACACAAGCAAGGGAACCCAAGCAGACTCATTATATCTGGCCACAGCACTCTTTCTGAAGGAATATCAGGACTCAGAAAAAACATCCTCAAGCCACTCACCACACAAAGGGCCAGTTTCCTTCAAGACACAATGGACTTCCTCCAGAAACTCTGCAATATCACCAGCCTCGCCCTGAACACCATGCTTGCCACCATCGATGTCACCTCTCTATACACCAACATCCTTCACCATGATACCATCACTACCTGACTCAGTTACCTGCAAGGTAATGTACAAGGCTCAGAAATACACCCTAAACACATCACCAAACTCACCCATTTCATTCTCACCCACACCAACTTTACATTCAACAATAAACACTTTGCCAAAGCCATCAGATAAACCTGGGGTACTAGGACTCCCCAATATGCCAACCTCTTCAAGGGCCACGACAAGGAAGAATTTCTGGAAAAAATACACAATATACTTGAGAGATACTGATATTTTCATCCTCTGGACAGACAACCTAAACTCCCTGATAGATTTCCGCCACAACTTCAACAACCACTACCCATCCATCCACCTTTCTCTAGAACACTCCCACGCCAGCATCAACTTCCTGGACACCACAATCAGGTTAAACAATGGAACCCTACAAACAACTATATACAAGAAACCCATGGATCATCAAACTTACCTTCACAGATCCAACAACCACCCCAGACACAGCCAGAGATCTGCCAAGTGTTCAGATACCACAGACTTTGCTCCATAGAGAAAGTCTGGGATATACACCTAAACACACTTAAAACCACCTACACTAAACAAGGACATTCGACCAGAGAAGTAGATTGCATTATGGAAAGGGCCACCCAAATATCCTGGGAGAACCTGCTTCAATACAGAAAAGCCCCCACTGACTGCACACCCCTAATAGTCACCTATCACCCCACACTGGAACCCCCTATGGGGTATAATCAAATTACATTTCATACTTGATGGGGACTACATCCTGAAAGAAATCTTTCCTGAACCCGCTCTTCTGACCTGCAAACAACCTTCCAACCCCGTCAAGCTAATAATCAAAAGCAAGCTCCCAGCAGACCAGGACACACCAACTCAAAGTGACACTAAACCCTGACAGAAAAGCAGATGCAAACCCTGCAGACATATCTCCACTGTTATGTTGATCAATACCCTCCACAACACACCCTTCAAGATGCATGAGTGCCATACATAACTATCACAACATGTGGTGTATCTCATCCAGTGCATCAGATGCCCCAATAACAACTATGTGGGTGAAACAATCCCTACACTCTTGATTGAACTCACCGAGAAAAACAATAAAATTAAAACACCACATCACCCATGAGCGAACACTTCTCAGAGTGATTACTCCATATCTGATCTTTCAGTCCTTATCCCCAAAGAAAACCTTCAAAAGGGAAGCCTGGGAACTTAGGTTCATAACTCTGCTGGACACCAAAAAGCATGGACTTCCCGGAGATACTGGTTTTATGGATCATTACAACAATTTGTAGCATATCCCATTTCCTGCTAACCTTTAGTTTCCCACTTCTCCTACAGCATATGTGAACCCCTTATGCTTAACTATCTGTCCCAACTTGTATTTAGCTTTGGCACTCTGGTTACTTCCCCACAGCTGAAGAAGCGGGCTCTGAAGCTCAAAAGCTTGTCCATCAACAAAATGTTGGTCCAGTAAAATATATTACCTCACTACACTGTCTCAATCAAAAATAACTCCCCCATACCCATCCTAGCCCTCCCAATCAGCTGACTAGTCCTCTGGGTATTGCAAACGGAACATCCCCCCCATAACCTGCTGTATATGGTTGACAGAACCCTTTTATGTCCCCTCCTTGTAATTTGACAATATTTGGTTGTGGCTGTCAATAATATTATAGGATTTACTTACACCCAGCACATTGTTAGTCATCCCTGGCCTGAAGCATAATGCCACTGGGTGAGGCAGATGCTGAAGTTATTCTCTTGGGCCAGTTGTTGAGAACAACCCAACAGCTGTATTCCTTGCCTTCGGAACATAGATGTAACACTGTACCACACTGTAGCTCCTGACTGTTTTTCTAGCCACCACACAGTATGTAGTGATGCATCAGCATTAAAGGTGTGTGTGTGTGTATTGTGGAGGAGAATTAAAGTAGCCCATGCTAAAGCAATATTTGGGCTGGCTAAGTCATTGACTCTGAAGAGTAAGAGCCATTTCCGTACATTGGCATCAGAGTCAGTGGATTGAGGTAAGCACCTACAGTTGGATGGACAAGATTCAAAAGCTGGCAATCAGGAAAAATATCTTTAAGATTCTAAAATTGATCCATTCTAGAGTATTTATTATTCTGAAAAAATTCTAATGTAGTATTCTGAAAACACTCTATGTTAACAGACATTGATAAACACTTGTTTATATAGTGCCAAAATGTATTAGGTGTTTGTGGCAGGGCTCTGCTAGGAAAGCCCTTAATCAGCTCCTGCCACTCCAGCCCCAATCAGGGGGAACGGATTGGGGCTGGGTAAATAGTCAGTGCTTGCCTGGGAACTGCCGGCACCTGCAAGCCTCATTAGAAGGAACTAAAAGGCTGGGAGGAAGTGGAAGAAGGGGGAGGGGGCAGAGGGAGGAAGGAGCCTGCGAGTCTGGTGCTGGTCAGGCCGGTGTGAGGCCAAGCCATGTAAATAGTGGGAAACTGGTGGTGGGGAAATAACACAAGAGCACATGTGTTGCACCCACTTGGAGCGTCCCTGAGTCTTTAAGGAGAAGGGCCAAGGGGCCAAATCCTACGGGGTGCGGCATGCACCCCATTACAGTACTCTACAAACAAGATCCCTGTCACAAGGACATTGACACCTAAATAGCTAAAGGAGGGAGGAAGGCACAGAACATGACACAAGTGACTGTGCAATGATATTTAGCTTGTGTTCTTGAAATGGAGTGACCTGCTCCTGTAAGGGCCAGAGGCCTGGACGTGGGCAGCCCCATCCAACAAGCCCCACATTAGCTGGCTACGGAGGTGGGGATTCCCTTATAAAGAGCATCAGGAAGCAGCAGAGAGAGAGAGAAGGAGACAACCAGAGTGAAGCCAGATTGAGACTCCAGGGACTGCTGGGAGTGAGCCAGCTCCAGCAGGGAAACTCAAGTCTTCGGGGAAAAAGGCTTCAGGCAGGAGACCCCAGGCAGGAAAGACTGGGAATATGAACTTCATGAGGATTTGATAACTTTTATTTTGAATCTTTAACTTAATAAATCCAGCGCTGAGGAGGGCTTTGCTGAATGAGAGAAGAACTTGTGTGTGGAGTTTTTAAGATGGAGCTGAGCTGAAGAGGGAAACTGAGACAGGGCTCTACCAAGCAACCTCATGCCACGAGAGGATACTAGGGAGGTAAATGGCCCATTTGCTGTCCTGTTAGTACCACTCTTTTTCTATCCCTGCTTTTGTTAACATTTCAAAGAGGTTCTCAGCCAAAGTTCGCAGCCCTTATGGAAGAAATGTGTTGGAGGAGTGGAGGCACAGTCCAGGAGAGGATTTCAGACAATAGGGAACCTTATTTATGGAAAAAGGCAAGGTGATAAGAAGGATATGAAGAGCTCATAAGATAATGTGGTTGTGGTTTTAATGGTAAAAAAAGGTTTCCTTATATCAATTGCCTCTCTGAGATGGTACATACAAAAATAACATGGTGTGGTCTACAAATACCGTTGGTTTAACTGGAGACACAACTCCATCAAAAATATGTCCTAGTCCATGACTTAGGCTCTTGGGTGCTACCATCATACAAATAATGCATCATCATCATAATACTAAACCCAAACAAAGAGACAACATAAATTAACCTGCAATAATCTTCCCTCTGTCTCCCTTGACTATCATGTTTTAAATCTCAAGGGCCTGATTTTCATCTCACATCAGTTTTACACCAGACTTCACTGGAGCTATTTCTGTCTTGGTTCTGACCCAAAGCCTATTGAAACTAATGAGATCCTTTCCATCAGGTATTTGCACAGAGTGTGGAGAACCAGGCCCTGACTGTGTAACTTTTTAAACTCTATAGAGAAAAATAAAATAAGTGAGATTTGTAAGAGTTGCACTTGTTAAGGTAGTAATGCCATGCTTGTTGTGAGTCAATGACACATAAGCACCCAGATGGTAAATAGGGGGACTCTGTGGCAAAATTTGCCTGGACAGTCTAACCTGTCCTGAGGTTTCCTTGTATTACAGAGCAGCTGCACAAAAGTAGGGTTGATGCCCAGGCTAACCTTTGGTGGTCAAATGGTCCTAGGTGAGTAGCTTTGAGCTAGGGGCTTTCCCAAGTAAAACACAGAGGCTAAGGCAGGAATAGGGGGCAGTGTGTTTATGAAAGTCCAGGTGAGTCTTAAACAGGGGCCCAAGAGAGCTGCTTCTTGGTGAAGGGCAAGAAGCAGTGGTGATTTAGCCGAGGTTTCTACAACAGGGAGTTACCCATGTGCAGCTGGTGAGTACCTCCATTTAAGGAAACAGTTCTTTTGTACATAAGCAAACAACACTAAGAAAAATATTCCATTTAATTGATTTCTACTTCAAATGAGAAACTGACTCATAAGGCCCTGAAATCTGCTATTGCTTGGCAAAGGGACACCATGCTATTTGAATGGTACTCCAAAGGCAACCCACATCCCACACTTACTAACTAATCATTCTTCTACATATAAATATCTTATTTTGTGTGAATAGTGCTGGATCGACAGCTCAGCTGAACAGGCATAGGAAGGGAACTGCCCTGAAGATGGTTGTTCCACTTTAGGAGCAGAGGCAGTAACACTTGCACTGGTTCTGCCATATTGTGCCTGCTCTACTGAACGCAGACTTAAATGTCCAAAGCCGGCCATCAGGCATCTTTCAAGGACATTTCAGTTATAAGAAAAAGTTAAATATAGTCAGAAACGTAAGATCTTCAATACTGAAATGAAACCAGATTTCAAGTTCCAGATTGGTGTGTCACATCACATACAACTATGTTCTAGGTATGACAAGTATCTTCTACTGGAGTCCTCTGAATGTATTGTGCTTGGGTTTTCAAGTCTACTGACATCCATTGAGTTAATGTGGAGGGTGGGGGGAACTTAGCAAGCTGGCCAAGAACAAGTGTAACCAACAGACCCTTAACTATGACTTTATCAATCAGCCTGATGGCTACAGTCATCATGATAAATTTCAAATACCTTTGGAGGACAGCAATTTCCTATAATGAGTAGCCATGTGATCTTGAATAATGTACTGAGTTGACAGCTTGCAGGAAGATCCAGGAGAAAAAGCTGAAAGAGTAAAATTTTATTTCAGTCAACAGGCTAAGAAATGGCTCTCTCAGGCATTAATAGCTTTAAATTTTTTTAAAGATTTGCCCCATTCCACTTGTAATGAAAAAAAAAACATTTTATTTTTCATATTGGAAACAAAGCAAAAAAAATTAAGTTATAAATTATTGCAGTTTTCTATGTTTTTGGATACTTAAATTGTGGTTTGCAATACACGTATGAGACTGTGCATTATTAAATCACCAATGCTTTATGTATTATTCTTTAACATTATATATCTCTGGAGAAAGTTAGTTTAGTTAATCTTCTCTTTAATGATAAACTTCTGCAATTTGAAAGATTTAAAGCTGGAGACTTGACAAGGGAATTGGAAAGAAATGTACTTGCATGTCTCTAACTGCTATACCAATACTTGGCTAAATGATATCCACAGTTATACTTTGAAAACCCCATTGTCGTGAGTGTGGTTGAATGGATGTAAATTATGGCAGAACTGGGCCCACTACATTAAAGTGGGATGCAGAGTGGAAATCTATTTCCCTGTAAATTGAAGACAGCACTCTTTCGAGTCTCTAAACTGCAGGGCTTCCAGAATACTCAGTTCAAACTGTTCTGGTGGTCCAGAAAATGAGGCCACCTTACCTAGATCCTCCATTACTTTAATTTCTCATCCACTTCAGAAATGATTCAGCATTTACCTCATGATTTTCAAAATCTTTATACTGACTTACTCTTCACCTTACCTATTTACCCTCATATGTACCTAATCCAACACGTGCACAGTCCTCTTCTATCAACATGGTATTTTCTCTACCTTCTCCACTACTGTCCACAATCACTCTTTCATCTATGTAGCTCCATTTTCTCTCTGCCTGTGAGCTTCTGAGTCCATTCCTCTCTCCAGAACTCACCTTGAAATCAGAGAAGGGCCTGACGCAAAACCCATGATTAGCTGAACATTCCTGAATTTGGGGAAGTTCAGAATCCAAACCTGGATCTAAGCTTTGGGCTTCTCTCTACTAACAGTAAGTGCGTGGCAAACTGGGATGTAAATGTACTCCACACTAAGTGTTTGCATAGACCTCGCTGCCATGCACTAAAAGCTCCACTAGGTGCTTTGAAATTGGTGTAGATTAAAATGAACTGCGAAACTTTTAGTGCCCAGCAGCAGGGTCCACACAGACACTTGGGGCAGGGCAGGCTACTGCAGGGTAGATTTACACCCCAGCTTGCTATGAACTAAGTGTTTGCGTAAACAAGCCCTTAAATTTCACAGCTGGCCCGTAGATCTCAAATGAACCAAATCAAAACTTCTAATGCAAGTACCCCTAAACTCTGGGGAAGTTTAGAATCTAAATCCAAATCTGAATTTTGCAGTTTGGTTTTATTTCTGCTTAAATACTTCATCTTAGCCCACAATGAATTGAAAAATACACAAACAGTTTGTTACTCTTAAATGTTTGTTGAAGGCTGAGTCCAAATTCAGGTTTGATCCTCCATACACTTACCACTAGGCACAGACCCATTGAAATCAGTGGGACTATGAGTGGTAGCAAGGTCTGGTAATGTTTGCAGGACTAGGCCCTTAACATTTTCCTCCCAAATTAGGTAGAATCTTCCCCTTGTCTAACAAAAGTTGCCTTTGAGCTACAGAGAGTTTGTTGCCTAATGGCAAAAGAGATGGAGAGAATAGGACAGTAAATTCCTCTCTCTTATATAGCACTAATAGTGAGGCTGTTGTGGATCCCAGTTGTATTAGGTCTTGATCCTGAACCCAGAACCACACAGTGGCCCCCTTCACCCATGTGGACTGAAGTGAGTGCAACTCTGTACAGGCATGGGGTCTGCCAGCAGGCCTGAGGATAGACATGTGATTGATTTATGTATTTCAGCAAGGGAGGTAGAAAATGGTATCTAGAGGCTTAAATGAATGGCTGTCCATCAGTTTTTTTATATGAGAACACTCTCCATTCTATTTTAACCCCTTTCTGAACAATGTACAGTAATTTTCCAGTCCAGGATTCTTTCTCCAAGCATGACACAGGCTTTGTGGATAGACAGTCTTTGGCAGATAACATTAACAAATTTTATCTGGAGGCTAGAAATGGAACTTGACTTGGACCGTTACATCAACAGGTGCAGAAAAATTCTTAATTAGGGTAATTAGCCCAACCTATTCAGATTTAGCTTTGTAGCTGAGTGAAGTCAATGATTGACTGTTTTATCCTCCATGTCCCCAAGGTATAGTTGTAGTTAATCATTTAGTTTCAAACTTTTAATTTAAGTTGGAAAAAGAGAACAGGGTTGGGAGTCTGGGACTAACCCTGGCTCTGCCGCTGACTTGCTATGTAGCCTTCTCTGCTGCTCACAGTCCCTCATCTATAAAACAGGGATGATCCTACTGACAAATATGTGCATTAAGGCTTAATTAATGTTGGTATAGCACTTTGAGCGCTTTAAACAACTATACGAGAAAGAGCAGAAAGAAGGATCTGAGCGCTGATGCTTTGTGTCCTCATTTTGTTTCATCTTGTTTTTGTTGTTTAATAGCCTGTCACTGCAATTCACCATGCAAATGCATTAGCACAGAGCCCAGCTGTCTTCAGTGGGGTATCCAGACACAGTGGCATATCTGAATTCTGTCAGTTGCAGGAACAGGGCCTTAGTCTGGCTCTTGAACCCTAGTTCTGATACTATGCACAGAACATGTAAGCACAAGTCAAGGTTCTAGCCAGATGGCGTTTTATTACTATGGAGAAGACAGGCACATACTGTACAGCCCATAGACATGAACATAAGATTGCTATACAAACTCTTTAGAACTTAGTGGTGCAGAACAAGGGTTTGATTATGATATCTCTATTCACACTGTATAGTACGTTACAGCACAAGTATGTTCAATCCCATTGAAGTCAAGGGGACTACTTATGATCAAAGATACTATTGAATGAGAGCGAAGACATCACAACGGGACCCCATATTTGAGGCAGATGAACATAAAGCTAGACTGCGAGCCACTTATTCACACCAGTGAGTAGTTATACATAGGAGCAGTCCAATTTCAGTCTATCACTCATGGAAGTAAATACTCACCAGTATAAGTATAAGCTCATTATCAGGCCCATAATATTTCATAGTTTTGGAAGTTATCTGCAAAATCTCAAAAGCACAATTTTTCATAAGTTTTGCTAACTGTAGGAATTTTTTCTATACAGGCTTATCCTTGCATTGGCAAATGTTTTACAATAATCAAAACAAACTATTTGTAGACATCTGTCCATAGCCTTAGTTACGTAAACTGGCATAGCTTCATTAACTTCAATCAATAGAGGTATGCTGATTTACACTCTTGTCACTAAAGATGTAGTTTTCTTTCTGGGAAACACCAAAATCCATTGCTGATCTGCTGTGACAGGCTGGTTTTAATACACGCAGAAAAAAAAATGGAGCGTGGCAGAAAAACAGTGTAATAATAAAAACAATATTAGAAGGGGAAAATTGGCTGGAAAATCCATTTGCATGAGGAACATCCTTCCCAAAATGAATTACAGCCCTGAACTTGAGAAGCTAAAGATACAGTGTGGTAAGACTATAATACTTTCATTTCTTGTCTTTCATAAAATATGACTCTTTCTTGGATCAGAAAAATTTATATAATTTTTCAGTAAAACAAATTGTGGGCACTCTGTTCCTACATAAGAAATAATAAAAAGTGTTGATGGGTTCAATTCCCTGAACTTCCTATGTGGCCTTGGGCAAGTTATTTAGCTTCTCTGTGCCTCAGTTCCTGACCTGTAAAATGGGCATAGTAGTACTTCCCTACCTCAGAGGGGTTTTGTGAGGGTAAGTACATTAAAGATGGCGAGGTGTTCAGACACCATACTAATGGGGGTCATATGTACAGTGTAACCACACTGTAATGACAGTATCATTCCAGGCACCAGCCGACCAAGCACGTGCTTGGGGCAGCACCTTCTAAGGGGCGGGCAATCTTGGGGTGGCGGGGCGGCGCTCAGGGTTTTTTGTTTTTGTTTTTGTTTTTACTTTGGCGGGGCAGCACTTGGGGGGTTGTTTCGGTGGGGCGGCGCTTGGGGGGGTGTTTGGTTTTTGCTTGGGCGGGGTGGCGCTCGGGGTTTTTTTATTTGTTTGTTTCAGCGGGCTGGCGCTCATTTTTTATTTTTATTTTTGCTCGGGGCGGCAAAAAAGTTAGAGCCGACCCTGATTCCAGTACTCTTATTATAAAGTATGATCAAAAAAGTTGACTTGCTAGTGTCTTTTGTAAACAGCAGAAAAATAGAATTCTAGCAGAGAAGCGAAGGGTATTGGCAAAGTGTTTTCAGTTAAAAGCACAATGAAGAACAAAGTCACCTCTTACATGTTTTTCAGATCATTTTGGTTTATCAGCCACATGGAAGAGACGTGTTTTATCACTGTCATTGTGAATCAAACTTTAGTATTGCTACTTCGAGATTTATGATGGAGAATATATTTTCCGACACAAGATTTTCTTCAGACATGATATGTAGAAGAAATCTACCACAGTTCAATCTATGAAGGCTGGGTACATTAGTCATTGTGCAATAAGACATGTTAAACTACAATAAATTACTTGAGAGACATCTTAAAATGAGAGAGAGAAAGAATCAGTGTTGCGACATTTATCACTGTTTTTTATAGCTCATTCCTGATTCTATGTTTCCTAGATAGTTTTCCCGATATATAATAATAAGACGCATCCTTTTTAGATAAGAAACATTCTGTACTTGCATCCAAAGAAAACTAAGAAAACTGTACCCAGCATCACAGATGGATTTAACAGAGGCAGGAGGCTTTCTAGATTTCCTGTAGTTAAATCTGCATTGCTAGGTAGAAAATTCTGAATCTCAAGTTTTTAAAGAGATTGTTTAAAATAATTCATATACAAACTTTACACAGATGATGGAAGTTAATTCAGAAATCAGAATCTGTTCAAACATTGGTCTGAATATTCCACTTGCCTTTTCAGTAAGCAACGGGACTACAGGTGCTTAAAGTTACACACGTTTAAGTGTTTTGCTGGGTCCTATGTTCAAATCTCAATGTAGGCTTAATAAGGGGCTAGCTACTACAGATACCTCTATCTTTTAACTCATTTCTTTTCTCAACTTAATAAAATGTTTGAAGATTTAAAACAAAACAAAAAATCCCCAGTAAAATTAGCTGATTTGTCACCATGCAGAAACTGAATGACTTCCCCTTTCCTCAACCTAATTCTCGCCTGAGGAGATACTTCCCTTGCTTCAAGGGCCACAGTGAAAGCTGTTGCTTCTATTTAAAAAAGACTGAATGTCAAAACTTATTTGCCAAGAATTGAAAACATTCTAGTACCTATGGCATATAATGAGCTGTGTTTTCTCTTGTTAAACTAGATAAGCCACCAACAGCTCTCCCAAGGGAGAGACTAAGGAAATCATTGAAGAGTCACTTTTGCTTCTTTAGAACAATTGTCATTTTACAAGTAGTTTCCTGCTCAATTTAGTCTAAGGAAAACGTCCTCTGGTGTAGCTGGAATACATCTATCAAATTATATCACAAACATTAGCTTCAAGCCCTGAAGAAGAACTCTGTGTGGCTCAAAAGCTTGTCTTTCTCACCCACAGAATTCAGTCCAATAAAAGATATTACCTCACCCACCGTGTCCCAGCTTCAAGCTACAGATTTAGGTGGGTTAACACCTGCTTTTTAAGCATGTCTTATAGAAGAGCTCTAGCAGGGCTCTTTGAAATGAGAGCAGTGCAGTTTTTGATTGACTAGGCCAGTGATTAGAAGCTGCTGAGTGAGAGGGATTGAGTCACCCATTCTAGCTGTGTGTGGTGCCAAAACTTTAAAAAGCACACGGGCTCTCAGTGGTTGGTGAGATGAAGGAAGCTGGGAGACTAAGAAAATTTGCCAGTGGAGGAAGGCAGGAAGAATTCCACAAGGAAGTAGCCACAATAGGAGGAAAATGGCATATCGCCAACATCACTGCCAGCTCTTCCTCTGCCTGCAATTGTGGACCCCCCACCAGACAGGCTTCCACTCAGGCCCTAATTTTGACTCGCTGGGAATGTGGCCTGCATGTCTCCGACGGCAAAAGTCAGGCGGGGGAACCATCTGGTGTGAGAGGTGTCTGTTGGTGGAGTCTCTCAGGAAGCAGGTAAGAGAGCTGCAGGAGGAGGTGGCTTGTCTGTGTTGCATCAGGGAGCATGAGGAATTCATTGACAGGACACACGTGGAAACATCTGAGACAGCAGGTTAGATGACTGTAGATGATTAGAGCAGCACCAGAGGAGGAAGGAGAACCAGCTGCTCTATGGAGAGGAGACTGGCTGCTGGCCACCTTGGGCAATGGACAGTGCTCCACTTCCCCCACCCCCAAGGTTCCTTGTCCATGGAGGTGAAGAACTGATGTGCTGTACTGGCAACAGAAGGTGAGGAGCAGACCCCAATGGCTAAGGAGGATACATCTACCTCCAAAGCTGGGAGGCTCACAGCCACTGCACTCAAGAGGAGGAGGTGTAGGCTGGTGGTGGTTGGGGACTCCTTTCTGGGGTGGGGGAGGCATCGATCTCCCAACCTGACAGGATGACCCAGGAGGTGTGCTGTATGCCTGGAGCTTATGTTTGAGATGTCACAAAGCAATTTCTGAGGCTCATCCATCCCTCTGACCGCTATTCCATGCTGCTCATCCACATGGACACTAATGATTCTGCCCAGTATGCCCCTGCACAGAGCAGCTGTGACTGCAGGGCTCTGAGAGCAAGGGTGACGGAGTCTTGAGGGCAGGTTGTGTTCTCATCCATCCTTCTGGCTGAGGGTAAGGCAGGCACATGTGCATACTGGAGATGAACACATGGCTGCCCAGATGGTGTTGATGGGAGGGCTTTGGGTTCCTCAACCATGGGCTGCTGTTGTGGGAAGAAGGTTTGCTGAGAAGAGAGAGGGGTTCACTTGACCAAGAAGTGGAAGGACAGCTTTGCACACCAACTCACCTACCTAGTGAAGAGGGCTTTAAACTAGGTTCAATGAGGGCAGGTTACAAAAGCCCACAGGTAAGCATAAAAAGGCCATCTTATGAGAAAGCTAGATGTTGCTGGGGACGTGGAAAATTAGAATAGCGTCTCAGAAGCAACAAAAGGGAGATCAGTGGGGAAATCTGCTCCACATCTTAGGTGTCTATGCATGAATGCAAGGAGTATGGGGAATGAACTGGAAGTATTAGTCAACAACCTAAATTAGAACTTAATTGGAATCACAGAGACTTGGTGGGATAAGTCTCATGACTGGAATATCAGTATTGAGGGGTATAGGTTGCTCATGAAGGACAGGCAGGGGTGACCTGTTGCATTATATATCAACAATATATTTGTTCTAATGTCCAGATGGAGATAAGAGGCAGACCAGTTACAAGTCTCTATGTAAAGATAAAAAGGATAGAAAAATAAGGGTGACATCATGACAGGGGTCTACTATAGACCACCAAATCAGGATGAGAAAGAGGCATTTCTAGAACAAATAATAGAAATATCCAAAACACAAGTCTTGATAGTAATTGGGGAGCTTTAACCATCCAAACATCTTCTAGGAGAGTAATATGGCAAAACACAAAATTTACAGTAAGTTCCTGGAATATACTGGGGACAACTTTTTTTTATTTCAGAAAGTGGAGGACGTAACCCGGGAAACAACCATTTTAGACTTGATTTTGTCCAACAGGGAGGAACTGGTAGGAAGGCAACTTGGGTGAAATGATAGATGTCATGATTCTCAGGAAAGAAGAGAGTGAGAGCAGCAGAATAAACAAAATGGACTTCAAAAAAGCAGACTTTAACACACTCAGGGAACTTGTAGATAAGATCCTATGGAAAGAAAATCTAAGGGAAAAATGAGTTCAAGAGTACTGGCAGTTTTTCAAGGAGACAATACTAAGGCACAACTGCAAACTATTCTGATGCAAAGGAATGACCAGAAAATCAAAAAGGAATCCTACAAAAAGTGGAAACATGGACCAATTGCTAAGGAGGAGCACAAAAGTATAGCACAAACAAGTAGGGACAAAATCAGAAAGGCTAAGGCACAAAATGAGTTACACCTTAAAAGAGAGCTAATAACTGATGCCAACAAGAAGGCTGAGGTGTTTAGTGCCTATTTTGCTTCACTTAAAAAGTTAATGTGTAACCAGATACTCAACACAATTAATAGTAACAATAAGGAGGAAGAAGAGCATGCTAAAAGAGGGAAGGAACAATATATTTAGATAAGTTAGAGGTGTTTGAAGTTAGCATGGCCTGATGAAATTTATCCTCGAGTACAATTAAGGAACTAGCTGAAGCAACCTCAGAACCACTACCTTATGGAAGATAGATGAGGATCCAGAGAACTAGAGAAGGGCAAATGTAATACCTGCTTTTAAAAAGAGGAACAAAGAGGATCTGGGGAATTATAGACCAGTCAGCCTAACTTTGATACCTGGAAAGATAATGGAACAAATTATTAAACAATGAGTTTGTAAGCACTTAGAGGATAATAGGCTTATAAGGAATAGCCAGCATGGAATTTTCCAGAGCAAATTATGCAAACTCAAACTAATTTCTTTCTTTGACAGGGTTACTGGCCTAGTGGATTGTGGATGGGGGAAGCATTAGATATGATATATCTTGATTTTTAGTAAGATTTTTGACACAGTTCCGCATGATGTTCTTATAAACAAACTATGGAAATGCAGTCTAGACAAATTTACTATCCAGTGGGTGCACAAGTGGTTGAAAGATCATACTCAAAGAATAGTTACCAATGGTTCACTATCACTGGGAGGATATATTTAGTGGGTCCCATAGGGGTCGGTCCTGGGTCCAATACTATTCAAAGTTTTCATTAATGACTTAAATTGTAGAGTGGAGAGTATGTTTATAAAATTTGTCGATGACACCAAGCTAGAAGGGGATGCAAGCACTTTGAGGACTGGATTAGAATTCTAAATGACCTTAACGAATTAGAGAATCGGTCTTAATTCCACAAGATGAAATTCAATAAAGACAAGTGAAAAGTACTAACTTTAGGAAGGAAAACTCAAATGCATAACTACAAAATGGGAAAGAACTGGCTAGGAGGTAGTACTGTTGAAAAGGATCTGGGGGTTACAGTCGTTCATAAACTGAATGAGTCAACAATGGGATGCAGTTGCAAAAAAGGCTACTATCATTCTCGGGTGTATTAACTGCAGTGTTGTATGTAAGACATTGGAGGTAATTGTCCTACTCTACATGGTACTAGTGAGGCCTCAACTGGAGTACTGTGTCCAGTTCTGGGCACTACACTTTAGGACAGATGTGGACAAATTGGAGAGAATCCGAGGAGAGTACACAACAAAAATGATAAAAAGTTTAGAAAACCTGACCCATGAGGAAAGGTTAAAAATCACCGTGGGTATGTTTAGGCTTGAGAAAAGAAGAATGAGGGGGGATCTCATAACAGTCTTCAAATATCTTAAGGGCTGTTACAAAGACGATTGTGATCAATTGTTTTCCATATCCATTGAAGTTATGACAAGAAGTAGTGGGACTAAACTGCTGCAAGGGAGATTTAGGTTAGATATTAGGAAAAACTCTGACTGTAAGCTCTGGAATTGGCTTTCAAGGGAAGGTGCAGAATCCCCATCATTGCAGGTTTTTAAGAACATGGACAAACACCTGTTAAGGGATCATATAGGTTTACATGGTCCTACCTCGGTGCATGGAGCTGGACTTGATGACTTCTCAAAGTCTCTTCCAGCACTATATTTGTATGATTCTAGATTTCATAATCCTCCTTGTGTCAGAAGGGGGGAAAAAAGCGAAGTCTCCTTGAAAATACTCTCAATACTGGCTCCTTGGGATGAGAGTTTTGCATAAGGAAGGACTGAGGGCATTATTTTTTTATTACTGTTGTTTAGACTGTGGTAGCACTCACCATGTGCCAGATGCAATCCACACACACAGATGGACAGTCCCTCCGCAGAAGAGTGTACACTAAATTTAAGGAAGACGGGAGAAGGGGCTATGGTTAGGCAGCTGATGTGCTGAGATCACTGCCTATCATCCCTATATTGTCTCATAGTGTCTTATGCTCCCCCATCTATCTCTACTCACCTGTCGTCTCTTGATGTATACTTGGATTATAAGCTCTTTGGGGCAAGGTCCGTCATTTTGGTCTGTGTTTGTACAGCACCTAGCAAAATAGGGTCCTGGTTCAGGACTAGGGCTCCTAGGTGTACATATAACAATAATAATGATCTATCAGCAGAGGCCACAGTGATGGCTGGCATACACATTGGTAGATCCTCTTATTTTGGGTTTTTGATTGAATTGTGTAATTATCCCCCGCTACCCTCTTACCGAGTGATGATTTCTGTTGTGATTTTCAGGGATAACGCTGCAGGAGGAGCTTTGGCAGGCGTTGGGCCTGAGACAGCTCCCAACCATAGTGCAGCCTGATTGTCCAGGTGTGAAAAAGCAATGTGCCTGCTGCAGTCCCCTTCAGGTAATGCACCATACGTTCCCCTGCGCAGGTGGCCAGCTTTGGTGGCTGGTGTGGGGGAACCTGTTGTGGGGGGGAATGGCCGGCTTTCTGCCCCCCGTGTTCTTTTTGGAGGAGGCTGGCACCCAAGGGGACCTAACAGGCAGCAGTCCCTGTACATGGCTCTGTGTCTGGCTCCTGAACAGGAGGCACTAAGACTAGTGGAGGTTTCTTGTCTGCCTTCATGAAACGACTGCAGGACTAAACCCATATTGAGCTTGTGGAGTAAGGCTCTCTGTGTGTGAGTGTGTGTGTGGGGGGGTGAATGCACCTAAAAAGGGAAATTTCAGTTGCAGAACAAATTTTCAATTTGTTCCTCTAAAGTTGCTCCAGGCAAAGATCCTGAGCTGGATTGCTTGTAAAAATCTTACTTGCTCAATATCATCATTAGCTGGGGCAGTCAATCATGGTATAGACAACTGTCTGCTTTATCTCTTTAACCACTAAGTTTTTCCTATTAAATAATGCCATTTTCACAAAATGAATGTAGGTCCCACGAATATTTATATTATCACCTGAAACATAGAGCTTGCAGTATTCATTCAAGTATTCATTTTAGTACTTACGGCTACTTTTGATACTCATGTGACCTCTGAAAGGATCCATCATGGAATACTTGGGGACCATGGCTAGCTAGGATCCTAGAAAAGAAGGAAAAATACTGGTTAGCCGTTTATTAAAGTAGGAAATATTCAACTGTCCCTGAGCCAAGAGATGGTGAGGGAGGAGTGTTGCCTAGTGGTCAGAGTGCTCATGTATTACCTAGACCGGGGATCAGGACTCCTGGGTTCTTGTCCCAGCACACTCATTGTGAACCACAAGCTGCTATGGCTTAAACTCCATGAACCCCACCTACTCCACTGAAGTTGTCAGACGAGGATTTGCCCCTGTGTGACTTTGAGTAGGTCACTGAACATCTTTGAGCCTGTTTTCCACTGTAAAATGGGTTCAATAATATTTACATCTCTCTCAGAGCGGTACAGAGAGGCTTAATCTATAAGTATTTGTAAAGTTGTTTGGAACCTCAAGAGCTCTGTAACAATGGATAGCATTATTATACTAATAATCTGCCAGTTTAGAGCCTAGTCCAAAACCCACTGGAATCAGTGGGAAGTCTTTCCACTGACTTCAATTGGTTTCGGAACAGGCCTTTAATGAGGAAAAGCGCTCCTTCCATTTATGAACACAGTCACATAATTTACTCAGCCCCTCCTCCCCGCCCACTCTCTTACATGTATCTCGGTGGCGTGAAGTTTGCTCATGCAGATTTCAGCATGAGTCATGGTGGAGGGGTACCCCAGGAAAGCTCTTCTGTGGGGACTCTGCACGGTTCCAACTGTTGAGATTTGGAAGAGCAGGACAGCCAGATCCTCCACAGATTCACCCCTTCTCCCAACACCCAGAAGAAGCTGGCACAAGTGCAAGCAGCCTGCAATGATGCATATTGTTTGTCCCTCCCCACTGTGCCATCCCCATACAGGTGTTCCAGGACAGCCTTGGTTTGGGGAACTCCTGGCCATCATGGTTCCTACAAGAACTAGGCTGTCCTGCAGAGGTAAAGAACTAGGATGTGGGAGAGGAGAATCTGGTCCTCCGTTAATAGGATAGGGAGACATGCCCTACTCCTGTTGCCTTTAAATAGGAATCAGGCATCTAACTGCCTCTTTGAAAAATCTCCCCTATATTCCCCCTCCTCATTACCAGTTAGCATAAAGACTTTGACGAAATCACCTCAGGAGAAAACTCCCTGTTACAGCAGCATCTCCCTGAGAATCTCCTCAATGCAAAAACAATGTACTATGTTGACATTTGCACAATGTCACATAATATACAATCATGTGAGGCATCCACTGCGGAGCACATAAACCTCTGCGCTAAAGAAAAGGCAAACCAGCGTGCTGCTATGTAATATGACTCATGGTTGGCATGAGGAGTGAAAGGAACACAACACCGATGACTTTTCTGAAGATATGGGGGGGAAAAAATGGGTCTGCAGCATAGAAGTCAGACCTAAAACAAAACACTGAAATGAGCCCTACGTGGCTTCAGAAATGAGGGAGTAAGTACAAAAGCTGACAAGGAGAGCTAGGTCTATTACAATGCTGATCCTGAAATTTATTTCAAAGGAGGAAATGTGGTACATGTTTTAAACTGCTTATATGATTTAGGTGCCTAAGTCCCATTTTCAAAAGTTACTTAGCATTTGTCTTTATGAGAAATTTGCATCAACATCATTTGAACTGGCTTTTAAACCGATATAGATAAACCAGTGCAAAAGATTCCCTGGACAAACCTCGTTTCAGTACGAGCAGCTTATTTTGATTTAGCTTAAACTTGTTCCTAATCAACTCAAGCTAAACCACAATAAGCCATTCTTATACTAAAATAAGAGCATCCACACAGTCTTTTGCACCAATTTAATTAAACTGATTTAAATTCACACCCTGTGCAACTCTGTCATGTGGACAAGCCCCCAGGAACGTAGGAGCCTAATTCTAATTGGATTTAGGTTCCAAAGGACTTGTCTACAGGAAGAAGTTGCACCAGTTTAATTTAAATCAGTTTAGAAAAAATTCTCTTTGGAATTATTTTTATGAGCCACAGTGAGAAGGGGTAACTCAGCAACCTTTAGGGACATAGTGACTCTGCCATCAGAACCAGAAAAAGCAACAAAACTCTTCCTTCAATTTGGAGGCATAACTTTAATTTGGGGATCCTAGGAGCCCCAAGATTCTCCTTTAGTACGTAACAGATGGAACGTGTCTAGCTGCACCCACATGCTGACAAAAGAGCCCTTGTTTTGGTTCTTGTCTCTGCACTCCGGGACAATATTTTGCTCCAGATACACCTGTGCAACCACACTGACCTAACTAGTGCTTACATAACTAAAAGCTAAGGTCGAGATTTTCAAAAGTGGTTAGTGAGTTTGGCTGCTGGAGACACCTTTAAAGGGTGCCTGATTTTGAGAGGGTGGGTGCGCTGCACTTTCAGAAATTCAGACCCCTTTATTGGTATTCACAATTTGGACACTAAAAAAATGGAGGCTCCCACAACTGCTAGTCGTCATTGACAATCTTGGCCAGCACTCTTAATTGTACAGGAATGCAGTTAAGGGACAACATCAGTGTCTAGAGCACTGAAACTATGGACGCTGAAGGTTCTGGATAATATAATTATTCGGACCAAATCCTGCCACCTCCAACAGAGTCTTACAAAGGCTAATCTCCCTTTGAAATCAATGGGAGCTATGCTTGAGGATTGTGCTCCCCTCTGTTACTATTTCTAATCCTCATGTAAGTAAATAAAAGTCCTGAACTAAAGGCCAGTGTCTCTTTTTACAAGAACATATAATCACAGCAGGATACGTACAAAAGGAAGTTCCTCGCTCAACTCCACAATGCTAGTCCAGAATGTTTAAAAAAATTTTTTTAAAGATTTATTTCTCAAGCACTTTTATTCATTTAGTATTGAAAGCCATTATAATAATTAGATCATCCTTTAATAAACTGACAACATTTAAAGAGGAACTGTCTGTTTCATTAATTTAACATTTGTGGTACCCTGCACTGCATGTTGACAGAATTTAAAATATTACTGTTAATCACGTTCATCTTTTTATTCCTTCTGTGGCAACATTAGTAAATTATCTCTGGAGAAATCTAGGCTTGTTTCAACAATATTAATTATTATTTATTGTGAACGAGCTGTAGAAAAGAGGATAGAGTTAAGGTCACTTTATTTAAAAGAACTTTGACTCGCAAATGAATTTGTGGTAAATTGTTAAAAAAATGGGGAGATTACTTATTTGTGCCCCATTTTATCCTGACATCCTTGTTCCGTGATAAATCTCCAACTGAAGAAGTCAATGGGAGACGACCCTGAGGTAAGGACTGAATAAAAACTGAGCAGGATGTTTGAGCAGGATCAGGCCTTTAATGATTTAGAAGAATATCAAATAGCAAATTTGCAGTAGTAAATTGTCTGATACCGAAACAATGGAAATCACCTACACCTTTGTTGTACCTTCCTGATGGAGCAAATGGTACAAGTGCAATAAGGCTCTAATTCAACAATGCAGTTTACCACATGCTAACATCCCTTTGGCTTCACATACACAGGATGTATTCTGGCACCTTTCCTAAAGTAATTTAATGGTGGGGGTCACCAGCTGGCAGTCACACATAGCTTTATGAGTTCTTTTTCTCAGGGCTGGTCTACACTAACCCCCCATGTCGAACTAAGATACGCAACTTCAGCTACGTTAATAACGTAGCTGAAGTCGAAGTATCTTAGTTCGAACGTACCTGCGGTCCACACGCAGCGCGCAGGCTCCCCCATCGACGGCGCTTACTCCTCGCGTCGAGCTGGATTACCAGCGTCGACGGGGGAGCACTTCCTGGTTCGATTTATCGCGTCTAGACAAGACGCGATAAATCGAACCCAGAAGATCGATCCGACACCTCCGATCTATCCGGTAAGTGTAGACTAGCCCTTAGTGAGCAGCATACAGTCTTTGAAGGAATGCTATACTGTCAGTTTAGTTTTGTGAAGTATTTTCTTTGAGGAAGCTATGGCAAGCAGCAAGAGTTTGCTCTCTGCCTTAATCTCTTTGACTACAGTCAGTTATCAGAGTAGACGTTACTACCTGGGAACTTGACATTGGTGGGTTTTGGACTGAGATTTCTGAAAGAGGGGTTTACCTGCATGCCTGTTATGATCACCTCTGTTCAAGACTGGGGTATACAGAGTAAATTAACAAGTTGCACTAAGGATATATACAGACTCCCCATCTTTGATTTCTGATCCATCAGAAAATCAACCTACAAGGCATGATTCTGCTGCCATGAGGCAGAGGGGCGGCAGGGCCTGGGCTAGTGCACTATCAAACGGTGTGTTTGTTGTCTGTATAATCTCCATCCAGTTTCTCTGTATTTTTCTCAATTTCATATTAACCGTACTGTCTCACTATCCCCTGTATGATGTCTCCAGCAACTGCTTGCATCTGTACCAAAGCATCTGCTTTAATGTTTCTGGAATATCAAAAATTATTTTTGTTAAATAAAAATGCAACACTTTGCTATACTTTGCATCAGTGCACAGTTCTTTTAGCAACATTTTAATGGGAGACAGACTGTAAATTTAATAGAAGAAAAATCAGATATTCAAATCAGATAGACAAAAGGCAATGCCCTACCCAGGGAATTCTTTCTATTGACTATAAGACACAGCAACTATAAGAAGGTAAACATTAGAAGCACTAAGTAAAAATTACACAACTCAGGATGCACTTTGCTAGGTGCCACCTCATAATAATGCACAAAAATAACAAGACATTGATGTCATTCACAAAAAAGAGGAGACAGACTCTCCCTGAATATTTAGAATGAAACACAACAAACAGAAGAGATAAAAGACCCTCTAAAAGAACGAATCAAAAGTATAAAGCTGAAGCAGTTATTGATGTCAGAGAGGATCATTCTCCAAGGACAAAGGGCCTGAATTTGCATGTTGCTGAGCACCTCCAGCAAGATGGTGAGCACCTTCAACTCCCATGGATGTCAATGGCAATTTAGAGTGCTTTGTCGCCGGCAGGATTTGGCCCCTTCTGCAAAAGAGATAGTGACAAAGGCAATTCCCTATGATGCCTTGTCCCCTGTAACATTATTCATTAGAGTTATGCTGTCTTGTATCACACACTTCTACTTCTAATGTAGGGGTTTGTTTGTTTTACAAATTAAGGGTGTGGTTTCAAATTAGCCACATTGCACCTTCCTAGTACTAGGAACACCAAGTTTGAAAGAGAAGTGGGTTTGCTAACACACATTTAAGCAGATACAACATAGGATTTATAACTTTTTCAGATGTTTTCTATTTATCGTGCAAGGTTGGATACAAGGGTGTGTGGATCTTCTTCCCCAGGAATACAGAAATACAATATTTGAGACATGTACTATTAATGGTGCACACAGTATCAGTCCTTCCTGCACATATGCCACCACCAAAGCACATTTTAAACACTTTGGTAAACACTTTTCAGCTTCTTAAAACACAGGATAATTTCCCAATAGACTGCAATAGCTCTGGGCTGTTGTGCAAATACCTACAGGATGTAGTGTTCCTGGTCTGGTATCAGAGGCAGCTCACATCACCTAAACCAGAAGATCCCAAACAGCTTTTTACTGCTATTTATATAGCGCTTACCCTGTCTGTACTATACAGAGTCCCAGCTGGATGCACTTCCTAGTATCTAACTACCAGGTCTTGTAAAAACCCAGTTCACCTCTCCGGACTCAATTCACCCCCACTTTAAATAGCAGTCAGTACCCCATAGGCCCCTCGCTAGTAGAGAGAGCCTCCAGGAAGTTCTGAATCAGCCCATACCCAAACTACCCAGACTATGCCCCTCCCTGGCTAGGAATGCCCACTTTTTTAGCAGTGTACTAGACAGCTGTGGGGCTACTCAGTGGAGCAAGAGTAACCCCACTCTGAATGGGCTTTCTGGCACCAGGTGGCCACCACTATAGTTGTAGCTACAGAGAAAAGGTGAGAAACAGCAAGAGAGATGAAAGAGGGGAAAAGCATGGCCTTTATCAACTTCCTTTGATATCAAGGAGAGTTGTGCATGGATCTGTCCCCATAAAAACAGAAAAATAAGAACAGAAGACAAATACAATAAGGAGCACATGAAAGTAAGGGGAAAATTTAACTTCACAGGCAGCTTCTGACCCCCTTCTTCTTTGTCACTTTTCATTAATTGCATCTGGAATGGTAGCATCTGGTAGATAGCATCTGGCATATTTAGAAATGTCTCTCTTTTTTAAGACCTAGCAGCATTAATTCTACATTTTGACTCAGTCTAGAGATGTGTACATCATCCATACTGCTCTGTGCATCTGCATTCGTTACTGGCATTTCTTTACAACCAGTACTAGTCTCATAATTTTTCTAACAGCATTTTCAAGCATCTTAAATAGTAATTAAAACTCCCCCAATTACACTGGCCTTTTTCAGCTAATTAGCTAGCTCCTGTTTCTCAGGTAGTGGTTACTCACCCCCTCTGCCACAGAGTAACGCTCTAACATGCCTTTCTGTAGTACAAGGGCCGTGGCTCAGCTAAAACTTGTCGTCTCTTATGCAGTATCCAAATGAGAGAATTTGCACACGCTGGGGAGCCTGTTCATCAGTGTTTAACCGGCATGTGGTGGCAGGACAGATGAGCTAATTGCTAGGTAGAGCCGCCAAACAGCTTCTCAAGCATGCAGCCCAGCCATGACATCTTGGTGGGCTTTGGCAGGAAGCACAGTCAAGCACCTGTTTCAGCTAAGGCAGAGACACTTTAAGGCAAGACATTTTGCAGGCACAACACTTCAGACTGCATTCATTAACAAAAAATACAGCCCCCTCCTGGGCAAGTAAGAGCAAAGAATAAATAAGCGTATGCTATCACTTCTGATGGCCAGGAACTGCTGCCTGCACATTATTGAAGTTGTTATTATTTTAGGTTCCCTTAAAGACAGTATTTCGACTGCTAAGAGTCATCCCCATTTTTATTGCCTAAAAGTTTTCTCATGACATCCTTTGCACGCTCCCTGTGATGTTTCAGTACTTACTTGTACCTAGATTATTTATTGATTGACTGCACTGTGAGATCAGAGCCTCATTGTGCTAGGCACTGCCTAGTGAGAGACACTCCCTGCCCTGAAGACCTTACAATTTAAACAGTCAAGACTGGCATAGAGTGGGAGAAAGGATGTAGATACCAGGGTGACTGGTGCATGGAAATATGGATGAAATATGCTTTGTTATCCCTTCCACTGAAGTGCAGAGGCACTCTCTCTCTTTCTCTGGCACAATGATCATTTTAAATTATTTATCCACAGAGGAATAATCAATATGCCAGAGAGAGATGCTGTAGTCCAGGGTTTAGGGCACCTACCTGGGGGGTAGGAGACCAGGGTCCAGTCACTCTTCATTATTTATCCACAGTGGAACATCAACAAGAGAGACTGGGGGAGCCCCACGTTAGCCTCTTCTGTAGCTCAGTGGTTATAGTAGCTTCCTGAGAGAATTTGAACAGGGGTCTCCCACCTTTCTCCTCCTTTAGCAGGAAGGGTAGCCTTGAGTCTCCCATATCCTAGACAAGTACCCAAACCATGTGGCTAAACATTATAAGGTGTGTGTCAGCACCTCCACCCAGCTTTCAAACAGAACCTG
The DNA here is from genome assembly GCA_037349315.1 of Chelydra serpentina. Taxonomy (NCBI): domain Eukaryota; kingdom Metazoa; phylum Chordata; order Testudines; family Chelydridae; genus Chelydra; species Chelydra serpentina. The sequence continues at coordinate 19,207,589 of JBAIAC010000001.1, forward strand.
ACCTTGTAAGCAGCCTCTGAGCACGTTTGCCGGATCAGGCCTCATGACTTAAGCAGCTGAATGTTTATCTTCCCCCAATCTGTGAATTGTTCTGGGGCTCAGGCGAGAGATAGGCAGCCAGATGCCTAGGAGGCCGCAGTGTGCACACTCAGAGGTGTGCAGAGGAAACATAGGTGCCTATGGAGCTTTTACACTGAAAGCTTAGGTGCCAAATAAGTTTAGTTGCATACAGGGTTGAGAGGGAGTTTTGTGGATTGCAGTGGAGCCAAAACTGGGACTTAGGTGCATAAGCATCTTTTGTGGATCTGGGCCTACCTGTTGGTCCTATGACACAACAGGGGATTTGAGGAAGGAGGGCTGAGAGAGGTAAGAGAAAAGGCTTCTAGGGACCTGCTTTGTTTTTGTGTAGCTCATGAGTTTCTGTGTTTGAACAATAAATTGGTCCCTGAGGCAAGGGCCGGAGATGGACTCGGGCATGGCACTGAGATGGTAAGTGTGATGTTCCACTCTTGTGTTGTCCGGACCGGTGATCTGCTAGGTCACTACAATCCTTGATTCTGGGAGCCAGCCTTACCCTGCTCTGCTGTGAGAACCCCCCACTCCTGGGCTGTTCACGTACAGCCTCTAGCATGTAAGCTGCTCCTTGGATTGTGCAACTGAATGACACTGGCCAATATCTCTGGTCCCAGACACAAGCCTAGGGACCTCCGTCTTGCAGTGTCCAGTTTGCCTGCTGGACGCTGCAAGCTTATATGAGTTTGTCAGTTTAACAAAGAAATTGATAAGAACCAGGCTTGTTATTCCAAGGGGAGCCTCTGACACACTTCAAACTAAACACACTGCTTCAGGTAGAATAAACAAACTAATTTATTAATTATAAAGATAGATTTTAAGTTATAAGTCAAAGCATAACAAGTCAGATTTGGTCGAATGAAATAAAAGCAAAACACATTCTAAGCTGATCTTAACACTTTCAGTGTCCTTACAAACTTAGATGCTTCTCACCACAGGCTGGCTGGTTGCTCTTCAGCCAGGCTCTCCCCTTTGATCAGCACTTCAGTTGCTTGGTGGTGATGTAGGTGGAAAACAGAGAGAGAGCATAGCAAATGTCTCTCTCTTTTATCATGTCCTTTCTTCCCTCTTGGCTCTGCCCTCTCTCCATCCCTTCAGAGTCAGGTGAGCATTACCTCATCGCAGTTCCAAACTGACCAAAGGAAGGGGGGTGATTCCCTCGAGAGCCTAACAGATTCTTTTCTTGCTGCCTAGGCCAGTGCCCTTTGTTCCTGTGAGGCTGGGCTGGGTTTGTCCCATCCACGCCCTTGATGAGGTGTGAATTGCCCCTCCGCTTCTGGAGAGTTTTTGTCTAGGTTTGCTTTAAGCCATGAGGATACATTTTAAGCCTCATAACTATGTACATGAACCTATAACATCACTGTAACAATTACTATAACATCACTATAACAACCATGCTCAGTGCATCATGAGCCTTCCAATTGGAGCCTTTGCATTGGATACCACACAATCATTTTATAAAGATGAACATGGGGATGCTGGGTGTTCCCTCAAGGTACAGAGTGCCACAGTAAGAGAGCCCACTTCTGAGAACTCTTTTCTCTGCTCTGGCAGTGAAAGGGCATTTCCTGTGGGTATAATTTACAATGGGAATTAGTCTTGTCTCCTGGGGATTTAGCACCAGTTTCAGACATCAGCACAGCTGCACCAGTGCACTCCCTTGCTGTAGGAAAGGCAAAGATGTGGTGTGCCTTTGGTGCAGTTTACTCCTGCTTACAACCAGTATAAGTTCTATCGGTGTAGCTTGGTTCATCCTCACTATGGGTTTGTTTTGATGCAACTATATCAGTGGCAGAAACTGCGGGATATTCCCATGAAATAAAGGTCAAAACAAATCCACTTAGCAGCAGCTAAATGCAATAGCAGATATCAATATCCTTTACTGATACATTTCCTCTGATGCCTAGATACCATTGTGCTAGTATAAATGTTCTTGTTGAACTTAATGATTTTTACTGGAAAACAGCAAAGTAGAAGATTAAAAAGGAAATAAAATCCAAAAAGGATGTGGAGACAGGATGCTTAATATGAGGATAACTCATTACTGTTCTCTAATATTTTCTGTGACTTTACATAGATCTGTACTCTCTCCACTTATTTCTTCCCAGTTCAGCACTGGTATGGTAAGGCATGTACTTCTTCTTATACCACAATATTAGAATGACAATGTCAATGAGATCAAAAAGAAAAAAGTGAAATGGGACAAGTAATCCATTTTTAAGATGAGTTCGGTTTTATTCGGTAAGGAGTTATCAAACTTCCCTGTTTCTGATTAATGCTGAGATACAGTCTATTGCTCTTTGGAGAGGTGTTCAATAAGGGTCCTGAACTACAAAATGTGTTTTCATAGATCATTCTATTTTTTACATTCTATTATTTATTATTATTTCTCTATTATTGCTACTTTTCTATGTTTAAACCAGGGGACTGTAAATTAAATGGATGTGTCGGTGTGGTACGTTAAAGGTGACAGTCTTGAACATAGCATCCTCTCCAGATACTGTAGTTCACATTTGAAACCTGCTGGTTCACAGCAGTTAGCAAGAAGCAAGTCATATAAGCTTTTCTGGAAGCAACAGAAGCACAGAAAGAAATAACAGATACATGGTTGCAGGGGGGAAGAAGATGACAGCAGCTTTTTTTTTTTAATTGATGCTGCTTCAATGGCATGCTTTGCACTTGGCCAGGCGGCCAGGAAACTTACTACAGTACATTAATCGTGATCCTTCTCCACTGTACCACTGGGTCCTATAGTGCTCTGTACTAATGTTTTTTTTCTAATAGATACTGGTGATGGATAATTGACCTAAGGTATCACAAAGTAAAAGCAAAAAGAAAATAAGAAAGGAATACTTGTGGCACCTTAGAGACCAACAAATTTATTTCAGCATAAGCTTTCGTGGGCTACAGTCCGCTTCGTCGGATGCATAGAATGGAACATACAGTGGGAGGATATTTATACATTCAGAGAAACATGAAAAGGTGGAAGTAACCATACCAACTGTAAAAGGCTAATTAATTGAAAGGAACTGTTATCAGTAGGGGAAAGAAACTTTTGAAGTGATAATCAACAAGGCCCATTATGGACAGTTGACACAAAGGTGTTAAGGGTATTTAACTAGGATATTAAACTGGGGGAAATAGATTCAATTAACATAATGACCGAGCCATTCCCAGTCTATATTCAAACCTAAGGTAATGGTATCTAGTTTGCATATTAATTCAAGTTCGGTAGCTTCTCGTTGGAGTCTGTTTTTGAAGTTTTTCTGTTGCAAAATTGCCACCTTTAAGTCTGTCACTGAGTGATTAGAGAGGTTGAAGTGTTCACCTACTGGCTTTTGAATGTGATGATTCCTGATGTCAGATTTGTGTCCATTTATTCTTTTGCGTAGAGACTGTCCAGTTTGGTCAATGTACATGGCAGAGGGGCATTGCTGGCACATGATGGCATATATCACATTGGTAGATGTGCAGGTGAACGAGCCCCTGATGGTGTGGCTGATGTGATTAGGTCCTATGATGGTGTCACTTGAATAGATATGTGGACAGAGTTGGCATCGGGCTTTGTTGCAAAAGCAATGTCTGCTACCCTGTAGACCTACAGGATCTGTTCTGCCAGAGAAACGGGAACATACAGCCAGTGAATTTGGCTGGTTGCGAATTCTCATGAGTAGGGGAATCTCTGGGCAGCACAAAGCCAACATAGCAACTCTAGCTATCCACTCTTCCAGGCCCCATTTTAGGGGTAGGAGGGGGGCATGCGGTGAAGGGAGTGCAAAGCCCCTTTGTGAGCATTTCTTGGCCAGACCCAAGAATTGGACTTTATAACTTCATACACTATGAAGGTTTGGCCCCCCTCCCTTTGGTGACATATGCTGACAATGAAACAATAGGGACATATGCGAATTGCCATACTGTACCCGACCCCAGGATCTATCTAGTCTAGTATTCTGTCTCCAACAATGGCCAGTAATTCAGAGGAAGGTGTAAGAAACCTGAAGTAAGCAGAGATGTAGGATAATCTGCCCTCCCCCACATGTTAGATCTCATCCTCATTCTCTCTAGATTGACTTCAATCCTGAAGAATGAGGTTTTATATTCTTTGCAAACTTTTTGTTATAATTAATTATGAAACAGTGCATACAGGCATATTGGTCTTTTGCCTAAATATCAGGGATACAATAAAAAAGATGTCATCCTAATAATACATCAGTATATTTTTGTACAATCGATTATTAACAATTACTTTAGTAGTTGTCTTGAAAACACTTCAGTTTCCTGAAATAGCTAAGGCCTTGGCTACACTTGCACTTTATACTGCAATCAAAGCCGCCTAGAGTGCTCTACCTTACTCCCTGTCCACATTGGCAAGGCAAGTAGAGTGCTCTGACTCTGCAGCTGGAGCGCTCCTGGTACTCCACCTCCCCGAGAGGAATAACGCTTGATGCGCTCCTGCTGGAGCCGCGGTGCCAGTGTGGACACCTAATGTGCTCTGATTGGCCTCCAGAAACATCCCATAATCCCCTTAAGTCAAGTGGCCTCTCTTCTCTTTGTTGTGAAATTGGCTGAGGAATGCGGAAGTGCCGTTTCAAAGCTCCGTTTCAAACAGCCGGCTGCTTATCTGCTCCTGGCTGCTTATCTGCAACAGTAAATGTTTGCTGTGAGTGAAGGGGGGAGGAAGAGGGCAGCTGAACTTACAAGACAGCGTGCTGACACACTCTAAGCACTCCAAAAAACCCACTCTCTCTTTTCCCCACCCCGCATACACACAACACACTCCTGTCACACTCCACCCCACCCCCCGCATTTGAAAAGCACGTTGCAGCCACTTGAATGCTGGGATAGCTGCCCATAATGCACCACTCCCAATGCCGCTGCAAGTGCTGCAAATGTGGCCACACCACTGCGCTTGCAGCTGTCAGTGTGGACAGACTGCAGTGCTTTCCCTAGTGCGCTCTCTGAAGGCTGGTTTAACTCAAAGCGCTCTACATCTGCAAGCATAGCCATAGCCTTTGTAACATTACCTTAGCATTAGCAATATTCCCCAAGTGTTCCTTTTAGTAACTACTGTACTGGTAGTGCTGCAAATAGCTGACATTACATTATCTAATTATCTAATGCACAACGGGGAAGTTTTAAGGAGAGTAGCTGATATCTAAATTACTAGGAAAAAAGTTAAAAACAATTTATAGTTAATCTAAAGTTACATGGTCAAGAGATGGGGGTGGAACTGAAGCAGAATAGATATCAATTACAATCTCTGTTTTATCTAATTGGACTTGTCTAAACAGATACTATGGGGGAAATCATGATATAGAGCAGTGGTTCTCAGTCCGCTTGAAAATTGCTGAGGGTCTCGGAGGACCACTTAATGATCTTTCCAAATGCTGTTTGTACTGTTAACTAACTATTGTAAAGCGCTTTGGATAAAAGCGCTATTTAAAAAAACCTTAACAATAAACTTTTTTGTTCTACAAAAAAAGCACACAACTCATATTTCATTATCAGTAGTCTTATCTTTCTAACGCGATGGATATGCCCTCTGTCCCTCACCGTGGCAGCCCCCAAGTTGGGTCTGGGAAGGAGGGGGATCTCTCCCTCTCTCCCCTGCCGCGACAGCCCCCGAGCTGGGGCTGGGAAGGAGGGGGGTCTCTGTCCCACCACAGCAGCCACAGAGCTGAGGCTGGGAAGGAGGGCTGTCTCTGCCCAGCAACCGCAGCCCTGGAGCTGGGGAAAGTCGCCTCTTTCTCTGGCCGCTGCAGCCCTCCATGTCCCAAATTCCTCCCACCCCCTCTTCTCACCTCACTGCCCCCTCCCACCTACCCCCATTCCTCCCAAGGCCACCACCTCACCTTACATGTGCGTCTTCTCCTGGGCCCAGGCACCTAATTAGTGGAGCCACACCTGTGAGGGAACTCTCCGTGGACCACTTGAATGGAGCTCACGGACTACAGTTTGAGAACCTCTGATATAGAGCCTCATCCTCTAGTCATTTGGCACAGACGTTCTGATGATTTCAATTGGAATTCATTCCATGTGCAGCATGATGGCAGGATGGGACCAAACAGTAGTGAATGGCTCTTAGACACTATAAGATCTTTAGGACAAAGACTGTTTGTTTGCTCTGTGTTTGCAAAGTGCCCTGCACAATAGTTTGACTGGGGCTCGTAGGAGCTGCTGTAACACAAATAAATAATAATTATAATGTGTTGAAAGAATGACTGGCACTAATGACTAGCAGCCCCGTTGTGAATGATCAGTGTAAACTCCTACTGAAATTAACTATACAGGGGTTGAGGGGACTCAGCAACTCAAGGGATATGCTCAGCAACTCATAGAATCAGACTCTTAGTAAATCTCCACCAGGCACCTATCTGCCTCTTTAGACACCTAAATACCTCTGAAAATCTGGCCTTAAGTGAACAAATATGATTAAATAATCCAAGTTGTGGTATCACTTCATTTATTTTGACAGGTGCAGTTTAGTTTTACTGTAATTATTAAAGATTTCTCATAGTATATTTGTAAAAAAGACTACCATATTTTTGTTTAAAAAGTCATCTTAGTAATACGAGACATCACTCTGCTATTAAAAATGACCGGAGAATTGGGGTGAGACCACCACATTATTTGTGAGAATTATCAAATAGGCAGTTTAGCAAAGTGATAATTAGTTAAGTTCTACTGTATTGACGTGGCTAACAAAACTTATTTCCCTGAGAGTGTTGGCCTCTTCTTTTTGTTGGCTTTTATTTCTTGGTAACTGAGAAAAAGTACATAAAAATCTGGTATAATTACAGCAATTTAAATCTGCTGCATGGAGAGATTGACTGTGTTTTATCAGGGATATAGGAGTATACAAGAACAGACCAATGGTCCACCTAATCCAGAATCTTGTCTGCAATAATGGCCAGTTACTTCAGAAGAAGTTGCAGTTATGGAATAATTTGTCCATAGGTGTAGTGTCTTCCTTATCTCTCTTCAAGTATAATTGGTTTATGCCTTGGAGTATGAGGGTTTATATCTCTTCCAAAACTCTTAAGAGTGAAATCCTGGAACAATGAAGTAAATGGCAAAAGCCTATTGACTTCGGTAGAGCCAGGATTTCACTCTTAATTATTTGTTTTTCAACCATCGCTATTGCAAATCAAGGTGAAATCTTGGCCACACTAATAAGAGTTTTGCTATTTGCTTCAGTAGGGCCACGATTTCACTCTCAGTGCACAAATCTCCCATTACAGTTGATAGGAGTCATGCACAAGAAGGGTTTGCAGAACTGTGTATGTAGAGCCATCTCCTCTGTGTAAATCTGTCTGGTTCCATTGACTTCATTAGAGTTATGTTGCCTTACACCAGCTGAGTTTCTGGGCCATTAATTTGCAATCCTGGAAATCAACTGCAAACAATGGAAGGTTTATGCTAAACTACAAAATGGTCACAATATGTTAGATTTTATCTTCTTCTTTTTTAACCTTCTCCCAATTAAATTTTGGATTTGCAATCTGTTTTTCTTTCATAGCTCTAGAGGTCTTGAGGTGCCACCACAAGCTACTAAAAATCATATGCAGTGGAAGTTCATTTCTGGGATGCTAATTGCTGTTTTAACATTAGATACTGCATAATCTTGGCAGTATTTAGCCCTGAAAGCAAAATGTTTGGAGCTTTCAGTTATGGGCCCAATTCTACAAGATCCTGATATTTTTTTCCTGTGAAAAATTTTGCACTGACATTTTTTCTTCAAAATACCTTGGGTTTTAGTTGCAAAACCTAACATTTATTGTCCTTTGGCAACTGAATGGTTTTTGATTTGAGAGTGGGATGTGGCATGGTTCCACCTTATCCCTTCTGAGGCCACTGCTAGCATCATTGGCCAACTACCCTATCTCCTCCTCCCCCTCACCCTTATTCCCAGCACTAAGAGATGAAATATTGTTGCTGCTTGCACAGGTAGAAGGAACTTTCTGTGTTGTCTTCTTCAGTTCATCCATGACAGAGCAGCCATGTTTAGTCTTAATGCTTAGGCCTGGATTTGAACATCTCCAGAGTTCAGGAGTGTTCAGATCTGGACCTTTAATTTGTTCTTTTGTACAGATAAGCTTGGAAACTCAGATATGGTTCCAAACATATTTGACTTTGATTTGGGCTCATTCTATTCCATTTGGGTCCTACCATGTTTGTAGGCCCATCTATATTGTAGTAAGAATCCCTTGTCAAGTGAAATCTCTCTGCTCTAGATCCACAGAGGGAACTTAGACTTAGTGCTGCAGTGCCTAACGTTTAGGTGTCCTGCTGCCTTGTGAAATCCACAGAACTGAGTTAGGCACCCTGACTCCCTATACAACATGGGGAGAGGTAGACACCTAAGAATGGAATGCCCAAAAGTACAAAACCTGAGTAGATATCTGCTTAAGCCAGCCAAAAGGAAACGCCAAGGAGAGGGATGTGGCCTAAGACCCACTCCGCAAAGAGTTAGGTGCCCAACAGGAGGTGCCTCCCTCTACTGAGGATTCCCAGCCAACAACCCTTTCCTGGACTTAGGAGCCTAAGCCAGGTCAGTTCCTTCTCACAAGAGAAATGAGGTACTATACACTTTTCTCAATAGCCTAGGCGTTAGAGCACTCAAGCAGACTATAGTTCAAATTCTTCCTTTGTCTTGTATTGAGTAGGGACTTGAACAAGGAGCTCCTATTGGGGGGGCCAGGGGAATAACTGACCCATCAGTCTATAGGGTATGCTGATCTACAGTACTCTTAATCTTTCCTGTTGAAGCTGTTCTACTTTTTATAAAATAATGTATGCATTGGAGCAGGGACTTGAACCCAGGCTTCCCCCACACCCCAAACCTCTCTAACCAACAGGTATAAAATCATTCTCACAGATGCTCTCTGGCTCAATGACAATTTAATTAGTTATACACAGTGGAACAGCTCCAACGGAAGAGCTTGCCTGAGCAAGAGCAAGCCCCACCACAGTGTTGGGGTTAGGGCATTTCCCTGGGAGCTGGGGAACTCGGTTCAAATCCCTGCTTGACATTAGGGAGAGGAATGATTTGAAGGTAGATGTACCACACCCTACATGAGAGTTAACCACTGTGCTACTGAAGGGGGCACCACCCCATCCTTCTTTGGGTGTGTGTGGTTTTTTGGGGGATGGGGTGGGGAAGGCTCCAATCCAGAATGTGCCCTGAGAACACCTACTGGATAGATTGGACCTGTAGGTGAGATAGGCACAGGGGAGGGGGATTCTAGATACTAGTTTGATTGTTACTAGGGCTTACCTGTGAGCGAGGCATTCAGTAGCAGGAGGGAGGCAGCTGTTTGCATGCCTACCAGGAGAAATACATGCACTGGGGACCTTTACTGGCATACATTTAGGTGACTAGGGAATTAAGGCATCTATAAGATTAGGCAGCACCAGAACATGGTTTTTAAGGACCTAAATTTTGGATGTAGATGTCTAAAATGGCAGTTAGGCACCTAAATCCCTCGTGGGTCCAGCTCTCGCTCTGTCTCACCCTCCCTATTTTGCAACTCAATTGATGTACTAATTCGAAGGCCAGCATGCAACCTACATGAAAGCAGAAAGCCCCCAAACCTGATGAAAGTAAACAAACACCTGTGGGGGGGGGGGGAAGACTTTTTGTCTGTGTTTGTGTGTGCAGTGAATTGCAGCTGCTGAAAAGCCTGAGGCGGTTTGAGCGGAACCAGAAACCTCTCGGCCTCTAGGTCGATCCTGCCCCTACAGATCCCACTAGAAGTTTAAGCTCGACTGACTGAACACAGCACCTAGTCAGACTAGCGAGAACCCCGTGGGGGACTCAAATCCCAGCTTCCCCAGTATTTCTCTCTCCCCCTTTATAGTTACAGCCTCATTCTGCGCCCGCCCGCACGCGGCAGGGCAGCCGGCGCCCTGGTTACCTAGTGGAGCCGCGCCGGCTTCTGCCATGGGTCAGTCCCCCTGCCCCGGGGAGCGCTGCAGCCTGTGGGGCGTCCCTTCAACTCCTTGCGGGCAGGCGGCTGGAGGCGATGTGGCAAAGCCTTGGGAAGGGCCAGTCAGCTGCGTGATTATCCCCATAACAACGGGAACCAGGGGCCGGTCGCCCAGGGAGCAAGGAGCGGCTCTGGGCAAGCTGGACCCCGCCTGGAAACTAAGCGAGAGCGGGTCAGCTGGGGCGCGCAGCCACCTCTCCAGGGAGCTGAACTCTGGGAGCTGCCAATCCCTACCTAGGCCAGGAGAGGGCTGCACCTCCCTCTCTCTACCATTTCCCTCCTCCTGCTGCTACAGGACAGGGCTGGCATGTGGTTTCCCCACCTCCCCCGGCAAATGTCTCAGAGAAATCACTGCTTCCGCCTCGTATGGGGCAGGGTGCAGAATGTGGCTTCGGGGTCACCTGAATTTCTGTGCAAAACTGGTGCAAAAGATGGCAGGGACCTCGCCCATCTCTGGGGCAACCGGTAGAGAGGAGGGCATGGTCCTCACTAGAATTTCCAGGGAAAGCCAATGCAGAAACACAGATGCGGTTTTGCAGACCTGTCCCACTCTGACCCCCAAACCTCTCTGTCCCCAGAGAAGTTCAGGGCTGCCCAAGGTGGGGGCAGTGGGGCAGTGTGCCTCATGCCCCATGTTAGAGAGGGTTCCCTTACTGAGTGGCATTGTGACTTGGCACAGGGTCACAGCGCCCAACCTCAGCCACATGAAATGTTGGGAGGTCTGACAGTAAGTCAGTGGCATCACCAAACATTTTGGTGCAAAATGGGTGCAGAAGATGTCACTGGCACCACCAGAATTTCCATGCAACATCTCCAATGTATAGGATTATTTTTCCTGCTACGAGATTTCACATTCCCTCAGAGCATCTAGTAAATAATACAGTATTTTATTTCAAAGCAGTAGTGTTTACAGGGTATTTTAAAAGCTTTTTACATTATGTCTATTTATAGATTGTTCTTTTCTATTTTTAGACTGGAGTCTGGGATTTCTACAGCAAAGGTTAGAAAAATATGTCTGGGTGTGGCTGGTTAACAAGAAATCAATTTTTATTTATAGAGCACTTCTTGTGTGAAAGAGAACTCCAAGTGCTGTTAAAATGTGATAAGTACAGCCTGAGTGATAAAAAGTGTCAATTCACCAGATTAAAAATTTAGAACTCTACAGTGGCTTTAAAACTGCGAATAGAAATAATGTTCTTGACATCCAGGGTTATAGCTTCAGTGAATTATAGACAAAAGCCTTAGTGCCAAAGGTTTAATATGAGAGAAAGATAAAATAACTAGGGAACTGCGCATTTAGACTCAAGACAATCATATAGTTAGACACTTTCTAACAGGCATCTTTTTCAAATAGCTATGACAAATACACCCCAGAAATATAATGGGGATGGAATTGGAGGGGAGGGGAATGATTTCAGCCTACCAGAGAGAAAAGAATAGCTGAAAAAATGGTAATAGTCTATACTGGCAGAATAATACATTAGTGATTATAGTAAATCATATGTGACCCATCAACTAACAATCATAATCAGCTGTTTAACTGTCAATAACTGGTCTTCCAAATTAGTTTAGAAACAGGCTTTATTGTAGGAGCTCATTAGTGGTAATCATTTTGAGGGCAAGGACTTACTAAACGTATAGTCTCCTCTTGTTTAGTAGATTAAATTATCATTTATGATGATGGGAGTTGTAGACATATAATTCAGGCAGCAGCTAGCTCTTAGGGGGCTATGCACCACCATCATCAGAGTCCAGTGTATACATCTCAGAAAAGTGACTGAAGTGTAAGCCAGGCTTGTTGTGAATTGAGACATTCCATGGAGAACCTGCTGCGGTCTGCTATACTCCTAATGCATGCTTATCCAGACCCCTACGTCTCCTGCCTTTCAGATTATGTAGCTCCAAAGGTAAGTGTTAGTAACACTAGATAATCATATGGGAACTGGAAAATCCCCAATGGGAGCTAAAACTGCACAACTAGCATGTATAGGTAAGATGTGTAGCATATGTGACTGCATACAATTCCCACCTTGAGTCATCAGCAGACATTAAAGCTTGGAATTACAAGGCAAAGCCCTTAACCACCTGACTGAAAGAAGTAGCTCTATTTGCTGTCAGTAGTAACAGATGCTTAGCCTCAGGGATCTAGCCACTACAAGTGAACACAGCACAATTAGCTAGTGAGTTACACCTGCTATTTGGCAGGGGATATGGATGTACACTTTGTGCATGACAAATAATGCTTGTTGTTACCTGGGTGCATTTAAAACCACTGAAACATACATAGTATGCACCAATGAAGTGTATAAATTGCAGAGCAGAAGTTACTGTAGGGCAAGATTAATTTATGAGTTTTTCTGTAGAAAGTTACAATAGTATTCCAGTATCCCATATTGCAGTTACCCTGACTCCTCTCCAGTTCCTGCACCCTCGTTTCAGACTTTGGCTGAGGTGGCCCAAGCAGCGTGTCTATGATAAGTCACAGGTCTTGTGGTTTGGTGTTGCCCTGTTGTTTTGCATTAGAATGTTCCCGGCTCTTTTTGTAGCAATTTATAATCTATATCAGGTATGGGAACATATGTCTCACTAGGAAGAGGGCTGGATACCTGCATTTGGCAAAAGGGCCAAATTCTACCCTCTGGTAGTAAACATGGATAGTTGATCTTGGGGCTTATTGTGCTATAGCCATGGGAAACATCTACTTTTCTCCTTCTGTGATCAAGGAGCAAATCTCAGTGAGACTTTCATTCACATGTTTTTGCTCTTTGTTTCAAGGATCATTGCAAAAACTTCTCTCAACTCCATGTACCATGTTTGCATAGTGTGTATTATGTCCGTCTCTGGTGGCTGGTCTACATAGAGAATAAGAGTCTATGATTTCTGCCTGTTTAAAGGAGCTATTTTTTTAGTTGAAGTGGTAGAAGTGTATGCTACAGAGATGAAGGTTCTATGTTCAAACCCTGTTGGTGATCTATCCTAGAGGTTGTTACAGCTACTCCCAGCAAAAAAAATGTGATCTGTTGTTTATAGACAACTTTTGGTTTTGAAATATTTAAAAAAACATTGTTTGTTACCAAACATATTTAATTAGGGAGGCAGTGTGGTTTTGTGGACAGAGTGCTAGTGTAGGACTCAGGAGACTTGTGTTCTATTCCCAGTTCTGTCACTGGCCTGCTCTGTGACCTTATGCAAGTCACTTCACCTCTCCCTGCCTCAGTTTTCTCATCTGTAAAGTGGAGATAACGATACTGACCTCTTTAGTAAATCACTTTAAGAGCCCGTTCTCCAACACTTGCTGAAAATGAAAGAATGTGGACAACCGTTGTCTGTTCCCAATATTATAAAGAATACTTAAATAGTCTAATGTCTGCAAATAACCTTGGAAGGGAGGAATCTGATCCTGGAAAGATCTCAGTTTATGTACAGCATCAGTCACCTGAATAGTGAACACTACAGTGAATTGTGAGCCCTGTAGAACCTGCAGAAGTCAACACATGCAGAAGTCAAATAGTATTCATGCAGCTTTTCCTTATTTTTAAAAAAAATCCACTGTGGTTTAGCTGTACGACAAACACCTTATAGTTTAGACCACAAATTTATTCTGTCTAGAACAGAGACATCCTTAAACCTTAACCTAGGAGACTTCTGAAAGAAAATGAGCATACATGAGATAGTTTTGAATGGAAGAAGAAAGAGAAGCACTAAATATTACTCCAAGAGTTTCTTTTTCAAAGATATAGAAACTGTGCTGATTCATCCTAAGTAGGAGAGTATTGAAAACTTGAGTGCTTTATTCGCTAGATTTAATCAGAATAACTGCACAAATGGGAGGTATAACTCTGCTCCTAGTGGTGGTAGCTTCTCTGATTCTACATTCAGTAGAACCTGCCTAGCTGTACCAGAAAATTATTTAGCAGTATCGGTGTATTTGTATTTAAAACTAATAGTGAGCTGGAAATATTGAGTGATATGGGACCATATTTGCTATTCTCGTCAAGTGAGGCTTCAGTTTTAAAATCAATGGTACAATGTGGTCCCTGGTCTTTAAAAACAGGTTTTAATTTCAGTGCATGTTAGTGAGAGATTTTGGGGGTTATCCTGTTAAAAAAAAAATTCCAGCAGGAACTGATCATGTTAATTACTATATTGACTTACTAGGTAACATAACTTATAAAAAAGAGAAATAACTAATATGTATGTGTAACCATACAGTATTTATATCAGGAGAAGTTTCATGCTGGCATTGGGAAATCTTGTGTTTTAATATCTTTCAGTAACTTTACTTAAAATCTAAGCACATTTCAAATTGAAAAGATGCATTTCCCCTTAAGCCTACAAATTCAACCAGAGATCTAATCATTAAGTTAGGTTCTTATTACCTTGCACATCATCACAGGTGATAAAGTTTCTGCAAGTCATGTCTTAATTTTCACTTGACCAGTTGATCTTCACATATGTAACTGATTAGCCTTGAAATTATCACACATGGTAGTTATGTCGATGACAGACAAACAGAGATGTAGCTCACTCTTCCTGAGTTGTTTTGGTGCTGCAGGAATAAGTAGTAATAAAGTGTTTTTGTTACAGAAGTCAGCAGATGCAACTCTGAATTCACACAGGGAACAGATGTGATTAGTAAAAAGATACTACGGGTCACTTTTCAGAGTAGCACTGCAGTTTAAGACAAACTTGCATAGATCCTAACTGTAAATTCAAGGGAAGGTTGTTCTCAGACATACTAACACTTTTTAAGCCTCATAAAACCTTTTATAGTCCTTAAACACTCCCTTTTCTCCCATCAGCCATTGCATCAACTGCAGAGAAGGAAAAATACCATTAACACCTGATGTGGCAGAAGTAATGTTATTCCGAAGAGCTGCCATTACAAATGCTTCCCTTGAGACCCAAACTCTCAGCTGCAGAAGATCTCTGGTCTGAAACAGGCTTCCTTGTGAACAGGTAAGCACTGAGACTTTTATTCCATTTTAATTTAGTGGAAAAGGCTTTTACCCCTGTTGTACTTAATTAAGAGTCTCCCTTTCTCTCCTTATACTTGCAATTTTGGAGGGGGAAGGGGAACTAAAGTTTTTCTGAGAGAGTAATCTGATAAGAAAAAGAGAAGGTTGAACAGAGTACGACTGGGCAGCCTCAGAAAGGGAAACAGAGAAATCTAGGAATTCCTCAGTCTTCCTTAGACTTAGCTTCTACTGTTGGTGCTGGTCAACATAGCCACAACCTTGCTTGTAGTCCCACGCTGACATAACTAGGCAACAAGACCTTTGATTACATTTTATTTTGTAGAAGTAAGGTAATGCCAGTCCCAGTCAAGATGCTGGCTTCTAACATGAAGCATCTCTAAAATGTTAAAGAACTTCTACTTTTAAGATGGAAATATAATTCTTTTCACAGTGGCTTAAAAATGGTAATCACTGGTTGTTTTTTGTGTTCGAAGTAGTTCATATTAAATAGCTTTGTATTTTGAAGCGCAAGAGAAAACAAAAGCTTTGCCCTTAATTATAGTGACATTTCAGCTATGTTATGTTTTGCCTTCCATTTTAATACAGCTCCAGCAGGGGAAAATACAAAGAGCAACAATAAAAACATCGGTCTGGTCCTGCAACGCTTACTCAAGTGAGTAGTCCCGCTTACTTCAGTTGGGCTACTCGCAGAAGGGTTGCAGGATTGGGTGTTTAATCACCTGTTTAAAAATTAGACTTAAACATTTAGTAGAACTCAAAAGGAGACCCTGAAAAATTCAATATTGTTGGACTTTACAAGAGGCACAGTGACTAAACAAACATGGTTGAACGATCTAGTGGCAGCAGGAGACCTGCTAATGCAAATACTTAGTGGAGTGACTCATAAAAATGAACCAAAAGAAAAACATTAATCAGCTTGCTTTTTTAAAAACTTAATATCTTAAAAGCACAAGCAGATCAGCACTAAGGAATGTCTTCAAGGAGAACAGCAAGCACAAACTTTGAACACAGCTTACACATATTAGCTGTGTTTTTGTGTTTGTTATCCTGTACTTGAATGTGGCATAGCCAGGAGATTTCACCATAGAATTGAAAGTAAAATAAAATTTGTTAAAACACAAAACTTTTTGTTAAACTCGCAAGAGGTGAAAATATCTGAAGTGCTTGCCTAGCTGTCTATATATACTGTGCTGCTCATCATCATTGTATATAGTGGCTAGTCCAGACATGGCAGACTGGGATTGTAAGATTTTAGGGGCAGGGACTGTTTTCTTGGTTTGTTTATACAGTGCTTAACACAACAGGCTGTGATCCTTGCCTGAGGCTCTCGGGCGCTACCACAATACAAATAGAGTAAAACAAATATTTAGAATAACATTTTAAATGCAATTACATTGCAAAACCTATTTAGAAGTTCTAGGACCTCATTCTCAAAAGTGCTTAGTGCCTCCAGCCCCAACTGAAATAAGTAGGAACTATGAGGACTCAACACTTTTGAAAAACAGATAGGTAATGTATTGATAGGAATCCATTATATTCCCGTGTGCGTGTCTCTCTCTCTTTCCCCCTTTTATATGTTTTCAGTGGATTGTATTATCATAAACTAAATGTATTGCAATGCCTATTTAGCTTGCTATGCAATTTAGTATACCTTCACCACTCTAGGAATGTGTTAAATAAACCCTACCACTTCTAAATCTTCCTTCCTAGGAACAGTGATGGCAGGATTTAGACCAACACACTAAAGCCCTGATTCTGTAAGTAGCTGTGCTGGTGAAGAGTCCATTGACTTCAGTGTGGCTCTGTGAAGACATGAGATTGGGGAGTGGTGTATGTAACTCCAACTGCTTGCAGGATAGGAGCTTAAAAAAGCGTTAGTCTGTAGTCACTGCATGCAGTGATACCCAACTATTACTTAGGCATGAAACAATTTTGTTAAGGAAATCTCTAAACGAACAAGGTTTATCTTTTGCAAGAGAATGGACAGTGTGCCAATACTTGGGCCAACACATGAAAATTAACGAGTGCTCAGCACCTTGCAGGACTGAGCTTGGCATAAAGATTGCAGGATTGGGGCTACTACTTTTTAAACCTAAAACTAGCATAAACCACATCATGTAAAATCTGTAACCCCAGTGGTATTATACACAAGAACCAACATAAGTTAATCTACCCTGGTTACTTTACTTAAATCTGTTTACTTACCCCTAAAATAGGCCTTAATGAAATGATTAGAGTCATTCCTTTTATTGAAATGGTAGCAGGAACGTCTGTTCCTTTGTCTCTTGTCTAATACATAAATAGCATGATTTGATTCTTGCAATCCTTAATTTCTGGCTGCAGTAAACTGTTGGAGCAACATGTTTCCAAAATGCATGTTTCCAGCCACTGGAAGGAAGCCTATTTTGCTATTATCTTTATCATTAATTTGCAATAATCATCCAGAAACTCAGACCGGCAGGAAGGATAAAAATATAGAGACAAGCCTTAAATAGCTTGTTGACAGATAGCACTGGAAATAAATTTAACATCAATTTCTGCTACAATGACCACCTGCTTCCATATGACATCATATTGCTTAAGCTGGTATGGTACAGAACATGTCCTGAAGGGCAAATATTACTCCCTGCTCCACAGGAACCAATGTGGAACTGAACACTGCACTGGGCAGAGGGGAGAGAGGATCTGGGGAGCCTGAACTCTAAAAATTATTTACTCATGCAACCGTGTTGGTGGTGATTCCTCTGTCTGGATTCACTCACCCACCACCATTGTCCCCTGATGGAGCAGAAGCACTGGAGTTTGGTAGGCTCTACAGGAGCAACCATGGAATGGCTCTGCTACTACAGTACTCTGGAATCTGGAGAAGAGAACTTTTTCTCCCCAGTCCCAGAGAACTCCCCGATGCCAAGTCAGGCAACACAGGCTTGGCGTGGGGTAGAGGAGATTTTTAACTCATGTAGGCAGGGAACCAGGTTCTTATTTGAGCTGTCCTGGGCTGTACATATCTATAGTGCCATATAAGTAGTAGTATTTATTGGCTTAGTTATAGAGATGGGTGAAAGCAACAATGGTTTTGCAGGATAGGGTTTTACCTTTACAAAACCAAACCCAGAGCTGGTTTGGATTCAGGTCTCACTTTATCCAAGCCCTCAAAGATCAGAGGGAAGGTGAGCAGCATGGTTCAGCTCGATAGCTATGGTTTTGGCCCACCTGTAAACTTGTCCCATACCTAAGAAGATCAGTGATCAACTGAATTGTAAGTCTAGTATTAACAATGTTGATTAACTACGTAATTGGCCATTTTGTTGACCCATTTTGAACATCAAAGTAACCATACTGGGCCAGTATCCTGTCTCTGGCAGTGGTTGGTATCAGATGCTTTAGAGGGAATGAACAGAACAGGGCAATTTCAAGTGATCCATCCTCTGTCATTGAATTCCAGCTTCTGACATTTGAAGGTTTATAGAAACCTGGAGCATGGTGCTGTGTGCCTGACAAACTTGGCTAATAGCAATTAATGGACCTATCCTCCATGAACTTATCGAATTTTTTTAAACCCAGTTACACTTTTGCCTTTCACATCCCCTGGCAATGAGTTCACAAGGCGAGTATGAAGAAGTTCTTCAGTTTGTTTTACACCTGCTGCCTGTTAATTTCATTGGGTGACCCCTAGTTCTTGTGTTATGATAAAGGGGTAACTAATACTTCCCGATTCACTTTCTTCATAGCATTCATAATTTTACAAACCTCTATCATATCCCACCTTAGTCGTCTCTTTTCTAAGATGAACAGTCCCAGTCTTTTTAATCTCTCCTCACATGGAAGCTGTTCCATACACATAATCACTTTTGTTGCCCTTTTCTGCATCTTTTCAAATTATAATATCTTTTTTTGAGATGGGGTAACCAGAAATGTATGCAGTATTTAAGTTTTGTGGGTGTACCAAGGATTTATACAGTGGAATTGTGATATTTTTCTGGTTTATTATCTATCACTTTCCTAATGGTTCCTAAGGTGTTAGCTTTTTAGACTACCGCTGAGCATTGAGCAGATGTTTTCAGAGAACTATCTGTGATGACGCCAAGTTTTCTTTCTTGAGTGGTAACAGCTAATTTAGACTCCATTTTGTATGTATAATTGGGATTATGTTTTCAACATTGAATTTCATCAGCCATTTTGTCACCCAGTTTTGTGAGATCTCTTTAACTTTTCAGTCAGCTTTGGACTTCCCTATCTTGAGTAATTTTGTATCCTCTGCAAACTTTGCCACCTCACTGTTCACTCCTTATTCCAGATCAGTTATGAATATGTTGAACAGCACAGTCCCAGTACAGAACTTTGGGGGACCCCCTGTTTATTTCTTTCCATTGTAAAAACTGACCACTTATTCCTAACTTTTGTTTCCTTTTTTAACCAGCTCTGAATCCATGAGAGGACCTTCCCTCTTTTTCCCTGACTCCTTACTTTGCTTAAGAGCCTTTGATGAGGGACTTTGTCAAAGGCTCTCTGAAATAATAACCAATGTCAAAATATTCACAACAAATCCTCCTTTTGGATGCACATAGGTGATTCCCACTGGGAGTGACATGCATGGACATCTGAGAGCAGTATTTTATTCTAATTGCTGTTGGACTTATTACAATGGCACATACCATTACAGTCCCATATTATTTGTTATTTTGTAACATCACACCGTCCATACCATTACTAGGGGCTTTGTTCATAGGACTCTGTAATAGGCTTGGCTATTCCTTCCCAACAATGATGACGAAGAGTTAGAAGCCCGTGATTTGTCTATCTCCTCCTATAAAACCTTAAACGTCATGCACATAACCCTATGACTCCTTCTGGAAACTGATAACTTACTGTGCATAAGAACACAAGAACGACCGTATTGGGTCAGACCAATGGTCCATCTAGCCCAGTATCCTGTCTTCAGACAGTGGCCAAAGCCAGATGCCCCAGAGGGAATGAACAGAACAAGTAACCATAAAGTGATCCATCCCCGGTCGCCCATTTCAGCTTCTGGCAAACAATAGCTAGGGACACCATCCCTGCCCATACTGGCTAATAGCCATTGATGGACCTATCCTCCATGAATTTATCTAGTTCTTTTTTGAGCCCTGTCATAGTCTTGGCCTTCACAACATCCCCTGGCAAACAGTTCCACAGGTTGACTGTGCGTTGTATGAAAAAATACTTCCTTTTGTTTTAAACTTGCTGCCTATTTTCGTTTGGTGACCCCTAGTTCTTGTGTTAAGGAAGTATTATTTACTACTTCTCCTATTTACTTTCTCCTCACCAGTCATGATTTTATCGACCTCTGTCATATTTCCCCTTAGTCGTCTCTTTTCTAAGCTGAAAATTTCCAATATTATTAATCTCTCCTTATATGAAAGCTGTTTCATACCCCTTATCATTTTTGTCACCCTTTTCTGAACCTTTTTCAATGCCTATATATATATATATATATATATAATTTTTTTTTTGAGATGGGGTGACCACATCTGAACGCAGTATTTAAGACGCAAGCATACCATGGATTGATTTATATAGAGGCAATATGATATTTTCTATCTTATTATCTATCCCTTCCTTAATGATTCCCAATATTCTATTCGCTTTTTTGACTGCCGTTGCACATTGAGTGGATGTTTTCAGAGAACTATCCACAATGACTCCAAGATCTTTCTTGAGTGGTAACAGCTAATTTAGACCCCATCATTTTATATGTCTAGTTGGGGGGTTTGCTTTCCAATGTGCATTAAATTGAATTTATCAACATTAAATTTCAATTGCCTGTAATTGCCAGGATCACCTCCAGAGCCCTTTTTAAAAATTGGTGTTACATTAGCTATCTTCCAGTCATTTGGTACAGAAGCTGATTTAAATGATAGGTTACAAACCACAGTTAGTAGTTCTGCAATTTCACATTTGAGTTCTTTGAGAACTCTTGGGTGAATACCATCTGGTCCTGGTGACTTATCACTGTTTAATTTATCAGTTTGTTCCCAAACCTCCTCTAATGACATGTCAATGTGGGACAGTTCCTCAGATTTGTCACCTATGAAGAATGGCTCAGATTTGGGAATCTCCCTCACATCCTCAGCCTGTCAGTCTCTTGATGGTTACTTTCCAATCTCCCCAACTAGACAACAACTTAGTGTGACGTACGTGCTTTGTTGTTCAAATTCACACTATGCTGGCAGTAGCTCGTGAAAACTCTGGTGTAAGGGGTGGGTGCCAGAAGGGCTGCCTCAGGGAGGTGACAATGTTACAAGATAACTGCCACTTTCCCTTTGCTGGTGGAATCCCTAGGTGGGCCTTGCAGCTTAAAGAGGATGGATCTGACTTGGGGAATGCCTGGGCAAGTATGCCCTTTTTTAAGCTGCATGGATCACCTGGTGGAGAGAAGATTGCAGTCATCTTATAACATTGCTTGTCTCTACTGACAGGCTTCCTGTAGAGAGCTCTTGGTGAAAAAACATAAAACTGATCTCTCATAGCAGAGACCACCTGCCCTTCCATAAGGAGTGTATCATTTGGGTGAAGCAGCCTGCATCTCTGTTTCACCCTAGGTGAATCTGGCTATATGAGTAAGACCAGTCTTGTCTGGTTGGTTTTTTTTTTTTTATAGCTCACTTAACATGATATGTAGTTATTTTTTTCAATGTGCTACTGGGTCTGCTGCGGCATGTACATCAGGGACTGTCACACAGAACCAGTGCCATGGTTCTCTTCCCCTCCCTCCTCCCCCCACTCCCAGCAACCAAACTGATGGGGCAACCGTATAACACTCTTCTACTTTTAAATAGGAAGAAGAGTGAAGTGCTCAGACTCCCCAAAACCACAAGGGCTGGAGCAAACGGGTATGTGTGTTGCAGGGGAAGGGAAGGAGAGAATAGGAGTAGGATTGGAAAAACCAGCTAACTATCCCTGTAAAAATATGTAAGATAGATACTGATGCCACAGGAAGAACAACCTCACCTAGGAAACACTCAGGAGTGTTGAGTCATAGATCCTGCTTCTACTTCTGGAAATAGCATAGGTCCTTGCCAGCTTGCTGACAAGCCAGTCTTCACTACAGAAATAGCATGGATTTCCAAGGAGATCCCATCAAAGATCTTGGGAGACAGTCGGATCTTAAATCAGACCTCAAACTGGCAGCTTCAAACTGATCCCATAGACAGTGGGAGTTTTGAGAGAGAGACTGTCATATACATACAGATGAAGGTAGCATAAAATCTCTCCTGGATAGCTGTACTGATTCTTTGCATATAAGGGGTTAAGAAGCTCAAATAACCTGGTTGGCACCTGACCAAAAGGACCGATAAGGAAAGGAGATCCTTTCAAATCTGGGTGGTTGGGGATGGGAGGTGGTGGGGGGAGAGAAGAGGTTTTGTTTGTGCTCTTTGTTGTTCCCTCTTTGGACGGGGCGAGAGAGAGACCAGGCAGGTAAAAAAATCTTCTAAAAACATACCCGAAATGTTTAATCTAAGATTACAAAAATTGTAAGTAAGGCAAGGAATGCATTAGATTATCTCTTGTTTTAGCTTGTACATTTTCCCTATACTAAGAGAGAGTTTTACTCCTGTTTTGTAACTGTGAAGCTGAGTCCAGAGGGGAGTTCTGTGTTTTAAATCTTTTTATTACCCTGTAAAATTATCTTCCATCCTGATTTTGCAGGTGTGATTCTTTTATTTTTTTCTTATTAATAAAGTTCTTTTTAAGAACCTGATTGATTTTAGTGTCCTAAAGATAAAGGGTCTGGTCTCTACTTACATCAAAGGGAATTGGTTGGTATATTATTCTCAAGCCTCCCCAGGAAAGGGTGTGAAGAGGCTTGGGGGGATATTTGGGGGGAATAGGGACTCCAAGTGACCCTTTCCTGAATTTTTGTGTACATCGCTTGGTGGTAGCAGCAATACCGTCCAAGGACAAAGAAAGGAATTTGTGCCTTGGCGAAGTTTTTAACCTAAGATGGTAGAATATAAGCTTAGGAGGTTTTTTCATGCAGGTTCCCACATCTGTACCCCAGAGTTCAGAGTAGGGAGGGAACCCTGACAGAGACTGTTTACAAATAAAGGCTCTTGTAAATTGGGGAAACTACATCCATGTTAGAACATGACCCTGAGGAATTGTAATGGTAACTAACACAATGTTAAACAGGGCAGTCTCTGGCTACATTCTGGGCTGGATTTTCATTTATGCTAAAGCCCCCTACATCACCTTGAAAGTGTAAAGGGGTCTTAATGGATGTAAATATTAAGGCCCTCAGTGTTTGATTTAAAGTCATGTTCATGTTCTAATATGGTATAATTTATCAGTGTAGACAAGCCCTCAGGCAGCCCTTCCTCTTGCACCAGAGAATGCAGGTAATTCAGGACGAGATTGTTGTAATGACTTTTGTTTACCATAATAGCTTAATTTTAGCTCTTTAGCGGATATGCTTTGCATTGGAACTTTTTGTTGACTAGCACACCACTTATTTATTATTTGGCATTTGCAATCTGGTAAAGCCAAGACACTACATTCTTATCAACGATGTTCAAGGCACAAAAACCAATATGTGTCATGGTTTGTTGCTGCCCACATTTACATAGTGACTGTCTCTGAACGCCACTGACGTTCCACTGCAGCACAAATTCCGTGTCCGATTTGAAACTAGTTCAGAAGGCTCCATTGCCTTCACAGTAAATAAAACCTGGATTGATGTTGAGTGGGGTCCGAGATGAGATAATGATTTGTCACTTTCTCTGCAGACCATGATGCTCACCACACATCCTTTACCATAAATCCTTTACCCAGTAAATTTATCCACAACAGGTGGCATGAGGGCAGATGACCATGTGGTGGATTAAACAAGTCTTTAATTAACAGTAGATGTGGCATATTGCACAACTTTCTCATGAGTTTTGCTACTCTTTCCTCTCTGTGA
This sequence comes from Chelydra serpentina, assembly GCA_037349315.1. Lineage (NCBI taxonomy): Eukaryota > Metazoa > Chordata > Testudines > Chelydridae > Chelydra > Chelydra serpentina. The sequence continues at coordinate 19,231,570 of JBAIAC010000001.1, forward strand.
ACACTGGGTGGAGCAATATTGAAGAGAACCAGTAACCATGGTAGAGGAGTAGATTTAAGTGTGCTTGAAATAATACACATGGTGCAATTAAATTGTATGATGATCATCTTTGTCTGAGATGAGCAAGCCCATATTGGAGTGTGATACTCCACTACCAAGTAACAGAGTGCCAAGGCCGAAGTGCGTAACATTTGGGCATTGGTGCCCCATGTCGTTCTGGCCAGTCTTCCGAGCAGGTTGTTTCACGTTTTTTACTTTAGTCGCTGTCTTTGTAAGATGATCATGATATATGAGAGTTTTAGCCAACATGATACCGAGATAAACCAGGTGTGACTCATGCTTTATTCGCTGACCACTGAGAACTATGTTCAGATCTCTGCCTGCTTGTGTGATTGTATGATTCCGCTTAGGACCAGCTCCTTGTTTAATACCATAACACTTATTCTTGTTTTCACATAAATATATATGTTATTACCAAAGATTTTAAGAGAGAGTGAGTCTACGAATAATGGAAATAAAAGGTTACATATAAACAGGGCCGGCTCCAGGCACCAGCTTGCCAAGCTGGTGCTTGGGGCGGCAGGTGAGAAGGGGGCGGCAGTCCGAGTCCCACGGCGGCAATTCGGCGGCAGGTCCGCTCTTCCCGCCGCCGAATTGCCGCCGCGGGACTCGGACTGCCGCCCCATTCTCGCCTGCCGCGGCGGCAAAGGGGCGGCAGGTCCGCCGCTGTGCCCTTGCCGCTCCGGAATGGGACTGCCTGCGTCGGGGGCAGGGCCCCGCCCCCGACGCAGGCAGACATGGCGGGGCCCCACCCCCGACGCAGGCAGTCGTGGCGGGGCCCCGCTACGTCTGCCTGGGGCGGGGCGCCGCCACCCCTGCTTAGGGCGGCAGAATTGTAAGAGCCGCCCCTGCATATAAAATCATAACATAATTTTAGTTTCTAGAAAGCAACAGGCTAACCTGCTGTCTAAAGCAGCTTACCCCCAAAGTCCTCTGCAGTGTTTCAGCCAAGACTGGTTATGATCTTATTTTTTCATGACTTTAATAAACATGCTGCTGTTTGCTTCCTAGGTGCTGGATGGAGTGGGGGGAGGGGTGTTGTCTTTATTCCCCAAATATAGTCTAACAAACCTCTTGAAATGTGTCCCAAGACAATGTTCTCTTCCACCACTGTTTCAATAACTGTTGGCTGAAATTCTCACAATTGTTTGTCTGCATTTAACTTAGATGGGTGATGCAAGACCCATTTGTAAATGAGACACAACTTACATTTCAAACGAGAAAGAGAGACAGTCAAGACATCTTTATTCACCTATCAGCTTTTCTGCTAGATGGCTCTGCTTTGATATAGACTTATTTTCAGTAGGTCTACATAGTTCCTTATATAGTATCTGTACATACATTTCACAGTGATATAAATGACCTGTGACCCTGGCTTTCATTTTAAGATATCATGTGACATATGTTCTAGTTTACCAAAGAATATACCAGAATCAGGACATTCTTCGAACCTGCTGGTCAGTAAGCAGTAAGAGGTTCTTGGGTCACAGCAGGCATGATTAACTTTATAGTTTTGGTGGTAATAAAAAGTGAGGAGGTAAGTTTCCAATGCTGTTTCTGATACTATGAAATTCAGAGGCAATAACTGATACCTGTCATGTCCTGTTCCTTGGTTTCTTTGCTTTTTAAATAGGTGAAAAGTTTAGTCTGAATTCTAATCCCACCTATTAAATGCAGAAATGTCTGTCGTCCAATGTTGTCTTTGTTAGTGCCTATGCATGTGTTATGGATTTTAATGTTTGAATAAAAACTGGATTTACAATATGTGAAAAATATAATGGACTAGCACAAATCAAAATAAGATTGAAACCTGTTGAAAATAATTACTTCATTCTGTACTTTGCTAGGTTTCTTCATTATTAAAGAAGTAAAGGCAACTGAAATTCTAATTTAGCATACTTGCCAAAGTTGTGTCGCTTACTCTGCATGCAATTCATACTCCAGTGCCATGGGCTAATGAAGGATTTGCCAAAGTCTGTAGTCAGACCCTCACTAGTTTCTTGTCAGTGAGTGGAAGAACCTTCTCACCTTTCTGGATGTTGGGGAAGTGAAGTGCATGCATATGTCTTCTAGTGACATTGGTCCCTAGGACTCAATTTCATGTATGGCAGATGGGCTGGATGAAGTCTGACTCCACACTTTTGGAGAAGTAGAGGATGGGCAACCAGACAAAAATGTGTAGCCCTCTCTTTTCCTCTCTCCAAGGGTAAAGATGCGCAGCTCCTTGTTGGGATTTTTCCATGTGTTTCTACAGAGCCTGTCTGGGCCAAAGAACTACTGAAGGTTCTGCACTTCTGGGACTGCTGGCTCTGGGATTTGGTCTGTAATGAATAAATTGTATTTTGAATCTGCTACTGAGTTACATTTTAAATCAGCAAACCTGTAGCAGAAACAAATACGTAGCTTAACAAGCCCATACATCTTGTATTTAGTTATCTTGCATCTCATTCTATTATTTTTGTACTTAAGACAAAAATACAATAACATGCCCAACTTAAATACATTACTGCAGGATGCTAATATACCAAGGATATTGAATATGATGGTCATCCTGACAAAATGGGCCAACGGAACAAATAACAAAATGCATAAATTAGTTGAAATGATTTGATGTGATTATTCTGCCCTGAATTTCTAGGGAAAATAATTATCAGTATAATTTCCTTCTCAGAAATCCCAAGCAGCCAAATAAAGGAACAAAAGGTTGCTATTGGAGTCATAAACAGATAACTTGGACTTTTACCATCTACCGTAAATACTACATCAATTTATTTTAAACCGTGTTTTAACACAAACAGAAGGGGCTCTTTCCTGTCAACATGTATAATACAAATGAACAAAACTTGAGCTTTACAAAAGTAAGCATATACAACACTACTGTCTATAATATACCTGTTCTGCTGACAGATTTCCATCATCTGCCTTTTCTTTATAAAATAATCAGTGCCAGAATATTTAATGTAGGTTTGCTACTCTGCCTTCCTAGATGGATTTGCCTTTCCACAAGTGGTGTTCTGAAAAGCTCATTTAAACAAAGAAATGCTGAATGATGGATCATCTGTACCACTGTTGTGGAGATCACAGTCTAGCTTATAGTACTATTGAATCCTGTCATCTCAGGTGAATTTTCCTTTTCTTCATGTGCCTTCTCCTATGATGGCACAAGCTATACAAGAATTGAATGAAAAGTCAAGAGCATCAGAAGGCCTACCCACAGCACTGCATTCTATACGATCTGTTGATCAAACATGATTAAGGTTAAGATTTTTGTCATGGTTATTTTTAGTAAAAGATGGATCAGTCACGAGCAAGAAACAAAAATTAATGGATGTCCGTGACCAGTCCCTGTCTTTTACTAAAAATAACTGTGACAAAAGGGGGCTGACAGGGGGATGAGAGCCTGAGAACTGCTGCAGGAGGTGAGGGGGGGTTTCAGCTCGGAGCTCCAGGCAGCCCCTCTGCCACCGGTGCTGAAGCGGAAAATGTCAGAGAGATCTCTGGCAGTCTCTGTAGTTGCCATGACATAATCTTAGGCCTACACATAATGAAACTGAGCACCAAGGGAAAGATGGGTAGATGCTTCAGAAATTTCTTCTGCAGTCTCTAGTCTGTAGTGCGCACACACAGCATGGGTGGAGGGGGGTTGCGTAGTGGTTTCCAAATCGGCTTTCACTTTGCACAGACTATACGTTTAGGGCCATCGTTTCTCATAAGTTGTTAGTTTTCTTGTGTCATTCACGTCATCCGTTCTACTGGAGTCCAATTACTGCACTTTGTGTGTGAACATACAGCTCTAACATTTGACAGTAGGAAAAACAGTAGTTCAAATATATTACATGTAGTAATATTTGCAAAGCTTTCTTATAGTGTTAACTTGACAGACCTCATTGGGAGCTCAGTCCCTGCGCTGTCATCCTGTTGCTTTACTAAAGTGTGATTAAAGGAGGCCTCTGTTCTGATCTCTAGATGGCCAACTGAGTTTTATGTACTAAAGGTCTACAGTGAGATGGTTGTTTAAAGAAAAATGTAAAATTGTGATCTATAGCTTTCTTTGAGAATTACACGCAAGCTTTCCTCACAAGTATCCATCGTTTGAAGGAAATCACTCAATTTAATCCTACAGTTACCAACATGCCACACAAACTTGGCATGTTAAAAATTACTTGCATCAGAAATAAGCAATCATGAAAGAGTTATTTACATGAAATCCTATGTTACTGTTTTGTTTGTTTTTTCTGCATGAATAATTGTTGTATTCCTCATGTTGGGTATCTGATTACATTGCCTGGAAGGTTGAGGTATGTACTGTAACTTTCCATAAAATAGTGGTGCTATCTGGGTATTCAGGAATTGTTATGGATGTCTAGCTTTGTCTACTAGCAAAATCAAGATATCTTTCCTTTAGAATGCAAATAAATGATTTGATAAAAGTTAGAGTGAGTCACTACATGGCTTATGACCTCTGAGTACCCCTCAGATGGCACAAAGAGGCCATCATTCTCTGCTGGGCATTTGCAGCTGGGTTTTCTTGTTGGAAGGAAACTTCCTGTTTGGTGCACCTGCATTGTAGCCAGTCCCTGCAACTCTGCCCTCTCCTTATAGCATAGGTGGGAGACACGATCCGGCAGGACAGTGTGTGCTCTGCCATAGTAGTCCTGAACTCACTTAGGATCTTTAAGACCCTAAGCCAGTTGTCCAACTTAAAGCATTTTACTTATAAAGCACAATATTTCTTTATCTGGTCTTGACATTGGTCAATAGCAATGAACTGATAAATGCAGCCACAATGACTTCAGAAAGGTGTGCCAGACCCCTATTAAAACACAAGGTGACTTTTGTTATAATAAGAGATGAGCCTAAGAATAAAGCTTTGAAAATAGTAAAACTCTTGAAGCTAGTTTGTAATGTGACACTGACAAAATAACTGTTCCTTCACTATCTGAGCCCTGGTCTACACTAGAGGGGGGGATCAACCTAAGATACGCAACATCAGCTACGGGAATAGCGTAGCTGAAGTTGACGTCTTTAGGTTGACTTACTGCGGTGTCTTCGTGGCACTGAGTCGACCGCTGCCACTCTCCTGTTGACTTCACCTGTGCCTCTCATGGTGGTGGAGTACCAGAGTCGACAGGAGAGCGCTCGGGGATTGATTTATCGCGTCTAGACTAGACACGATAAATCAACCCCCGAAAGATCGATCGCTACCTGCCGATCCGGCGGGTAGTGTAGACCTATCCTGGGGAAAAAAAGATTCTAGTGGAATGAGACCTCTCTGCTAGCCAGTGGGAAAGGTCTTCCATAACTGTCATTAACAGCTGTGATGTTTTTACCCTGTGTTCTCAGTTGTCACAGGAGTGATTCAGTATGAATGTCTTTGAGCTACAGTAGTAGAAAATAGTAGAGCTTGGTAAAGAGACAATGGGCATGGTTTTGATCTCACACAAGTAGAAATCTATATATCGATCAATGTAATCAGTCAATATATAAAAATCAATATAACTGATTCACAGGATCTGATTTAGAAGTCTGGAGTTTTGTCACTGAAGTCGTGCAGAGCAGGACGTGACTCATGGGCTGCATCTCTTAGGAATACGTACTGTATTGAAAACTCTAGTTCTGCATAGGTAAATATTTAAGTGGAGTACAACTCACTAAGGGTACGTCTATACTTACGCGTCGCGTCGGAGGAGTCCAATCGATCTTCTGCGTTCGATTTATCGCGTCTTGTCTAGACGCGATAAATCGAACCAGGAAGTGCTCCCCCGTCGACGCTTGTAATCCTGCTCCACGAACGGAGTAGGCGGAGTCGACGGGGGAGCCTGCACACCGCATGTGGACCCCCGGTAAGTACCTTTTCATTCGAACTAAGATACTTTGACTTCAGCTATGTTATTCACATAGCTGAAGTTGCGTATCTTAGTTCGAATTGGGGGGTTAGTGTAGACCAGCCCTAAGAGTTGGATATTAATGTTTACAATGATTAGTGTAGTGTATGGTATGTCTACGCTGGAATCAAAGGCCCACAGCAGGGCTGCGAGTGGCCCAGGTCAGCTGATTCAGGCTCACAGGGCTTGGGCTGTAAAATTGCTGTGTATATAATCAAGCTTAGGGACCCAGGACGTCACAGGGAGAGTCCCAGAGCCTTAGCTCCAGCTCAAGCCCAAACTTTTACACAGCAAGTTTATAGCCCCATGAACCCGAGTCAGCTGACCTGGGCCAGCCATGGGCCATGGGTGTTTAATTGCTGTGTAGATGTAACCTATGCCTCCACCCTATTGGTCCATAGTATTCACAGGGGCAACTAATAAACTGTCCCCCCCCCCCCCCCAAAGTTCAAAGGAGCACTAAAAGTGTATGCTGCCCTGTTCTCTTTCCCTCCACACCTACTGTACCTGTAGGATTTGTCCCTAGTGTGTAGCTATATTTTAGACATTTATTTAAACTAAAAAGGCAGTGGTTCTGAAACTTTTTTTTTCCCACGGACCCCTTGAAAATTGCTGAGGGTCTTGGCGGACCACTTAATGATCTTTCCAAATGTTGTTTATACCATTAGCTAACTATTGTAAAGTGTATGGATAAAAGCGCTATATAAACCCCCCCTTAATTAACGTTTTTTTGTTCTACAAATAATAGCGCGCACACTCATATTTCATTATCAGTAATCTTACCTTTCTAATGCGATGGATGTGCCCTCTTTCTCCAACCGCGGCAGCCCCCAAGCTGGGGCTGGGAAGGAGGGGGTCTCTCCGCCGCTACAGCAGCCCCCGAGCTGGGGCTGGGAAGCAGGGCCGTCTCTCCCCAGCAGCTGCAGCCCTGGAGCTGTGGAAAATCGCCTCTTTCTCTGGCCACCACAGCCCTGCCTGTACCAAATTCCACCCCACCCCCTCTTCTCACCCCACTGCCCCCTCCAAGCTACCCCATTCCCCCCCAAGGCCACCACCTCACCGTACATGTGTCTTCTCCAGGGTCCAGGCACCAATTAGTGGTGCCACACCTGCGCAGCTCCACTAATTAGATGGGTGGCCCTTCATTGTCTTGTGTGCGGCCGCCCAGGCACGCATCTCAGAGGGAACTATCCGCGGACCACTTGAATGGAGCTCATGGACCACTGGTGGTCTGCGGCCCACAGTTTGAGAACCTCTGGTTTAAGGGAATGCTCCTCAGGCTGCATTTTCTACAGTTCCTGAATGATGAGTAGAGATTTTTCTCAAGCAGAGAAGTACTACAAGGGGATTCTTCTATTCATAAAAGAACTTTCAGGTCCGTGGGAAAAAAAAGTTTCAGAACCACTGCCTTAAACAATGAGCTAACATTAGCAAGATCTCAGTGAATCTCTCATCTTTGGAAGTGGTCTGTCTTCTCTCTAAGGCTAGGAGAATAAAGTGACTATATTCTTTGCCTGGCATAAAAGAAGATCCCCCAATTGACAGATTTCCCGGATTAGGACACAATTTTTAAATGTTAAGGGAACAAAATGTTATGTTTAGGCTTGGAAGGATTAGATTTTTTTTTCAAATCAGTCAATGTTGCTTTCACCACACAAACTGACCCCCCAAAAATTCCACCAATAAATCAGAATTTACACTCACACAAAGAAAGAAAAATGTTGCTTGAGAACTTAGTTTGCTTTAAGCTATTTGCCTCATATATTTTGATGTGATGTTGACAATTTGTGTTTTAATTTGTGTCTTTTTTTTTTTTTATTGTCTGGATCCTCCACCTCCCATTCTTTCCTTCAACTGTGAAAATTTAAAAAGAGATCAGTTTAAAAATGCTTAAAATTAAATACTGATGTAATCTGTCAATTAATAAAGGAAATAAACAAAATCGAATTCTTCCAATCCTAATTATGTTTTACCTAGGTTTGTTTTGCAGACGCATAAAATCGGCTAATGGACAACTGATATTTGAACTCTACATTATTATTTTAAACTTCCATTAGCTCTTCTAAACATTCAAGACATAAGTAAGAGTCATGTGGCATACTTTTCATGGTCACTTACATCCTGTTGCATTACATAGAGGACATGCATCAGTGCCTTGTGGCTCTAGCTGCAATGTCCAGTGGATCAGATTTTGCTCTGTTATATCAGTGAAACCCCAATAACTTCATATCTAATCATTGTAAACATTAATATCCAACTCTCTTAGGGCTGGTCTACACTAACCCCTCAATTCGAACTAAGATACGCAACTTCAGCTACGAATGAAGTTCGAATGAAAAGGTACTTACAGGGGGTCCACACGCGGCGTGCAGGCTCCCCCGTCGACTCCGCCTACTCCGTTCGTGGAGCAGGATTACAAGCGTCGACGGGGGAGCACTTCCTGGTTCAATTTATCGTGTCTAGACAAGACGCGATAAATCGAACCCAGAAGATCGATTGTACTCCTCCGACACGACGCGTAAGTATAGACGTACCCTTAATGAGTTGTACTCCACTTAAATATTTACCTATGAGTCACGTCCTGCTCTGCATGAAGTCAGTGGCAAAACTCCAGACTTCTAAATCAGATCCTGTGAATCCGTTATATTGATTTTTATATATTGACTGATTACATTGATCGATATATAGATTTCTACTTGTGTGAGATCAAAACCATGCCCATTGTCTCTTTACCAAGCTCTACTATTTTCTACTACTGTAGCTCAAAGACATTCATACTGAATCACTCCTGTGACAACTGAGAACACAGGGTAAAAACATCACAGCTGTTAATGACAGTTATGGAAGACCTTTCCCACTGGCTAGCAGAGAGGTCTCATTCCACTAGAATCTTTTTTTCCCCAGGATAGGTCTACACTACCCACCGGATCGGCAGGTAGTGATCGATCTTTCGGGGGTTGATTTATCGCATCTAGTCTAGACGCGATAAATCAATCCCCGAGCGCTCTCCTGTCGACTCTGGTACTCCACCACCATGAGAGGCGCAGGTGAAGTCAACAGGAGAGTGGCAGCGGTCAACTCAGTGCCGCGAAGACACCGCAGTAAGTCAACCTAAAGACGTCAACTTCAGCTACGCTATTCCCGTAGCTGATGTTGCGTATCTTAGGTCGTATTCCACCCCCCTCTAGTGTAGACCAGGGCTCAGATAGTGAAGCAGACAGCTGATTCCGGCAAGCCTGGGAGGGAGGGGGAGGAGAAGTGAAGCAGCGGCGCCTCCGAGGCGGAGCGGAGGTGAGCTGGGGCAGGGAGCGGTTCCTCTGCACCCCCCCCCACCCCAGCTCACCTCCGCTCCGCATCCTCCCCCGAGGCGCCGCTGCTTCACTTTCCCCGCCCGCCGGCTTGCCGGAATCAGCTGTTTGGTGCGCGGCAAGCCTGGGAAGGAGGGAGGGAGGGGGGGAGAAGTGAAGCAGCGGCGCCTCAGGGGCGGAGGCAGAGGTACGCTGGGGGGGTGGCGGGGAGCTACTGGTGAATGCTCTGCTTCTCCCCCATCCCTCCCAGGCTTGCAAGCCTGGGGGGAGGGGAGGGGAAATGCGAAGCGCCCGGGGGAGGGGGCGGGGACTTGGGGAAGGAATGGAATGGGGGCGGGGCCCAGGGTGGAGTTGGGGTGGTGGGGGTGCGAGCACCCACTGGCGCCGACGAAAATCGACACCTATGCTCAGGAATGTTGTTGATATCTTCCCATTTTCCCCCACTTATCATGGTATGCTCCTAAATACTATGTACTACAATTCCTGAACAATTCATTTGCTGTCTACATTTGTTGTATTATTCCTTTGAGGCAAAGTACAATTCATTAACCTTTCTTTGCATAGCAACCTCCTTGCAACACTGTAATTTAAAAAAACGCTAAACTCTTTAAGCTCCTGATCAATACATCTTATAAATTCTAGCAGCTAAGCTATGTTGAAAATTGAAATTAGTATTTGAAGTTCTGATTAATTTTGACTGTATTCACATAACCCCTCTCAGCCCCGCAATGGTGATTCAGCTTCACTAAAACAGAATTAGGTTAGGCATTTATCAAAGTAATTCCATATGAAGGTATAGTATCTACATACAGTACAACATACCTGAACTATGTCACATTGAGTCTAGATAACAGCTCTCTTTTCAACACTGGGAGAAAGGCACTGGACTAGTACTTAGGAGATCTACATTCAATTCCTGCCCCAGCCAAAGATTTCATATGTGACCTTGGGCAAATTGCTTAATGTCACTATGTCTGTTATAGCTAGTTGAAAACTGCTGTTTCCATCCTGTGTAAAATTCCAATATTTTGAAATCTGTTTTGGTCTCAAATCCAGTCCAAACAGTGGAAATAGCAACAATTTTGTGGGACATAGAATCTTAGAAGATTTGGGTTGGAAGAGACCTCAGGAGGTCAGCTAGTCCAACCCTTTACTCAAAGCAGGACCAACAGTCAAGAATACCCTCTCTTTCATTGTTCATAACTAAGGTATTGCCTGCAGTGAGTCTATACTGAAGACTTTGGAACATACCAAGTGCTATACTCAGACCCATAGTCCAGCATCCTGTCTCAAATAGTGATTCAAACTAAGGCCTTAGAAACCCCACGACAGGCAGATGTGGGATAATCCTCCCTCCTTCCTAAAGGTCTCATTCTAAATCCTAATAGAGATTTACTTAAGCATTGATGTATTTCCCTGTGCGTGTCTATATAGACACACTTTGCTAGCACTAACTATGACAGCTCTATTTTTTTTCATATCAATTTCTCTATGAATCTTGGTAAGTTTTTGCTTCAACATCCCCCTTTGGTATTTTCTTTGACCAGTTTTGAATGTGCCACCTTTCATTTTCATTGAATGCCCACAAACAGTGAAATTATGCCTTTGTGCTATACTAGCCTCCTATTGTGTAACTGTTTTCTTGCTAATACATGTGCCCGAAGTAATAAGTATATTAAAAACAATATTTTGCAGCTAAAATTCACATTTCCAGTTCCTGTAGGGGGTTTTCTCTTTCGGTTCTTTAAGTGAAAACAAAGAGATCCAGCTGCATAAATAGTTTCTTATGTCTAGGGCCACCAGTGTCAACAGCTGAAACCAATATGGTTCTGCAGACCTGTTGTAACACTAAAGGGGAACAGAAACCATTTATAAGATATTGTCCTCTGGGAGGATTGAGAAGATTCTACCAACAAAATATACCTGAAAATACAGAGAGAAACAATATTAAAATTAACCTAAAATTGCATAGAACAGGCCCACAAATTTAAAAAGTCAAGGCACAAAGTTCATGTTAGTATAATATAATTTAAAAAATAAATATTTAGCATGTATATGTCTTTAAAGCCCTAGAAAGTCTGAGATGTGGCTACTAGAGACCATCTCATAGCTTAGACAGTTTTCACAACCACAATGGACTATAAGATACTTCTGCAACTTTTCAGTCTTTAACAGAGAACAAGGCATTTATTTGTCTTTGGAATTAGTCTTTTCTCCTTATGTTCTTGATCAGTCTATGTTGGCTTTCAGTGCTATTAGTACTCCTTTGATACCCATTTTAAGTAGCTTTGCTTAGCTGGCCTGTAGCCTAGTGGGAGTTGGGAGATATGGATTCAATAGCTTCTTCTGCCATTTTGTTTAATCTTGGGCAGGTTTTTACCTTACTGTGCCTCAGTTTCTAAATCTGTAAAAAAGGAAGAAATTCATGCTTACCTCAGGGCTGTGGTGGTGTGAGATTTCATTAGGGCATTAGGGAAGTATAAAGTATCCTCATTTTTATTTATTTGTTGGTAGCATAGTGCTTTTAAGAAGAAAAACAATTTCCAGAAGACTAATTTATTTTCCTATATCTTTGGTAGACCATATGGCTGGGATTTTCAAAATCCTTGTTTTTCCTTTTGACTTCAAAAGGAGCAGAGTTAGGCCAATGATGAACACTTTTGAATCCTATGTTTTGTTAGCCATCGTAGCATTGGCACTATATATTGCCATTGCGTAGTCTGATATTTCATAGAAGGCATGTTTGGAAAAAAAAAAAGTATAGGTGATGGGAAGTATATACCTTGCATTCTGGTGCATGGCAAGTTAATATCTTTATCTAGAGAAGGAGCAAAATTTTCCTTCCCACAACCAAATGCGCCAAATTCAGATGTGGTATAACTCAGCTGAAGAGTACCCAAATGCACCAGGTTTGAATTTGGCCCATTGTTTCAGGTGTCAGAATGAAGTCCAATGCCTCTCGGTGAGGAAGATTTAGCCTAGCAATGGGGAACCTGCTGGGGCTAATTAATAGGCTTGTTATTTATAAAAAAGGAAGAGGGGAATGTTACCTGTTTCTCCTTTGTGATAGTTTATCATGCTTACATGTGAGACCATAATCTGAACAGTGTAAACAGGAAAGGCTTTTGTTATCCCCCTCTGAGAAGAGTAACTTGTGTGACTCATTCTTATTAGTTATAAACCCGTTGGTGTTTTTATGGGCTTATGGAAGTGTAGAAGTCCCCAGCCCCTCTTCGCCCTTTTGCTCATATAGAAACTGCTGTGTCTGGGGTCCACCCTGTCTGCCCTGTCTGTCCCAAAGACCTTTAATAGAAACTGCTGTCTGGGTTTTGCCCTGTCCACCCTGTCTGTCCCAAAGACCTTTAGTTAAAATAGTATGTAAGGCAAAGGTCAGAAGGGGAAGTGGGGTACAGTGGGTGATAAGCAGCCAGCTCAGCATAGAAGTATAAAAAACCGCAATGCTAAGCTAAATTTTCTGTGATCTACAGTTTAACCACAACTTTGCTTTTTAATGAAAAATATGTTTTGTTACTCAATATGCCATATAAGGAATTTCCTCTTGGTCTGGTAGGAAAACTACCAAAGAGGAAGTCTACTGTTTGAATGCAAGTGAATATAAGTGAAAGGTATATAAGAGATGTAACCGCCTTTTGTAATTCGGAAGCCACCGTGGTTGTATCCCATGCGGCCATGTGTTGCTTCCCAGCATATATGCTTTATTAATAAAGAAGCCTCTGGCGTTTCTGATTCAAACACAACGTGGTTAATTTTTCCACAACAGAAGAAAACCAAAAATACACTTTAAAGCCTTTGAACCATTTTTATGCAGTATTTTTGCCAGCTAAGGTGGTACTAACCAATTTTTTACTTTGGTGGCAGTCTAACTACTGCTGTCGGAGAGAGAGAGAATGCTTCTGGGGTCTATTACTGTAGTGTAATATTGAGGATGTGTTGGAATTGCAAGCTATAGCTTTAAGAGCCAGGGGGTTCCGTAGTCCTGCTTGCAGGCTAGAGAGCTTTGTAGCAAAGCCTGGGACTGGGAGCAGTCACTTTGCAGACAGCCAGTCTACAGTAAGGTGGAGTAAATCGTGCCTTTCTATTTTAGGGAGCAGCCTGCTTTGTGTGTCTGGTTTATTTTTGGTTTCTTGTATGTTCTTGAATTCTAAGAAATAAAATAGTGTTATGTTGCAACCTTCCAGCAAGAGTATTTTGTTTTATCTATTTCTCTGGTTGTTTGTTTGCTGAGAAACATAAGTAGTCTAAAGGTAGAGGAGAGTAAAGAGGGCCATTAATACCGAAACAGTGCAATAACACTGACTCATGTATTCCTAACACACCTAGTACCACAGAGTATGTGGGCATCACACTTTGAGCAAATATCAGTCACCATATTTTCCCATTCTAAGATGTAGTCAAAAAGGGAAACTAAAGGAATTGCAAACCAACTTACTTTGTCTCTTTATGGAAAAGGAAAAAATGTTGTTGTGTTCCCTCTGACGTTTTAAGGGTTTCAATGTTGATAAACTAGATCCAAACAAATGTTTCCTACTTGCAGAAAATACACATTCACAAATTGTAAAGGACACTGGAAAAACCACAGATGAGCATAAAGTAAACATTAGAAACCAACAGAAAACAAACCTAAGCAGAACTGTTTCATAAAGCGTGACAAACATATGGAACCCGTTACTTTTTGCTCTAATGGTCCTGTTTGACATTGATGACTTCTGGGGCCAACTGCTATAAATATCGAGAGGGCTGCTGAGGGCAGGGTAGGGGGTGGGGGAGAAGGAAGGAAAGGATCAAGCCGAAAAGAGCAAGGCAAAATTAAATTGCAGTATTGCTGCAATGTGGGGAGAGCTATTTTACCAGTTTTCCTGATAAGACTTTCTTAAAAATCCCAGATTATGACAGAACCGTGGCAATGCTAGAGTTAAAGTTATGTTGTTTGGCACTTCAAACAGGATTTACACTCTCTCTGGTCAAATAAAACAGAGTTGGATCTGCTCTGATTCCTAGGACATGTTCTCTGAGGGTACGTCTACACTACAGAATTAGGTCAAAAATTGAGTGAAAATTGCATTTCCTGAAGTTTCAAGAAAATTTGGTTAGTTAATCATAGGATTACAAAGCCTGATTCTCCTCTCAAACTGATTTTTACACCAGTGAAACTCCACTAACATCAGTGGAGTTACTCCTGATTCATAGCAAGCGATAATCGGGTTATTCCATCTGATTTGTTCCATACACTACTAATGACAATTTGTTCTCAAACGCACAGGTACCAGATTCACACACATACTTGTGGCACTTGCTCACAGAAATGAGACATGCAACGCGCACAGTTCTGTGCCTAACTAACAGGCACTGTATATGTATATCTAATAGTGAAATTAAGATTGTTTAAATAAAGAAAATATTATGATAGTCTAGGTGAATCATTTCACTTATAAATAAACAAGTCAAGGGTCCCATACAGAATTGGAACATGTCCTATAAAAAACAATTTGTAATTTATACCTCTGAATTGCAACATGCACTACGCTAGCTTAGCATCTGCAATGCCTCACTAGTATAGTGTGTACTTCAGATCCAATAATATCTTTACTTCTTTATAATCTAAAAGTCCTGATCCGTGGTTTCTTATGGGACAGATTCTTGTTGCCGCTTCAGTGGCAGCCTTTAAAACATTTGTGTGTTCCAGAGAGAGGGAGCAAAATGCCTCTTCAGCCTAGTTTCCCTTTATTTCAAAGTAAGTGAGAGCAAAGTAACATTCTGTATCTGAACCGAAACACAAAATGGCAGCTGTGTCTGTGACAAGATTTGAGCTGCTTTGTTTAAAGAAGAAAATAGAATAACATCTTTCACTTGCAGAGGTAATTCTGACACACACTCTCTCTCTCTCTCTCTCTCTCTCAAACCCAGTATTACCAACCCCAACTGTTCAAAAATCATTAGTCAGGCCCCCAAAATCATGATTTTATTTAAGTCATGAGTAAAAGAAATTGTTAAGAGCTCTTTATTCGGTTCGGAGACTTTAGGATTCATTTTCTTTTCCAACCTTGTGCATTTACCTTACTCCAAGAGCTGAGGTGTTAAGAAAGACATCAAATATCACAAGACTCATAAAATCACTAGAGGTGGCAATGCTAGAAACTGTTGAAATGCTTAAATGCTAATCAGACTGACTTAGAAATGGCCACATTACCACAACAAAAGACCGCATAAAGATAGTCCACAAACAGAATATTATACTGTGGCTCAGTGGCACAATATTTTGCTCTAAAGCAGGGGTGGGCAAACTTTTTGCCCCGAGGACCACATCTGGGAATAGAGATTGTATGGTGGGCCAAGAATGCTCACAAAATTGGGTGTGAGAGGGGGTGAGGGCTCTGGTTGGGGGTGCAGGCTCTGGGGTGGGTCCAGAAATGAGGAATTCAGGGTGCAGGACGGGGCTCCAGGCTGGGGAAGGGGATTGGCGTGCAGGAAGGGGTTCAGGCTGTGGCTGGGGGTGAGGGCTCTGGAGTGGGCCTGGGGATGAGAGGTTTGGGGTGCAGGAGGGTGGGATTGAGGGGATTGGCAGGCAGGAGGGGGATCAGGGCTGGGGCAGGGGTTAGGGCATCGGGAGAGGCTCAGAGGTGCAGGCTCCAAGCGGTGCTTACCTCAAGTGGCTCCCGGAAGCAGCGACATGTTCCTTCTCTGGCTCCTACGTGGAGGTGTGGCCAGGCAGCTCTGCATGCTGCCCTGTCCTCAGGCACCACCCCTGCAGCTCCAATTGGAGTGCTGGAGGAGGCCATTGGAGCACATAGGAGCCGGATGGGGGCAATGCTGCAGCTTCCGGGAGCCTTGTGGTGCGTCCCCCAACCCTGCGCCCTGGCTGGAACGCCAGAGCGGGGAAACCCCCAGACACCATTCCCCAGTGGTAGCTTGTGGGCCGGCTTAAAATGGCTTGCAGGCTGGATCGAGGCCATTGTTTGCCCACCCCTGCTCTAAAGCTTACTGTGTGTGGCTTTGTTCAGAAGAACTGAGCCCAAACTATGTCCCTTTGAAATCTATGGCATAACTCCCTATGAATTCAGTGAGAACAGGATTGGGCCCAATAGTAGATTGAAATGGTGGGCAAAGCTTCCAGATGATTTTTGCCTCATCCAGAATATGCAAACATACACTAGGGATTACAAACTAGGCACAAGGAAATATATGGTCACAGTTGAAAATCAAAAAATAATGAATACATCAAAACAAATTTTCTCTGATTGCAAAGTTGCCTTTATTGTAGATGGATGTCTGCATTGTGAAATTGTATTGGAAAATAGTGCATAATGAATATTATCACATTTATTAACCTATTAAAACCAGATGTTCAAAAATCTAATATGGTACGCCTAGAAATTCCAAAACAGATTGTATTACTACTAGATCACGACATTACCTAACATAGTACTGCTCAGCTGTATTTTGTTATGACTTTACTATGGCAGTTATGTTTCTACAGGTTTTAGGCTGATATTATGACACAGACCAGTTTCTGTAGGTTCAGTGTACCAGAGCAACTTGCTTTCTAAACAGATGAACATGTATAACTCTATGGCATATATTCTCTCTTTCCCTGGAATTTACATAAACATAACATGCTTCAAATCTAAGACTTCTGAACATTGCAAAAAGCTGTGTGCAACCTAAGAGAGATTTTTTCCTTTAAGTAATTCTTGAGTATTTGCAACATTTGAAGTTGGAATAAAATTTTAGTAACTTCTTTTTTTCCCCATTGATTAAAATGTAATAAGGAACAATAAAATCAAATCCTATGAGGATTGGTTAATTTCTCAATCAGTTCCCATTAATAGATTCCTGGAATGTTACTACAAGCATGAAAAGCCAGCACTTAGCAAGCTCATGACCTTAAAAATAACTTCTTTGTCTTTTTAAAGAATAGAAACATTATGTACTTCAAAGCACGGTGGGCCCCTAAAATATACTTGGGATATTATTACGGTAGTAGTTACATGACATACTGCATGTACATGTTTTGTTCATAAATGGTACATATTCTGGAGAGACAATAAATAGGACTAATGATTTTGATCTCGTCATTCACAGTAAAGAATTTCTGGCCTTTTAAAATCTTCTGGACCATTTATGGTTTGAGTGTTCAGTCTACTAAGGGATTCTCAGTAATTTTGTTCAGGAGGAAAGTGAACAAAGTAAATGATGAAATCAGCTACCATTTTTAAAGTGCTTTGAAGATGTAAAATGCCATATACATGCTATGTCAGGGGTGGGCAGACTACGGTTCAGGAGCCGCATCTGGCCCTTCAGACGTTTTAATCTAGGGCTTGCCCCGCTCCACACGGTTCCCGGAAGAAGTAGCATGCGCCCCCTCTGGCTCCTACGCGTAGGGTTTCTCACGCTGCCCCCGCCTCAAGCACTGCCTCCACAGCTCCCATTGGCCAGGAACCAAGGCCGATGGGAGCTGCAGGAGCAGCGCCTGTGGACGGGGCAGCGCACAGAGTCGCCTGGCCGCGCCTCTGTGTAGGAGCTGGAGGGGGGACATGCCGCTGCTTCCGGGAGCTGCCCCAGCCCTGATCCCCATCCCGCACTCCGAACGCCTCGGTCCCACCCTCCTGCACCCCAGAGCCCACCCTGCCAGCTTCAGCCCTCCCTCCACCCGCCCTCACCTCTCCCACCCACACCCCGAACTCCTGCCCCAGCCCAGAGCCCCCTCCCACACTCTGAACTCCATTTCTGGGCCCACGCCAGAGCCCGCAACCCCAGATGGAGCCCTCACCCCCTCCCGTATCCCAACCCCCCATTTCGTGAGGATTCATGGCCCGCAATACAATTTCCATGCCCAGATGTGGCCCTGGGATCAAAATGTTTGCCCACCCCTGTGCTATGTACTTTTATTACTGATGACTGACTGACTCTTGTATACGCTTGAGTGTTTTGGACAGGAAATCCAAGCACAGAATTTACACGCACTTAAGGAAATATGCTATGAGGAAACAGCTTCTTCCAAACAGTACTTAAAAGGAACCATGGAGGAACTGCTGTATCTAAGAACAAAAAGATGGTGACTTCTGAAAATTGCATCACCAAATGAGGAACCCACAAAGAAGACATAACTTCTACTGTAAGTATCATTACTATAGACAAATAGCCCATATTGCATAATTTTGGTGGTGGTGTAATTCTGAATGTCTGATCAGACCCTGGAGCTTGACATGGTGGATCAGGTGAACTAATTTCTTTCTTGAAGCTACAGTTCAATGGCTTTCAATTTACCTGCCAAATCCAAATAAATGGATAATATTTTTATCAGGTTTCTTTTGAAACTAAGATCTTATATTAAGGTTTATATGTAGCTCCATTATTTAATGGACAAATTATGTATATGTATTTCTAACTTTCTCTGTATTTAGATGAGAAAACTTAAGCAAATCCACTAATTTCTCTTTAATTTGTCTTCAGTTATCATTTACGAAGTTTAATTCTTCTTTGATCTGATCTAATATACACCAATGATATATCTTGAAGTACACATACACTTCAATATCTATTTAGGGCTCAATCCTGAAATATGCTGAACACTCTGACCCAGCAAAACTCTTAAGTGCTTGCTTTTCTTTGAAAACGTTTAGTACTTAAGTCAAATATATATTGAACTTAAAACTAAGCACATTCTTAAGTGATTCCCTGAATCGGGGCTGGAGCCCATCACCTTTCAGGAACATGCTACTCTATGGAAGCTAATTCTTGAATGTAAATGTTTTCATTCACATTTTTTGGATTATTGTTCATAACTTGGTATCTCTGAAATAGAAGTAGGATTCATCTTTCTTTTGCATGCTGAGTTATGCTAAAATCATATCTTCTCAAATACTTAGCCCTTATTTTCATTATAGTGCCATCATTAACTGGATTTAACTTAAGCTTTTGTTAATTATTCCTTTACATAAACCTATTTTTAAGATATGAAACTTGGCTGTAAAAGTTGGAATTAAATATAACTCTCTGTGATTTTTCCTTATTTTACTTCTTGAGTTCCCATGGGGTGGGGAAGTCAATGTAGTATTAGAGCATAATGGCTATTGTCTCCTTTGAACAGAAAACTTATTTAATAATTTGCAAGTCACTAGCTTATAACACAGTCTTGAAACTTTGGGAGAAAAATAAAACGACAAATATTTTAATTTTCAATACTAAGTAAATGTTAAATGTATCTTGAATAATATCTCCAGCGATCCCCAAATAACGAAAGTGAGACACAGAGAGACTTGTCAAGCTCATAACTTCACCCACATCTGCATGAAGTACAGCAGCTGTTTAACAGCTCACAACAACATTATACATCAGTCCAGCACAAAATATGAAGAATACTTTTGTGAAACCGCAGGGAGCATGTAGGTAGGCAGAATGCAATTACCTATACCAGAATTCAAGCAGAGCACTAAGCCTGCTTGCAGAGGAAGGTGCTGTTCAACATCAGTAAGGGTGCCAGAATCTGGTTCTCAGAATATTTAGTACACAGACTAATTACATGTGCATGCAGCCATCATTTGAAATAACACTAGTTATTATGTTGATAACTTTCAACCTCATAATGGAACACAGCCATAGTGTTGTCACACAATCTGCATTTAATAAAAATGTGTGACTATATATTTATGTGATGAACAGAACTTCACAGCAGGTGTTGTGGTCAATCTGAAATCTCAGCTACTTTAGTTAATAGAGAACCTCCCACATAAAATAAAGAAAATAAGTACCTACGGGGTCATTCCCTGGGGCAAAGGAAATGTCACACATGGACTTGGGTAGCAGGATTGGGCCCTTCTCTCTGTAAAATTATATTAGGACTGTGGCATTAACCAGCCACAGGAAGCAAATTCAGAAGCTAACAGTTAACTCTCAATTCTTCATACTGAGAATAATTCACCCCTTTGTGGAAGGTGTCCAAACGAGGTCGACACCCAGTCTGTCTTAGCATTAGTATTACAGGGCATGGCTTGAACCTGGGCTCTGCATCAGGTCTCACTAGGCTGGTGCAGAAAGCAGCGTTAGAGTTGGCCTGCAGTAGGGGGACTGCTGGGACAGCACTTAAAAAGTTCCAGTGGCCAGGTTACCTTCATAAGGGAGGAATGCTTTGCAACCTCCTTGGAGGGATGTTCAGCATGTGCTTTGCTGAAGCAGGACCAGGCTGGGTCAGTGGAGTCCCCTCCTAGCCTCAAAACCCAAATTAGTTCCTTGAATAAAACCTGTTCACTATTTTGGGAGAAGGGAAGAATTTATCTGCTGTGCATTCAGTTCTATGGCTCATGGATGCCTGTAATACTTACTCGTGGTGAATTGTACCTTGCAAGCTGTGATACTTCAAATGCAACTGAAAGATGAAAGATTGATGCATCAGTTTTAACCTCTTAAAATTTCAATGCTCAATAGTGATATTACTGGCAACTGGTGTCCATTATTAGATAGATTTAGTGGGATTTATACACATCCTGAAGCAAACAGCAGTTGAGCCATGTAAATTCAGAATGAGATGTGATCTCATTCCAGAAGCGATCAGTTCTTTGTGGTGGATGTGACTTCTTCCCTCCTCCCCCCGCCCTTAATGAAGGCCATCATGCTGCTTATTGTCAATAAAATTGACAAAGCAAGTGAATGCAGTAGAGGGAGTGTGAGCTGATTCCCCAGAAACCCTGAAGCATTGGAGTGCTATATTTACATAGGTTTATTAATACTATCTTTAATTTATATTAAAACTTTCATCCTTCTCAAAGTGTAGTCATACTACATTAGTGAAATGCATCAAACTCTGGGGGGGCCTAGCAGAAGCTGACTGGTGCACAGTACAAGAGAAGGGCTAGGGGAAATTTTGGCCATGGACGGTGGAACAAAATCAGGTCTTGTGAATAACAACATCATGCTTAAGGGCCATTCAGAGCAGACAGTACTTGTTTTTAAAGTAGTCTTTAATAGGGCTTTACTCTGACTGCATAGCCATGTTGCTATTTGTGTACTCACAGAATAGACATTGCCAGTAAAGCCATAATATAAAATTAGAGAGGCTAGTTTAACAGAGGAAATATTACAATCTAGTAAACATCCTGTTACCCCAAATAGCACTACCAGGACTTCATTTTCCAAACATACCTGAGAGGCTGAGATGGAAGTGTATAAGGGGGAATAAAAAATAGGAAGCCAGAACTGGAAATTCTAGGTGCTTTAAAACAGTGTCATGTTTGAAATGGAAAGATAAAAGAATTGGAGGGTTTCCCACAGCAGCACTTTCAAGTTTCAGTTGTTTAAAACATCTGGAGGACTGGCAGTTGGTGAAACAGTGCCTTAGGTCAGTGGTCTCACCAGATAGGTTGTACTAAACTCTTGTACCTTATGTTCCTTCAAGCAATGATGTTTCCTGCAGTTGTAGGTCCACTCAGGACTTTGTTTTGAGAAGCTGTTTACACTTGGGTGCAGCCTGTATGATTGTGTTGTGTCTCATGGCCCGGTGTTTCTTTTGGTGCAAACTCAATGGTGGTGAAGATTGTGACTGATGTGAAGTTTGGGAAGGTAGCAAATGCACAGTATAGATGTAAACTACTAAGAGACCTGGTGAGACTGGAGCAATGTGAGCACCAGGCAATAAGTAGAAATTCCGTCCTGCCAAGAGTGAAGTCCTATGCCTAGGGAGAAGAAATAAACAATACGGATACAAAATGAAGGCGAGAGCACTAAGCAGCATCACCTTGACATGAATTTACTTTTGTCTTGTCCCGTTTAATACTGTCTTAATGTAATCAGTTACCATGGCTACTGGAGGGAAGGAGTAGAAGATTGGAAGGGGATGTGATCTACAAAGACCTAAATCTTAAGAAGTGATCTACAGTATGAAAACATTTGAAAACCATTGCCTTCTGTTATTGCTATTGTGACAGCCAGGTAGCACTTTCCACACAGCTACATGCCCAATAATGGAACCACAAAACTACTTAGGTACCTAAGGCCTGTTTTTAGGGGTCACTGTAATCCACAAAACTGCTCCTCACCTACCAGCTAACTCTATAGGCACTTAAACTCACTTGGCACTGTAGGTTTTGCAGTAAAAGTTCCCTAGATGCCTAAGTTCTTTCCCCTGAGCATGCATGTTGCTGTCTTGCTCTAGGTGTCCAGATGCCTATCTCCTCCACTAAGCTTCAGAGGAGTCAGTGAACCAGAGGAAGATAGGTGTTCATCTGCTTGTCTTGTATGCGGTGCCTCGTCTGGTAAGCATGCTCAGAGGTGGCCTCATTGCACACACAAAACAGCCAGGGATGGGGCCAGAGAGGAAGATGACTCTCTCAGAGCCTTTTTAGCGCATTCGACCAGGATGTTGTAGACCATCAGTTTGTGTTCTCCCTCTCGCTGATGAGGAGAAGAGATGTAAACAATGGTCTCCTACCTTGCAGGGGAGTGACCTAACCACTGGGCTATGGTGTCAGTCTCCCTTTCTCTGGCCTAACTAATATTTAATTATATAATTAAAGTGGAAAAACATCAATAGGAGAGAGTGAGGGAGCCCCATGTTGGAATATCCCATAGTCCAGAGGTTAGGAGCCTCACCTGAGAGGTGGGAGATGCCTGTTCAAATCTCTTCTAATCAGGCAGAGGCGGGACTTGAACTGGTGTTATCTCACATCCCGGGTGAGTGCTCTAACCACTGAGTTAGAGTAGAAGGGAGGACTGCCTTTCCCCTTCTTCCCAGGCTGTTTTGTGTGCAATTAGGCAGCCGCTAAACATTCTTACTGGATTGGGTCCCAAATGCAAATCAGGTGCTTCTCTGCCTATCTTCCTCCAGTTCATGACTCACAAGCAGAGATAGGAGCCTCCCGGCAGCCGGGACTTGCCTATTCACATGAGAAGGGCAGGGCTTAGGGCCACGCCCTTCTTCATGGCATCTCCCATTGGCTAGCATAGATGACTCCCTGCTTAGTGTGCTGGCTTTGTGAATCACATCCTCCTCATTAATTATATAGGAGCCTAGGTCCTAAATCAGGCTTTGTGAATTGCAATGTTGTACATGTGATTTTTTTCCCTCCTAGGCACCTAAGTTCCTTTTGTGGATCCAGGCCTATATGCTTATATGGCCCCATCTGTCCATTATCTGAATGCCTCACAATAATTAATGAATATTATCCTCGCTACACCCCTCTAAGGTTAGGTAAGCATTATCTCTATTTTTCAGAAGGGGGAACTGAGGCATAGGGCTAAGTAACTTGTCCAAGGAGACACAGGAACTCTGTGGCTGAACTGGAGATTGGATGCAGACCTCCTGAGTTCACAGTTCAGCTCCCTTTCCACTAGACCATCCTTCACCACTCTCACCATCTTCTCTCCGTATTTTGTTAGTTGGTCAGTGTCCAAATTGCCCAGTTTGTGTGAATCTTCACAAAAAAAAAACTTAACACTCCCCTCCTGCAAATTGGCCGGGGGATTCTGAGGCAAGTATGGTACATAAAAACTTTTAAAATTACTAGATTTCAAATTGCGTGCTTATCAAATTCCCAAGATAAACAAACAAGGGAATACAAACAGACCCTGTTTGGCCATGACACTGTTACTGAAGGAATATCAGAACTCATAGAAACCATCCTCAAAGCCACTCACCATGCAAAGGGACAGTTTTCTCCAAGACGCAGAGTTTCTGGAGGAAGTCATTAGTATCATTAACTACCTCCCCCAGAACACCATCCTTGCCACCATGGACATCAGCTCCTTATACACCAATATCTCTCACCATGACTACATTGTAGCCTGGCTTAAATACCTACAAGATAATGAATAATGCTCGGAAATCCACCCCAAATACTTTGCCAAACTCATCCATTTCATTGTCACCCACACCAGCTTTACATTCAACAACAAACACTTTGCCTGCACCATGGGAATAGCCATGAGTACTAGGCTGGTACCCCAATATGCCAGACTCTTCATGGACCACTATGAGGAAGAATTTCTGGGAAAATGCACCACAAATCCAACAATAGACCTCGATGATATTTTCATCCTCTGGACAGACGACTTAAACTCCCTCATAGATTTCCACCACAGTTTCAACCACTCTCCATTTATCAAACTTTCTCTAGAACACTCCCACACCAGCATCAGCAGGACACCACTATCAGCTTCAACAATAGAGCCCCCAAAATGGCTATATACAAGAAACCCACTGATCACTTTCCTCCACAGATCAGCAATCACCCCAGACACACCAAGAAATCTGTTATCGACAGCCAGACACTCAGATACGACAGAATTTGCTCCAAAGAGAAAGTCCAGGATACACCCTTAAAACTGCCGTCACTAAACAAGTGCACCAAACCAGAGAAGTAGATTGCACCCTAGAAAAGGCCACTCAAATACCCCAGAAGAACTTGCTTCACTACAGGGCGGGGAAAACTCCACTTGCTGCACACCCCTAGTTTTCACCTACCATCCCACTCTGGAACCTGTATGGAGTATCACTGAACACTTACAACCCATACTTGATGGGGACCACATCTTACGAGAAATCTTTCACTTATCTCTCTTCTGGCCTTCAAATTCCTCCCCCTCCCCCAACCCTGCCATTCTCATGATCAGAAGCAAACTCCCTACAGACCAGGATACACCAACTCAAAGCAGCACCAGATCTTGCTAGAACAACAGATGCAAAGCCTTCAGACATATCTCCACTGCTACAATGATCAATATGCTGCACAACATTCCTTTAAAGATGCATAGGTCCTACACATGCCTATCACAACATGTAATGTAGCTCATCCAGTTCCTCTCATGCCCCAACAACAACTGTGTGGGAAAACCAAATAATCACTGTGTACTCAAATGAACTCACAGTAAAATGATAAAAGAGAAAAACATTATCACCCTGGGACAAAACTTCTCACAAAGCAGTCACTCCATCTCTGATCCCTTAATCTTAGCCGTCAAAGGAAACCTGCATAACTCTTTCAAAAGATGAGCCTGGGAACTTAAATTCATAACTCTGCTGGACACAAAACCATGGACTTAACAGAGACACTGGTTTTATGGCACATTACAACACTTTGTAAAACACTCCACTTCCTGCTAACCTTTAATTGCCCATTTCATTTTAAGTGGTCTCCTTCAGCATGTGTGAACTCCTTATGCTTAACAATCTGTCCCACCTTATATTTAGCTTGGACAGGCTGGCTACCTTCTCCAGACCTGAGGAAGAGCTCTGTGAAGCTCAAAAGCTTATCCCTTCCCCCTACAGAAGCTGGTCCAATAAAAGATATTCCCTCACCCAATTTGTCTCGATAGATTTCAATTTGGCTGTTTCATTTGTGTGTGTGTGTGTAAGTGTAAATGGGAGGGAGGGATAGCTCAGTGGTTTGAGCATTGGCCTGCTAAATCCAGGCTTGTGAGTTCAATCCTTGAGGGGGCCATTTAGGGATCTGGGGCAAAAAAAAATCTGTCAGGGGACAGTACTTGGTCCTGCTACTGAAGGCAGGGGACTGGACTTGATGACCTTTCAAGGTCCTTCCAGTTCTAGGAGATTGGCATATCTCCATTTATATTTAAATATTTTAAGTATTTATTTGTATTAAAAAAGTTAATTTGACTATATTTACATCCTGTTTAAGTCATTTCCTATGCGTGTTTGAGCATTTAACCCAAATTGCTAGCATGAATACTTATGTACAAAAAGGAACTTGTAGCCTGAATTCCTAAATACTTGCTGATGGTAAATGTTTTTCTATATATGTAAAATTGACAATTTGGACAGTTTTGGTTAGTTATGAAAGTCATATGGTATTGCTTCTGTCCCCTGATTGAAGGATTTGCATAGTCAACCACCACAGTGCTAACTGTGTATTCAATTTTTTGCTGTTTCTTTTCCTAACTGAGGAACAGAAGCAAAGTTATGTGACTTATGCAACTAAGGAAACCAACATGAATTGCAGATATTTACAATTTGCAAATGACCTCCAGACCAATACATACAGAAGAAATTCATTAATAATTTTGAATGGCACATTTTGATAATTTGCCAATGCTGTTTGCAGAGACCTCACAAACAAAAATGTATGTGTTAAGGTTGGGCAAATAATTTGTAAAGCATATCCACTTAAACAACGTCTGCAAGCACCCAGATGTTGATTTAATTTCTCTATTCATGTAAAGAATAGCCTCTTCTCCTCAGGGGTGCTGGAACATTATTTATAGTGGGGGTGCTGCTGATGGAAACCATGTATTTGGTGTTGTTATTACTTCAAGCCAGGGGGTGTGGCAGCATCCCTAGTTCCAGCACCCCTGCTTCTCCTTCCCCTCATAACTAACGTGGGTTGGAGAAAGAGGAATTTTTACATCCAAAGGCCCATTTTTTGATAAAGGCTGCCTCTTTAAAGAGATGGAAGTCGGACCACGCTGACAGCAAACTATCTGTGACCTTTCTTGTTGTTTAAACATTTAAATATGGTGTGGTAAACCTCAGAGTAATAGGAAGACAAATTTTCTTTTTGGCATCCCTCCACTGCATGATTTATCTCTTCCTTCTTGATTATTTGGCTCGTGCAGAAGGAAGGACACTCGATAAAAGTAATCTTGCCCTTTTATTAGTTGCTTAGTGTTTTGACACACTACCTGGTGCACTAAAAAAGCATAGTAAATAAACAAAAGTGTGATTCTTTAATGATTTCTGAGTTACCCAAAAATAATGTAATATTTCTTTGTTGGGGGAGTGGGGCAGGGGATGGGGGATCAGAATTTTATTCTTATTCTGTTTCATGTGACAATGAGATGAAGGTGACATAACAAAATAATGCATATAGGTATGCTTACTATTGTGTCCTGGGCAGCATTCCAGTGGGAGCGCTGTTTCTCCTCCCCTTTCTGTTTACCCCACTGGGAGCTGGAAACACTGAGGGCTAAATTCACAAAGGCACTTAAGTGCCTAAGCCCAACATTTAGGTGCTAATGAAATCTCACAACTGCCACTCAACTATTGCTAAACCCTAGAGGTACTTAAGTTTCTGTAGGTAGGCATACACAAAGCCACCTAAGTCCTGATGCTGCTCCACAGCAAATGAGCTGCTCAGAACTCCGGATCATGCCTAAGCCTCGGGGGGGTTTTCAAACTAGGCAGTTCCCAGCGTATCTTGCCTGCAGAGCATAATCAGAAAGAAAGGAGCCGACCACTAAGAAGTTGGACAGAGGAAAATGTCAGAGAAGGCCTGGCTGTTCATAACCACCAGAGGAAAGAATATGGGGGCATATTCTGGAGACAGACAAGGATGGGCAGACTGTGACCAGCAGAGAGAAGAGGACCAGGAGGAATTCTGTACAGGTAGACATTTCCAGGAGGATACCAGGTCTTCAGTGTGGAAGATATCTTTCAAGATCCAGCTGGTCCAAGGGAATGAATAGATATACAGGTCATACCTGTGGATGGCAGCTCGGCCCAACCCATAAGAAAATCAGGTTTGCCCAGAAAGAGTTCTCCAACTGTCCAATGAAGACAGGCTATTCTTGTTGGGGATTCAATACCCAGAAGAATTGAAAGAACATTCTGCAAAGGACTGGTGGACAACAGGACAGTGTGCTATCTTCCCAGAGTCAAGTTACAAGATGTCACTCTAAGATTCAATAGGCTTCTGAAGTTGACTGGTAAGGATCCATTGATAATCGTTCATATCACCCTGCGATGCATTGTCAGTGCTATCTCACAAATAATCAATTTCTTCTTCAACATACTTCTGAGTTTGCTGAAGCATGTCCAAGCTATCATTGCTGAGATCCTTTTGTCCCATGGATGAAGGAAGGCAGAAGATTCTTCAGGAGAACCGCTGTCTAGATAAGCAGTGTTGGATGGAGGGTTTGGCTTAGTAGAACATTGGTCCACCTTCTATGGGGAGAAAAAGCTGCATAGTTTTGGATGACCTCCATCTTAGTAGAAGAGGGGCCAATCTCCTTGGGGCCAGGCTGGAATAATCAGGAGGGCATTAAACTAATAACAAAAAGGGGAAGGTAAAAAGAGGGAAGATATGAGCCCTCAATTTGCACAAAATTGACATGTTGAGAACAAAATTAATCAAAGACCATGAAGAGAATAAATTCTTTAGTCGTCTATACAATACTAGCACCCCCAGTAACAAACAAGAGGAATTGGAAACTAATTACATCTTTAAATTACCCTCCTCTTTATTAATCTTCCCACCAGGTTTCAGTAATACCAACTAGATCAAATTTATGCTAATAAATTAAAGGAGGGTAATTTTAATTCAAATCAGCATGGGTTTATGGAAAATAGATCTTGTCAAACTAACTCTATAGCTTTTTTTGATGCGATTACAAGTTTGGTTATTAAGATAATAGCATTGATGTAAATATATGTAGACTTTGTAAGGACATTGTACCATGTGACATTTTTGATTAAAAAAACTAGAATTACCAGTATATAAAATTAACACGGCACACATTACATGGATTTAAAATTGGCTAACTGATCGGTCTCAAAATATAATTGTAAATGAGCAATCGTGGTTGAAGAGTGAGTGTGTGTGTGTGTGTTTACAGTGGGATCCTGCAGGGATCAGTTACTGGCCATATGCGATTTAACATTTTTATCAATGACCTGGGAAAAGACAAAATCATCACTGATAAAGTTTTGCAGATGACACAAAAATTGGAGGAGTGGTAAGTAATGAAGAGAACACAGGTCACTGATTAAGAGTAATCTGGATCCCTTGGTAAACTGAGCACAAGTAAACTATGCATTTTCATACAGTCCAATGTGAATGTACATATCTAGGAACAAAGAATGTAGGCCATACTTATGTGATAGGGGACTCCTGGCCTGATATGGGTTTTTAAAGATCATTTTACACCACTTCAGCCTTCTTCCCTGCAGAAAGCTATGTGAATAGATATGAGGGTCTTTTCCCAATAGTCACCCTTTAAAAATTTGCTGATGTTGCCTAAAATAAATAGATTGCATTATTTGCACTCTTAATGTCCCTTTATTTATTATACAGAGTAAAATTCTGTACAGGGTATAGTTCTCTGGAGATTTTGAGCACATCATGGGGCAGTTTGCAAATTTAAGAGGCATCACTTTGTATCTATCTCTTAGTTCAGAGAAATTAAGCTGCTGCAAGACATTACTGGGTCAAAGTCCCTCTGAGAAGGGAAAGCCAACTTCCCTTCTCAGAGGTCCAAGTATAACTTCCATTCTCTTTGAGGGGAGATGCATGCAAGTATTCAAAGATAGTTTTGGGCATTCTAAAATCAAAGGCCCCATCCACTGGAGGGAGGGTGATCTAGTGGTTAGGATGTTACCCTGGGAAGTGAGAACCCTAGAATTCCATTCCCTGCTCTGCCACAAACTTCCTGTGTGACTTTGGGCAAGCACTTAATCTGCCTGCCAGCCTTAATTCCCCATCTGTAAAACAGAGATACCTCACAGGGGTGTTGTGACAATAAATACATCAAAGATTGTGAGGTGGAGATATTATGGTAATGGGGGACCATATAAGTGTCTAGGATACGTAGATCCAATAGTCCTTACTCATGAGAGTCGTTCCCGTGACACAAGGAAGGGTTGGAGGACTAGGCCCTACATTTTAAAACTATTTAATGCCTTGTATGGCCACTATTGTGTACTACATCTTGCAGATCATATTTATGCATGGATAGATTTGATGATTTAAAATGTTTTGGGTCTGGTGGATGCTGATTTCTACTGTGCTTTTGCTTCTATCCAAGAGCTATATACACTGCACAAAAGGAGATGCTTAGTTCTCGTATATAGTGGAGGTCTCTCTGCTCCCAACTGTGTCTTGTTAGTATTGTCTCATGTTTTCATGCCAAATTCTGAGGTCCCTCCTCCAGCAAACTCCCATTGAGGATTATTAGCTGGCTAGGTACTAAAAGCATTTAGGGCCTGATCCAAAGACTATTGAAGTCACCAGAAAAACTCCTATTGAATTCAGTGGGAACTGGGTCGGACTCTGAATGCCAGCCAGTTTTCTGGCTTCTGCTGAAATCCAGTATGAATTTGCCTGAATAAGAACTGAGTGATAGGTTAATAGGTTTGGCCTGTTCAGGCCTGGGTACCAACAATAAGTGATTTCATGGCTAAATTATCAGACACAAAAGCAGAAGAGAAACAACATATCTGCACTCCTTTCTAAACTTTTGTATTTAATGAAAATGTTTTAGAAAGAGTGAACAATCAATTTTCTTTGAACAGTATTTGTTTTACCTGCCTTGAAATGGAATGGTAAGCACTGAGTATATAAAATAGGTGGTTCTGTTTCATTGTAACTTCTGTATTCTCTGGTGTTAAAATGCGATGGTATAATTTCCCAGTATCATACGCGTAAAAGAATTGAAGTACATCTCCCTGCTCATCCTAAAGCAACAGTACACTTGTGCCTTCCTTATACTTAAAATTTAGGTCGTCATCTCTATGGTGCTCAGGGTGTGAAAAATCCACATCCCTGAGCACCGTAGTGATGCCAACCTAACCACCAGCAGCTTGGTCAATGGAAGAATGCTTCCATCATCCTACCTTCTGTTGTGGGGGGAGGTGGTATGTTTACCATGGCAGAAAAACCACTTCAACCCTCTTACGCGGATACCAGTAAGTCCTGTATTGCAAATGCAGACTTAAAAATCAGCCTCTCTTCTCCGAGTACTCCAGTACTGATTGTACTGAAAAGGAAGAGTATGTTAAAAAAAAAGAATTAGATACATTAGATGGAGGATAGATACATCAGTAGGTATTACCCAAGATGGTCAGGGACACAATGTCATGCTCTACATGAAATTGCCCTGATCTGTTCATTCCCTTTGAAGCATCTGGCAGTGGCTGCTGTCAGAAGATAGGGTACTGGGCAGGATGGACCATTGTTCTGACCCAGTATGGCCTTTCTTATGTTCTTGTGTGTGAGCCTTTCTTGTCTAAAACATGTATGTCTTTAAATAAATTCACTTTGTTTTAGGAGCATTTAACTGACTAAACAGAGGTGGTTGTGAGTTGTTTTTGTTAGTAGGCCAAATGGGGTGGCTCTTTCTAGAAACACTTTGAGATGGTGTATTTTAGAAAGTGATCCTTATCCCAGTGTAGCTTCTTCTTGCAGAATGTGTGCTCGCAGACAGATGAAAACATACTGCTCTGTGCCTAAAAGCAGATTTTTTTGGCAGCTTTTTTTAAACACAGAACTATTTCAACTGTTCTATGTATTCCAGGAACAATGAGATTAAAAAGCAAAACTCAGGATATGTGAACTCCCATGAAGCAGAAAAAAGATTCCCATGAGATCCTCCGAACTGAAACGACCAAGTTTCACAAAGCTCTGGTCATGTGTGGGTAGAAAAATAAGATGTTTTTATAAATAGATGCTCTTCTCAGTCCTGTAATTTTTTTAATTAGCTAATTAACCCACGTTTCAAAAACAAAACAAAACATTCTCCTCCAGTCTGCGTATCATCATAAACTTCAAGATGGAGAGAGGCTTTCTCTCCCCTTCCCTTTGTGAGAAAGTTAGAAGTGGATAAACTAAGGCCATGGGTCCAGACATGCATCCCTCGATTCACATGTACTATCCTGCTAATGAACTAGTCGTGGTAGTAATGGCCACAGGACTGGGCCCTAGAACAAAAACTATTTTTCAATGTTAACTTTGGACGCATGTCTGTGATTCTGTACTGTAGATTCTTGGATGGGATTATACCTTTTCTTTTTTTCTATATTAAACAGCATACCTGTTTCCAGTATAAAGGAGCTTGCATACTAGACACAGGTTGCCTATCTAGGAACATGTAAGGATATGAGATCACAGAAATGATAGCATTACAGAGACAGTGGGGGTTGCAAAGTCTCTGTGTGTGTGTTTGACTGATACTTTTATTGGGAAATGCATTAATATTTTAGGGAAATATTTTGATTTCTTATCTTTTGTAAGAGAACCTTTTACACACTGAAAAAATTAAAAATGTCTTATGACAGCAAATGTCTAAAGGTAAATGTGAAAATTAAAATTTGTCAAGAGTATGGATTTTTTTTTCATTACCACAATGCTTTATTCTTAAAATTACTATTCAAAGGAATTAATTATGCTTTCTAAAAGTGCAGTCCATTAAACTACTACCTCAGTTCTAAAACAAAAAAACCCCTTTGTTTTTATTAGGAACTATGGGCATGATCTCAAAGGTTAATGATGTCAGTTGGAGTCTTTTGACTTCAGTGGACTTTGAATCAGAAGCAATATGCCTCAAGTTAAGTGTAGTATATTTAAAAACTATTTTCAGGTGCATATTAATGCAAATTTCATATATTCTACAAGGTCTACTGCTGATTATATTGAGTGATAATATGCAATTTCTTTTTAAATTTCTTGACTCATACTGTGCACATCACAATTTTAAAAATAAGAATTAATATTTTTTCAGTACTTACTTGAGTTCAGATTATTGTCCTGTTCTTGAATTCCTTGCAAACAAGACAGAACTGCTCTCTAAATTGCTTTTTAAATTAAAACTAAGTTGCAACAACACAATCTGCTTCAAAATATGTAACCCATATTAGAAGCTTCATTTATATTTTTATGGCTTGATTGGTCAACATTGATTATAATGCACTGTTTCTATATGTATTACCAATAAATACATAATGATGAGGATAAAAACAATTTTAATTTTTGAAGTGAATTGATACCCATAAACGGTGTTGGCCTAGAACCCTGGAGATGGAGGACTTCAGCATATACATAGATAGGAACAGGGAGTACTAATTAGAATGGCACTGATCCTGAAAGCTACTCCAGACATGGGCATTTGCCTGTAGTCCCAGTGAAGTTAATGGGGCTCTGTGCAGGCATAGAAGCCCATATTAGAACAGCATGTCAAAATGGAGCTTTATAGAAAGCTGGCTAACTGCAATGTTATGGACCAAATCATGTTGCACAACCTTATGCTTTCTACACAAACCAAACAATGCACTGAAGTTGACAGAATATTTTTATTTGTGTGGGTGCTGAGTCTGCACTCCTTATCTCTTCATGCAGTTCAAAAATGATCGCATGATATGTATAGACGGCTTAGATTTTTTTAAAAGTACCCCCACCATATTTTAAGTAGCATAGGTCATGCTATACTAGAAGTTGGCAGACTCTTCATAAAAAACCTTGTTTTACAAATGCAATAAGATGAAGTGCTGTTTAGTGAACTATTCATTTTAGAATGTATTGGGTTTCACAGTAATCACTTTGAAACAGAATCTCCAGCTTTGTTGCCCTTTATCCAGTTGAGAAATGCCTGCTGTTTTGTTGTTCTGTTTTCATTTCCATCATATTTCAAACCAGAAATGTAGCATTGTCTAAAATGTGGTGTTAGGTAATTGAGAGAGGCAACTGAAAGGTCAAATCTCTTGCAAACTGGTAAAACCGCATAGCTTAAATTTAAATTAAAGCCACAGTGTGTGATCAGATGTATGATTGTAGCATAATTTATAAAATAAAGAACACTGTCATTAAGGGTTCCTAGGACTGTAGTCCTGATGAATAAAGCTAAACTTTGATTGACTTCCCTTTAGATGTGTGCTGGGCTTTCTTCTGGTTGAGGTAAGGGTGATTTATTTGATTTCCGTTGCCCTTCCCAATACTCCTTTCACTTCTGCCCACTCTTCACAAAAATTCCTGTGTAGGAAATCAACAAAAACTCCTCATCAGAGACTTGCTTGCATAAGGACTTCAGCAAGCTCTTTCAGCTATCCACCAATCTCTCCTTTTATACTAGATTTTCTTCTGAAGCAAATGCATCATGTGCCACCTGCTGTGAATATAATACATTTAGCAGAATTCTGGAGAGAGTGCTGCCACCACAGTTTATTTTCTCATAACTGTGACTTCACCTCTAAGAAACCCTGTAGGATCTTTCAGGTTCCTCTCAAAATCTCAATGTGACACTTTCCCTAGATGCGGCTGACTCTAAAGACAGTCAGTGCCACTATGGAAATGGCCATGTACCTCATGGCAGAGGCTGTGACCATGAATTTCAGATATGGGTGCCTAAAATTCATCCCCTAAATCATAGTGTTTAAAACCAGAACAGGCAATTATGATCATCTAGTCAGATCCCCTGTGATTCACTTATATTTAAGCACCCAAATAAATCTGGCCTGACTTTGAAGTCAAATGTGGGAGATGGGGATACTCAGCATTTTTGAAAATCAGACTTGTCGATATATAAAACTTCAGGATTTTTATTTTAAGTGTGTGTGTGTGTGTTACTTCTACAGCAGCCTTAACCCTTCCTTGTGAGAAGCCAAGAAAAGGACTGAGGTTGGATCCTCTGCAGAATTCTTACGAGTTGCTTTCTTGGGGGCCTTTTCCTATGAGATGCTTTGGTCCTCCTGTACATGAACTACTTTATGGTTCTACTGCTTAATGATGATGAGGGCTCTGGGGATCTTTTTTTTTTCTCTCTGGGCTACTTTGAAGTGTTTTGAATACCTTGCGGTTTTTTTGGTGTGTTTTTTTTTAACCTCATTATATATAGTTGCAACCTGATATTAAAATATCCAAAGGGAATTGAAATTTTAACCTATGCATTTCCAACAAGGGGACAAGATTTAATCCGCTGTGAAACCTTATAGCTAAGAATACATAGAAACTGTACACACTAGGTGTTTTTAGAAAAAGTTGCAGCTGAAAAGTCAGTCCTTGAATGAGCATCTACAAACCAAACATTCTGTCCTTGAATAACTAAGATCTTCATAGTCTTGTAAAATGCACTTTTTTGTCATTGTTAAATGGTTTCCTTGCATTTATTCTGTCTTCCTAAATGTAGGGTAGAAAGATCTGATAATTATGTTCTGAATTTGCCCCTCGCTTCTATACTTGTTTTACCAGGTAATTTACACAACTTAGGGCTGGTCCACACTAACCCCCCGGGTCAAACTAAGATACACAACTTCAGCTACGTGAATAACGTAGCTGAAGTCGAAGTATCTTAGTTCGAACTAAACAGCACTTACCATGGGTCCAGACGCGGCAGGCAGGCTCCCCCGTCGACTCCGCTTACTCCTCGTGCGGAGCAGGAGTACCGGTGTCGACAGCGAGCACTTCCAGGATCGATTTATCGCGTCTAGACGAGACACGATAAAATCGATCCCAGAAGATCGATTGCTACCCGCCGAATCAGGCGGGTAGTATAGACGTAGCCTTAAATATAAGAAAACACCACTATACAAGTTCAACCCACAACCTGTTGCGTGGTAAGAAAGAGGGCCGGTATGTCAAAAAGGAAACTCTATATAGATGGGTTCTGTCAGATGAATTCTACAAGCTTTTGGCTCCAATGTGCCTTGGAAACTGTGAAATAGCAGAAGATTGGTTATGAGCGCTTTAGTAGGCAAGGGTGACTAGTGTCTTCAGAGTGTAAATGTCCTTGAGACCGTCTATATAAGTATAGCGCTAAACAGTGTAGTGGTTTAATAGAATGCCTTTTATTCTCTTCAGAACTGAATTAAAAACTGCACTGGATCAAAAAGATAAACGTTTCTCTTGACAGAGGAAATACAATGGCAGGAAAGATAAACAGGTCTGTATCCAGGAAGCATGCTTACTATTAAAGGAGGAAAATGCAAGCTTTGCAAACAATGTTCTGGATTTCTAGTATACCTGCAGATGCTATTTAAACTCAGTGCTTTTCCAGCACAGAAACCTTGCTCTCCCACCAGGGCAATCCTATTTTCACCTCCACAGGTGCAGAGGGCCAGCATACAGTCCTTGTCTGCTATGGAGAGGGGAGGTAGGTGTTAAGAATGGCATACGGATAGTGTATACCCCTGCATTGTGTCAAACTCTGCTCCATGGGCTATTCTACATGCTGTTGCACATGAGGTGGGGTTGGAGGGATCTGCCTCCCGGTGGGTCCTCTGGTCTTTTATCAACCCTTGTTGAAGGTCACAAGCCCTTAGCCTGGAACATCAAAACACTCCCCTTTTGGGTCCAGGAAGGAGGATTCCTCCCATCTTCTCACCACTGACTTCCCTATTGTCCAGTCCAGGCTCACCAGTGGGGAGAGGAGTTTGGCTGACTGGGAATAACCCCATGATGATAAGATACAGGACTGGTTCTCTGTTAGAAGGCAGTGGACCTAAAAATCTTAGCGCAACTAATCCAAAATACTGTTGCATGGAGTCTTCTGGGATGTGTGCCTTCTTCCGTTAAGACTATCTCTAAATGTTATAACAGCCTCTTCTTTCCCTTTATTAATGTTTAAATAACCTGGGAGGGGGCAAGACTTGTAGTTATTACTACAGAAAGCGATAGATGAACACAGCTTGAAAACACTATTTTGCTGAGTTTATTCTTCATGATACAGCACTGTACATGCACTCAGCCATTCAGAGTGCAGGGACTTTTACAGTTATGAATATCTAACTAGAGGTTTTTCTGCAGTCTGGTCATGGATGTCTAATTTGCATAATTACAGTGTTACTATTCAATAATAGGGAAGTAGAAGAATCACTGTAATTTGGCTATTTGTGCCGGTTAGCCAGTCAAAAATGCAGGGAGTAGCATAATGGTTGTAAAGTTCCATTCCAATAATGCCACTGTGAATATGTATGTGTCACCCTTTAGTATGGATCCTAAAATTCTCCTGGCATCTGTACTAAGACTTTTCAAGATGCTATGTCAGCTTCTTTCTCCTCTTGGATGAAGCAGAGGAGAATTTACCCAAGAATATGAAAAATAATTCTGAACAGCAAAGAAAACAGTGCTGTGAAACTGTTGCAGGGAAAACAGTAAGTAAACCAGCCAACCCATGATCCTCATGGCAGTCCACACACAATCCTGATTCATTTCCCTCATTCCTCCCTTCTCTCCTCACAAACCCATCCTTCATTCCCTACAGCAAGGTGCTAGTCCTCAGAAGAACTGTCCTCTTTGTGCCTTCATTTTCATTGGTTTCCACTGGGAGAACCCAGCCTTTTTCTCCTCATTCAGTTTCTAAACAAAGTATAAGCCAGAGGTCCCTGTGGGGCTGGGGAGGGAGCGCCACCCACCAGCTGTGGCCCCAGTCTCGGCCCTCTTCCCCTGTCTGTGTCCCCACCTCCTGGAGATGCGGCCCTGCTCCTGGCTTGGGGGGCTGGCAGGGAGATGCAGACATTGGTAAGGGGGGGCATGAGGTAAAGAGTTTGGGGACCACTGGTTAAACAGACCTATGTCGTGGTGAGGAATAAGTTTGCTAGCCTGTAGGGAGAGAAGGGTGCAGATGAAGGGAAGAGAGATGCGGGGAGAAAGTTAAGGGGGGTGAGAAGAGATGGTAATAAAAGGGGGTAAAAACAGCCTTTTGGTTTTGTTTCCTCTACAATTGACATCTTGGCATTTTGTCAGTTCATTTTGTGTAGTTTATTTTCCCCTTTGTTTAATATTTGAATATTTAATTACAATTTTAATTACACAGCCTGAGAGTACTACTTCACTCAGCAATAACCTCGTCTTCAGCTAATAAACTCCTATTGCCCATGATGCAGCTTAAATGCTTATTTGCTGTGAATACTTTGGCCTGGGAGTTCCATCAGCCCAGGATACAGTTATTACCTCCTAAACCAGAAACCTCGTCAAGTTATCGATATATTAAAATTAAACTAATTTTGGAGCAATGATGAGTTCAGAAGATCCTGAAGAGCAATCCACTCTCATGACAATAACTTGGTATAAACCTGCCCAATTTTCATTGTGATTCAGGGATTATTGTAGTTAAAATGGAAACAAATGGAAGGGAAAGAGGTGTATTTTAAAAATTCTTTCATAAATCATTTTTCTGGATCTTCCAGTTCTTATTTTCCATCTCTTCTAGACTGCAAGCAATTTGGAGCAGAGACTGCCTGAATATCTGTATTTTCTACAGTGGACATATTCTTGTTGCTTAGCAAATAAAAACAGAATCATAACAGAAATAGATTTATTTGGGCATAAGTTTTGTGGGTAAAACCCACTTCTTCAGATGCATGAGTTGGTCTTGGGGTTGGTCCTGCTTTGAGCAGGGGGTTGGACTAGATGACCTCCTGAGGTCCCTTCCAACCCTGAGATTCTATGATTCTATGAGTGTTTTTCACTCCATGCATCTGAAGAAGTGGGTTTTACCCACGAAAGTTTATGCCCAAATAAACCTGTTAGTCTTTAAGGTGCCACCGGACTCCTTGTTGTATTTGTGGATACAGACTAACACAGCTACCCCCTGATACTTAACAGAAATGCTGTAGCTCTAGATGAGATTGTGAATTTATCTGAAAGCTTTATTGGCAGTCAGGATACAATGAAAGGGGTCCAGCATTTTCTGTGGCACTTCTGTTGGACTCTGGCACTGTAAAATCCCAAGGATCAGATTTTGGCCAAGCCCTGCATAGGTGCAAAAGAGAGGAAGGATAGCATGCACCTGTGCACAGGCACCGGCCAGCATCCTGTTGGTGGAAGAAGTGAGTGCTTTCTTCAAGTGCTAGGGCATTTAGTGTTAAGAAAGGTAGTTGGACAAGGGGGGATTTGGGTGTGCAAATTGTACCCTCTGAAAGAGAAACTGTTTTGGCACAAAGGGCTGAATTCCTTTCTCAGAGGTGCATAGGTGACTCCGTTGACTCTGACGGGAGCTGCATGCAAACACACAAAGGCATAATTTGGACATTTTACAACCTATGGCTCTATCCAGGGGTAGTTAGGGTGCTATCCTGAGACCTGGGTTTAATTCCTTGCTCCATCACAAACTTCCTGTGTGACC
Organism: Chelydra serpentina; assembly: GCA_037349315.1. Lineage (NCBI taxonomy): Eukaryota > Metazoa > Chordata > Testudines > Chelydridae > Chelydra > Chelydra serpentina. The sequence goes on from JBAIAC010000001.1 coordinate 19,270,613, forward strand.
TTTGGACAGTCACTTAATCTTCTGTCTGTGATGTGGAGATGATAGTACCTCCAGACCTCATAGGAGTTTTATAAAGATATTAGGTCTGTCAATTCATCGCAGTTAACTCATGCGATTAACTCAAAAAAATTAACCGCGATTGAAAAAAATAATCACAATCACAGTTTTAATCGCATTGTTAAACAATAGAATAACAATTGAAATGTATTAAATATTTTAGATGTTTTTCTACATTTTAAATATATTGATTTGGAACAACACAGAATACAAAGTGTACAGTGCTCACTTTATTTTATTTTTTTTATTACAAATATTTGCCCTGTGAAAATTAAACAAAAGAAATAGTATTTTTCAATTTACCTCATATGAGTACATAAGTGCAATCTCTTTATCATGAAAGTTGAACTTACAAATGTAGAATTATGCACAAAAAATAACTGCATTCAAAAACAAAAAACTGTAGAACTTTAGAGCCTTCAACTCCACTCAGTCCTATTTCTCGTTCAGCCAATGGCTAGGACAAACAAGTTTATTTACATTTACGGGAGATAATGCTGCCCACTTCTCATTTATGATGTCACTAGAAAGTGAGAACAGGCATTTGCATGACACTTTTATAGCTGGCATTACAAGGTATTTACTTGCCAGGTATGCTAAACATTCGTATGCCCCTTCATGCTTTGGCCACCATTCCAGAGGACATGCTTCCATGCTGATGATACTTGTTAATTAAATTTGTGACTGAACTCCTTGGGGGAGAATTGTATGTCTCCTGCTCTGTGTTTTACCCGCATTCTGCCATATATTTCATGTTATAGCGGTCTCAGATGATGACCCAGCATATGTTGTTCGTTTTAAGAACACGTTCACTGCAGATTTGACAAAATGCAAAGAAGGTACCAATGTGAGATTTCTAAAGATAGCTACAGCACTCGACCCAAGATTTAAGAATCTGAAGTGCCTTCCAAAATCTGAGAGGGACGAGGTGTGGAGCTTGCTTTCAGAAGTCTTAAAAGAGCAACACTCCAATGTGGAAACTACAGAACCTGAACCACCAAAAAAGAAATCAAGCTTCTGCTGGTGGCATCTGACTCATGATGAAAATGAACATGTGTCAGTCTGCGCTGCTTTGGATTGTTATTGAGCAGAACCCATCATCAGCATGGACGCATGTCTTCTGGAATGGTGGTTGAAACATGAAGGAACATATAAATCTTTAGCGCATGTGGCACGTAAATGTCTTGCAACACCGGCTACAACAGTGCCATGCAAACGCCTGTTCTCACTTTCAGGTGATATTGTAAACAAAAAGCGGGCAGCATTATCTCCTGCAAATGTAAACAAACATGTATGTCTGAGCGATTGGCTGAATAAGAAGTAGGACTGAGCGGACTTGTAGGCTCTAAAGTTTGACATTGTTTTTTTTTAATGCAGTTAATTTTTTGTGCATAATTCTACATTTGTAAGTGCAACTTTTATGATAGAGATTACACTACAGTACTTGTATTAAGTGAACTGAAAATACTATTTTATTTTTACAGTGCAAATAGTTATAATAAAACTAAATATAAAGTGAGCACTGTACACTTTGTATTCTATGTTGAAATTGAAATCAATATTTTTGAAAATGTGGAAAACATCCAAAAATATTTAAATACATGGTATTCTATTGTTTAACAGTGTGATTAATCATGATTAGTTTTTTTTAAATCGCTTGACAGCACTAAAAGATGCATATGTTAAAGTTTGTGAAGTGCTCAGATACTATGGTAATAAGGGCGGAGGTAGGTAGGTAGGTAGATAAATTCAGCAACCCTTTGTCATGTGATTAATCCTAGGAAGGGTTGCAGGCTTGGACTACACATTTCAATCTATTTCATACGTAGTATGTCTACTTTTGGGTACTGCATCTTGAAGACTGTTTTATACATGCCCCCCATTTGCAGATATATATACATAGTGAACAAAAGATGTTTATTTCTCAGGTTTAGCGGAAGTCTCCCTACTCCCAATGTTATCTGGTCAGTGTTATGTGTGTTTTCATGCACTAAGGGTCAAATTCTGAGGACCCTTCTCTCAGGACTCTCATTAAGTTAATTAGCTAGCTAGGTACTGAAAGCATTGAGGACCTGATCCAAAACCCATTAAAGTCAATGGAAAGACTCCTATTGAACTCAAGGTACTCCAGATCAGGCCCTGAATGCCTGTCAAGTTTCAAGTTTCCACTGAAATCAGTGTGAATTTGCCTGTATAAGAACTGTGTAAAAATGGAGTGAAGGCTTCGAGGTTTGGCCTGTTAAGGCATGGGTGCCAATAATAAGTGTTTCATGGCTAAATGACCAGTGACAAAAGCTGTAGAGAAAACTGTGGGAGCCCAGAAGGGGAAATCCGGTTGATTCAACTAGTATTCCAATCACAGTGCATCCCCTCTGCACTCTGCTCTAGGGCACAGGGAGAATCTAGCCTCCAGCATGGGTGTTCTTGAGTTCTGAACGCCAGGGTGCTCCAAGTCCCACAGAGCATGCAGACTCATGGTTCTGGGGACGTGGTGGTGGCAGCAAAACTGCCAAGTAGACCGCTACTGGGTCCTTCCCATGCCATTTTTTGTGGTGTTGGTGGGGGCGGGGGGATAGCATATCAAGAATGAAATGGAAGAAGACAAGAATAAGTCATGAAGATTTTCTGCTGGGTCCCAATGCAGCATTTTCAAAGGAGCAGCCCTCTGTCTGGGGAAACAGAATGTGAAAAAAAAAATGAATTCATTTTTGTTTTGGGGGATGTAAAGATTTCCGGGCTTTTCCCCCTTCTGCTCACTAGTCATTATGTATAGCATGCGACACAAGACATCAGTGACCAATGCTCCCTGAATTCTCTAGGCAGGTACTTTTTTATTACTGCATCATTCATGAGCTGGGACGATAGCCTGCTCAGCTCTTCTAATGTTTCTCTACCCAAGACTTGCATCCTGTCTCCCTATCCCACTACTATAGATACTAGCCTGGAACAAAGCCCATAATGGTGAAATTAAAAAAGTTAATGGGCCAAAACCTCTGAGTTAAGTTGGATTGCACCAGTATAAGTCAATAGGCTTGCACCTATGTACAGTAACTGAGAGGATAACTTTACCTGAGCCCATATTTAAAAAGTATTTAGGTGTCCAAGTCCCATTGAAATCAATGGGAGTTAGGTGCCTATATACCTTTAAAATCTGGTTCCTCGTTTCTACAGTTCCGGCATGGATTTTGCTTGCTTTCACTTTACAAATGTGGTAGCATTAAAAAAATCTGGAGATGAGGTGCATGACATTGCTGATACTTTCACAACTTCTTGCATGTTGGGGTATCTATAGGGAGGGCTCTCAGGAAATTGGCAGAGAGATATGGAGACTTTCACCTCTAGAACATAAGAACGGCCGTACTAGGTCAGACCAAAGGACTATCTATCCCAGTATCATGTCTTCCGACAGTGAACAATGTCAGGTGCCCCAGAGGGAATGAACAGAACAGGTAATCATCAAGTGAGCCATCCCCTGTTGCCCATTCCCAGCTTCTGGCAAACCGAGGCCAAGGACACCTGGGTTAGAAATTCACACAAGCAGCTCTGTTTCAGAACTCTGTGCTATTTAGTGACAGCCGCAACCTTTATGCGCGCTGCAGTAGAGTTCAACTTTCCCATTTGTATACAAGATCACTAAACTACTACAGTAGAACCTCAGAGTTACGAACACCTTGGAAATAGATGTTCATAACTCTGAGGTTTCATAACTCTGAAATGTTCATAACTCTCAACAAAACGTTATAGTTGTTCTTTCAAAAGTTTACAACTGAACATTGACTTAATACGGCTTTGAAACTTTGCTATGCAGAAGAAAAATGCTGCTTTCCCTTTTTTTAGTAGTTTACAATTAACACAATACTGTACTATATTTGCCTTTTTTTTGGAGGGGGGGGGGGTCTCTGCTGTGGCGTGACTGCATACTTCCGGTTCTAAATGAGGTGTGTTGTTGACTGGTCAGTTTGTAATTCTGGTGTTCGTAACGCAGAGGTTCTACTGTAGTATTTATCTCATTAGTAAAAGTATTTTAATATAAATGTAGATGAATGATGACCTATACATGTAGCGTGTGTGTGTGACATTTATATCTGCAACTATGTATAAGTAATAAATTGATGTGTGTGTCACTGCTGATTCACTAGTAGTACATATTACACCATAGTAATGTTGTTTATTTCTATTGAGCTATAGGTGCGTGTGACATTTCAAAAATATAAGACTGTTCTTTTCCCCATAGAGTTTACTGCCAAATACTCTACATGAATGGTATTATACTAGGGGCCATTCTTCAGGTAATCATTTTGGATTACTAGCTTTTATATTGAGCACCTGGCATGTTTGGGCAGTTGGCAGGTTGGGTTGGTTATTTGTCTAAAAGAGGGTGAATACTTGGGAATGGCACATATTTCAGTAGTAAGGACAAGGATTTATGATAAGCAGGTTTTTGTTTTTTATTCTTCCATCACCATCGATCTGTTGGGGTCAGAAGAGTGCTGAAAAAGATCACTAGAGAATAAATGATTTCTTCCTAGAGTTATTTTAAACAGTCAGCTAAGGGGAAGTTTCTTTGATCTATCTTAGTTGAAGTTGATTCATTCTGTTAATTACTGTGTTTGAACTGGGTAAGCAGAAAATTTCTGCGTGTTGCAGCATCCTTGGGTAGTTTGTCTTTTTAAGTGTCAGGCACGTAACTTTGATGAAACCTTTGAAGAGAGGTATTGTCATTCTAGTGTTTAAAGAATAAGGTTATGATATCCATTAATGATAAATGTACCCATAAGCAACTAAAGGTATATGGTTTCTGTCATGTGACTGCGAACTCATATGTACGTATTGTGACGGGGCAAGGCCAGAGGGCTATAGGAAAGTGGTAAGGAACCAGTATGTTAGCCCCAGGCTAAACAAATCCCTGATACCTTATGGGAGTTGCTCCAGGTTAATCAAGACACCTGGGACCAATTAAGAACTTTCCAGAAGGCAGGGAGGTTGATTGGGATACCTGAAGCCAATCAAGGACTGGCTGGAACTAGTTAAAAAGCCTCCCAGTTAGTCAGTGAGAGGGGAGGAGCTGTGGAAGGAGGTTGCGTGTGAGAAGCTGGGAGCAAGAGGCACTAGGAGCTGAGAGTAAGAGGACATACTGCTGGAAGATCCTGTGGTGAGGATAAAGCAGGTGTTGGGAGGAGTCCATGGGGAAGTGTAGCCCAGGGAGTTGTAGCTGTCGTGCAGTTGTTCCAGGCGGCACTCTAAACAGCTGCAATCCACAGGGCCCTGGGCTGGAACCTGGAGTAGAGGGCGGGCCCGGGTTCCCCCCAAAACTCCCAACTCCTTATCAGACACAGGAGGAGTTGATCTGGACTGTGGGTTCTACCAGAGGGGAAGGTCTCTGAGGCAAACAAAAATCCGCCAATAAGCACAGGACCCACCAAGGTAGAGGAGGAACTTTGTCACAACTGGTGTTAGAAGTGGGATTGGTGTGCACAGCGTGGCGGAAGAAGAGGGGTGTTAAAAAAAAAAAAAAAAAAAAAAAAAAAAGGGGGGGGGGGGGAAGCGGGCTTATTTTTTTTCTCACCACAATGGAAGATGTAATACGGGCACTGATACAAGCCACGGCTGCCCAGCAGGAGGCTACCCGTGTCCAGGCAGCCACCCAACAGGAGGCAGTGCGGCTGCAGCAGGAGTCTAATCGCCTGTTGATGGACCAGGCCACTCAAGACCGTACTATGTTGCGGGAACTGGTAAACCAAGTGAAGGCCCTTACGGAGATGAACCATGGCCATGATGGGACGCGGCACATACGGGCCAGCAATTGCCTGCAGAAAATGACAGGGAATGATGACATAGAGGCATATCTCCTGACCTTTGAGAGGACAGCCCTACGGGAGGCCTGGCCTCGAGATCAGTGGTCTGGCATCCTTGCCCCATTCCTGTGTAGGGAAGCCCAGAAGGCCTACTATGATCTGCCTGAAGAGGCTGCAGCAGACTACCCCCAGCTGAAAGCAGAGATCCTGGCCAGATCTGGGGTAACAACCGCAGTGCAGGCCCAGCGGTATCCTGAGTGGAGGTACCAGGAAGACAAAACCCCGCGGTCCCAATTGTATGACCTCATCCATCTCGCACGAAAGTGGTTGCAAACTGAGTCCCGGAATCCAGAAGAGATACTAGAGGTTCTGGTCATCGACTGATACATGAGGGGACTACCACCAGACCTTCGTGCATGGGCAAGTCAGAACGAACCCTCCACCTATGACGAGATTGTGGCAATGGTAGAGTGACCAAGGACGGCGAGGGAACCGACCAGTTAAGGAAGTGGAACCCCGGTTAAACAAGCAGCACGAAGCCCTAGAGTTCGAGTGACTTGGCCACCAGAGGCCATAAAGAGTTGGAGCACTGAGGGGGAAGAAAATTGTGATGTTAGACTTCCCGAGCCCCCGGGGAGTCCTAGGTGGAAGAAGGGGAGGGTTGAAAACCAGTGGGGACCCCAGAAGGAAGGGATTGGCCTGAGTGGGGGGAATCCTGGAACTATACCCCCTAGCCCCCGGGATAGGGGAGTGATTAGAAGCAATTATAGATGTTATGCATGTGGTGAGTGGGGACACATAGCAGCGCAGTGTCCTAGCACTGAGGAGCCTATGCAATGTAACTTGGGGGATTGGGAGGTCCCATGCTCCCTTATCCACCTTGCGGGCATCGCATTAGCCCCGCATAACTACACCAGACTGGTAAAGATAAACGGAGTAGAGACTATAGCGCTTGTGGACTCCGGAAGTGCAATCACCCTCATATCGGGTAAGCTGGTAAAAAGTAGCCAACTGCTACAAGCCAAACGCGTAGCAGTGACGTGCGTACATGGGGCCGTAAGCCATTACCTCACCATCCAGGTGGAGATAGAGGTTCAGGGGAACCCCACTGAGGTGACAGTGGTATAGTTCCTAAACTCCCGTATCCTGTAGTCATTGGGAGGGACTATCCAGGGTTTGATAATTTACTCTCCCCGGAGAGGCTTGGGGGAGGTGGGGACCCTGAGGGCAGCGACTTGTCACCGGGGGAATGTCAACCCCCAATGCTCGCTGAGATTTCTCAGGATCTATTCTCAGCTCCGCAAAAGACCCGGAAGACAAAAAAGGAGAGGAAGGCTGCAAAAGCTTTGGGAACCCGGATCCTGACCCAGGGCCAGAAGATCGCCCTAGTAGGCAGACGGACACGAGCAGCCAGAGAAACTACCACCACGGAAAGTGAGCCGGAGGCTGGCCCCAGCCATGATGGAAGTGAGCCGTTGGAAGCAACAGAAGCCGGCCCTTGGGAGCTCGGGTGGGTTAGTCCCGGGAGAGAGACTTTCGGACGGGACTAGGCAGAGGACCCTAGATATGATAATGCCAGGAAAGAGGTGGCCGAGATAGATGGGATATCTGTGGATGGGAAGGTCCGGGGTCCAGGACCTTACTTTATAGTGAAGAAAGATTTCCTGTACCGTGTGGTGCAAATGCAGGAGCAAGAGAGACATCAACTTCTGGTGCCACGAAAACATCAAAAAGCCATATTGAGCCTCGCCCACAGCCACCTATTTGGAGGACACCTAGGGGTAGAGAAAACCCGGGCATGGATCCTGCGGAGGTTCTTCTGGCCAGGAGTGCATGAAGATGTCTGGCGATACTGCACCTCTTGTCCGGAGTGTCAGTTACATAGTCCTCGCCCGCACTTCTGGGCTCCTTTGATACCTCTTCCAATAATAGAGGTTCCGTTTGAACACATAGCCATGGATCTGATAGGGCCCCTTGAGAAGACAGCTCGGGGCCGCCAACATGTGCTTGTTGTACTGGACTGTGCTACCCGGAAGCCGTTCCCCTACGCAACACGGCTTCCAAAACCATAGCTAAGGAGTTAGTGCAGATCTTTGCCCGAGTTGGGCTACCCAAGGAGATATTGACTGATCAAGGGACACCTTTCGTGTCCAAGTTGATGAAAGATCTCTGTTCGTTACTCCATGTACAAGCCCTACGGACCTCTGTATACCACCCGCAAACAGATGGCCTTGTGGAAAGGTTCAATAGGACCCTCAAGGCCATGATAAGGAAAGTGGTGAGCCGGGATGGGAAAGATAGGGTATCCCAATTACCTTACCTCATGTTTGCCATCCAGGAGGTTCTGCAAGCCTCCACAGGTTTCCCTCCGTTTGAACTATTATATGGGCGCCACCCCCGGGGCATATTGGATATAGCTAGAGAAGCCTGGGAAGAGGAGCCAAATCCAGGATGGAACATAGTCGAGCATGTACTGCAGATGAGGGATCGGATAGCCCAAGTTACGCCTATTGTACGAGAACACTTGGAGAAAGCACAGGAGACCCAACGAACCCATTATAACCACCAAGCAAAGCTTCGACAGTTCCAACCAGGGGATCGAGTGATGGTCCTGGTGCCCACAGCGGAAAGTAAGCTGTTGGCCCAGTGGCAGGGACCCTACGAAGTGATCGAAGCCGTGGAAGAGGTGAACTATAAGGTGCGGCAGCCAGGCCGCAGGAAACCAGAACAAATCTATCACATCAATCTTTTAATACTGTGGCACGGTCGAGAGGCATCCTTAGTCACCTAGGAGACTCTTCCCTTGGAGGATAACTTACACGAGCAAGTAAGGATATCACCCGATTTGACGCCGATTCAAAAGATCGAGGCAACTGACATGATTAATCGCAACCGAGATGTGTTCTCTACAAAACCGGGGTGGACGACTGAGACCTATCACCATATCAGCACGATCCCGGAGCCAAGGTAACATTGAGACCCTACCGAATCCCAGCAGCCAAAAGAGAATAAATCAAGGCCGAAGTGAAGAAAATGTTAGAATTAGGGGTGACTGAAGAATCTTACAGTCAGTGGTCCAGTCCAATCGTTCTATTGCCTAAACCTGATGGTACCACAAGATTCTGTAATGACTTTCGCCGACTGAATGAAGTATCCCAGTTCGATGCATACCCCATACCACGCATCGACGAACTGGTGGACTGACTGGGTAGTGCTCGATTCTTGACAACACTGGATCTGACAAAATTACTGGCAGATTCCCCTGACCAAAGAAGCTAAAGAAAAGACTGTGTTCTCCATGCCGGATGGGCTATTCCAGTACACCGTCCTCCCTTTTGGGCTACATGGGGCCCTGGCCACATTCCAGAGCCTCATGGACAAGCTGCTGCGCCCCCATACTAGTTATGCAGCCGCGTACCTGGATGATGTCATCATCCATGCGCCAGACTGGGGAACCCACTTGGAGGAAGTTGAGGCAGTACTGCGCACCTTAAGGCGGGCTGGCCTTACTGCTAATCCCGCTAAATGTGCCATAGGGCTAGCAGAGGCTAGATACCTGGGATATATTGTAGGAAGGGGCATAGTAAAGTCCCAAATGAATAAGCTAGAGGCGATTCAAAAGTGGCCCCGGCCGACCCGAAAGAAGCAGGTCCGCGGATTCCTAGGTGTAGTAGGCTACTACTGACATTTTATTCCCCACTTCGCTACTAGGGCAAGTCCCCTAACGGACCTGGTGAAAACCCGAGGTCCAGACATGGTGAAGTGGACCGACGCAGCAGAGGGGGTGTTCACAGACCTTCGGACGGCCCTTTGTAATGACCCCGTACTCATAGCTCCGGACTTTAACAAGGAATTTATTTTACAAAAAGACGCTTCTGAGGTGGGGTTGGGGGCGGTTCTGTCGCAAATGGTGGGAGAAGAGGAACACCCGATCCTCTACCTAAGCAGAAAGCTTCTCCCAAGAGAACAGAAATACGCAGTAGTTGAGAGAGAATGCCTTGCTGTCAATTGGGCTATGGAGACCCTATGTTATTACCTCTTGGGCCAGTGATTTACTCTTGTGACGGACCATGCACCCCTCCAGTGGATGCAGCGGAATAAATAAAAGAATGCAAGGGTCACCAGGTGGTTCTTATCCCTCCAACCGTTCCAGTTCCGCATATGGCACAGGGCTGGATGCCACCATGGCAACGCTGATGGTCTGTCAAGAGCACACTGCCTGGCGTCCCAAGTTGCCCAACTCTATAGTGTTGAGCAGAGGGGGGGGGATATGTGACGGGGCAAGGCCGGAGGGCTATAGGAAAGTGGTAAGGAACCAGTATGTTAGCCCCAGGCTAAACAAATCCCTGATACCTTATGGCAGTTGCTCCAGGTTAATCAAGACACCTGGGGCCAATTAAGAACTTTCCAGCAGGCAGGGAGGTTGCCTGAAGCCAATCAAGGACTGGCTGGAACTAGTTAAAAGCCTCCCAGTTAGTCAGTGAGAGGGGAGGAGCTGTGGAAGGAGGTTGCATGTGAGAAGCTGGGAGCAAGAGGCACTAGGAGCTGAGAGTAAGAGGACGTACTGCTGGAAGATCCTGTTGTGAGGATAAAGCAGGTGTTTGGAGGAGTCCATGGGGAAGTAGCCCAGGGAGTTGTAGCTGTCGTGCAGTTGTTCCAGGCGGCACTCTAAACAGCTGCAATCCACAGGGCCCTGGGCTGGAACCCGGAGTAGAGGGCGGGCCCGGGTTCCCCCCAAAACTCCCAACTCCTTATCAGACACAGGAGGAGCTGATCTGGACTGTGGGTTCTACCAGAGGGGAAGATCTCTGAGGCAAACAAAAATCTGCCAATAAGTGCAGGACCCACCGAGGTAGAGGAGGAACTTTGTCACAATATGTTTAGCTCCCTGTGTGAGATTTTTGAAAGGTAGAAAGGACAATTAGGCATTGCAAAATCATTTTCATGAAAAATTTCTGACCTGCTCTAGCTTTGATCCTACTATAATTGAAGTTCCTGGGAGTTAGACCAACAAGAGCAGGAGCAGTGCCTTAAAGAATAAAATTACCATTTTCAGTAGGGTCTTTCATCATTACAGATCAATTCAGTCTTAGTTGGGATTCTAACTTTGGTAAGTTAGAATTTCAAGATGTTCAGTTAAAATACACACAGATTCTTAGCTGGGGTAAATTGTCATAAATTTAGACTCTCTAAGGCTATGCCCCAGGGTGTTATCTTGGCAATTGCACTTCTTTGTATTTTTGTAACTCTCACTAGGCACATAAGTACTTTTCTAAATCTGGCCCCAAGGTACTTTTGAAAATAGGATCTGGGCACTTAATTCACTTAGGCACTTCTACATTACCATTAAGAGCACAATTTTCAGAACTTACTCTCTGCAACATTTTAAATTGGGATGAGAGAGATTTTTACAGCTTCCATCGGGACAGGTTTTGTTGTAGTTTTTCCCTTTAAAATGTTTGCATTGGATGAAGCCTTACATAAATGTTTGAATTAACAATCTCCTTAAAATGTAAAGGGATTATGAGGAAGAACATGAAAAGCTAGAAAAGCAAGAATTTCAGAAATTGATTTCTTTACAGTTCTTATATTAAGTGCTGTTGGCAATAATGGTTTATAAAACAGTATATCAGCATCCTTCACAAAGACATTATTGAAGGGTAAGGAACCAATTACAGAAGGCCAGACAGGTACTCAGTTGCTAAGCTAGAGCAATTTAAGAAAGAAAGAAAAGTAGCAAAAAGCTAGTTCTGATAATAGGCTAAGCCAGCTTTGTACAGTAGTTTAATTAATCTTTCAATTTCTTACCTGCCCATTTGATTGGGAGTGAATAATAATTATTTTTTGAGAAAGTGAATAAAATATGTTTAGTCCTTAAACCTTAGTTACTAAGACAGTAATCACATTAGAAACGGGATAGATTTTTGTGTCTGGGTTGGTAAATTTTCATAGCTGTTTCATTACACTGACCTAACCTGCGTAAAGGCTATGTCTACACTATGAGCTAGGGGTGTGATTCCGCTCATTGAGCTAGCACAAGTATAAATAGCAGTGTAGCTGCAGGAGCACTGGGAGTGGTAGCGGAGGCATGGTTCAGCTGTGCTGAGTGCAAACCCACCTGCTTGGCATGGCTGCCTCCACTACCACGGCTGTGCTGCTATTTATACTCACACTAGCTTGATGACAGCTAATGCGAGTATGCGTACTTAAGCAAGGGAATCACACTATGAACTCCTAGCTTGTAGTGTAGATGTAGCTTTAGGCTGCAATCCACGAAAGTACTTAGGCACCCCTGTGATCCACGAAACTCCCTCTCAGCTGCCATCTAACCCTGTAGGCACTTAAACTCACTCGGCATCTCGGTGTTTGAAGTCAAAGTTCCCTATGCCGCTTGTGTCGGCCTCTGAGCATGCCCACTGCAGCCTCCCTCTAGGCACCCAGAAACCTATCTCCTGCTTAAGTGATTCACAAACTGGGGAAGATAGGGGTTTGGTCGCATGCGGGTGTATGATCTAGTAGGCGTGCTCACAGGTTGCCTAGCGGATCGGATCCCTCAGGCAAGTTCACACATAATGGTCAGAGGTGGAGGAGAAGGACTTCCCTTATAAGCTTTAGCTTACCAGATAGGGTACTCACTCCAGATGTGGGAAATGCCTGGTTCAAGTCCTCACTTTGTCTGAGGGGCAGAAGGGATCTGAACAGGGATTGGCCACCTCTCAGGTGAGGGTCTTAATCACTGGGCTACGGGATATTCAGATGTGGGGTTCCCTCAATTCCTTCTGTTGAATTTGTTCCACATTAATTAATTGAATAATTAAATATTAATTGGCCAGAGAAAGAATTAGAATGACTCTATAGTCTAGTGCAGTGGTGGGCAACCTGCGGCCCGCAGGCCTCATGCGGCCCGTCAGGGTAATCTGCGAGACAGTTTGTTTACATTGAATGTCCCTGCGGCCTGCACCACTTCCCGCAGCTCCCATTGGCGGGGAACAGTGAACCACGGCCACTGGGAGCTGTGGGCGGCTGTGCCTGTGGACGGTCAATGTAAACAAACTATCTCGTGGCCCGCCAGCAGATTACCCTGACGGGCTGCATGCAGCCCACGGGCTGCAGGTTGCCCACCACTGGTCTAGTGGCTAAAGAGGTGACATATCCCTGTTCAAATCCTTTCTCCCCCTGAGGTGAAGGAGGAACTTGAACTAGGGGTTTCCTGCATCCTGGGTGAGTACCCTGTCCACTGGGCTAAGGTTATGTTTTGTTTTAGGCCCTGTATGTGACTTAGGCAGCCAAATGCCTATCTTCCTCTGGTTCGCGGACCACAAGCAGAGATCAGTGCCTCCTTGTAGCCTGCACTTAAGTGTCTGTCTCCGTGTACACCCCTCTACTTGGCATCTCTGATTGGCTAGTTTAGGCAGCTTCCGTGTAGCGTGCAGACTTTGTGAATCCCATTTGAAAGCGCTTCTCTCCCACATTCGTTGTATAGGTAGACTTTACTCAGGCTTCATGGATCGCAGTTTTGTTCCTGTAATTTTCTAGTCACTGCAATGCTCAATGTCACAATGCCTAAGTCCCTTTGTGGATCTGGGCCTTAGTTTCTTAACTTTGTTAGGCCTAAATGTTGCTTGACTCTCCTTGCTGGGTGGAGTGTGTTCACATCTTCGGTGCAAGGATAGGAGCATGGGACATGCTTCCCCCCCATTGATTCCTGCAGTCTGAGTCAATATCTGTAACCTGGGCTGGAGGAACATTCAGTATTTAGTGTTCCCTGTAACTGAAAGTGAAACATATTATGATTCTGTGCAATACAAAGAACTTGTTATTTCTTAACATATGCAACCAGATTTGTATTGCATAGCTGAAAGGCCCTATCTGTAGAAAATGTGAAAAGGTATTCACACAGATTGTAAGGCTGGAAGGAACAATTATGACCATCTAGTTGGACTTTGTGCATAACACAGATCATAGAATTTCATCCAGTGATTCCTTCCCGAAGCCCAATATCCTGTGGCCAAAATGCTATGCGCTTCTTTAAAAAACTTAGGGTTTCAGTGTCTGAGGATGGCAGCACTGAACAATATTGTTCCTAACCTATTATCTACAAGTGAAATTTACTCCAATACGCAATATTGACTTGCAGTACGAAGGTAGCACGTGTCAGAGTCCAAGCGCTTTATGAAAAGTGGGTCTCATTCACTCAGGTTGTTGCAGGGGTTGTCCCTCCCTGTGCCCAAAGAGGGGTTTCATTCCCTAGTGAGGGCAGAGGGCGCTTATCATGAAGCTAATTGGACAAACATGATAGTCAAAATTCTCAGATCTGGATATTTGTCAGACTATTAATGAGAGATGGGTTACTTAACACTTCTAGAAATCACAGGCCACATCTATTTAGGCACCTAAATATGAATTTGGCAGCTTATTGTTAGGAATCTAGGTTTGAAAACTTATTTAAGTTAAATAATCATTATTTACAACTTCCATATTTTGACCACAGCCTCAGTGCATTGCTCAGGCCCATACTGGTGATTTAAGAGTTCTGTGCCTGGCATGAGAGTAGGAAAAGACACCCAAAATAACTAGAAGGAGATAATATAAGAGGTGTCCTCTTAGAGCAAGCTATTAATATAATAAAAAAATGACTTCTTCCAAATGCCTTTTGTTGTAGAAAAAATATACCTCATCATTCCCAGACAGATCTCCATGCAGTAATACACACAGACTACCAGAAATGAGTCTCATATGCAGATTTGAAAATACTCCATATGTATATATCACAAATGCTGTCCTTTATAGCTGCTGCCATCTAGCATGGGTCAGGTGCTTTTAAAACATAGAAGATACATAATGTTCCCCTTTTTATATCTGCTCATCAATTTTCTTCATTTCTGCTAGCGAGTTCACTGATTTTACCTCTTGATACTTACTTAATAGTGTCTGGGCTGTATTTTCTTCTCTTGCATTTGTCTGGACTGTTTTGTGTCTTTTTAAATTGTATTTGTGGCTTACTATGTAACAAAGATTAATACTATTTTTGGTGATTTCTATGTCATATATTAGGGCTGTCAAGCAATAAAAAAAAAGTAATTGCACTGTTAAACAATACTAGAATATCATTTATTTAAATATTTCTGGATGTTTTCCACATTTTCAAAAATATTGATTTTAATTTCAACACAATACAAAGTAAACAGTGCTCACTTTATATTTAGTTTTATTATAACTATTTGCACTGTAAAAATAAAATAGTATTTTTCAGTTCACTTAAATCAAGTACTGTAGTGCAATGTCTTTATCATGAAAGTTGCACTTACAAATGTAGAATTATGCACAAAAAATTAACTGCATTCAAAAACAAAACAAAGTCAAACTTTAGAGCCTACAAGTCCGGTCAGTCCTACTTCTTGGTCAGCCAATTGCTCAGACATACACGTTTTTTTACATTTGCAGGAGATAACGCTGCCCGCTTCTTGTTTACAATGTCACCTGAAAGTGAGAACCGGCGTTTGCATGGCATTATTGTAGCCGGTGTTGCAAGACATTTACGTGCCACATGCGCTAAAGATTTATGTGTCCCTTCATGTTTCAACCACCATTCCAGAGGACATGTGTCCATGTTGATGACAGGTTCTGCTCAATAACGATCCAAAGCAGCGCAGACTGACACATGTTCATTTTCATCATGAGTCAGATGCCACCAGCAGAAGGTTGATTTCTTTTTTGGTGGTTCAGGTTCTGTAGTTTCCACATTGGAGTGTTGCTCTTTTAAGACTTCTGAAAGCAAGCTCCACACCTCGTCCCTCTCAGATTTTGGAAGGCACTTCAGATTCTTAAACTTTGGGTCGAGTGCTGTAGCTATCTCTAGAAATCTCACATTGGTACCTTCTTTGTGTTTTGTCAAATCTGCAGTGAAAGTGTTCTTAAATCAAATAACATATGCTGGATCATCATCCTAGACTACCATAACACAAAATATATGGCAAAATGCGGGTAAAAGCATGGTGCAGGAGACATACAATTCTCCCCCAAGGGGTTCAGACACAAATTTAATTAACACATTTTTTAACAAGCATCATCATAATGGAAGTATATCCTCATCAGCATGGAAACATTTACATTGTTTTGTTATGGAGTGCAGTTATGTAACAAAAAAAAATCTACATTTGTAAATTCAACTGTCACGATAAAAGAGATTGCACTACAATACGAGTATGAGGGAACTGAAAAATACTATTTCTTTTGTCATTTTTACAGTGCAAATATTTGTAATTAAAAATAATAATACAAAGCAAGCACTGTACACTTTGTATTCTGTGTTGTAATTGAAATCAATATATTTGAAAATGTAAAAATCATCCAAAAATATTTAATAAATTTGAATTGGTATTCTCTTGTTTAATAGTGCGATTAAAAGTGTGATTAACTCAAAAAATTAATCATGATTAAAAAAATTAATTGTGATTAATCATGTCTTCGCGTGACTTAACCGCGATTAATTGACAGCCCTAATGTATATATAAAACTTTTTTTGTTTACAGATTTTGTAGTAGAGATCATTGTAGCTATTACTGGAGTGCTTTAAAATATGTATGTGGCACTTTACAAATGTAAAAAGGAGATTCTGAGCTTTGCAAGGCAAGGCCTTTACTTCCTTGCTCAAGCCAAACTGCCCTTACAGCCAGTGCAAATGTTACCTAAATAAAACTGTTTTGTCAGGCTTAATGCATGTAAAAGCACATGCATGTCTTTTTTTGTACTAGTATAGTCTATCACTGCCGCTCTCTCTGTATACAAAATAGAAAGATCATCAATCTTCCAGGACTGCCATGAAAATCTACCAGGGGAGTTACATGACTTGTATAAATTGGTGATAGAGCCAGTGATAGAACTTAGATCTCCTGCTTGTCAAGCTCCTGCTCTGAACCTAGACTAATTAGGCAAAAATGAAGAAAAGAAACAAAGTTAATTACAGAAGAACATTGGCAATGAATTTTGGAAGCAGCCCAGAGCACCGCTAGTTTTTATTTCTACAATAGAATATTATTTCAAAATAGTAATCCATTTTTTCTGCACACAAGTAATCCATAACATGGTGACAGACAGTAATGCACATTTATCTGTTGAAGAGTGGCAACAAAGACTTTGTCAAACTGCCTCTTCCGAGATTGTCCGAGAATAACAGAGTTGTGAAAGCAAATACAAAAAAACCCCAGCAAAACAGTTGAGAAATAAATCCCATTAGATCTTGTAATATGACACGGGCAGGGAGAGAAACCCACTGGGAGATTAGCAAGCCAGTGAAGAAAAATACAGATTTACAATATTAATTACAACAGCAACTACTTCATGAATTCTAAAACAGCTTCTCACTTACTGCATGTGAATAAGAGTTATGAGAGTAGGAAAGAATTGGAGCCCAATTAAGACTGACAGCTGCGTTGTATGAAAATAGATGGGCATATACAAACATTTTTCTACAAACTGATGATGTGAGAGAATTGTTTAGCTGCTTTGCAAATAATTTATCACACTGTAAATCAGACACGTGGGTGTAATAATTACTGTTAGTGAGGTGTTACTCATTGAAATCTATTCTCAACATGTTTTTTCCTCAGTAAAATATTACAATTAAATATAGTCTGATTTTAAACATTGGACATTGGTTGATGCAATGTTAGTGCAGTAAGTCTTTCATGAGCTCATTCCTTCTAGCGGGCTAGAAGCGGTGCATTAGGAGAGACATTATAGGAGATGGGAGTGTCTGAGTTCTGTACAACACCATTTAGCAGCCAGGTAAATTGGGAGTGGTGCTGACTGCACTCCGATTCCTAGCAGGCAAAACAATTTCCAGATTGTGGATGAAGGCTTAGGACTGCTGTGATGGGCATGCCCAATATGCCCCACTGTACCTTACTTTGGCTACATGTGCATTTGGAAGAAAATCCAGGTACAGTTTGCAGCGCACCAAACTGAGCGCACCCCTATTTGAACTGCGCGGTGAGGTTGCTGCCTACACAGCTTCTGAGTATAGCCTATACCCATCCCATCTGCACGTGGAAGGGACAAACTCTAGGTCATTAATTTTTTATTAATGCAGATTTCCATGGAAGGATATGACTAACACTTTAATGTCAGAATATGGCCCCAACATCCTCATTAGCCATGCTAAGACCTGAGAGGGACATCTTAATGTCTCCAAAGAAACTTAAGAGACAGAGAACTTTTAAAAAGACCTGCTGAATGAATAAAATGAGGTTTAAAATTAACTTTGTAAACCAAGTACAGTAGAACTTGCTTATATTGAACTCAGCTGTAATAAAACTTCATTTAAGTTTTGCCATTCACTTCAAAGGGATCTAGGGTCTGGCCTTTTCCAAAAGTCTCAAGTTGCTTCTATGCATTTCAATGAATTTCCACTCCTGCTACACAGAAGCTTCACTATGCTTATAGGGCCAGATGGTATACCCCCCAGCACACAGTCTGAATCCTATACCTAACACATAGCCCATGCTCTAAAGGTATGTCTACACTACGAGAGTAGTTCGATTTTACTTAAACCGAATTTGTGAAACCGATATTACAAATTCGAACGTGTGTATCCACACTAAGGACAGTAATTCAACTTTGTGAGTCCACAGTAATGGGGCAAACATTGACATTGCAAGCGGTGCACTGTGGGTAGCTATCCTACAGTTCCCGCAGTCCCTGCTGCCCATTGGAATTCTGGGTTGAGCCCCCAATGCCTGCTGGGGCAAAAAATGTGTCGCGGGTGGTTTTGGGTAACTGTCGTCATTCAACCCTCCCTCCCGCCCTCCCTCCATGAAAGTGGTGGCAGGCAATCATTTCGCGCCCTTTTCTAGCGATTGACAGCGCGGACGACACAGCACCGCGAGCATGGAGCCCGCTGCGATCATCGCTGCAGTTATGGCCGTTGTCAACACCTTGCACCTTATCATCCACCTTTTTCAGAGGCAGATGCTTAGAAATTGAGCGAGGAGGCTACGGCAGCGCGGTGAGGACATTGACTCTGAGAGGGGCACAGACCTGTCACAAAGCATGGGACCCCGCACCCTGGACATCATGGTGGCACTGGGTCATGTTGATGCAGTGGAATGGCGATTCTGGACCCGGGAAACAAGCACGGACTGGTGGGACCGCATAGTGCTGCAGGTCTGGGATGAATCACAGTGGCTGCGAAACTTTCGGATGCGTAAGGGCACTTTCCTGGAACTTTGTGAGTTGCTGTCCCCTGCCCTGAAGCGCCAGGACACCCGGACGCGAGCAGCCCTGACAGTCCAGAAGCGAGTGGCCATAGCCCTCTGGAAGCTTGCAATGCCAGACAGCTACCGGTCAGTCGCGAATCATTTTGGAGTGGGCAAATCTACCGTGGGGGTTGCTGTGATGCAGGTAGCCAATGCAATCGTTGAGCTGCTGCTCTCAAAGGTAGTGACCCTGGGAAACGTGCAGGTGATCATAGATGGCTTTGCTGCGATGGGATTCCCAAACTGCGGTGGGGCTATAGATGGAACTCACATCCCTATCCTGGGACCGTACCACCAGGGCAGGCAGTACATTAACCGAAAGGGCTACTTTTCAATGGTGCTGCAAGCACTGGTGGATCATAAGGGACGTTTTCCCAACATCGACATCGGATGGCCGGGCAAGGTTCATGATGCTCACGTTTTCAGGAACTCTGGTCTGTTTAGACGGCTGCAGGAAGGTATTTACTTCCCAGACCACAAAATAAGTGTTGGGGATGTGGAGATGCCTATAGTGATCCTTGGGGACCCAGCCTACCCGCTAATGCCCTGGCTCATGAAGCCGTACACAGGAGCCCTGGACAGTGAAAAGGAGCTCTTCAACTACCGTCTGAGCAAGTGCAGAATGGTGGTGGAGTGTGCTTTCGGACGCTTGAAGGGGAGATGGAGAAGCTTACTGACTCACTCTGATCTCAGCGAAACCAATATCCCCATTGTGATTGCAGCTTGCTGTGTGCTCCACAATCTCTGTGAGAGCAAGGTGGAGACGTTTATGGCGGGGTGGGAGGTTGAGGCAAATCACCTGTCTGTTGATTACATGCAGCCAGACACCCGGGCGATTAGAAGAGCCCAGCGGGACGCGCTGTGCATCCGGGAAGCTTTGAAAGCTAGCTTCCAGACTGACCAGTGTAACCAGTGACTATTACGGTTGCTTAAACAGAAGCTGAACCTGCCCCCATTTCTTTACCCAGTTAATGTTGCCTATCCCCTCCAATTACCAACCCCCTTCCCCCCTTCAAACACACCTTTAAGCAGAAAATAAAGGAAACATTGTTCATGAAAACCGTCTTTTTTATTAATGATTTCACGTTAAAGGGTTGAAACTGGGACGCTAGCTAGGGTGGGGTGCGGGTGGAGTGATGGAAAGGGTGCTTCTAAACTCGGGGACTAACAGGCTCCTGCTCCTAGAGCAGTCCACAGTGGTGGACTGGTTGTTTCTACGGAGCCTGCCACCCCTCCTTTTTGGGACTCTGTGTGTGGGGGCTATGTGACTTTGTGGCAGGGGAGGGCGGTTACAGATCCCCTGCAGCGTGGCTCTGTCATCCTGGCTCCGGACTGCTGCAGAAGATCTGTAACCGCCCTCAACCGCCACAAAGTCACATAGCCCACACACACAGAACATGAAAACTACCTCCCAGACTGACCAGGGTACCTAATGACTGCAATGTGTGTGTAACCTTCTGGTGAACCTGCCCCCATGTCTGTACCCTGGTAAAGGTGCCTATCCTCTCCAATTACCAACCCCTTTCCCCCCTTTCAAACACACCGTCCTTTAAAAGAAAATGAAGGAAACAGTACTTAACAGAAACATATTTTTTATTAAAGACTACACAGTTATGGGATGAAACTGGGACGGGGACTAGGGTGGGGTGCGGTTGAAGGGAAGGAAAGGACGCATCAAATCTTGGGGAATGAGAGCCTTCTGCTACTTGAGCAGTCTGCAGGGGTGGAGTGACTGTTTTCTGCCGCCCCTGCTGCCCCTCCTTCTTGGGATTTTGGGTGAGGGGGGAATGGGACTTTGTGGCGGGGGAGGGCGGTTAGAGATAGAATGCAGTGGTGCTCTGTCCTCCTGCCTCCGGTCCTGCAGAACATCTACAAGGCGCTGGAGCGTGTCCATTTGCTCCCGCATTAGCCCAAGCAGTGTCTGAGTCGCCTGCTGATCTTCCGGCCGCCACCTGTCCTCCCGCGCTTCCGTCCTCTCCTCCCATTCGCTGGATGCTCGCGACATGTTCTCTCTCCACTGAGTCAGCTGTGCCGACTCAGTTTGGGAAGAGAGCATAAGTTCGGAGAACATCTCGTCCCGTGTTCTCTTTTTTCGCCGCCTGATCTGAGCCAGCCTCTGGGAAGGAGATGCTGTGGTAGGCCGGGAGACACTCACAGCTGTGGGATGGAAAAAAGGGAGTGAGTTCCTCACAAAGATACATTTTCGCGAACAATGAATATAGTCTTTCCCTGTGAACAAGACCATGCACACTACCTATCACATGTGCACTCAGTACAAGGTCGAATTTTCTAGCTTTATATTGAGTGCCTGGGGTCTTGGTGTACAGATCACACAAGCGGGGGCCGAACAACGGAATTCGGCTAGCAGGCGGCCATGGTAAGCCGTAGACTTTTGGCTGCTGAAAGCTTAATTTACAGCAGCACCCTCCTTTCACGTTCCAAGCACAGCTCCTAGCGTTGGCCACTTCCTGCTGCCGGCGATCCGGCCAGCATGAACTCTCCCCCGTCCCATCCACCCCCTCCCCCCCAGCGTGGCTGTCCCCGGGAACGGTCCCTGCATTCTGCCGGTGAACCGCTCAGCATGAACGGTCCGCCTCCCCACCCCCACCGCGTGGCTGTCCCCGGGAACGGTCCCTGCATTCTGCCGGCGAACCGCTCAGCATGAACGGTCCGCCTCCCCGCCCCCACCGCGTGGCTGTCCCCGGGAACGGTCCCTGCATTCTGCCGGCGAACCGCTCAGCATGAACGGTCCCCCTCCTCACCCCCCACTGCGTGGCTGGGAACCGCCGGGTAGATTTCTTTAAAGGAACAGGCAACCAGTCCCCATACTAAAATTCACCTAATTCAAACCAGGTCACCATGACTGATATCACTCTGAGGATTACGGAGACAGAGAGAAACCATATGCTGCGTGAATGCAAGCAAACACCGGGGCCGTATGCCACCATGCTTTGCCAGGCAATGATTCCGGAGTACCTGCTACTAGCCTGGCACGGAAAAGTTTCCTACCATGGAGGACGCAATAAGGCCGCTCTCCCCAGAAACCTTATGCAAAGGCTTTCACAGTACCTCCAGGAGAGCTTCATGGAGATGTCCCAGGAGGATTTCTGCTCTATCCCCAGACGTGTTAACAGACTTTTCCAGTAGCTGCACTGGCAACGACTAAAAACTAAAGCGCCTAGGGCAAACTAATCATTAAAAACCCATTGCTAACATAGCATGCCTATTGTATTCAAAATAAATGTTTAAAAGACTCACCTACTGATCCTTCCCCTGATTCATGGTCTGGGTTACTGCCTTGGGAGGGTTGGTAGGGGATCTCTGTCAGGGTGATGAAGAGATCCCCGTCCGCGAAAACCTCCGAGGAAGCGGCCGTTGATAATACCCCATCGTCGGAGTCCACGGACACTGGTGGGGTAGTGGTGGCAGCCCCACCTAGAATTGCATGCAGTGCCTAGTAGAAACGGCATGTTTGGGGCTGGGATCCGGAGCGTCCGTTTGACTCTTTGGTCTTCTGGTATGATTGTCACAGCTCCTTGATTTTCACGCGGCACTGCGTTGCATCCCGGCTGTATCCTCTCTCCGTCATGGTCTTGGATATTTTTTCATAAATTTTTGCATTCCGTCTTTTGGATTGGAGCTCGGATAGGACGGATTCATCTCCCCACACAGTGATCAGATCCAAGACTTCCCGATCAGTCCAAGCTGGGGCCCTCTTTCTATTCTGGGATTGCATGGTAACCTCTGCTGGAGAGCTCTGCATCGTTGCCAGCGCTGCTGAGCTCGCCATGATGTCCAAACAGGAAATGGTATTCAAACTGGCCAGACAGGAAAAGGAATTCAAATTTTCCCGGGTCTTTTCCTGTGTGGCTGGTCAGAGCATCCGAGCTCGGACTGCTGTCCAGAGTGTCCACAGAGTGGTGCACTGTGGGATAGCTCCAGGAGCTATTAGCGTCGAATTCCATCCGCACTAACCCTAATTCGACATGGCCATGTCAAATTTAGCGCTACTCCCCTCGTTGGGGAGGAGTACAGAAATCGATTTATAGAGCCCTTTATGTCAAAATAAATAGCTTCGTTGTGTGGACGGGTGCAGGGTTAATTCGAGTTAACGCTGCTAAATTCGACATAAACTCCTAGTGTAGACCAGGCCTAAGGCCCTGACCCACCAAAGCATTTATACATATGTGGAACTCTAAGTATGTGAATAGTCACATCAAAGTTAAGGAATTTGTAAGGAAATACATGGTACTTCAAGTGCAAATTCTCTTCCAGGCTGCAAAAAGGCCACAAAAAAACAAAAAAACCCCACTTCACAGCCACTACTTCAGCACCAGAGCTGCACTCCTGTTCACTGGCAGGAAGACGGTGCATAGATACTTATGCATGTAGCAAAACATGCCCAGCTTCTTGCCCTGCCCTGCCCCCCTCTCCTGTGTGGTGGGCATGGGATGCTGTGTTTCTGACAGGGGTCCAAAAACTCTGTCTTGCATGGGAAGGGGAGTAGAATTTTCCCCATAGTGAAATCCAACTGTGGTAATCCTTTGGGAACACAGAAATTATCAGTGACCAAATAAGTATTAAATACTGCACTCCAAGCCGATTATCAGGCCGAGCAAAGAAGGACTGGGAGGAGAAGTTGCCATAAGTGAGCCATGAGAGGGCTAAGGAAGAGTCACTAACTCCAGACTTAATGCAGTTGCTCTTCATTACGAGTGAAGGGCTAGCCTTTCAGACAGGAAGTGCCCCCACACTTGAAGGGGAATAAAGGAAGTCAGGTCTTTTCCTGTTACACGGAACAACTCTGCTTATAGTGATATATTTTTGTGAAACCACCATTTCCCTACAGGTATGTTCTTGTCATATCTATATTTAGATTGTCTATAGCTGTTTGTAGTATGAATATGTTGTTTGTTTATCATATAACTTTGACTCCTTCACCTGCACTCTTCCCATCCACCCATCTCTGCTGAACCTACTTTTAACATATCCCACCTTTTGAGCAGCTTTCAGCAGCCACTGTATGTGATTAATTTTGCCATTCCAAACTCATGCCAGTAATATGTCCCCTCGCTCTCTCTGTAATTAACATGTAATAGACAAGTTTTGACAACTTTCATGTACTGTATTACTTCCCTATGTTGCGCACTTTAGAACTTCTGAGTTTGTGCAGATTCTCCTTTTAGATTCTCCTGTTGTAACCCCTCCTATTATTTAATCCTGTCCATGTTGGTTGGTGGTATGTTTTGTCAGCAATGAGCTGCATCTGAGTGTGTTTGTTTAGGAAAGTTCAGAACTGCTACAATCCTGACACTTCAAACTGTTCAAATGTCAGCTTCAAATCTGAGGGCAAAATGGTCACACACAATATTCAAACAATGTGTGGTGTAGGTTACAACAAACACATTGGATGTCATGACTCTACAGAATAGATGCTGGAGCTCTAGAAGGCCTCAAGAAAATGAGTTGCTCTACACAACAATTTTTGTTGTACCCCACCAACGGACATGTTGTTCTTTCTGGATTTCAAGAAGCCTCTCATAAAAATGCCACATCTGGTAGCATTAGAGCTGAGTGCACAGAAAGTGGGTGCAATGGCATAGCTAGACTCCTTTCTAAGAAAGCAATGAACTTCAGTCAAGAATGTTACCAGTGATTGCCTCAGGTGGAAAATGATAGCTAATAAGTTTATGCAGTTGACAGATTGATATTAATTTCCTAGAGACTGCTTCTCGGGGATTTGTCGGTACAATACAGTAGTTCCCGGAGTGGGGTTTCTTGTGTCGTCAAAATAGATTCTACCTGTTTCACAGAATGTATTGATTTAGGGCCTGATGCAAACCCATTGAAGTCATTGGAAGGTTCCCACTGATTTCAAATTATGGGCAGTGGATCTGGCCCCGTTTGAGCACTTTGTAAGAACTCAGGAAAAAGAATCCCATCCAAAATATTTAGATAACTAAAGAAAGCCATGTGGTACTATTTTCCATAATATTCCTTACTGTCTCAGCGCTGCATGGAAGAAAGTGTTCATGCTCTTTTTCCCATAGGGATTGGAAGGAATCCTATGAAATGATTATTTTCCACATGAGAAGAATAATAAGTATCTGTACAGACTTAGGGGTAGCAAACCTTTCAGGAGAAAGGGGAAAAGATGGTGGTGTTTTATGTATGAAATGTTCCAAGCTCTAACGGAAGAGAGCTGGGTCATGTAAATAAGCAGTGACCCCCCCCCCCCCCCCCCAGCTATCTGGATTCGTTACTAAAAGGGGACCTGATCCTGCAAACCCTTGCTTTCCTAAGTAGTATTAGAGCCCAATCCTGCAACTACTTAAGCTAGTGAGTAATTTTACTCAGGTGACAAGTCTTAGTAGAGCACTTGCATGAATGAAGTTACTTACATGTTTTGTATTGTTTCAGGATTGTGCTCTTAAGGCAATGAAACAGCATATGTGATTTAAGCACAACTTGCAACCGGATTTTTTGGATTTGGCCCAATGTCTCTTATTACTCAACAACTGTTTTGCCAGGCCACAATGGTTGAGAGTGGTCTGCAAAGCTCAGAATGAAACAGCGGATGAGATTTAGAGTTATACTCTGAGTCTTGTAGAGACATAAACGCCCTAGAGAAGACTGGCATGATGGATACTGCTGCCATCAGAGTTCTGTGGAACTCAGTAATGTATCCATTTGTCCAATTTGTATTATGTCACTTTAATAGGAAGAGGCGTTAAAATAAGTCAGTTCAGTGATAGTGCTTCTGATTCAAGGAGGATTATGGCCTATAAACTATGGGAGGAATGCCATACTTCAGCAGTTTTAATGGTACAGCCTTTGGCTTCAAATGTTTGTGACCCAAACCAATTTATTATTGTTGCTTCTTGAATATTTGTATTTGTCCTGACTTTTTTTTTTTGGGCCAGGGGAGGAAGGGTGGCAGATGGCTGGTAGATATTTATTGGTGCATGCTGGCCATACATATTACCCTGCAGGGGCATCCACCATTTTCACTACTTGTGAAACTGACCCAAGGGTAATGTCACAGCTGATAGATAACCAGGAGACCTCAGATCAGTCTGTAACAAACAACAATAATCTCGTGCGTCTCAAGGGCTGAAATCTCAGTGGAAGCAGAGTCTCTCCTTTATAGTGCCGATTTAAACTGGAAGCAAGCAGAAGCTTGTTCATGGTATGGGATAGGTACAAAGCAGTGACTCTTTGCTCCAAAGTGATAAACTCCTCCCAGCAAAGTACCGACTCGGGGGATTAACGCAGATCTGCGGAGGAGGAAGAAATAGACGCGGTCCCCGCGATGCGGGAGTTCGCTACACTCAAACTTTCCCAAGCCTGGCCTGAGGGCTCTCTGCTCGCTACCGTGATATTTCGTCCCGTTCAGAAAGTTCCCTTGGGGAAGCTGTGGGAGGAAAATCCCCCAGGGGCCGTGGCGAAGACCAGGTGCGGGTCTTGGGTCTCGGTGGTGGGGTTGGCTTTTCTTGGCTTTTCCTCCATCCCATTGCGCTCCCCCGGGAGCTCCCAAGTCAGCGCCCACCAGTTTGGGATTTATCTGTCCTGCACGGATCTCTTTCTCTCTCCCCCCCCGCACCATCCCTGCAGTATCTGCCTCAGCCTGGTCCTTGCGCTGCGGAGCGAAGGGGCCCGGTAGAAATGCCCTGGAGCGGGGTAGAGGGAGGGAGGGGGAGACGCACCCAGCGGCTGGGATACACCGAGGGAAAGAGAATGAGGAGAGGAGCGGGCGCCCACACACACACACACACATACACAAGCGGAGAGCAAGGACACACACACAGAGTTCTCGAGGCACGCAGCTGCACCCAGAGTCAGGCACCCCACGGCCAGTGCCTGAGACAAAGAGTGACAGAGCCGGGGGAACAGACACCCCGTGAGAACCAGGCACCGGGGCTGAGATGCACACGGGAGAAAGACAGAGGGGCCGAGAGGAGACAGGCCCCCGCCCACACTGACTGAGAGCGGGACGCGGACACACACACACACACACACACACACACAGAAAGACACACACACACACACACACACACAGAGAAAGGCACACACACACTGAGATTGTGACAAACACACCTCAGGGACTGGCAGCCACACACCGAAAGAGGCTGATACACACACCTGGCGCCTGAACGAGTCACACACACAGAATGATCTCACACACACACAGACGGCGATCTCACAGGCAGGGTTACACACACAGACGGTGATCACACACACACACACGGCGATATCACACACAGACAGGGCCATCACACACAGACAGGGTGATCACACACACAGCAATCACACACACACACACACACAGGGTGATCACACAAACACACACACGGCGATCACACACATAGGGTGATCACACACACAGAGCGATCTCTCTTTCTCACACACACAGGGTGATCTCTCTCTCTCTCTCACACACACACACACACACACACCGAGATCATACACACCCCTCCAGTGACAGGGAGAACTCCAGGCTCCGCTCCGCGCGGAATCTGAGCTCAGCAGCAGCAAACCCGCCCTGGGTCTGGTCCTTTTCTCTCTCTCCCTCTCTCTCTCTCTTTTTCCATTTGGCCAAACGGCACCTACCCAAGCCCTGAAAAAATGCCTGCCCGTGAAGCGAGGAGAGGGCGCCGGGTCTGTAAATAAGAAGTGAGTACTGGCACAATGGCGTGTGTTTTTAGCTCGAAGTCTGTCTGAATGCTGCATGCTCCCTTGCTTTCCCAATGCCTCCTCGCAGGAGGGACCCAGCCAGGGCTGCTCAGGACTCTCTTCGCCCCTTGCCTTCCTGCGCCTCCGTCCCGGATTTTGCAGGCTCGGTTAAACACCCCCCTGGCTTTTCTTTCTAACACTTCTCCTTTGTCTAAGGTGGGTGTAGCTCCCCCTGTCCGGGAGGGTCAGGCTGGGCTCCGGGCTCCCACTCGGAGCGTTTCTCCAGCCGAGCCCCGCTCTGCAAGGATGCCTTTTGCAACCGCTGTAAACCCAGCGCATCCTTGCGAGCTGGCTGCTGGGGAGAGGGGAAGAGGAAAGGGGCCAGGGCCCGTTCTGGCTGCAGCGTCCACATTTTGCCCCTCTCGGGGGTGTGAAAATGTCCTTGTCCACTGCATTATCCCGTCTCCTGGCAAGGTGGATGGGTGTCAGCAGGGGGCTGGGGAAGTTGATGGGAGGGATGCGGAGCATCACTGGGTGGATCTGTTTAGGGCGCCTCGCAGCCATCCTGTTCTCCTTTGTTAGCTGCATTCAGCGGGCTGCAGGGGGAGTGTAGCCGGAGAACTGGGGGGCAGCTCTGCCCTTCTTCATGGTGCTAGGATGCGTGTGTGTCTGTCTGCAAGTGTCGAAGCCAGGCAGAAAGAGGAGCAGTTTCCTGGTCTACAGCACGAGGTTTGGTGTAGCCTGAGGTGCCCCCGGTTTTGGGTTTGGACAGAGGGTCGTGATAATATAGTAGGAAAAATTCCGACTGGCAAGGGGAGCTCTGACTGAAAGGAAAATGTGATGGCGCTCCCCTTCCCCCCACCCCCATCATGTCAATCCCAGGAGAGAGCACAGCTTGAAGGAGCAGTTATTAAAATCAGGTGTCTTTCCCAAACTTAGCCACACACATCGATTTTTGTACAGGGGCTTATCAATAGCCCCATACGGTATTCCATGCCCACTACACTGGAAGGGTATTTGCATGTCGGTCTGGTGCTCCCGGTTAGTTAGAACCAGATTCTAGTTTTCTAGTAGCTGAACAGTAACTATATCACAGCTGTGCACCGAGTCACGAGCGGAGCTTTTTCATTTGCGGCTGCCTTCCGTCCTCTAACACCCCCCGCCCTCAGGGTTCAGGTCCACTGTATTAATTTCCTAGGTCTGCCTTTCTTCTGACCTGGATTGCACGATTCTTTTCGAATGTGAGTTATTGTAACCCTGTCGGTTAACCTCCAGCGGGTGCTCAAGAGAAGATCCTATCCATGTGGATAATGACCCTCCCTCCCTCCTCTGGGGGCATGCCTAGCTTCCAGAGACCTGGGAGAGAGACTTTTGAATCTACATTTAGAAGTAGGCTTTCCCCACAACAGCTGAAAGTGGTGTTGCAGCCATTCACAATATATTAATAATTTTAAATATGGTATTGTTGCTGCAATCTTCCCTCAGGAGACCTTTAAGTGTACTTGATGTGGATTATTCTTATATAATTACTAGTGTAGTTACTTGTAATCACATGCATTATGGAACTACTTGATAACACACTCAGGTGATCATTACTGTCCCAGTGGGTTTCTTGTAGCAGTAAACAATTAAATATCCTATATTAAGATGATTGACTTTTCCAGTAGGCATGCACCCATGTTCCTGGTATTTTCTAAAAGGGTTTAGTCAACACTTTCAAACTGTTAGGATTAATAATGAATCATTTTTATAGTTACCTGTGTGGGGAATTTGGAAGTGAACTGCAAATATTCTAAAGAGTGTCTGAATGCAGAGTTGAGGGTATGTAAGACTTAAGGAAAGAGTCCTGTTTTCCTGATAGTTTTTTAATGCTGAACTAAAATGTAGTCTGAGAAGCATATTAGCAATGCCTAAGATTGTTCAAGATGTGAGGACACTCTACAGAAAAATACCTTCTTATACTGATTCAAAGGAACACAAGAAAATAGGGAAAATACTGCATGTTAGAACTACACTTGCAGAGTATTTATAGAGGACATATATATATATAGTAAACAATGCAAGTGCGTGTATGCATGTGTGTACATATACATAGCATATTATTAGTCCTAGCAGTTGCTGAAACCAGTCGTTCTATAGTAATATAACATGGTGTACAAGTGAAATGCATTATAACACAACTATCTATGAACTCTATTTTGAATTAATAGGATCTCTGTAACCTTCTGGCAAGAAGGGTGTACAGCTAAATACACCTCTGTCCAACGCTGTCAACGTTAACATTCTTTTTCTGTTTTATTAGTGGCGGCACCTGACTTGCTGGATCCCAAATCTGCCACTCAGAACTCCAAACCACGGCTATCATTTTCTACAAAACCCACAGTACTCTCGTCACGAGAGGAATGTGATTCGGCCATTAATGTTATGAAATGGAAGACGGTCTCAACGATTTTTCTGGTGGTTGTTGTATATTTAATAATTGGAGCTACTGTCTTCAAAGCCCTGGAGCAGCCGCATGAAACTTCCCAAAGAGCCACCATTGTGATTCAGAAGCAGACGTTTGTATCTGATCATTCCTGTGTGAATGCATCGGAGCTCGATGAACTAATTCAGGTAATTCATGCAAAAAAGTAACGTGTTCCTATGTTTTAGAAGAACGTACTCTTATATAGCAATGGTCCTGTAATAAATGGGACACTGCTGTATCAGCATTTGAGCTGCAAATGTAGCAAGAAGGCTCACTTAAGACAGAAAGGTTGGCAATAGTATTTTTGAATGAGGATTTAGCTGAAAATTCATTGCTAATTTTTTTATGTTCAGTGTTCATTATAGGCAACTTTTAAACTGAATGCTCCTGTGCTAATTAGATGACTATTCATTAGCAATATGTATAATTTAATAGTTCACAAAGAAATGGGTGTATTGATTGAGCCTTACTTGCTTTGTCAATATTGGGAAAGCATAGCATGGCCAACCATTACCTTAAGAAAGTTCAAATGTATCATTACTTTAGCAAACAATTCTCTTTCTTTTAGCTGTACATTTATTTCCACAGTTTTTTGTTTTAAATACAGCAAAATAATATTAGCTAGCTATTTCCATTACAAATCTTGATTTTTTAATTTATTTTTGAACATTGAAAGGCTAAATCCTCAGCTGGTATAAATCAGTGTCACTCTGTTGAAGTCAGCTTATACCACCTGATGATTTAGCTCATCATATTCTCAGGTGTTTCAAATGGCACCATGAACTCTGGGATTGTACCTTATGACTGGAGAATTGCAAATTTAATACTTACATTTAAGAAAGGAAAAAAAGTGATCTTGGAAAGTACAGGCCCGTTAGTTTGGCCTCAATTGTATGCAAGGTCTTAGAACAAATTTTGAAAGTAGTTAAAGACATAGAAGTAAAAAAGGCAATTGGCATGAAATACAACATGTTTTTACAAAAAGTAGATCACTGAGAAGATAACTGATTTTCTAGACAAAGGAAATGCATTAGATGTAATCTACCTGGATTTCAGTAAGGCATTTGATACAGTTCCACAGGAGAAATTATTAGTTAAATTGGAGTAGATGGGGATTAATACAAGAATCGAAAATTGGGTAAGGAACTGGGTAAAAGGGAGACTACAACTGGTCATACTGAAAGGTGAACTGTCAGGCTGGAGGAGGTTACTAGCTGAGTTCCTCAGGAATCATTCTTGGAACCAATCTTATTTAACATTTTCGTTAATGACCTTGGCACAAAAGGTGGGAATGAGCTAGTAAAAATTGTGGATGACACAAAATTGGGATGTATTGCCAATACAGAGAGGACTGGAATGTCATACAAGAAAATTTGGATGACTTTGAAAATTGGAGTAATAGAAATGGGATGAAATTTAATAGTACCAAGTACAAGGTCATGCACTTAGGGACTAACAACTAGAATTTTTGTTATAAGCTGGGGATGTATCAGTTGGAAGCAACAGAAGAGGAGAAAGACAGGAATGACTATGTGCTGTCAATATGATGAAGCTATAAAAAAGGCTAATGCAATTCTAGGATGCATCAGGCGAGGTATTTCCAGTAGAGTTAGGGAAGTGTTAGTACTGTTATACAAGGCACTGATGAGACCTCATCTGGAATACTGTGTGCAGTTCTCATCTCCCATGTTTAAGAAAGATGAAATCAAACTGGAACAGGTGCAGAGAAGAGTTACTAGGATGATCAGAGGCATGGAGAATCTACCTTACAATAAGAGACTTAAGGAGCTTGGCTTGTGTAAGCTAACCAAATGAAGGCTGAGGGGAGATCTGATTGCTCTCTATAAATAAATCAGAGGGATAAACACCAGGGAGGGAGAGCAGTTATTTAAGTTAAGGGCAATATTCGCCCAAGAACAAATGAGAATAAACTGTCCATCAATAAGTTTAGGCTTGAAATTAGATGAAGGTTTCTAACCATCAAAGTAGAGCCCTGCAGTGGGACTGGGATCCCGTAGGACCTGCTGCCATAATAGCAGCAGCGGGTAAAATGTTTTGTTGTGGGCGGGATTGCGTGGGCAAAAAAAATCAGACTATGGTATTTTGTGGGAAAACATTAAATCTCTCATCAGTTTGTCATAAATAGAATTTCAGCCGTGTAAAGCAAGTTTTTCTTTTTTATTAAATAAAGGTTTTAATACTTAAATTTAAATCAGAGATTGAAAGAGATTAATGTCTATTATAACAGGAGTTAAAGTGGTTTTTTACATGGTTAAAGCAAGATTTGTTTTATTCTTTTAGTGGTTAAAATTGTGTCTGAATTCCATTTATATATATAACATATTAACCAACTGTGGTGGGGTGGTTTTTTTTGGTAGCGTGGGGGAATCTGTCTCTCTTGTGGGATTTGCAGAATCTAAGGTTTTTGCAGATGGGAAAGAAACAATGCAGGAGCAGGTGGGAGTGGATATTGCAGGGCGAGATTAAAAAATAGTCCCATGTAGGGCTTTACATCAGATGAGTGAAGTTTTGGAATATCTTTCCAAGGGGAGTAGTGGGGGTGCAAAAATCCTAACTTGTTTCAAGACTGATCTTGATAAATTAATGGAGGGGATGGTATGATGCGATTGCCTACAATGGCATGTGGCCCATCCTCAACTGCTATTAGCAAATATCTTGAACAGCGCTAGATGGGGAGGGCTATGAGTTACTAGAGATAATTCTTTCCCAGGTGTCTAGCTGGTAAGTCTTTCCCACATGCTGAGGGCCTAACCGATCACAATATTTGGGCTTGGAAAGGAATTTTCTCCTGGATCGGATTGGCAGAGACCCTGGGTTGTTTTGGTTTTTTGCCTTCCTCTGCAGCATGGGGCCTGGTTCATCTGTTGGTTCGAACTAGAATAAATGGTGGATTCTTTGTAACATGAAGTCTTTAAATCATGATTTAAAGACTTCAGTAACTCAGTCAAAGGTTATGGGTTTATTAGAGGAGTGGGTGAGTGAGATTTTGTGGCCTGTGATGTACTGGAGGTCAGTCTAGATGATCATGATGGTCCCTTTTGGCTTTAAAGTCTATGAGACGCTTGTTTTACTGCAAATTTTTAAGGCTGAGGTCTGATTTACCAAAGTTGTTTTTAGAGTGTTATTTTTTTAAGTTAAATTGGTAAAACATGGAAAGTTTTTGTAGTTTGGGAATTTTATTTTTTAGTGACGTTGGGTTCCAAAAATGGTAACCTTTTAAAGTTATTGAAGCTATTCCTTTCTCCTTGCACCCTACAATACTTTTTTACTTTAGAGCAAGCTCTT
Organism: Chelydra serpentina; assembly: GCA_037349315.1. Lineage (NCBI taxonomy): Eukaryota > Metazoa > Chordata > Testudines > Chelydridae > Chelydra > Chelydra serpentina. Next base: position 19,304,167 of record JBAIAC010000001.1, read on the forward strand.
GTTGTGAAGTGTCTTGGTGCTGAATTGTCACGCATATCTAGAGATAGTCCTTCCAGAACACAGCTGAGGTATGTTTGGCCTAAAAGTTGTGGGAAGATAATGCTATGCATCTTGTTAGGGTAAATGGAAGACTTCGTCCTCCACTGCTCTCAACCTGGCACTTTTGAACATATACAGTACTAAATTACTGAAGAAAATAACCTGGTTTTTCTGAGTATGTCTGATTCTTAATACAATTTTTACATAGCAGTTCTTCAATTCTGATTAGTCTATGTGAATACAAAAATCGTGAGTGTGATGAAGAAAAAGTAGTCACATCAGTGTGAATGATACTTTAGAAATCCTCTAAAGGATATAAGTCTGAAAAAAATGCATACTACAATATTAGATAGCTATAATGGTTAGTTGTGTGTGAAGAAAATTACAGAACATGCACATTACAATATTTTCTTTAGTCTTTACTTTGACTTCAAACTATAGTGAAACACTGTAAACTTTTCATTTTGAATTTAGTGAGAGCACAAAGGATTTGAACTTGTGTCTATCCAGACACAATTCACTAGCCTAATAGTGTCCATCTAGTTTCCCTTTTCCCTAATAAAAGCTTCTCTTTGCCATGTGACTTGTTATAATACACAAGTCTCTTGGCTTGTATGTACTCAGGCCAGGGTATCAGTAAATATCCAAAATACCCCACAGCATTCTTTTGTGGTAACAAGACTGTGTATAAATGCCAACTATTCATCACCCACAGTTTCCTTGGCTGGCTTATGAATTCCTGGAAGACTGTCTTTTTATAGTTTAATGGGAGGGTATGGATCACTCCAGGGTACTGAGTGTGAAATGTATTCCACTTTTCTATATGCTTTGATATGAAGCACGAGAAAATGGACAGATGTTATGCAGTTTAGGATATATAAAAGGCTAATGAAATGGGACACTCTCACCTTTTTGGTGAAACAGCTGCCTCAGAACAATGAACTGGCTCTTGCTTACAAATGTTGGGAGTGGGAGAGAGGGACAGCCCAGTCCAGCGGTATAACTCCTGCTTTGGTAGAGAGATGGACTTAATAACTTTTTCCATCTCTAACTCCCATCATCCAGTGCTGCAAACCATCTTCAGTGGAAACCATGCCAGTTGTCTGCTCTGTATATTGTAATAAAAACCTGCCTGAGATGAAGTACAGCAATGTGGGACCCTACGTGCTGAATCAAGATGCATAACAATTTTTGAGATATTCCCTAAGTCCTGAAGGCATAAAACAGGCACAACCATAGGCATAATGGTTCTGCACTCAGTGGGGTCAGGGTTCAAACACTGGATGCCAACTTTCAGTGTCATTTTAGGCCAGTCTAATGTAAATCAACATTACAGGCAATATCACCTGGTTCACCATATGTTGTGCATGGCAACAATCAAGTTAGCCGTGTACAGCAGCGCGTGATGGGATATGTGCCTGTTAGAGGGAGCTTGCTATTATACTTCATACTACCTGTTAGTGGTCCCTATAGGAAGAGGCACAAAAAAGCCAGACAGCATTTCATTTTGGATTAAAACCTAGTGTTTCAAAGTTTCAGCTGAGAGGGTCTTTAAAAGGGACTCAGCTATTATCAGGAGAGAAAAAGACAGGTTTGCTGAAGTCACGATGGAGAGCTCTAGGGATGCAAGATCCACTTGCTTATGTTTCGTTCAGTTTTTAAAAATCTTGTTTAGAGTTTGCAGACTTCTAAACTGCATGAAGGGAATGTGACCAGAGACTTTGCTGCTGTGTCATTTTTTGGCTGAACAAAAGCTATGTAAATAACCTGAGAGGTGTTTTTGTTGTTGTTGTTGCTCAGTCTGAGCATCTTGCGTTGTATGGTAGGGCCAACTTAAGAAAGAATTGCCATACAACAAAATAAAAGTGTAGATGTTCTTTAAAGTTTTCTGGGTGTTGCTTCAAGTATATGCCTGTGTGTATACTTATATGGGGCTGATTCTCATTTACACTAAGGACCCTTTACACCTCCTTTGGTATGTCTTTTTGCCACCCAGATCTATGCTGCCAGAAGTTGGTGTAGACCTGGGAATACTCTAGCAACTGGTATGCGAAGAACTACAGAAATCAGAGATAGAAAAAAAATCTATTTAGATCTAGTGCAGGACTGTTCCCTACAGTACACCTGCTGCTGAAAATTTGAAAATGTTTGAGGCAGTTTGCAATCTCAGATACACAGAGTACATTGCAAAGAACCTAGTACAGTCCACTGCTGTACTTGTGCACACATGCTCAGTAACAGAGTTTTGAAGACATTCGGCAATACACATCTCTAATGATCAGCCTATTTTTGGCCAATCCTCATGTGAAAGAAATTATAGTATACACACACACACTTACTTTTTTGTGGTTGCTTTCATTAATATGTTGAGTTCTTGCTCTACACAGACATTTTAGTATACGTTGGGTTGGTGACGGTATTGGGTTGGTGACAGTATCTGTAAAATAAATGCAAGTGCATAAAGTCTGTCTGTGGGGAAAGGTGAGTCCGATTGAATTGTGTAGTCAACAACTTCCTAACATTGTCAGTATTCTTATTTTATATCCAATATTCTATAACCTATAGAATATATACCTCACAGAATATAAACATGAGAATGTTCAACACACTTGTCTATTGGGGAAAAATGGATTGGCTTCCCAGCCCATAGGTTGCTTCCTTACTCTAGAGTTATTCCTAAGAGAGAATGAAATCAGCATTGCAACGTATTCTGGGATGCCTGAGTAGAGTGAGAACTTGGCAATAAGAGCTCTACTTTGTCATCTCCTGCCAAAGAGAAAATTGATTAGAGCAATGAAAAGAACTTTTTATTTAAATGCTACCCAATTAAGTGCAGCTCAGATTCTAAGTCAGGCCTTTATAAAATAAAAAACAACAACATCTGTTCATATTCAATGGAAAAGTAATTTAACACACAAGCTTTAAAATGTTGTAAATAAAAGAAATTGCATCCCTTGGTTAAAATACCTTAGACTGGTGTGTCCCAACGAGTGGGGTCTGAGCCAAAGTGGACTGCCCAGGGCTGACTGCTGGGTTGCTTCATAGCAGTGAGGAACAAACAATCTGTATGGCTGCTAGGAGCCATCCAGAGTGAAAAAAGATGATATTTTCCTCATTCCTTCCTCCCTGTTGCATTCTACCATCTCCTCTACCTCCTTATGCCTGAACAGATCACAGTGCTAATGTATCTGCTGGAGCCTGCACAGACTGAAATAATATCACAGAGAAGTGTGAACTGCTCCAGTCATTTCAGTATGTTAACGCTGAAACCTATAGATTACACTTTAACTAAATATACCTTAAGACTTAAAACTAAACATAAGAACATAAGACTATAAGTGAGGCTGTACTGGGTCAGACCAAAGATCCATCCAGCCCAGTATCCTGTCCACCGACAGTGGCCAATGCCAGATGCCCCGGAGTGAGTGGACCTAACAGGTAATGATCAAGTGATCCCTCTCCTGCCATCCATTTCCCCCCTCTGACAAGCAGAGGTTAAGGACACCATTCCTTACCCATCCTGGTTAATAGCCATTAATGGACTTCATCTCCATTAATTTATCCAGTTCTCTTTTAAACCCTGTTATAGTCCTAGACTTCACAGCCTCCTCAGGCAAGGAGTTCCACAGGTTGACTGTGCGCTGTGTGAAGAAGAACTTCCTTTTATTTGTTTTAAACCTGCTGCCCACTAATTTCATTGGGTGGCCCCTAGTTCTTCTATTATGAGAACAAGTAAATAACTTTTCCTTATTCACTTCCTCCACACCACTCATAATTGTATATACCTCTATCATATCCCCCCTTAGTCTCCTCTTTTCCAAGCTAAAAAAGTCCTAGCCTCTTTAATCTCTTCTCATATGGGACCCGTTCCAGACCCCTAATCATTGTAGTTGCCCTTCTCTGAACCTTTTCTAATGCCAGTATATCCTTTTTGAGATGAGGAGACCACAATTGTATGCAGTATTCAAGATGTGGGTGCACTATGGATTTGTAGAAGGGCAATAAGATATTCTCCATCTTATTCTCTATCCCTTTCTTAATGATTCCTAACATCCTGTTTGCTTTTTTGACTTCTGCTGCACACTGCATGGACGTCTTCAGAGAACTATCCACGATGATTCCAAGATCTTTTTCCTGATTAGTTGTAGCTAAATTAACCCCCATCATATTGTATGTATAGTTGAGGTTATTTTTTCCAATGTGCATTACTTTACATTTATCCACATTACATTTCATTTGCCATTTTGTTGCCCAATCATTTAGTTTTGTGAGATCTTTTTGAAGTTCTTCACAGTCTGCTTTGGTCTTAACTATCTTGAGCAGCTTAGTATCATCTGCAAACTTTGCCACCTCACTGTTTACCCCTTCTTCCAATTCATTTATGAATACGTTGAATAGGATTGGTTCTAGGACTGAACCTTGGGGAACACTACTAGTTACCCCTCTCCAGTGTGAAAATTTACCATTTATTGCTACCCTTTGTTCCCTGTCTTTTAACCAGTTCTTAATCCATGAAAGGATCTTCCCTCTTATCCCATGGCAACTTAATTTACGTAAGAGCCTTTGGTGAGGGACCTTGTCAAAGGCCTTCTGGAAATCTAAGTACACTATGTCTACTGGATCGTCCTTGTCCACATGTTTGTTGACCCCTTCAAAGAACTCTAATAGATTAGTAAGGCATGATTTCCCTTTAGAGAAACCATGTTGACTTTTGCCCAACAATTTATGTTCTTCTGTGTGCCTGACAATTTTATTCTTTACTATTGTTTCAACTAATTTTCCTGGTACGGATGTTAGACTTACCGGTCTGTAATTGCCGAGATCACCTCAAGAGCCCTTTTTAAATATTGGTGTTACATTAGCTATCTTCCAGTCATTGGGTACGGAAGCCGATTTAAAGGACAGGTTACAAACCCTAGTTAATAGTTCCACAATTTCACATTTGAGTTCTTTCAGAACTCTTGGGTGAATGCCATCTTGTCCCGGTGACTTGTTACAGTTAAGTTTATCAATTAGTTCCAAAACACACTTCAATCTGTGACAATTCCTCAGATTTCTCACCTACAAAAGACGGCTCAGGTTTGGGAACCTCCCTAACGTCCTCAGCCGTGAAGACCGAAGCAAAGAATTCATTTAGTTTCTCCACAATGACTTTATCATCTTTAAGTGCTCCTTTTGTAGATGTCAGTAATGTTAATGACTATATTTCACTGCTGATTCTTTTAGCAGAAACATCCTACAAAAGTGCTTATCCCACATCACAAACTGGCGGGGAATGTAATATCAAAATAAACAACTTGGGGTCAAAGGCACTGAGTGTAGTATTCATTTTCTTATTTAATTCAGGAAAAAACTACTTTTTAAAATTAAATGAAGATGCCACAGAGTCTCCAGTCTGCTGCACCAAAGTGCCCCAGTAGTGAAGGACTCTGTCACAGAATTTTAAATCCAGCTTGCTCCAAAGTATGCAGGTTCTTCCTGAAAACTGAGTTCCTACAAAATATGAGATCAGGTATTTAGAAATATTTTGTGAATCACCTGGATGTATCTAACCTGAGTGACTATGACCCCATTCCCATAAAGTGATCTGTATGGTGTTCCCCATGAGGTCCACCTCCGCAAATTAGCTGGCAAGGCTAGGGTCCCTGTACTCATATTTCCATAACCTATGTCTGTTTTTACCCTAACCTTGTGTTAGTTAAAATCTCCCTTGTCTATGCATTCACCATTTAGACTGTGAACTCTTTTAGGTAGGAATCTGTCTTCTCTTTGTTTTCTGAGAAAAGTCTAGTATGTTTGTGGGTGTTATAAAAATTCCTTGTGCCTTAACTTACATCACCAGAATGTCAGGATAACTGCTTCCTATGTGATTAATTTCCTCTTTAAAAATATTTGACACTTTAAAAACTTATTTTAGCTGTTTGTACTCTTTTTTGTAACTAGATGTAACTAGAATATATTTTACATTACACTGCACCTCTCCTTTAATTGACTTTCTGTCCCATGCATAAAATGTTTCACATCTTGTGTTTTAGTCCCAGGAAACCAATGCTGTTGCATTTTCTGAAGAGTGTTCTTTAATTTTAGCCAATAGGCTCCTTCAGATTCAACCTCTCAGATTCAGTAGAAAACTATTATGCAGTTAAAATGATTAAGTAGGATTTCTTGTTTCTATTCCAGATATTAAAATGCTTAAAATACTTCTTGCTGTGTCATTTCTGGAGATATCATAATATATCACTGACTAAGACACAGGGTTTGTGTAGGTCTTGAAATATACTTTGTAAATCTGAGATTTATAAGCTTGATTTATTCAAATTAGATTCGTTTTTATGAATTTATTTTAACCACAAAATTAAGGGCACCATTTCTGTGGGATAGTCTATTTTGCACAGCTACCATGCAGGCAATTTTCTTTTTCCAGGGGATTTAAGGTGAGTGGTTGTTAACATTAATAGCCCCACACCACACAAAACAACACACCATGCTCTGACTGGTTCCCAGCTTGCAAGCAGCAGGTGTTAGGCTTGAAAACCTTGAAGGACCTTGCCTATAAAAAACTGATGCTGCAGGATATTCTTTTGGCAATTTAAACTGCAATTGCATTAGCTTTTTTATATACAAGGCCATTCTGGAGCACTTGAGAATTGAAGATCATAAGGAAGTGCGAATATCAAGGGTACATATACCTTCTTTATTGAGTGTTGGGAACAATTTGAGGTGTCTCATTTAAGGCAATTTACACATGGAAACTCAGGTACTGGACTTTGTGCCTCCACCACCATGCATGCCCCTGCCAGTCAAAGCACTTCAGCTCATTTTTAACTGTAACCATATGAGTTTTCCCACCTTGTTGAATTGTGGCCTATTTCTATTTTTCTCCTCTTGTTTCCCCACCTTTCTCGTGTTCCCTAGTTTCCATCCAGGTGCCTCTCCCTTTCCTAGATCCTGTCTACTCCATTCTTGCTAAAAATAAATTTCCAGATGCTATTATCTGCTTCATTCCATAGTCAAGCATGCCACCTCTGCCTGTAGCCCTGATGCACAACACCATAGTGTAGAGGAATCTGCATTACAGGCAGGGCTTGGACTTGATCTGCTGTAAAAGATCCCTGTCAACCGTCTGGTCCAGTCCCTATTTCTGAATGGACACCAATTTATTCTGAGGGGATCCATCTGCTGAATCCAACATGCTGCTAAACTCCCTGTGTCTCGGTAGTGCCTCATGACTATTCCTAGCATTGGGTCCCTTGTTTATGTACTGCCAGGAAACACAAGCTACTTTTGATTGCTGAGAAATCAGTGGGAACAAAACAGTATGTTTTTTCTATTTAATCAGAAAGGTATTTTAAGATGGTTTCACTTTTGTCTCTGGATAGATAGTCAAGGAGTTAACTACTCAGCCGGACTAGTGCAGTGCTAGAATAGAGCTGTGTTGTTTATAGTTGAAACAATACCAGTTTGTTTCTGATGAGTACTCATGATTATGTACTACATCGTTTCATAAAAACATATTGTGACGGTGTTCCCCATAAAACTTTATGGGGAGATGCTTATAAATGTATATATGTAACTAGAATATGTTTTATGCTACATGTGCCATGTAACATATCTCTGTGAAAGTTATGACCTACTGAATTTATTCCTCCTGTTTGTATGCATGTATCATTGTTGTAGTTGAAGTTATGAATATCGGTTGTATTTCTTGAGAAAGGAATGTGCAGGTTAAGTGCCCAATCAAGAAGCACTTAACAGACAATAGAACTTGCAGTCACCAATCCACATCTGAACTTTGCCAGGAATGTGGCTGGTCTGGAACTGAGTTGTGCAGGGACAGGTGACTGGTCCATGTGACCCCAACTCCATTTGGTAACCGGATGCTACACAGGGAGAGGGAAGGGTGTCCACCCAGAGGAGAAAATCTATTTAAACCCCGAGGAAACCCCTCCCTTTTGTCTTCAGCTGGCTAAAGGAAGAAGCTCTCCACCCCCCAAGGAGACCTGAAAGAGACTGAACAAAGGACAAAGACATTAGGGGGGTGAGTGATTGCTGGACCCAGGCTAGAAGGAAGATAGCCTGTTTACTGGACCTAGTGAGGGGTTTATCTGTACACAGGGTGATTAGACATAGAACTGCGTGTTCTATTTTATTTTATTCAGTAATTCACTTTGTTCTGTCTGTCACTACTTGAAATCACTTAAATCCTATTTTCTGTACTTATTAAAATCACTTTTTACTTATTAAGTTTCCTGGAGTTGAGTTGTTACCTGGGGGAAGGCAAACAGCTGTGCATATCTTTCTGTCTTTGAAATAGAAGGCGAACTATTTATGAGTTTACCCTGTATAAGCTTTATACAGGGTAAAACGGATGTATTAAGGGTTTAGACCGCTTAGGGAGCTGGGCACCGGGGTGTCAAAGGCAAGAGCGCTTCCAGGAGCCTTACAGTGGTGAGTGGACTTGGTTCGGACCTGGGTCTGTGTTTGCAGCAGATCAGTGGAATCTGGCTCAAAACAGACAGGATCCAGGAGTCCCAAGCTGGAAAAGGCCTGGAAGCAGGGGCAGAAGTAGCCTTGGCACACCAGGTGGCAGCACCAAGCAGGTCTCTGTGGCCCCAACCCGTCACAGTGGCGTAGTCGAACAGGATCTGTGCACAGCTGATTGCTTTGAGATACTGGTAGTGATTTTAAGTGAGTTTTAAGTGTGGTGGCTGGAAAACAGACAAAGTGGTTACTGGTTTGTTATTTTCTGTTTGCTTATTTCGGGTAAGGGAAGTAGGGACAGAAAAGGAAATCAAATAAGTTAGAGTGAAGATCAGGGAAGCTGGGAAAGTCTCTTAACTGAAGAGCTCCTGATCTGAGTGCAGTCCAGTTTCAGTGAACTGCAGAGGGGCGTGGCCCAGCACTAGACAGCAATAAGATGTCTGTAAGCGAAGCCACGGTAAAACTGGATCTTGCCAGACTCGAAATAACAGAGAAAGAGAACGAACATCGGAGACAAATCGAATTACGTACGCTGGAAATTAGTGCAGAGGCAGAAGCCCACAAGAGAGCTGAGGAGGCCCACAAGAGAGCTATGGAAGCAGAAAGAATCAGGGAGGAGGCGGCCCACAAGAGAGCTATGGAAGCAGAGGAGCTGGTCCACAAGAGAGCTATGGAAGCAGAAAGAATCAAGGAGGAGGCGGCCCACAAGAGAGCTATGGAAGCAGAGGAGCTGGTCCACAAGAGAGCTATGGAGGCCCAGAAGCATGAACTGGCCATTGCAGAGTTGAAGAGTCGAAACCCTTCAGCTTCTGGCTCCACTTCCCCAAAAATCCACAAATGGGAGCATGTATGCCCCCAGTATGATGAATCCAAGGATATAGCCGAATATTTTATCACCTTCGAGAGACTGTGCTCCCTCCATGCGATCCCTGAAGATCAAAAAATGACCACCTTGATAGCCAAATTGATTGGCAGAGCTCTGGACGTATTCAATAAGATGCCCATTGGGGATGCCTCCAATTATGGTAAATTTAAGGAACTGGTTTTGAAACAGTTTCAGGTTACACCTGAAACCTACAGGGTTAAATTCAGGAGTCTTAAGAGGGGAGATGGATTAAGTAATGTGGTTTATGCAAATGAAATGACAGTTCTGGTAGATAAGTGGGTGAGGGGAAAAGACATTACAAGCTTTGAAGGGATGTGTGATTTGGTTGCTCAGGAACAATTCCTGAATATGTGCAGTGATGATGTAAAACAGTACTTGTGGGACAAACAGGTAAAAGCAGTTAGTGAATTAGCTGGGTTTGCAGACTCTTATGAGCAGGCGCAAGCTGCAATTAAGCATAAACCACTGGCAGAGGGGTACAGGGTCGAAGGAAAACAGAGTCACCGTGTTACCCCTGGGAAAAAGGAGGCTGGGCGCTCACCTCCCCATTCCCCTAGTACTCGTCCCAAATTCCCTGTACAATCAGAGGAGCCCAGGAGGTGCTATCGATGTAAGTCCACCGAGCACCTGAGAGATAAGTGTCCCCTGCTGAGTGAAAACAGGCATCAAGTGGCCCATGAAGCTGCTGCCTCTTTCCACACAGGGTTTGTGAAGTTGACTTCTACACCACCCAGCAGTGAGCATGTGCATGCTGTTAAACTGAATGGGAAGGTAATCACTGGGTTGAGAGATACAGGTGCTGAAATTTCTATAGTCAGGAGGGACCTGATCCAAGAGAAGGATTGGTTGCCGGGTAAAGTGGCAGAATTGGAGCTGGTGGGTGGCTACAAAGTCATTGCACCTTTGGCAAAAGTACACATGCAAACGGAAAACTTGCAGGCTAAGCTAACTGTGGCAACAGTGTCACACAATTTTGCACCGTTTCTACTGGGAAATGATTTCTTTGCTGTGGCAGAATCTGTCCCAGGGCTGGGTGGCAGCAAGCGGGAACCTGGTGTTGAAAACCCCAGAGGGGGAGGCGAAGTCACAGGGACTGCAGCTGTGGTGGCAGGGGTGGCTGTGGCCAGTTCCTGTCCTGTAATTATCTCCCCGGGGGAAGGGAATGTTCTACCTCATAGCAAGGGGGGAATTTTGCGGGCTACTGAAGGGTCTATCTTAGCTTGCAGCTGTGAGCCCACAGCTGGACCAGGGTCACCTTCTCTTCGGGGGGACACGGGAGTGTCTGGCCCAGAGGGAGGCCCAGGGAGGGAAGGTGAGGGGGGGCCGGAGAGCCCGCCCACCTTTTGTCAGGAGGATCTTGCCCAGGAGGAGGGTGAAAAGTCTGCATTTCAGATGCCAGACCCCTCTCCTGTGGATCAGGTTAGAAGGGGAAGCTGGGGGTCAGACCTCTTGGAGGGGGGAGTCCGTCCAGCTGACCTGTTGGGAACAGATACTGGGGTGTCCAAGAAAGAGGTTGTTCTTGCTACAGGGGTAGGAGGTAAACCTCTCTCTTCAAAGCAGAAGGGAGCAACTCTCTGCATGGGTGAAGCCACACCAGGGGATGGGAACCAGCCCAGAGAAATTCCAGAGGGAGGGGCCGAGGGCAGGCCGGGTTGCAGTACACCCTTTCCTTGCCAGAGCCTCAAACGCATGCCTGATTTAGGAGCCTGCTCCAAAGAGGCAGAAGAATCTGCATCAGAGTGCCTACCAGGGTACACAGACGGGTGGGTAATCCTGTGTCTTTCCCTACTTCATCTGTGGGTTATAACAAAGGAGTTAACACTGAGGGTCAACCCTTTCAAGATGGGGAACATACCTGATTGGTGGGAAAAACTGTTGTACATGCTTGGGATGGTGACCTCACGGTCATACAAGCATATTACCTGTCGGCCTATATCGGGTAACCAGCTGGAATCTTGGCACAACAGCAAAAGCATAACAGGCCCAGGCTGCTGTGTGAAAGGGGAAACTGAGGCACGCTGCCTCATGGCACTGAGAGCTAAATGCCGAGGTTCCTACGCCTTAACAGGTATTGCTATCTGTATCCTGTTAGCAATACTACACCCCAACCCATTTTCAGGCACCCGGGGACCAGGAACCTCACATTTTGCTAAAACCATTACGAATGACACCATGTGGTGTGCCGGTACTGAAAAGGGGTGTGACCAAAGACAAACTGGGGCTTTATGTGTACTGCCTCCACCATGGACAGTGTCCAAGTCTCTGGCAGTAAGTTCAGGAGGAGGGTGTGACGGTGTTCCCCATAAAACTTTATGGGGAGATGCTTATAAATGTATATATGTAACTAGAATATGTTTTATGCTACATGTGCCATGTAACATATCTCTGTGAAAGTTATGACCTACTGAATTTATTCCTCCTGTTTGTATGCATGTATCATTGTTGTAGTTGAAGTTATGAATATCGGTTGTATTTCTTGAGAAAGGAATGTGCAGGTTAAGTGCCCAATCAAGAAGCACTTAACAGACAATAGAACTTGCAGTCACCAATCCACATCTGAACTTTGCCAGGAATGTGGCTGGTCTGGAACTGAGTTGTGCAGGGACAGGTGACTGGTCCATGTGACCCCAACTCCATTTGGTAACCGGATGCTACACAGGGAGAGGGAGGGGTGTCCACCCAGAGGAGAAAATCTATTTAAACCCCGAGGAAACCCCTCCCTTTTGTCTTCAGCTGGCTAAAGGAAGAAGCTCTCCACCCCCCAAGGAGACCTGAAAGAGACTGAACAAAGGACAAAGACATTAGGGGGGTGAGTGATTGCTGGACCCAGGCTAGAAGGAAGATAGCCTGTTTACTGGACCTAGTGAGGGGTTTATCTGTACACAGGGTGATTAGACATAGAACTGCGTGTTCTATTTTATTTTATTCAGTAATTCACTTTGTTCTGTCTGTCACTACTTGAAATCACTTAAATCCTATTTTCTGTACTTATTAAAATCACTTTTTACTTATTAAGTTTCCTGGAGTTGAGTTGTTACCTGGGGGAAGGCAAACAGCTGTGCATATCTTTCTATCTTTGAAATAGAAGGCGAACTATTTATGAGTTTACCCTGTATAAGCTTTATACAGGGTAAAACGGATGTATTAAGGGTTTAGACCGCTTAGGGAGCTGGGCACCGGGGTGTCAAAGGCAAGAGCGCTTCCAGGAGCCTTACAGTGGTGAGTGGACTTGGTTCGGACCTGGGTCTGTGTTTGCAGCAGATCAGTGGAATCTGGCTCAAAACAGACAGGATCCAGGAGTCCCAAGCTGGAAAAGGCCTGGAAGCAGGGGCAGAAGTAGCCTTGGCACACCAGGTGGCAGCACCAAGCAGGTCTCTGTGGCCCCAACCCGTCACAGTGGCGTAGTCGAACAGGATCTGTGCACAGCTGATTGCTTTGAGATACTGGTAGTGATTTTAAGTGAGTTTTAAGTGTGGTGGCTGGAAAACAGACAAAGTGGTTACTGGTTTGTTATTTTCTGTTTGCTTATTTCGGGTAAGGGAAGTAGGGACAGAAAAGGAAATCAAATAAGTTAGAGTGAAGATCAGGGAAGCTGGGAAAGTCTCTTAACTGAAGAGCTCCTGATCTGAGTGCAGTCCAGTTTCAGTGAACTGCAGAGGGGCGTGGCCCAGCACTAGACAGCAATAAGATGTCTGTAAGCGAAGCCACGGTAAAACTGGATCTTGCCAGACTCGAAATAACAGAGAAAGAGAACGAACATCGGAGACAAATCGAATTACGTACGCTGGAAATTAGTGCAGAGGCAGAAGCCCACAAGAGAGCTGAGGAGGCCCACAAGAGAGCTATGGAAGCAGAAAGAATCAGGGAGGAGGCGGTCCACAAGAGAGCTATGGAAGCAGAGGAGCTGGCCCACAAGAGAGCTATGGAAGCAGAAAGAATCAGGGAGGAGGCGGCCCACAAGAGAGCTATGGAAGCAGAGGAGCTGGCCCACAAGAGAGCTATGGAGAAACATATATACAAGGCTAGAGTAGACAAATGCAAATATTCACTGCTTGCACTCAATACTACTTACTCCATTTTTGCCTTACTGAAGACACTGCTGAGTTGGAACTCTGGAACTAGGGCAGTTGTCTTGTATTTGTACAGGGGGAACTTGCTGCTTTAGAAGGCTGAAACTTTGTCTCTTGTTTTAGCTGTAAATTCACACAGTTGTGTATGGTAGCCTATCAGGCAAACCTGAGACAGCCTCTAGATACAGATTCCTATATGATCCCAATGTGTTCCAGTATGAAAAGGACAAATCAATGACTATGCAATGTATTAGCAAGAAAAAAGATTCTAAAGTTACTGTATAATGGGAATTCATAGGAGCCTGTTCCCTATCACCCATGTCTGTATAGAAGATGGGGAGAAACCCATGGTGCTGCTACCTTACATGAGCTGGGGGAACGTTAAGATGATCCTGTGCAGGCAAGTTAGTAGAGGCCAGCAATCCTCAGGCAATTTCCCAGCAGGATCTTGTTCACATGGCTATTCAGATTACCCGTGGAATGAGCTATTTAGCCAGAAGGGAGGTCACTCACAAAGACCTGACTGCTAGAAACTGGGTCATTGATGATGCACTTCAGGTTAAGATTATAGACAATGCACTATCCCGAGACCTATTCCCCATGGATTATCATTGTCTGGGAGATAATGAAAACAGGCCAGTGTGGTGGATGGCTCTTGAAAGCTTTGTTAACAATGAATTTTCCAGTGCTAGTGATGTGTGGGCATATGGAGTAACACTGTGGGAACTGATGACTTTGGGGCATGGATATTGACCCCTTTGAGATGGCTGCATAGCTAAAGGATGGATACAGAGTTGATACTGAATTTAAAAGGGTATTCAAAGTTAACAGTGCTTTGTTTTTGGCACTGCTCTTATTTCAAGCAGAAAAGCTACAGACTGAGTTTTCAGGTAAACATTCAAAAAGTTCCTCAGTGATTTAGGAGCCTAAGTCCCAATTTCAAAAGTTATATAGGCACCTAGGAGCTCAGCAACTCACGTAGGCTGCTAAGGTGGTTATATTGCTTTTGAAAATGGGCATTAAGGTCCTAAGTCACTTAGACACTTTGGAAATTTTTACCTCAATTCTCTTTACTGCCAAGAAATAGAACACAATGTAACCATGAAAAAAAGAATTAAAGAACAGTACGTTGTGAACAAACTATTCCGAATACTATTCATGTATTTATTAATTATTATTAATTATGATTATTATTTTATATTATGGTAGCACATAGAAGCCTTCAACCAGTCTCATTGTGCTAGGCACTGCACACAGACATAATAAACAGAGAGTCCCTGGCTCAATGAGTTTACAATCTAGCTGCACCATATGATGAGACAATAACAGGTGGATAAACAAATAAATTAAGGGAGGATAAGGTAACCAGAGAAACAATCCTAACTAGCTCAATAAGTGGAAGTGTCAGCACACCAATTGCCTAGCTATTGTTGAGTGGTTTATTGGCAGTGCAGTAGAGGTGAGTTCTAAGTCAGAATTTGAATGATGGTAACACACAAAAAATAATTTAGTTTACTAAACCGGCCACATTTTACAATTTATTTTACAGTAGTAAAGTTAAGTCCAGGAACCTCCCTGTTAAAATCTTGTAAACCATCTCAAGAGGCTGAATGGAATAAATTTGAGTCAGTGATGATAAAAGTACAGATTATACAGAATTTCCATGATTCTAACTTTTTCAGGCTAAAGGAAAGTGATACAGCACCGCTAGAGATACACAGACTTAATTACACCACGGGATAAGTGGGGCTGCGCCAATGAAGGACAAAGTTGACAGGAAAAAAAAATTGTAAGTAAAGATGGCAGTGTCATGCCAAACATGTGACAAATGAAATGACTGTGCTTTCACTGTTATTACAGCAAGGCAGCAGTCAAGAGGAAAGGCAGAAGACTGACAAATAAAATAGAAAATGGAATCAAAGATAAATAGGCACTGGCAATAAATAACTTGCTCTTTGTACATTAAGGGTGAAATCTTGGCCCCAGTGAAATCAGTGGGAGTTTTATACTAATATTTTAGGTCAGTGCTTCCCGTACTGTCAGCCATCGCTCCCTTGGGGAGCCACAAATGGTTCATGGGGGAGCCCCTGGTATTTGGGAATAAAAAAAGTTCTGTCTAAAGAAACAATTGCTCCTCACAAAGCCATAGGAGCATCTTGTATTGTGGCCACGCGAAGTGCAAAATGCAAACAGGCACACACCATAGGCAAGACCCTTCTACTTCCATCAATAGTAGATGTATAAAATTATGATTAGCGAGCAAGCAGCCATGACTCTGAAAACCATTCCTATGTCACGTAATGCCATCTGTCGATGCATTGCTGGATGACCTTGCAGAAAATGTCCAAGATAGACCAAGCTGATAGACCAAGGAAAGAGAAGTCAATATTTTGCACTGCACCTTGATGAATCCACGCACTTAACCAATATGGCTCAGCTTCTATGTTATGAGAGATTTGTCATAGCTGGTCCAATAGTTGAAGAATTTCTATTTTGCAAAGAAATCCCAACCCAAACAACCACTGAGCAAATATTCAAGATCCTTGATAAATTCATAGCAGAGGAAAGTCTCAACTGGGCTCTGTAGGTGGGGTTTTGCACTGATGAGGCAACAACTATGACCAGAAAGACCAGTGGAGGTGCAGCACAAATAAAGCGGCATCAGCAGCAGTCTGGATACATGGCATAATTCAATGCCCAGCTTTGGCATCAAAAAAGTTGCAACCTGAAGTACATGAGGCCTTTAAAATTGTTATTAAAATGGTTAATTTTGTAAAATCCCAGGCAGTGAACACACATTGTTTTAGTATGCAGTGTGACTAGATCAGCTCTGAACCCACTCAGCTTCTGTTTCACAGGAGGTGGGGATGAGGGAAAGTGTTACCACCCTCTTTGAATTGCATGATGAAATGAGAATTTCCCCCATGGGAAAACAGACCTTCCAGGTTACACATGTAACGTGGACTTCTTGATTTACCTAATGGACGTATTTGGCAAATTGAATGCACTGAAGATAACACTTCAAGGTAGAAATACAAATATACCAGATACAAAAGAGAAGATCAAGGGATTCTTGAAGAAACTTTGTCTTTGGTGATGTCACATTGAAAAGGGAATTACTGAGATGTTTCCAGTGTTATCAGACTTTTTAAAAGAACGAAGTGAAAGTAATCAAAATGGCATTAAAGACCAAAGATTAACTAATTTGTCTGGCTTCTATTTCCATTTTGATTAATATTTTCTTGGTGTTGAACATTAATCTCCAGATACTGACTATTCTAAACCCATTCTCGGCAATTGTTGACTCCATTCCAACGTTAAGTATCCTGGCTCAAGAAAGTCTCTTAGAATTATCAAGTGATCATACACGGAAGATCAAGTTTTCAAATCTAGCAAACCAGGAATTCTGGATTTTTGTTAAAGAAGAATACAAAGAACTCAGTGGTGAAGCTATGAAAGTGCTGCTTCTGTGAGTCTGGATTTTCAGCAATGATTTCTGTGAAAATTAAACAGAGAAATAATTTAAACTTGAAAACTGACTTATGTCTGGTGCTATCAGAGATTCAACCAATCATTGTGCAACTATGCAGTTTGAACCAGGCTCATCCTTGTTGGTAAAATCTTAGTCTGTGTCCAACATGCCATAAATCTATATTTTCAAATTATAGTTTGAAAAAACCTGGATTAGATTGGCTTTTATAATTAAGCATACATCATATAGTTGAAAAAAGTCACAAAACTGTCTAAACTCAAGTGTGCCTCTTGAATCTAGTCTCTTGAACTATTGAATCTGGTGTCCTGAGTCAGTAAAAATATTGTATTTTGTTCTGAGGAGCCAAAATATCTCTAAGTACTAAAAGGTTTGGGAACCATGGTTCTAGGTAACTTTGTGGTCAGTGGGGCAGAGAGATGTCATTAAAAAGAGAGATGTCAAAGACTATATTGGATGCTTTGAACCATATCCCCAGTTCTGAAATTTAGGGAACTATGAGGATTTATATCAACTGGAGATATTATTATTTATTATTTGTATTACTGTAGCACTGAGGAGCCTTAGTCGTGGACCAGGACCTCATTGTGCTAGGCTGTGTACAAACACAGAACACAAAACGATAGCCCTGCCCCAAAGAGCTTACAATCTATGTACGACAGCTGGAGGCAGACAAACAGACAGACAGATGTGGAAGGACAAGGAAACAAGGAAACAATACTGGTCTGCATCATAGGCAGTGGTCCTTGCACACCAACAGCCTAAAACAGTCAGGTGTTTTGTAGGCATCACAGCAAAGGAGAGTTTTGAGGAGGGATTTGAAGGTGGATAATCACGGGGCTTTGCGGAGGTTTATGGGGAGCTCCTTCCAAGCGTGAAGGGCAGCATCGGAGAACGCACAACGGTGTTTGTTTTAAAATTTAACAAGTGCATAATGGAGACTGGCATCTCTTGTCCCTTTGTGACGAAAAACATCTTCAAGTTGTACCCTTTTGCCCAAGGGAAAGATCTCTTGATGTAGTGATCAACTGCAGTGTACCATAGGTATGACATTGATAGTGTTAATGTGTTTTAATATTTTACAGATTAACAGTCCTTATATATAAGAGAGAATGATGTACTGTAGCCTGAAAAGTTTACAATGACAATATAAAGTGCAGAAAACATTTTGCATCTATCACGTTAGAAAGGTCAGTCTTGGTAAAACTGCTTAAAAACATGTGCATTGCTCTGTACAGTGTTACTGCAATACAAAAGAACCACAATAAAACACGAATAGTCCCATAAAAGTGTATTGATCTCCTGCTTTACCACATCACATACACACTAGGGAGTATGTTCCCATTTCCAGGTGCAGGGATTTATGATCAAAACCCTTCCACATTGAAGTGAAACCATGCTGTACCTCTAAGTGTGGTCTGAGACTTACTGAATGTAGTACCGCAAAATCTCCAATAGCAAAAGGAATATTTTGTATTGTACTATTATTGTATAACTAAATTAGTATAACAGATCTTTTTGACATGTTGCTTAAAATAGTTTGTCTTTCTACACTAACATTTAAACAGTGATCAATACCAGGTGCACACATTACTGTTAACTTATGTAGAATGTGCTAGTGTACACAAGGCCGTGTTATCCAGATCCAATCTAACATTGAACTCTGAATTTTTTTTTACTCAATATATTTAAAATCTGAACTATAGCTATTAAAAAAAAAAGGGACAAAAAAGGTGGACCTGGGGAATTATAGACCAATCAGCCTAACTTTGCTACCTAGAAAGAGAATGGAAGAAATTGCTAAACAGTTTGTAACTGTTGGCAGGGTTGGCCAACCTGAGCCTGAGAAGGAGCCAGAATTTACCAATGTACATTGCCAAAGAGCCACAGTAATACGTCAGCAGCCCCCCATCAGCTCCGTCCCCATCCCCGCTCTCAGTGCCTCCCGTCCACCGGCAGCCCCGCCGATCAATGCCTCCCCCTCCCTCCTTCAGCTGTTCTGTGGCATGCAGGAGGCTCTGGGGGGAGAGGGGGAGGAGCGAGGGCATAGCAGGCTCAGGGGAGGGGGCAGGAAGGGGTGGAGATGGGGAAGGGCCTTGGCAAAACCAGGGGTTGAGCAGTGAGCACCCCCTGGCACACTGGAAAGTTGACACCTGTAGCTCCAGCACCGGAGTCCTTGCCTATACAAGGAGCCGCATATTCACTTCTGAAGAGCCGCATGTGGATCCGGAGCCACAGGTTGGCCACCCCGATCTAGAAGATAATAAGGTGATAAGTAATAGTCAACATGTATTTGTTCAGAACAAATCATTTCAAACCAATCTAATTTCCTTGTTTGACAGGGTAACTGGCTTAGTGGACAGGAGGGAAGCAGTAGACATGATATAGCTTGACTTTAGTACGGTTTGACACAGTCCCCCATATATAGTGTAGCTGTAGCTGTGGTCTGTCCCAGGATATTAGAGAGACAAGGCTGGTGAGGTAATACCTGTTATTGGACCAAGTTCTTTTGATGAGAGTCCCACATGACATTCTCAAAAGCAAACTAGGGAAATATGGTCTAGATGAAATTACTATAAGGTGAGTGCTCAACTGATTGAAAAACTATACTCAAAGAGTAGTTATCAATGGTTCAGTGTCAGACTTGGAGGACATATCAAGTGAGGTCCCACAGGGATCTGTCCTGGGTACAGTACTGTTCATTATTTTCATTAATGACTTGGATGTTGGAGTAGAGAGTATGCTTATAAAATGTGTGAATGACACCAAGTTGGGAGGGGTTGCAAGCACTTTGGAGGACAGGATTAAAATTCAAAATGATCTTTTGTAAATTGGAGAATTGGTTGGAGATCAATAAGTTGAAATTCAATAAAGACAAGTGCAAAATACTTCACTGAGGAAGGAAAAATCAAATGCACAAATTCTGCAGTACTACTGGCTAGGCAGTAGTACTGCAGAAAAGAATCTGAGGGTTATGGTAGACCACAAATTGAATGTGAGTCAATAGCATGGTGCTGCAAAAAAGGCAAATGTCATTCTGGAATGTATTAATAGGAGTGTCGTATGTAAGATACAGGAGGTAATTGTTCTGCCCTACTTAGCACTGGTGAGGCCTCAGGAGGAGCACTGCATCCAGTTTTGGGCACCACACTGTAAGAAAGATATGGACAAATTCGAGAGAAAGTCCAGAGGAGAGCAACAAAAACGATAAAAGGTTTAGAAAACATGACCTGTGAGGATAGGTTGAAAGAACTGGGCATGTTTAGTCTGAAGAAGAGAAGGCTGAGGGGAGGCCTGATAACAGTCTTCAAATATGTAAAAGGTTGTAAAGAGGACTGCGAAAATTGCTCACCATGTCCTCCAACAGTGGGACAAGACGATTAGTTTGCAGCAACTGAGATTTAGGTTAGATATTAGGAAAAACTTTCTAACTGTAAGGGGAGTTAAACTCTTGAGTAGGCTTCCAAGGGAGCTTGTGGAATCCCCATAATTGGAGGTTTTTAATAACAGGTTAGACAAACACCTGTCAGGGACAGTCTAGGTATACTCAGCACAGGGGGCTGGTTTAGATGACCTCTTGAGGTCCCTTCCAGCCCAACAGTTCTGTGATTCTATGTGTATGCCCGAACCCCATAAATAGAATATTAAGTCACAGGAGTTTATATGTCTTCCGAGCACTGTCAGTAAGCATATATACAATTTAAAGATATTGGACCTGATTCTCCTCTCTCACCAATTTTTACACTAGTATAACTCTGATTTACACCTGTATTAAGCAAGAGGACAATCCTGCCCCTTATTTTCATGTAAGGGCCTTCCATTTCTTATTTTAAAAATGTGATGATTGGGGTTAATAATTGAGCATGGTGTAAGAGCTAGACATTATTATTTATATGTGTTACTATTTAATAATAATAGTATGCCACCTCTTTTAAAATATGTTATTCTCTTTGGGGGCTGGGAGGTAAGGGAAGAGGAGGTTAAGGTTTCTGGGAGTCCCTGTTCCGATACCAGGAGTTAAACCACTTCTCTCTGATATAGAGTTGGGGAGAGCTGTGGCCTAGCAACCCACTGGAGTTCTGATCCCAGCTCCACCCCAGAGCAGTAGCCACAATCACCCTGACTTCTCACTGCAGCACTGAGGGGGGAGGGGAGCTGTGCCTGTACACAACCCGTCCTTCAGAAGCATGGGGGAAGAGATCCCTTGCCTTGAGGCTGGGCACAGAAAACCTGCAGCTCTGCTTTCAACCCCTGCTGCTCCATATTACAAACACCTAGTCCTGTTGTCTGAGCAATCAGTATGCAGCTGCTCATAGGAGCGGGTGCTTGTGAAATTGAAACACCATGGTGGGGAAAGCAGACTAGATTTAAGTTATGAATAGGCATCCAAACTTTTGGATATGCATCTGAACGTTCAGACCTTTGAGATCTGCCATGGCTATTTTTAAAGCAAATCAAAATTAAAACCTTTAAAGACATATAGTTGCAGTTCTGGGCTTCCTAATAGCTACTACTCAAGCAACTGATCTTTGAAAGTAGCAAGTTGAACACGCTGGCTCTAAGGACTTGTCTATACGAAGAGAAATTGACTGGCATAGCTATTCTAGAATAGTTCTAATTTTATTAATTTTCTATTCCAGAATAATTCCCCAGTGTGTGTTGGAATAAAAGTGATTTTATTCTGGAATAATTACTTCACTTTGTATTATTCTGGAATAAAGTCACTGGAAGAATGTCCACATGGAGAGCTATTCCAGAATAAGTATATGGAATAGCTAAGTTCACAATACCTGTACTTGGGCCTTGGGTAGTTAAAACATTCACTTCAATATTGTACTCCTCTTTGTTGTTTTTTGAAATACCAATTACCATTATAATGATCACTTGTAAAATTTGTTCTGCTTTAAGTGAATGTTACAGAATACACCCTTAATTTATATTTCATAAAACCGTTTACTAAGTTTTAAAATAGCATTATTTCTTGATGTTTAAAAATAAAATAAATACTGGTATGTGTCTGCACTAGAAACTGCTACACAGGGACTTTTTTGTGATAAAATAAATCTCAGTGAGATGACACTGCAGGATCTGGGAATTTTTTATGAAAATGTAAATTTCACAAATATTGTGCTCATTCATTTCTATTGACAGAACTGATGTGTTTGAGAAATACATTTTCAGTAATTTCCTGAATTACATATATAATAGTATAAATCTAGAGGTCAACTTATATGGATAATTATTGTACAATATTTAATTCTGAATTTGTGGTTATCATATTGAAGATTTAATAACTTTATCATACAATTAAAGATATTTAATTATTACATTTTCTATCTTCTATGAATGTTCTTTCTTAACTGGAATTTATTTGACATAATATTACTCTGGGACATATTTTACCAGCATTTTAAAACAGACTTCCCCACTGATATAAGTGGAAATCTCTCCTTAACAACTGATGGGATGATGTGGCTCTGTTTTTTAAAACTATGGACCAAATCTTGCTTGCCTTACTTGCAGATAGTTCCACGGAGTCAATGTAAACAGTAGTTGGGAAACTAAATTTAAAGTGTTCATGTAATATGTGTTTTTCTGCATGCAGAGAAAGCGTTACATTTTTAACTCTAATTGTTTTAGCCAGTTAGGGTGATCCAAAACTCACTGAAGTCAATAAGATCTTATTATTGACTTCAGTAGGCTTTGGATCAAGCGCTTGATGGCTTGAGGTCCAACTGTGGAGTCCTGACACAATAAAATTCCAGTAGACGTCAAGGACTGCAGAAATTGAGATTTACTCTAAGGATTATGTTTGAGATTTAGTCTAAGGATTAAATCCTGGCCTCATTAAAGTCAATGGCAAAGCTCCAGCTGACCAAAGTGAGCCTCTCTTTTTCATTGTTTACATCTAATAAGTGGCTTTATCTTTGTGAATCTACTGCATAATGTATGTTAACATCATTGTTTATGTTTCATGAATATTGACAAGTATCTTTTTTAAACTTGCAGCACGTAGTGTCAGCAATAAATGCAGGAATCATACCTTTAAGAAACACATCTCAAATCAGTCACTGGGACTTGGGAAGTTCCTTCTTCTTTGCTGGCACTGTTATTACCACCATAGGTAGGACACAACTTATTATATTTTTGCAGTACATGAGCTGTAATTTAATTTTAAATATGTGTGTGCGTGGGTGGCAGTGGGGATTAATAGTAGCTATGGCAAATCTTCTAATTTATAATAGAGTTACTATATAGCCTTAGGGATAGAAATACGAGATTTCCTTCAGGGATGCAGACTGTCTAAGTGACCCATTAATGAGAAGTAGATTTCTGTGATATGTCTTTAATAGAATGTGAAAAAGTTTTGTGAGGAGAAAGTAATATTTGAATTTAGTAGCTGTGTTATTAAAATAGCTCAATATTAGATGTTTTAAATCAAATATGTGCATTAAGCCATTGTGATACGCAGAGCTGCAAATCTTTACAATCAAGCATTTTTATTGTTGTCCTTTATAAATTCCAAGTGAGATGAGAAACCTCTAGGGATTCAATTTAACCTTACTAAGGGCTGGTCTTCACTACGAGGAGATTGACACTGCTGCAATCAATGCAGCAGGGATCGATTTAGAGGGTCTAGCGAAGAGCCACTAAATCGACGGCAGAGCGCTCTCCGGTTGACCCCGGTACTCCAGCTCTCCAAAAATAGTAAGGGAAGTACACCGGAGAGCATCTCCCGTCGATGCAGCACAGTGAAGACACCGGGGTAAATCGACCTAAGCTACGTCGACTGCAGCTATGTTATTCACATAGCTGGAGTAGTGTAACTTAGGGCGACTTACCCCCATAGTGAAGACAAGCCCTAAATCCATTATAAAAATGGTTTTGATAGTCAGACTAGCATGCAACAGCTTGGTTTGCTTTTCAGCAAGTTTCTGTTGGGGTCAGTGAAGCTCAGAGCTGGCAGATGATTTGTCTGTGGTCACATGCTTAGTCAGCAGTTGGCATCCTAGACTCTTTCAAACTCTTAAGAGCCATTGCTCTGCTGTGCAGGTGTAAATAAAAGCAGTATTTGACTTTTTAAGTCCTTTGTTCTGACCTCAAGACAATGCAGCTTCCTTATAGCCTAAATATTGATTTATGTATGGGCAGTCCTTTTTGTTCTCTTGTTTATTTTAAATTATGGGATAAGTCCGTAGGGGATAGAATTGGCACCCATAAATATTTATTCATTTAAAGAAAAAATAAAATTATAAATACAGCATGTAGGCAATTATGCAGATCATTTTAGCACTGTTAACACTTTTATTGTAATGTAATCTTTACATACATTTCTTCCAGGAAAAGGATGCTCTCTTCAGTTGTGTTTAATACGGTCACTTGAGTTCCTTTTTTATATAGGTGTATTTTATATTCCATTTATTATCTGTAAGTTTATATTTGTGTATATACATGAGTGTGTGTATGTGCATATATATAATAATATGTGTGTATGTATGTAATGTTTTGGGAAGTCATAAACAACCAAAACAATCAGCATATAGGATGAAATCCTGGCCCCATTGAAGTCAATGGCAAAATTCATATTCTCTTCAATGAGTCCAGGATTTCACCTATAGTGAAACATAAAAGAAATGATCAAAATATAAATGTCAATCTAATACATGCCAACAAAATCAAGGGAATTCAGAAGCAAGGCTATGACATGGGCCTTGAGTCACCCTTCTTTATCTAATATCAATAGGCTTTTTTGCCTCAAATTAATCTCACTTTAATGGTGTAATATGTATTAGAATTGGTCAAGAATGTATTCTAGTTCATTATGGTTTTATTTCTAAATTCCTCATTTTTTCCTATTATTTTGAATATTTTAAACAATAGGAAGAAATAAGGCATTTAGTTCCAAATAAACCATTGTGCACAGTCCTGAACAGAACTGAGTGAAATCGAAATATCCTTCCTGCAGGACATTCTGATATTTCAAACTTTTGTTTGTGACCCAAATCAGGACAAAGAATTGAAATATCAAAAACTTTTGTGGAATGACACATTTAAAAAAATTATTTGGAAATGGTGAAATATTTCATTTTGGCATTTTCTATCAAAACAAAATATTTTGGTTTTCCCGAAACTAAATGTGTTTTGTTTCAGTTTGTTGAACTGTCCCAAAATGTTTCATCTAGAGTCAATTCAATATTAAACTGCATTCCCCTATGGTGGCATATAGAAGTTGTAATTCAGGTTTGATGCCCCAATTCTTTCCTAGGGCCATACTCCCAGGTCAGGTGACCTTTCAAGCAGCCATATGACTTCCTTGATGTACCATCCTGCTTAGGCACAGGGGAGAAGTACTCTGGACAGCAAGCCTGGTCCATAGAAAAGAATGGGGGTATTAGGCCTCAGAATTACATCTCTCATGAGGCAATGTGCCACAACAGGGAAATGCAATTTAATGCTGAACTAACTTCAAATGCAACATTTTGGATCAGTTCAATAAGCCAAAATAATTAGATTTGGGTTGAAATGACCCCAAATTAAACATTTTGTATCACTTTTCCTAACAGAAAATCAAAACATTTTGGCAAAATCAAAATAATCCTTCAGAAATTTCAAATGTGCAGAAACTGCATGATGGAAAATTCCTGACCAGCTCTTGTCCTGTGCAAGGGTTTATATTTGTTTCTAAGTAATATAGGCACTACATTAAGAACTATGTTTGTTTGCTTGTTTTCTAATCCTTCCTAGATTAATAAACAACATACTAAACTGAATTAAGCAATAGAAAATATCCTCACTTCTAAAATGTACTGGTTACCCCCACCCAAAGTCATGGCTTTACATTGTAACATATTTGACACTGCATCATCCCATCGTGACACAGAGGCCATGTTTACACTTACCAAGGATTGATGCTGCTGCAATCGATGCAGTGGGGGTTGATTTAGCAGGTCCAGTGAAGACCCACTAAATTGACGGCAGAGTGCTCTCTGGTCGACTTTGGTACTCCACTGGAACAAGACGAGTAAGGGTAGTCGATGGGAGAGTGTCTCCCGTCGATGCAGCATGGTGTAGATACCGGAGTAAGTCAACCTAAGCTACGTCAACTCCAGCTACATTATTTATGTATCTGGAGCAGCGTAACCTAGGTCGACTTACCCCGATAGTGTAGACAAGGCAAGGGATGCAAATTGATGATGGTGCAGAGGGCTTGTGATGTGCTGGAAATTTGGCTGCCATGAAAACCCTGAGAGAAGTGATGAAATCAGAACTACTGTCATGTTTTGCTGCGATTTTGTTGGTCCCGCAAAAAAAAGTATTCTCAGTGTGTGATTTGACTCCTTATAGCATGATGACATGTCATCAAGTGATACTGAGTCCTGATATTACAGAGCCTGAAATACATTTAGGAATTTCTGTCCTAAATGTATTTCAGGCTCTGTAATATCAGGACTCAGTATCACTTGATGAAACTAAGGATTTCCTGCCAATTTTGGGACAGATGGCAGTTACCAAACTTGATATTTTAAATGTTCATGAGACTGAAAATGCAGGCCATGGACATCCCCAAAGAGTTTTCAAGTGACTCAACCAAACATTACAGATAGTCTATGCAGAATTCCAGAGGGAACTTTATAATTATTTTCTTATATTTGTTCATTCTTTAATAACAAGCAATACCTCAGCCATGTACTTGAATACATGAGAAAGGTATTACTACCATTTACAGAAAATTATAGCTATTAAGTATAACCGCTGACAGCACATTCCTTGATTTTCTTAATTGCTCATCTATATAGATCTTTATCTAATCATTTCTACCACACTCATCACTGTAGCATCTAGGCATCTCAGAATTCTTAAGGGAACTGAAAGGTTTGCCTCTATAGAACTTTTGTTTAAACCTTCTCCCAGGAGTACAATTCCTGTTATATATTTATCCATCACTGTCAAGTAGACTGGTGACCACTTACCTGGAGGGACTGACAAACCTATAATTAGGGATTTGTCATGGTGTATGAACCTTTTTCTCTGCCACACAAACAGAGGGACTAACAAGGAAAAGAGTTTTCAATTGGGTAAATTCAAAAAGTAGTGATGGAGCCAGATGAGTACATAGATAGATAGAGCCGTTCAAACCATGCCAATTTTGACAGACTTTCTAGATGCTGTTGATGCATATGGTTTCACATTCTTTGAATTTCATTTAGAGTTTCAAATTCACTCAAACCCAGAGTGATGTGGGCAAAAGCAAGCACAAGCTATCAGCATTCATTATAGTTCTGTGCATTGCAGCTGGGTTCCTGGAGCGATCGTTTTTTCAGACCCAGAAGTGAAGCTAGTGGATACTTGAAATTCTCATTTGAGGTATGCAGTTAGGTGAGAGAGGTTGGACTGAGAGGAGAAGGAAGCAGCTGCAGTGAAATCTCACTAATGGCTCTCTGACTGGGTATCCAGAATTACTGAATTAGTAACCAATGAACAAAAAGCAAAGATAACACACCAATATTTATTTGAAGGATCAGGATTTAACACTTTTAATATTAATTATGTTTCAATTTTAGTTTTTTTAAAAAAATAGGTGACTTTGCCTTATAAAAAAGTGTGAGAAGAGAAGCAGGATGATTCAGATGCC
This sequence comes from Chelydra serpentina, assembly GCA_037349315.1. Taxonomy (NCBI): domain Eukaryota; kingdom Metazoa; phylum Chordata; order Testudines; family Chelydridae; genus Chelydra; species Chelydra serpentina. Next base: position 19,331,766 of record JBAIAC010000001.1, read on the forward strand.
ATGGCCCCATGTGGTCTCTGCTGTATCCCTTTGAGCAGAGAAAGATTTTGAATGTAGGAACCCTTTATGTTGGTTGTGTCTGACTGCAACAGAAGTGTGGCATAGGCTGGTGGAGTCTCACTGAGGGAAACACGGCTCTTTGATAACAGCTCAACATCACCCAGGGCTGGTGAGTGAAGGGTCCTATTGCCAAGAGCAGAATGGTGAAGGGTGCAGAAATCCCTAGTGCAAAGCCAGCAGATAATTGTAGTCTCAGCTGCTGAGGGAGATGAGGGTGAAAATTTAGCATGGCAGCCAGCAAGAATGGACCATAAAGAAGTGAGGGAGGGCATGGATGAGAGATGGCTGATGTTCAGTGGCAAGTAGAGGGAATGTGACACAGGGAAGTATGTCAAAAGGAACAGGTCTTGGCTTTGTTCAGCAACGTGAGACCCTGGCCCAAGAAGGGACCTCAGAGGCTAACACTGGTGTTCCGTGGTTTCTGGGGGCAAGATACTTACCTTCACAAAGAGGTAAGTAACAGAGGGATATATCAAAAAAGGTGGTTGGATCACATGTTTGATCATAGTTCCCTGAGGAACTACGGATAATGAAAAATATAAGGTATCTTCCTTTCCCCCATTATAGCGATGCTATTAAGGCATTCCTGATCCAGGACCTTTGTACAAAATAAGTTAAGAAATACATAAAACTTGAGGTAGCACTGCGGATAGGGGGGAAAATCCTTTTTCACCATTACTTTCTGCTCTGGACAATCTTTGTTGCCTGTGCACATTCAGTTTTGCCTACCCTTGGTAGGAAGTTGGAAGGAGAAGAACTAATAGGCCTGTCTCCATGAGAAGAACCCTTACATTTTAGATCCTGGGAAAATTCACTAGTGGATAGCAGGTGAGGAAAGGGGAACTCTCTCTCCAGAAGTCCAGTTTCAGACCTACATATAGAAAAGTAAAAAGAAACATGTTAGGTGAAAGTTTCACGACCCTGCAGTCCCTTGAGCTCACTTGGCTTTTTCCCATGGCAGCTTTCTCATCACACAACTCCATCAGTAACAATGTTCATAATGAAAAAATGCCCGTAGACTCCTACAAATATCTCAGCTCCACCGCAGCCAGCTGTAATACTGCCGCTTTTTCTCCAGTCTGTCTACAATGACTTTTTGAAGCATCACAATTACACAAACAACAGGAATTATATTTAATAACTGTAATTGTTTAAACCACCAGAGAATGTAACACAGCAGTTGTGGGGTAGACTCCGGTGTCTCGAGGGCTGGCTGCAGCTGCATTGCACATCTATTTTTAAAGAGAACTGTCCTCCCATATGTAAGAATCTAATGATTCCACAGAGCTTCACTGGTAACTTCTGAGCTCCGGAGTATACTTTTTAGGTGTATTGGTGCCCCAGCCAAAGAATTTTCTTGGCAACCTCTATAACCAAGTCAACAAAGCAGATTGCTTCATTTCTTTCTCCCCCTTATTCTCTCGGTCTTCTTTTCACCAGCCTCTACATTTCTCATCTGCTTGGGTTCTGGCTGGCTCGCCATCCAGAGTTGTTATGTGCACCTGAAACTTGATGTCTTGGGTGAAAATGCATATCCTGTGCCTGAAGCCATCAGTGTGTGCACTGATCCAGTCCATGACAATCTTGAACTTAGATTTCCAATACACTGCACTGTAATACTAAAACTGGTGAGGCCACACCTGGAGTATTGCATCCAGTTTTGGTCCCCCCCACTACAGAAGGGATGTGGACAAATTGAAGAGAGTCCAGCAGAGGGCAGCAAAAATGATTAGGGGGCTGGGGCACATGACTTTCGAGGAGAAGCTGAGGGAACTGGGGTTATTTAGTCTGCAGAAGAGAAGAGTGAGGGGGGATTTGATAGCAGCCTTCAACCAGCTGAGGGGGGTTTCCAAAGAGGATGGAGTTTAGCTGTTCTCAGTGGTGGCAAATGACAGAATAAGGAGCAATGGTCTCAAGTTGCAGTGGGGGAGGTCTAGGTTGGATATTAGGAAACACTATCTCACTAGGAGGGTGGTGAAGCGCTGAAATGGGTTACCTAGGGAGGTGGTGGAATCTCCATCCTTAAAGGTTTTTAAGGCCCGGCTTGACAAAGCCCTGACTGGGATGATTTAGTTGGTGTTGATTCTGCTTTGAGCAGCGTATTGAACTAGATGACCTCCTGAGGTCTCTTCCAACCCTAATATTGTATGATTCTATGAACTCTCATGCTTTTTGGCTCCAAATCCCTAGACCCTTATTACAGATACCCGTATTACAGTGTTATCATAAAGCATAAAGAAATGTGAATATTTCCCTGAAATAAAATGCAGAGACTTTTTTTTAAAACCTCTGTTTTAGGAAACAATTGCAAATAGCAAACAATTGTTGGCATTCTAGAAGGCGGATCACGTTAGTCTACAGATCTGAACTAGCATTTGGCAGACAAAATTAAATTTTGTAATTTCACATTTGTAATTAGATGTCTGGTCTACATAGGTTCAAATACAATTTCATCATGAAGAATGTTGCATGTAGCTCTGTGGTAGAATGTAACTCTGTGGATGATAGTATTTTTTGTGAAATCAGCACTTTTTAAACAACTCTTGTTATCTAGTTTATTGATTTGACTCAATTATAAAATGGTACTGCTAACTGTCCTTGCTGACAGACTTTCACTGCAGCTGTAAGTAATATGTGTTAACTCAGTAACCAAAAGCATAAACATATTGTATAATGCCAAATAGTCATTGTAGAGATCTGAGTTTGCAAATTACCTTTTTCCTTGGCTGAGCTGGACAAGGTAGTATCATCCACTCATCTCCATCAAATTATTTTCTTTTTCATTTTTGGTGCTACCCAGCAGCAAAAGAGTACAGTGTAGTTTTTAGTGGCACCATATAATTTAAATGAAGCAGATGAAGTAACATCTTCCCACCCACACTTATCTCCCCTCCAAACATCCACACAATTTAGAACAAACCCTGGAATGAGCGGCCATTTATATTGTTCTCAGAAGCCTTTGAGTGAGCTGTCAAGGATCAGCATAAATGTTACATTTCAAAAGAGTACTGGTATTGGTTTACCTTGTTATAAATGCTGAGACCTCATAATGATAAAGAATATATAATATAGTTGGCCAAGAAATGTTCTGTTATGTGATTTTTTCCCCATCTTGGCATAGCTCAGACCTTTGCAATACAAGGCTATCACTTGAACAAAATTAGAATAAATGCACTAAATTTTGATGATGCAAATTCCTTTGGGGCATTCCACTACTTGAGTGCTACAGAAATTGGCTGTCAAAGATGAATAGGATGTTGCAATAACCTACTGTCAGAAAGCAACAAGTGTTAGCCTAATTCATTTCATACAAGGAATTGGTATATAGATATATCTTAAAATAAAAAAGCAAACAAATGTATAGATTCTATACAGCTGTGAACTCCACCTTACCAGACGCAATTGCAAAGGGAAATCTGAATATTATTAAGACTGTATGAGATGTTATCAGAAAAACACTCTGCTACCTATTTTTGTGTGTCTGAAAATTTCTGCTGACGAGGAACTCAGGGACTTTTAAAATGTAAAAATGCCAAGAACACTCTCTAGGCTTGTCTACTTTGAATTAACATATGCCACATCCTGGGCCTAGTTCATCCCCCTTGTAAATCTCTTGATGTCGGTAGGTTTCTCGTCAAATTCTCCTCTGGCTTTTCCTCAAGTTATTTAATTTTATCTGCATTGTGACCTTTTCAGTGTATGACCAATGGGATTTTGCCAGCCAGAGAACCTTCCTCAGTTTTCTATCAAGGATTCCAGTTAAGGCACCATCAAGCCACAGCAGTGAGCCTTCCCTCTATTACTGGCTTGGAAATGCAAAGGGTTAAGTAGAGGTCACGGAGCTTCAGACAGGGATATGTTTCTGGGGGCGGGGAAGGGGAGAGTAACCTGTTGCAGATACTCATGGGGTGGTGCAGGCAGAAGGTGGCAGAGAAGCAGATGGTGTTATGAGTATGTGGTGATGAGAGACATTTCATCGGTGGTTGCTAGGGGATGAGGGGTTTTAGGAGCTGGAACTAGAGTGGCCCTCCACCTCTTACTTTGCACACAACCCACTCCCCACACCTCATTTCTGCTCTTTAGCAATGTATTTTTTCTATCTTTAAAAATATATAATTCTAACATAAAGAACTATTTTGTTTAAAGAAATCCCACCTACATGCCTTTAGCACTCAGTTTTTTCTTTGATTTCTTGTGTGCCTTCCCATCCACTCACCCCAGTTCTTATATAAAACATTGTCTTAAATAGGTTTGTAGATGCTATCTTCTCCATTCTCATTTTTATATGTCTGTTAGATCTCTGCTTCTATTCTGTTGAATTGTAAAGGGAGCTGGTAGTGCCATCTATACTTAGGGTGCCCAACATTTCCCATTATAAGATGCTATTTATGGTTGCTTATAACTTAAACAAACTTTAACCATTTGGATTAAAATTTTCCATGCTGGGTGTCAGCTTTGGGATGAGTATTTTTGGAGCATTTTAGCAAAAATGGTTCATACATTTCTAAAAATAAGGTTACAGAAAAATAAATTGTTTTGCCCATGTTAAAAAGAACTGTACAATTATTTCAATGAAAAGCTCTAGCACCTTCATGCTTGAGAGCAGAGAATTGAAATTTGGCAGAGGAGGTGACTGTGTTGTTAGGGACAAGGAATCCATTTTGAAGCACTTGGAGGAGAGGAAGGTGATCAGGAAAAGTCAACATGGATTCACCTGATGCCTGACCAACCTGATTGCCCTCTATGATGAGATAACTGGCTTTGTGGATATGGGGAAAGTGGTGGATGTGATATACCTTTACTTTACCAAAGCTTTTGATACGGTCTCCCACAGTATTCTTGGCAGCAAGTTAAAGAAGTATGGATTGAATGAATAGACTATAAGGTGGATAGAAAGCTGGCTAGATTGCGGTCTTGGGATGCATTAGGCAAGGTATTTCTAGTAGAGATAAGGAGGTGTTAGTACCGTTATATAAGGCATTGGTGAGACCTCATTTGGAATACTGTGTGCAGTTCTGGTCTCCCATGTTTAAGAAGGATGAATTCAAACTGGAACAGGTACAAAGAAGGGCCACTAGGATGATCCGAGGAATGGAAAACCTGTCGTATGAAAGGAGACTCAAGGAGCTTGGTTTGTTTACCTTAACCAAAAGAAGGCTGAGGGGAGATATGATTGCTCTCTTTAAATATATCAGAGGGATAAATACCAGGGAGGGAGAGGAATTATTTCAGCTCAGTACCAATGTCGACACAAGAACAAATGGATATAAACTGGCCATCAGGAAGTTTAGACTTGAAATTAGATGAAGGTTTCTAACCATCAGAGGAGTGAAGTTCTGGAACAGCCTTCTAAGGGAAGCAGTGGGGGCAAAAGACCTATCTGGCTTCAAGATTAAGCTAGATACGTTTATGGAGGGGATGGTTTGATGGGATAACATGATCTTAGTCAAAGGTCAATTAATTGCCATCAGTGGTAAATAGGACCAATGGTCAATGATGGGATGTTAGAAGTTACTACAGAGAACTTTTTCCTGGGTGTCTGGCTGGTGAGTCTTGCCCACATGCTCGGGGTTCAGCTGATTGCCATATTTGGGGTCGGGAAGGAATTTTCCTCCAGCGTAGATTGGCAGAGGCCCTGGAGGTTTTTTGCCTTCCTCTGCAGCATGGGGCACGGGTCACTTACCGGAGGATTCTCTGCATCTTGAAGTCTTTAAACCATGATTTGAGGACTTCAATAGCTGAGACATAGGTGAGAGGATTATTGCAGGAGTGGGTGGGTGAGATTCTGTGGCCTGCATTGTGCAGGAGGTCAGACTAGATGATCATAATGGTCCCTTCTGACCTTGAAGTCTATGAGTCTATGAGATTGTCAGGCTCAATGGGTAGTGATTAATGGCTCGATGTCTAGTTGGCAGCCGGTATCAAGCGGAGTGCCCCAGGGGTCGATCCTGGGGCCGGTTTTGTTCAATATCTTCATTAATGATCTGGATGATGGGATGGATTGCACCCTCAGCAAGTTTTCAGATGACACTAAGCTGGGGGGAGAGGTAGATATGCTAGAAGGTAGGGATGAGGTCCAGAGTGTCCTAGACAAATTGTAGGGCTGGACCAAAAGAAATCTGATGAGGTTCAACAAGGACAAGTGCAGAGTCCTGCACTTAGGACTAAAGAGTCCCATGCGCTGCTACAGGCTGTAGACCGACTAGTTAAGCGACAGTTCTCCAGAGAAGGACCTGGGGATTATAGTGGACAAGAAGCTGGATATGAGTCAACAGTGTGCCCTTGTTGCTAAGAAAACTAACGGCATATTGGGCTGCATTAGTAGGAGCGTTGCCAGCAGATCGAGGGAAGTGATTATTCCCCTCTATTCAGCACTGGTGAGGCCACATCTGGAGTATTGCGTCCAGTTTTGGGCCCCCCACTACAGAAAGGATGTGGACAAATTGGAGACAGTCCAGCAGAGGGCAACGAAAATGATTAGGGGGCTGGGGCACATGACGTATGAGGAGAGGCTGAGGGAACTGGGCTTATTTAGTCTGCAGAAAAGAAGAGTGAGGGGGGATTTGATAGCAGCCTTCAATTACCTGAAGGGGGATTCCAAAGAGAATGGAGCTAGGCTGTTCTCAGTGGTGGCAGATGACAGAACAAGGAGCAATGGTCTCAAGTTGCAGTGGCAGAGGTCTAGGTTGGCTATTAGGAAAAACTATTTCACTAGGAGGGTGGTGAAGCACTGGAATGGGTTACCTAGGGAATAGGTGGAATCTCCATCCTACAAGGTTTTTAACAAAGCGCTGGCTGGAATGATTTAGTTGGGGTTGATCCTGCTTTGAGCAGGGGGTTGGACTAGATGACTCTGAGGTCTCTTCCAACTCTAATCTTCTGTGATTCTATGACATGCCTTTTGGTGTTCCTATAAAAACCACCCAAATTTGACCAAGTTGTAAGTTTGAAAAAAAACAAACTCCGTTTGCACATGTTAAGGAGAGACTTGTGAGAGTTTGGCAGCTAAATTACTCAAAGATTCCATCTGTACTGAGTATGCTCCATCCTTGGACTGTTGGGACTGAGCAGTACTTTCCTGGTAATTGATGCTCCCAAGAACTGTGATGCTTAGTTTTACAGGAACTGAGAGCAACTGTGTGCTCTCAGCGCTCACCTGCTGATGATCAAGCAGCATGGAAGAGGAGCAGCCTGACTCAAATGGGAACAAGAGACAGACTTTGGGAGTGACGGGAGAGGCAGGGATAGGTTCAGTTACCTCAGGAATAGTGATAGGGAAATCCAACTTTGTACATTTAGCTCTGCTAAAATATTGCTGTTGTGTTAAATATCCACTGTGGTACAATAGATGGTCTCCCATTTTCACTGTATGGAACTTTGAAAATTTCACATTATAGTAAGCTGATGCTGGTGCAAGTGAAGCCTACTGGGGTAAAATGAGAGAACTGCTAAATGTAGCAAAGTTATTTCTAGGATGCTTGTCTGAGTAAAATAATACCCCATCCATTTTATTTCTTGGTTTTAGTAATTGCATCAGGACTGGTAAAATTAACCACCAGAGCCTCAAATTCTGTAAGGGAGAGAGGGTCACAAGATTTTGCATCTGGAAGAAATCTCAGCAAAGTTACATGATCTTGTGCTTTACTTTCTTTACAAAATATAGAAGAAAGCATGTGATTTTGAGTCATGATTTGTATTTATCTATTGAAGGTCACTATAAAAGCACTTTTATGTAGTCTGTAGATCTCCTGACTAAGCTGTTGGTAAACTCTTCTTTGACCATGTTCACATATCTACCATCCTGTGCTGCACGATTCACAGCTGTTTGTCCTCACCTTCCAGTCAAATAGTTATAGGAGGTCAGAATTTTCAAAAAAGCTCCGTATGTTGGGGGCTAAGCTCTTTTGAAAATCTGACCATAAGTGTCACAGTAAGCGTTACTGGCTGCTGAAAGTTGCCACTTTTGAAAGTTGTCACATTGTCTGGAGTGGCTCATGACTGTGAGTGCCTACCTCAGGGCAGACTGTCAGAAACAGGCAGATACCCCAAACTGGTGGTGTGTTCTTTAATTAGATTTCACCAAGCCAGTAACAAATGTGAACTCTTGGATCACTATGCTGGTTTTACCAGGGAGTCACAGACAGTCCCCTTAGACTCTCCAGCCTATCTTGCCACCTAGACAAACTGAACTTTGTGATAATAGTCACTTAAACCAAAAATCACACCACCAGTAGCGTAGCCAGGGCGGGAGTGGAGGGAGTGACCGCTCCCCCACTGAGCAGAAGCAGCGCCTTTTTTGTGCTCCGGCGCCTTTTGCTCCTGCGCTGCAGGCGGGGCGGAGCGGAACATTTTTTTGCTCCTGTGCCTTTTGCTCCCGGCGCCTTTTTTGCTCCCGACGCTTTTTGCTCCCAGTGCCTTTTGCTCCGGTGCTACCAGTGGAGCGGAGCTGAAAAAAGCACCCAGGCGCTTCAGCTGCGGCACTTCGGCGGCAGGTCCTTCACTCGCTCCCGGTCTTCAGTGGCACTTCGGCGGCGGGTCCTTCACTCGCTCCCGGTCTTCAGTGGCACTTCGGCGGCGGGTCCTTCACTCGCTCCCGGTCTTCAGTGGCACTTCGGCGGCGGGTCCTTCACTCGCTCCCGGTCTTCAGTGGCACTTCGGCGGCGGTTACCACCGAAGACCCGGAGCGAGTGAAGGACCCGGCACCGAAGCACCGCCGAACAGCTGGAGCGCCGCCGGAGCGCCACCAGTGAGTACAGGGGGAGGCGCCTTTTTTTAGCTCCGCTCCCCCTGTGCTCTAAACCTGGCTACGCCACTGCACACCACATCAGGTTTCTCCCAGTACCAAGAGGCCAGTCACTTATCCCAGGTCAGTTGGTATTTTGGATTGTACACCAAAGACAACGCTGGCAGCCAAATCTATAGTAAAATAATTAAAGGTTTACTGACTAAGAAAAAGGAACGAGAGTTATTGAGAGGTTAAAGCAGGTAAAATATATGCACAGGTGAATCACAGTTTGTAATTCCAAAAGGTGGCCGTGATGTAATAAACTGCCAGTTTCCCAAAAGTGTTTTCAGGGTACCCAGACTGTTTCTGGGGATCTCTGGTTTGCATCTGGCACACTTCCCTGTAAGAGTCCAAACAGTTCAGAGATGAAGGATCTTTCTTAGAATCCATATTTATAGCTTCTTTGCACAGAAAGCAAGCTGGCAGTGTCTCTGTTCATGTGAGCTTCTCCTTTGAGGACAGTGAGTGAAGAATGCACTTAGTCTTTTGACTCTGACCATCATACATAATGGCCACTTGCTTTGAAATTAGCATTTTCTCTTAAAGTCCTTAAGTCCTTCATTAGCCTTTCACAAGATTTCTTTGATGGGTGAGTATACATAATGTAAATGTGTGCTATTACCTTATAACAGGAACAGATGCCACTAGTTTTTGTGAAGTTTAAACACCTGAATATATTTATATTTACACGCATTTTGATCTATACCAGTGGTTCTCAATCTATTTACCATAGTGGGCCGCGTATGAAGCTCTCTATATGTTATTGGGCCGCATCCACACAATATATATACTACCTGTAAGGCCCTATGACCTGTATGATCACATGGGCTCGAATATACTCTCGCATGACCTGGTCAGCCAGCATCACAAAAGTAAAACCTTTATTTAGGTGCGTTTTCTTTTGAAAATCTAGCCCCAATTTTGGGTACTAAGTACTTGAAGATCTCTTGCTGAGCAATTTTGGAAATCTGTCTCATAGTAGCCAATTTTATTTTTATTTATTTGCTATAACACCATGCCAATTTTAACCAACTGAGAACCTGGCCAAATATAATCTAAAGTCAGTTCCTCCTTTACTTACTCATCAAAATATGAATTCAGTGTTCATGTATTTCTCCTGCTATACTTGACAACCTCGTTAATGCCTACAGTAGCACAAGAAGTGCAGTTCTCTGTACTGTTTTATGTTTTAGTGATGCTGCTGTAGAAAGACAGGATGCTGACCTGAGGTTTTGGAAGATAAAAGCTTTTCAGTTAAGTTTTTTTAAAAACAAAAATAAAAAAAGCTTGTCTAACCTGATATAAAAATAGTACCTCTTAGATTCATGGATTCTACCAGTTCTGTGGTCTTTAATCATTTGAAAAGCAACTACAATTTCAATGCTCAAGAAATAGGACATACAATCAGATTGAGAGCATGATGGTGCCAATTGAAGAAAGAAATGAGATGGAGAGGGTATCTGGTCAGAGATCTGGTCTGTATCAGCATGATACAACATAGTATTAATCACTAAAGAGGCTAAAGAAAATCCATCAATATTTTATGTATGTTTGCCTTCCTTATGGTGCTTTCTCTCTCTTATGTTCCTGTTATCACCAGTAGCTTTCTCCCACTAAAAACTAACTGGAAAACTTGTGCTGGGAAGAAATAAAGACTAGAGGGAGATTTTCAAAACCACCTTATGGATTCTGGAGCACAAGTCCCATTGATTTTTTTCAGTGAGACTTGTGGTCCTTGTAGCAGGGTGCTGCTGCAAAGCACCTAATTAGCCCCCGCTCAGCCAGCTCCAATCAAGGGGAATAGATTGGGGTTGGTGGGACAGGGCTGATGCCTGGCCTGGGGATTGGCTCCACCTGCAGGCCTGGCAAGCCAGCATAAAGGGAGTCAGCCAGGGGAAAGAGCAGTTCTTGGGAAAGAGGGAACTGCTTGGGAAAGAGGGAACAAACCCTGTAAAACCTTGTATCTAGAACTCAGTGTTGGTAGTGGGAGAAGGTGTGTAAATAAAACCACGGGTGTAGCACAACAGGAAGCCTCCCTGCGCTTTATTGGGCCACCCTGCAGTGGCCTGCCGGAAGAGGGGGCAGACGACCTGTTACAGTCCTAAACTCCTTAAATTCTTTGGAAGAGTCTCACTCCTGTGGCCCAATCCTGCTATGAGGTCTGCATAGGGAGATCTTTTATGGGGCTCTGTGTGGCTATAGCGTTGCTTCTGCTCAGACAAATGTAGGCTCAGGAGGCCTACATTTTCAAAAGTGCACATTTGTTTGAGCAGGCATGTGTGCAGAGTCCAGAATCTGCATAAGCAATGCAACAAGCAAACAGTGCAAAAGTGTTTGAAAATTAGGAGTTGTACTGATAATGCAGATGAATTGGTTGGGTGCAAAAGCCAGGGTAGTGATGACTGTGCACTTGATTTCTGCCCCCAAATGCACAGAGCAGACACATTTTCAAAAGCACCCTATGCACTTGGAAATTGGTGGAAGGCAGGTGGTGGTAAGGACCCCCGGTGTGGAGGAGCAAGGGTAGGTCAGAGAAGTCTCTCCAACTGTCCTTCACATAGTAGGGAGTTCCTGGCCACCCTGGGCCTGACCAAGGAACAGCCAGCAGGAGGACAGGGGCCATAAACTGTGAAGGAAAGCTGCATAATAGCTAAGCTGAAAAATAAATAGTGGGTGATGAGTGTCCGTTAGCCCAGAAGCTGTAGTCTACCAGTTCTTTGTTTTTAGGTGCCTATCCTCTGTCCTGATACTGCATACTGCCATTTAAGTTCCCAACTATTTTGACTGGCATAGGAAGATGCTGAAGAATGGTATTTTTTTGTTTCTTGTAAATTTACTTTCTCTAAGTCATTCTCTTCCAGCTCTGGCATCCTTGGTTTGATTTTTTGTATTGGGAGAGTTAGAACTGCTCGTAGAGTATTTAGTTATTTAAGAATTACTAGTATTCATTTTCAGGAAGTCTCTGTTTAGGGTCAAACAGCCGACAGTTTTATCAGGTGGTGACTTCACTGGAGATTTGCTTTTCTCTTTTTCATTGTATAAAATGAGTTCTCATCCATTTATCTGGACTGACATAGGAGGAAACCAAACACAGAGGCAAAAAATTATCATGGCACTTATAACACATCTTTTTTCTGAATGTTTTGGGAAACGGCAGCAACCGCAGTGAACTATCTAACTGTGAGCCCCGTTTTGCAGAAAGAAAACATGATGGTGTAACCATGCCTCCATGGGTCACAACTGAGAATACCAAATCCAGGACAAACTGCTGAGAAATAGGGCAGACACACCCCAAAACTGGTGGTTATTCTCCCATAGGATATACTAAACCAGCAACAAAAATAAAGTTATGTTTCAACACACTGGCTAACAAGAAGTCAGAAAAGCAGTTTTCTTAGGCAATCCAGCCATTGTATCACTACCAAAAACACTAGACTTAAAGATTAGTGGTTCTTTAAAACTAATTTAATCAAATAAAAGGTTCTTCTTATCCCAAAGGACCAGCGACACACCCAGATCAATATATTTCTCAGATCTTACCCAATAATCCACGCTGCTGCCAATCCATTAGTATCTAAAATCTAAAGGTTTATTTATAAAAAGAAACAAAGAAAGAAAGGTGAGAGTCGGTTAAAGGAATCAAATACATATAATAATGGCAAAGTTCTTGGTTCAGGCTTGTAGCAGTGATGGAATAGACTGCTGGCTTGTTAAATCTCTGGTTGCTTCCAAATCAGTGGAAGGTCCTCAGTCCTTTGGTTAGAATGCTTCCATTAGTACAAGTCCATAGTCCAGAGCAGTGGTGGGCAACCTGCGGCCCATCAGGGTAATCCTCTGTAGGACCGCTAGAGAGTTTGTTTACATTTGCATGGCCGCCTGCAGCTCCCAGTGGCCAATGGATGTTATCATCCCAGTTCTGTTTCCCTTACTCTCAATGGCTAGCATATTAAATTTTTTTATTAAAGCTAATGTTAAAAAAATACATAATACATAGGTTGGGAAAAGAGTGTCTGTACATCTAGGTATAGTGCTTAGATTATCCACAAATACAAAGTTAGTTTTTAAAAGTGATATGATACATAGACTACATAATCAGCAATAACCCAAATTTAGGTGAATAGATTTAACAATACAGTTTACATATTAGAATCCGAATACTCGGGTACATCACTCATGAAAAATTGTATGGAGATTTGGTTGTGGAAAGCAAAATATATTAATGAGTGGAGATTGTCCCTCAGTAATTGAGAATTAGGTTGGTTGTCCATTTAGAAAATACAATCCATGAGGAAAGTATTTGTTACTTTCCTGACTGCGCTTCTCATCAGCATGCCAGCTCACCCTTCCTGGTATTGCCGATGCCCAGTGATGTGTTCTATGTAGGTGTCCCTCAACCACCTGATGGCGTCTGACACCATGAGTTGCCTCATCAGTGGAGCGTAGCATTGACCAATTCCGCATTCTCTCAGCACTCTCCCGTTACTGGGGTCCCATGTGCCCAAGGCTCCGACCATCAGTGCGTGTGTCTGGACCTGGTAACCCTTAGCTCTCAAGGTTTCGGCCAGAGGGGCGTATATCTCTACCTTTTGAACTCGGGCATCGTGGAAGGCCGGGGTCCTGTTCTCGAATGGCACTGTGACGTCCACCATGATGATCTTTTTCCAGTCCTCGTTGGTGATGATGATGTCTGGTCGCAGTTGGCTGTCAGTTCCAGGGATGGCAGAGTTTATGGCAACCTTCCCCACGGGTGGCAGGATGAGTCTGTCCAGGCGAACTTGGATGGTGTTGTATCGCAGCTGCCAAGCTCTCGAATGGGGCTTGGAGCTACACAGGACGTGGGGTAGCATCTTGTTGGCATAGCCGCACTTCCTGCATTGCTTGTCCTGATTCCCGTGGTGGATGGCTCCATTCAGTGGGACACAGTTGAGCCGGGCCCTGTGGCTGAACCTCCAGTCGGCAAATCGGGTGAAGCTGCCCCTGGGGAGGAAGTGGTTGCTGGCGTCCCATTTGCACAGTCACCTTGAACGCCTTGCCCTGGTGTGGCTTCAGTTTCAGGTTTTCCACGTATTGGCAGTGGATGGCATCCTTCAGGGTCCTCTCCAGCATGGTTCTAGCTCTCAGAGTGATGTCCAATTGAAGACCATGAGATGCAGTGTGCTTTGATACTAAGGAGATGGGAGGGTGTGACATACCAGGGTACAATCCAGACTAATGAGTAGCTCTGTCACCCTTGCCCTGTAACCTGGGGTGCCCTTTACAATGCTTTGCTGCTGTAGCCTCCAACGTTGACTGCCCACAAAGAGACTCCAGCATGTAAGTTACTCCCAACTTTGCCTGTGTGTTCTGCAGCCAGCCAGCCAGCCAGCCAGCCACTCCTTGGCTTTTATCATCAAATTACTACAGGGTGACCCCAACACACTCCCAGTCCCAGATTTTCTCCCAGAAACATATGTCCTGTACTGCCAAACCCTCACCTAGACAGTAAAAATATATTGAGTCTGTTATTCCTTTAAAGGAATAATATGCACACGATTTGTTACACCAAATGGAGTTACCGAGACACTTCAATTTGAACACACTGGATTGGATAAAGCCATAAAACAAATTCATTAACTAAAAAGAGAGGAATTTTAAGTGAGTGCAAGTAATGAGGCATAAAAGTCAGAAATGGTTACAGAAAAATAAAGATAAAATACTTACTGGTGGCTAACTTAACAAACTACATTAGATTCAAAGAAAAGTGTTCTCAGCACATACTTTCAGCAGTCTTACTGACCAAACGCTTTAGATTGAGACCTCAGCCCCAGAGTCCTTTCTTTGTCTCTTCAGGTGCAGTGAATGCGATGGGAAGGGAAAGAGAGAATTGGGTGCCTGGGGGTGTTCATCCGAATCGGAGGGTAGTGATCGATCTTTTGGGGATCAATTTTTTGCATCTAGTGTAGACGCGATAAATCGATCCCCGATCGCTCTGCCCTCGACTCCGGTAATCCACCACGGTGAGAGGTGGAAGCGGAGTTGATGGGCGAGCGACGGCAGTCGACCCTGCGGCGTCCTCACGGTGCGGTAAGTCGATCAAGGTACATCGACTTCAGTTACGTTATTCACGTAGCTGAAGTTGCATGCCTTACATCGACCCCCGCCCCCTAGTGTAGACCAGGGCAAAGAGTCTATGTGGAAGAATATTTCCTGATTTTTTTTCACATGTTGGAACTTCTTTGTCTTCTCTTCTTGCTTGATGACTCTGTTAACTGCTTAAATGCAAATTAAGGGAAGCACACATTCCTTCCTTTGTTTAGGATAGACATGACTTCTGCTTGGGCAAGGTTGTGAGGTTTGCAACAGGTGTTAATAACATCATATCTGGAAATCTTATAACTTCACATACAATATTGCCACACATATTTTACCAGAACAATACTGGCCAGCAAATTATGAGTTTTCAAATGATACTTTACAAGGCATACGTTGTGCAGAGATTATTACAATAGTGTGTTGGGTGTGAATACAGGGGTGTATTCTGTCACAGAGGGCCATGTAAATACATAGATAAATAGACAGAAGGTGATATGCAGCATGAGTTAGAATGGCCCTGAGATAGTAAAATGCCTTTACAAATAAATTACTTGAATGGCAAAGTTCATTTTTCTCATTCTGTCTGGCTCTGCAGCATGCACAAGTATCGGGTTTCACTACATCGTTCAGACATTTTCCATCAACTAGACATTTTACTCTTTTCAGCTGCATCACAGTTTTAGTGGAATTCTCAGGTTCAATGTGTGTTTAGGCTATACTTTATCTGATATGTGCCAGATATCTACACTGTACTCTGTTTTAGGTTCAGGGTGAAATTGTTGGAAGTCTCTGGTTGTTGATGGTTCTCATCTCCCAGGATGTCCTGTACATCTCAGCTCTTGCAGTCAGGCCCAGTTTGTTTCCTCCTGGTGATCAATGACTTGCTATTCTCAGTTCTTGATTCCTCTTGTCTAGGCAAATAGTCTGAGGTTAATGTTTCTCAAATATAGCATCTCAGATTTCTGCCATTTTGGGATTTGGCAAAAATACCCCTCTCTGACTCTGGGTAGTTACAAAACTTCTTTGTTCCAAGAGAGTTTTCTCTTTGAAGATGGAATGCTCGTAGGGTCAGATCCTTTACAGTATATAACTAATATGTAAACCAGTGGAGTTTCAACTGTCTACACCAGCTGAGGTTCTGGCCCTTAAATCCTTTTTCTGCACTGTAAAAGTTTTCAGTCTTCTTCTTAAACCTGGGATAGTACAGTAGCTTCTAGGGCTCCCTTCTCAATACAATTTATTCTATATATACAGCTGCTGTTTTTCACTGTCTGAATTCACAATATTATTTTTTTCCTTTAAACTTCCTAAACATAGGCCTAATTATTGTTATTTCTAGTTGACCTGTTGTTTTTACAAACTCTCTACTTTAGATGATACCATAATGTGTTATCATATTACTGACGCTTCTCAATTCTGGCTGCTCTCTTTTGAGTTTTCTTGTCTGCTTACATTTGTCTTACTCTTCTTTTTCTCATTCAGATGGTTCTCATGATTAATAAGAGAAGGCTTGACTCATTTCCTCTGCTGCTTTTCAGAATACATGACACCTATTTAACAAATTATTTCTTAGGGATAGATGATTTAAATCAGAGCCATGAATATCTGAGAGCATAATTTGGTCCATACTATAGTCTACATCTTACCTAATAAGGACTACTATTCAGCTTGTCTAAATTTTCAGTCTTTGTAGTTTGGAACAAAATATTTAAAAGAAAAAATATGGATTAATGATCTGGGTTCAGGGGTCTTTGAGGCTTTTTACTTTATGATGCATCCTAACAAACATGGAACAAATATGACATTTGCCCAACCATCATCCTAATCACTGTGCTTTTGTGTTGTATCCCTTTCCCCAACTTTTTGTCAGTCTTGTTTATTTAGATCACAAAGTCTTTAAAGAGGCAGTGTGTCTTTATAGGTGTTTGTACATTGCCTCGCACAATGGGGACCTGAATCAAATGGGGGAACAAATAGTAAAGAATAATAATGATAACATTAAGAAATATCCCAAATGTCTCTATATTGCTAATTTTAATTGATGACACTTTAAGGAAATATCTGAGATCTCTTTAAAATATGTAGCTAATATTGCTAATTTTAATTTCTGAGCTTTCTGGAAGCAGAAAATAATTTCTGCACCAGAGATCAAAGAATTCTGTACTTCCTCTGAGTGACATAATTAAAATGTATGGGATGTCTTATCACTATTCTTCCAGCAATGGCTTAGATAATAATGGTAAAAATTATTACTGAGTCCTGTCTACGTTGGCTTCTAACTTTGCTGGTATGGTAGGCAGCTTAGGAGACTCTGACTGTGATCTATTGTCTTCTGGGTGTAAATTTCTGGCTGGCACAGCACTTAAAAAAGAAAACTAATCAGGAAAACTGAAATCCTGTGTTTGAGTCCCAAGCAATGGTTGATCTCGATCCTTTCAACTATTTTCTCCCCTAAATAGTTGTACAGTAGTTGCCATTAAAATCATTACAACTTTTCCTTTGCAAGGAGGTCCATGGTATTTGAGGAATTCCCCTTAGGAAATAACCCTGTAATAACTTACATAGAGAGACAAGGTACGTGAAGTACCGTTTTGTACTGGACCAACTTTAGGTCAGAACTCTGTGTAGCTCGAAAGCTTGTCTCTCTCACCAACAGAAGTTGGTCCTATAAAAGATATTACCTCATTCACTGTGTCTCTCTAATATTCTGAGACCAACAGGGCTAAATTAGTAATGCAAACAATAACATACAGAGGCATTTGTATGAATTTTAATGGCAACCACTGTAAAATCATATCAGTCTTGTCTGTCAGCAGTCTGGGTGTAAATACGCTAGAACACATTCAAGTGTCTCCAAATGCTCTTATACTCTCAACAACATTGCCAGGTTACACCCTGTCCTCTTGAAAGCTGACCTGGGCAATAATTCATGCTTTTTATGGTATCCAAGCTTGAATACTGTTTGATGAACTCCAAGCCGATCAGAAGACTGCAGGTTATTTGGAGAACTCAGCAGCCAGACTCTTGATGAAGATAAATGAGGGCTCCCTTCATGGCAGTGCACAGGAGGGAGCAATTGCGAGGGAAAAGCAGCGACAGAGAGCCTGTTGTTGCTTGGATCCTCCCATCCTTGTCTCTCCCCACTTCCCAGGTGGAGATGCATAAGAGCTACAGAGCTCATTCCAGCTGTTGTACTGTAGTAGCCTTAGTAAAGAGGCTCCTCCACCTGAAAGAGGAGGAATTCTCTATCTCTTAGAGTTGGTATGGCAACCCCCATCTTTTCATGTTCTCTGTATATATACATATATACATACAGTAGGAAGATATAGATATGTATTTATATCTTCCTACTGTATGTTCCACTCTATGCAGCTGATGAAGTGGGTTTTAGCCCATGAAAGCTTATGCCCAAATAAATTTGTTAGTCTCTAAGATGCCACAAGTACTCCTCATTCTTTTTGCGGATACAGACTAACATGGCTACCACTCTGAAATCTATCTCCCCTGTGCCTGTCCATACATCTGTCTATTTCCTGAGCACCTACTTGGCTTAAGCACGGGGGCAGAGGATTTATCCCTCTCAGAAGAGGGATTTATTATATGTTCCATTATTCTACTTAGTAAGATGCAGGCCTATTCATTCTGTGTATCTATTTATGGGATTTACCGATCTTCAACTTGGTCCTGAGACATTATCTTTTAAAGGATACTTAATGACATAATTTAGCACCACATTTGCTGGGAACACTTTAGTTCTCTGTTTACTTTATTGTTAGCAATTCTTTTTCATACAGTGTTCCTCTTTAGCAATTACATCTTTGTTGAACTTAACTTTGAATTTTGTGTTTTGAAAGCACTATGCTTTTTCACCTGTTTGAACCGAGATAAAATAATGAATCTGTTTGCATGCAATCTCCCCCCCCCCACCTGCCCACTTCAAATTAGGCAATGCAAATAGAGTGTGCATTATTTCCACGCATGCAAACATATATGAAATAACAACAACCTGGACTATTGAGTTAAAGTTGTAATCTTCTGCCATCGCAGATCAGTGAAGAATTGAATCAGTAACTGAACATAATACGCCTTTATTCTAGGAAGAAACAAGTACTCTTCTGCCTATGGTTCTTTACTATTGGGCTACAGGCTCATTAGGCAGTGGAGCTTGTGTCGTTTTGCAGCACTGGGTGGGGAAGTAAGGAGCCAGTGGGGAAGTAGGAGGTCTGCAGTCACTGTATACCCAAGTAGCTGTGTCCAATAGAAGCCTCAGCTGAACTGCTGTAAATACAGATGAAAGTGTTAAGGCTGGATTGGAATTCAAGGATTACAGGATTCACTGGCAGGTCCCCCTGCAAAAGGAATGGGGCTACAGCTTCCTCTGAGCCTATTGCAGCCCTGAGGCTGCAGGCATGGCCTTGGGTGGGGTCTGACCCGGGGAGCGGAGGAGGCAGAGGGTTTCTATACCACTCAGCTAAGCCCATTTACTTTGATGTATGGTGCAAGATTTGGCCCTCTGTGAATACCAAGGAAGCAGACAGCTGCAAGGATTGAACGAGATATTCTGTAATAGGTTGTGGAGCTTAATCTGAATTAGAAATTCTTACACCGGGGTGCCTGATTCTCTACTGCCTTGTACTATATGTGATATCCTGCTCTGGTATTGCTTTACACCCTTTCTTTGGTTTTCAACAGCCAAAAACTGGAAGAAAAAAAAATGCTCTGTTTTTGATACAGACTTGAAAGCTTTTGAAGAAATTTTGTGACCAGGACAGTTTAATTTTCATTGAAAATTTTCACAGGAACAAGAAATCATTTCCTGACCAACTCCAATGTTGAGGAGAGAGGAAATTAATCAAGCATATAGTATGATGAGTCCAAGGTTGTGTGGAGCATCTTTCACCATTATGTAAGAATGTGGATGTTGTTGCAGAGACCAAAGGTCATTGTGGAAGGTGGGACTTGGGACAGTAAACAGCTGTGGGTGGCATAAGAATGGCCATGCTGGGTCAGACCAATGGTCCATCTAGTCCAGTATCCTGTCTTCTTATGGTGACCAATACCAGACACTTCAGCAGGAATGAACAGACAGGGGATTTATTGAGTGATCTGTCCCATCATCCAGTTCCAGCATCTGGCAGTCAGAGGCTTAGGGACACCCAGAGCATGGGGTTGCATCCCTGACCATCTTGGCTAATAGCGATTGAGGGACCTATCCTCCATGAACTTATCTAATTGTTTCTTGAACCCAGATATACTTTTGGCCTTCTCAACATCCCCTGGCAATGAATTCCACAGATTGACAGTGTGTTGTATGAAGAAGTACTTCCTTATGTTAGTTTTAAACCTGCTGCCTATTAGTTTCACTGGGTGAAACTGGTTTCACCTGGTTCTTGTGTTATTTGTAGGTGTAAATAACACTTCCTTATTCACTTTCTCCACACCATCCATAATTTTATAGGCCTCTAACATATCCCTCCTTAGTCATCTCTTCTCCAAGCTGAAGAGCTCCAAATTTTTTAATCTATCCTCATATAGAAGCTGTTCCATACTCCTAATATTTTTTGTTGCCTTTCTCTGTAACTTTTCCAATTCTAATATGAGATGGGGAGACCTGAACAGCACACAATATTCAAGGTGTGGGTGGACCATGGATTTATATAGTGGCATTATGATATTTAATATCCTAATATCTATCCCTTTCCTAATGGTTCCTAACATTCGGTAAGCTTTTTGACTGCCGCTGCACATTGAGTGGATGTTTTCAGAGGACTATCCACAATAATTCCAAGGTCTTTCTCAAGTGGTAACAGCTAATTTAGGCTCCATCATTTTATCTTTATAGTTGGGATTGTGTTTTCCAATTTGCATAACTTTGTATTTATCAGCACTGAATTTCATCTGCCATTTTATTGCCAAGCCACACAGTTTTGTGAGATGCATCTGTAATTCTTCGCAGTCTGTTTTGGACTTAACCATCTTGAGTAATTTTGTTTCATCTACATATTTTGACACCTCAATGGTTACCCCCTTTTTCCAGATCATTTATGTATATGTTGAACAGCGCTAGCCCCCATACAGATCCCTGGGGCACTCTGCTATTTACCTCTCTCAACTGTGAAAACTTACCATTTATTCCTACACTTTCTTTCCTGTCTTTTACTGATCCATGCGAGGACCTTCCTCTTATCCCATGATTTCTTATTTTGCTTAAGAGCCTTTGGTGAGGGACCTTGTCAAAGGCTTTCTGAAAGTCCAAGTACACTATACCCACTGCATCATCCTTGTCCACAGGTTTGTTGACTCCCTCAAATAATTCTAATAGCTCGGTGAGGCATGATTTCCCTTTATGAAAATTGTGTTGACTCTTGCCCAACAAATCATGTTCGTGTGTGTGTCTGATAATTATGTTCAGAACCACTGGTTCTGTTTGCTCTTGTGTTAGAGTTATATAATGTTTACATTAAAGTTAATTTTAGTGTTAAATGCACACTCTCTGCAAAATACAAACTCTCTGTGGAACAGGACAAAGGACAGGAGATAATTTGTTTCTCCTGTGTATAGTATGACACAATGCTGAAGGTGCATTATGTCATGGGATTTTTCCACTCTCCTCTGAAGTAACAGGAGACTGCCAGAAGCAAGTACTGGTCTTGATGGACCAACAGTGTAATATGATATGACAAATTCTAGTTCCTATATACTGATTTACAGAGTTAAAAAACACACAGAGCATTCTATAATAAAAATTGGAATAGATAAGTTAACATGTATAGGCAAGGGACAAAAAAATGTTTCCAAGGGAGATTTAAAGAAATGGTCAGATTAAGAGGTATGGGAAGGCTGTTTCAGGTGGTTGCAGTGGAGAATACTCAGGCACTGTTGTGTGAAGCAGGTAGCACTAGATTGGGGCAATGATAATTATTAATCAGACTTCTAGATTATGTGCAGATAGGCTGAAAGTTGTTTTCTGTACATGTTTGGGTCTGGAGATATGGAAATTGCAGCGACCACAGGGCATTTTATGGAAATATCCTATTGCAACCAAATGGATAAATTACTCCAAATATGAATATAATTTAATAGAGAGATCACCTTTCTATAGAATGTTTCAACCATCCTATACAATTTATTAGAAGAAAGGTGATCGTTCTCTCTAATTTTTTAGGACTTTTCCAAAGGGTTTGCATTTGTTTAAACTTACAAATATCAAATATAGCACTGCAAAAGGCAGTCTACAATTCTATCTGTCTCTGCTCATGTTTTCTCTTTCAGAATGTATAATTTTTTTCATCTTGTCCTTGCCTAATAGACCTCTCTAGAGGAATGAAATATGTTGTGTTATCCAGGGATTTGGAGCAATCAGATTTTTGAATTGCTCCGCTCCGGCTCTGCTCCAGCTCTGGTCATAAACCTACTGCTCCGTGCTCCAGCTCCGGGCTCCGCTCTAAAGCCCTGGTGTTATCTATTTTATTTGTTCTATTATTCTGTGAATTTGTCATGAATTGTCTCATTATTATCTCATAGTTTGGTCAGGATCTGTCTGTGAAACAGCCTTTTCACCTGAGTTTTGGAAATGTGATTAATTTTTCTCCTGGGATGAATAAACTAGTTTCATACTTGCCTGGTTAGGACCTGATCCATTGCCCCATTTACATCAATGGAAGGACTCTCACTGGCTCCAGTTGACTTTACATCAGGGACATCTAGAGCTGGTCCATTTTCTGTTCGGTTAATGGCACTGTTTGTGAAACCAGAACTCCTGCTGAGCTGTTGACTCCTTTCCCTCGTGGTTCTCTAATTCACGTATGTGCCCATACTAACCCTGGCATGGAGATGACAGTTAATATTCTTTGTTGCTACCCTGAAATCTGACAGATTTTTATTGCTGATTAAAACCTTAGAATGAGAGCATATCTGTCTTCTATTATTTTGTTCTAATCTGTTTCCCTAGTAACTGCATAATTAGTGCATTCTAGTTTTTCATATTTGCTGTTTAAAAAACCTCAAGAAGTTGTTGCAGGTGACCCACTTTTTCTGTGTAAACATTAAATTAGACTTAATTAAAAATAAATAATCACACTCTCCATCACACTCTGAAAACAACGATCTTAGAGTAGCAAAGCTCGTAATTGAATTTATAGATACAATACATGAAAGATAAGCAATATAGATAATTTAGTTGTCAGTCAAGCAAATAATTATTAGTACACTCATTTCAAGGCCAAAGAGCTCTCCCTTCTCCAGGTGTTGGCAGATTGTGCAAAAAGTACAGAGCAAAATCCTGTCCTATGCTTCACAGGTGTGCTAAGGGAGTAAGGAAGAAGAAAGCAAGCCGGGTCCCTTTCCCCAAACTCTCTCCACATTAGAAGCAGAGTACGGTCCCTTCCTAGGCCCTTATCCTGCTCCCAGTGAAGACAATGAGAGTTTTGCACTTGACTTTAGCAGAAGCAGGCCTGTAGTGTTTAAATGGGTAGCATCTACATCAGTGTGCCCTGTCTAGCACTTTGAGATCTATGGATGAAAAGTGCTGTATAATATCTAGGTATTGTTATCCCCTAAGGGGGTCTACCCTGCTAGTTATGGGACTGTCCAAGCTAGGATATAGGCTGTAGCCAGCAGCATGCACTTGCTGTGGCCATATACTGTACTCCTGTTCAGAAGGGCAATAAGCAGTGCATGGTGGCCGCATGCCCTGGGCCATCCTCCCCTGAGATTGCAGGGTGACTTTTGAGCTGGATGTACAGCTGGAACTGCTTTATTCCCACCTCCCTGTGACTCTGTCGGACGAAGTCAGGAATTTGCCAAAGGTGAGTGTAACAGGATGGCTTGCCCTGTCGGCTGGAGACCCTTGGGCTAAGCCAACCCTGATTACGGAATGAGCCCCACCAGAGGGGAATCAGGGAATTCCCTATGTGGAGCAGAAGGTGGCTGCACTGAAAAGGGGAATGCCAGGCAGCTGCAGCTATACTGGTGGCCACTTCAGGGATAAAAAACAAAATGGCTCCTGCAGGCCCATGACATCAGGGAGCTCGGCGAATAAAGACCACTGATTAGGAGGCTCCTGGAGGGGTGGGAAACCCTGACTGCATTTGGGACTGGTTATCAGAGCCCCAGTGAAGGAGAGCTGCAGGACTGGCTGAGAGATCAAACCAGGATGGAAGAAGAGCCCTGGACGTGAGAGGAAAATGCCAGAGGTTATGGGCCTATTACAGGAGTGGGTGGGTGAGGTTCTGTGGCCTGTGATGCACACGAGGTCAGACTAGATGATCATGATTATCCCTTCTGGCCTTAAAGTCTATGAGTCTATGTGCTAAGTGTGGACTTTTTCTTTGTGTTGCTGGAATGGACTGAGTTTGGGACTCTGGGTTGTTGTAAGCTGGTTCTGATATTAAACTAACCCCAGACAGGGGAATTGTTAACCAAAGCCTCTGTGAGTTCTGAAAGAGCCCTGAAGAGAGGTGAAACAGAGGGGGGAACATGTGGAAACACCCCGGCTAGGAGAAGCACGAAGTAAGCAGCAGTCCTATTATAATGGGTTATCTGGATTTGCTTACAAACACCTTACATCTAATGACAGGGATGCAGCATTAAAGGCTGTTGGAAGATGAAAGAAGTGACCTCATGCCTTTTATTTGTAGTAGACCCAGGATGCCACTACATAGTTGCACAGAGATGGTAAAGATGAGGATGTTTAGGATTGTGAAAAGGATTCCTTAAAAATATGTAAAGTATTTCTATTGCATTTGAATCATAAATGACAGTATCACAAATTGGTTAAACCGAGGAAAGAGAACACCGTTTGGAACCACCATATTTTTAAATCATAAAAATATCACCCACCAATTTGTTTTGCCACTGGGCCAGATTCTGATATTCTTAGTCACACTGAATAGTACCCTACTTCTTAAGCAGCCCCGCTGAAATAAAGGCAAGGGTATCAGCATCTGACCCACTGAGAGTACTGTGGATTTTAAGATAAATCATAACAATGGCTTGTTCAGAATGTCCCAGTTGAAGAGTGTGTTTATTATATACCACCAATTCCCACTACAGTGTTTCTTGTATATAGCGATAGCACATGCTATCATCATTCAGTGTCATGCCTAAATCCTACAGAACATTCAAGATCATTTTTACCCAATAAAGAAATATCAAGTTAAATTAAATCAGTAAGGTGATACGAGACAGAAGTTTTAGGTTTAGTTAAAAAAAATCAAGTGTATTTGTACATATTGCTATTCAATGTGTACCGTAAATGGACAGAAGCATATAACATAAGCACAGTTAAAAGTACTATACAATCTTTTACTACTGAGCAGTCTCTCTTCTAAACATGACGTAGTTAAGATGTTAGGTCCCCATCCTGCAAACACTTATGCACATGCTTAACTTTAAGTATGTGAGGAGTGTCACTGAAGGTCAGGGCCTTAGAAGGTATGTGTAGAAATCTCATTGTGAAGTTGAAATGTGCTGGGGGTTTAAAGTAGATTTCATTATTTACTAGACCACTGAGACTCAGACTCAACATTTTTCACTCTTCTGTTTGATATTTTTCCTGCAATAGTAGCATACTACTCTAGCTTCTTTCTGAACTTATGACATTTTGTGTTCCTCGCTGGCTACTCTGTGATATTTTAATATAAATTCATCTGAGAGCAATCGGAAAAAATCATACTTCAAAATAAGGTTTCCTAAATGTTTAACGTGGTAAATATTACCAGGATCCACTTTAAAAGTAGGTTTCTGAATACCATAGAGTAATTGGACACACAGACAATCTTTAAAATCTCTTCATGCCGGCAATGTGTGTAGCTCCAGAATCTGATTTTGAGACCTCTTTTGAGAAATCTCTTCAGTCATTTCTTTTAACGTGTCACTTCTTAAATTTCTGTACTGCAGAATTTACCTCCTTGCCTGTCTAGATGATCTCCATACTCTTTAAGCCCTCTCCCTATCCACATTCTTTCAGTTAATTTTTTAATTAAAGTTGAATATTCTTATTGGCGGATGGGTCTTTATTCTGCTTAAAGCATTTAAACCCACTCTTCAATGAAATACTCAATTCCTACTTGCTTCCAGCTGCTGCTCCGTTACTTCCCACACCTAGCATGTTCTGGACTCTACCCCTACTCTTACCTACCCCAAAAGTATCAACCTAAAATAAATTGAAATTAAGACTTGCTGCAGTGCACAGACATTCAGATCTTGGTCCAGAGGGGTAGTGCTGAAACTGAGTCTGCATGTCCAGTCAAGTCAGGTGCTTCTGCCCTGAGGTCTTTAAGGAATTTCCCCACTCTCCATTGGTCTAGCATTGGGGCAATTCCATTGATGCTAGTGGGAATGCTAATATAGACTGGACAGGGGTGTTTTTTTATGATTGTGTCAGTTTACCTTGCTTAGAGCCACTAGGAGTTAAAATAACTTCTCCATAATATGGCAAAAACCAAACCAAAGCATGATAGTATTTGAGGGTATAAAGAATGTATTGGCATTTGTTTAAACTGGCTTCTGCAATCATGACTCATACAGATGCCAATAAGAGCAGTATGCCACTACCTTCTTATATTCTCTGATTTGCAGATACATACAGTGCATACATGTGTAATAACTGCATATACGTATTTAGCTATGTGTATGTATATACACACATATATAATGCCCATAAATATATATGCATTTATATACAAGCTATATATGGTTGTACTTTTCATCATAAATTTAGTATTTCCATCTGTTGTAAAGTAAATGCACATTGTCAATTTCTTGTGTTGTGGAGATTTCCTTTTAAGATATTTACAAAGAGGATAGAGGAAAATCAACTGGGAGAAGTAATTTCTTTGTCCTTTATTATCTATGTTTTTGAAATCACTTTTTGGTTCAAAGGGACTATGTCTTCTATGCAGCTGATATTTATATATATGGTGGAACAAATTTTCTAACTTCCTTTGAATATCTTTGTCTCTCTTGGGTGTTATCTTCAGCTGATATCTGTATACACACTTAGTTATCATAGGGGTCTGTGACACCATATACTCTGCTATTCTGTTCTCTGTGGAGCTTTTGCCTGACAAGTAAACTTGACATGTTGGAAAAGGATGGTGTTGGAATGACAATAGTGGTGTTTCTTGGGATGTATTTCTGAAGGTGTCAAATTCAGTATAGTGTAGTTCTTTGATAATGTTTCCAAGGGCTTTCAGTGCTGAACTGTAAGGCCCTGTTTATATTCTAAATCAAAGCTGCGCTAGTAACAAGAGCATTTGAAACCATCAGCCAAATTCTATCCCACACAGGACTAATTACGTAGTTCAAGCTCCTAGAACATACTGGTTTTAGGATATCCACTGGGGGGAAAAGCGCCATCTGTATGGGGTTCTTGGGCCTCCACATTAGCTCTGAGGCCCAGTTCCCTTTCTGGCTTCTAGGCAGAGTGGTTCCATTGGAGCTGTGCTGTGCTACCAGGCGCTCACTGGTTGCTATGACCCCTGAAACCTGTATGTGTGTGTGTGGAGGTTCCAAGTGCCAGAGGGGAAAACAGGCAGAAGCACATTCAGTTAATTTGGCATGGGAAAAATCCCAGCCCTCCTCCCTCTTACTGATAGCCACCGTCCTCCTCAAGCCTCCAGATGCAGAATGCCACACTTCACTTTGCTGTAAGGTCCTGCTCCCTCCTTCAGGCCATAAAACAGCCGGAGGTGTCAGGCCGCAGTAGTAGCTAGCTGAAGCCAGAAACCAGCACGTTGGTGGCAAGATGTCAGTGCAGGGAAAAGAGGCTGGTGGCTGAGGTAAAGCAGACAGGAATGTGAGGCTCTATATCTGCCTTGAGGTGAGGAACAAGAGAGGACAACTGCAGTGGAAGAAGCCTCACGAGGGTCAGCTGAGGAATAGCGTTTGACAGGGAGGGTGGGTGGTTTTCTTATTGAGCTGGGGAAAGGGAGGTAAGGAGGAGGCAGAAGCCAAGTTTACTCATCTTGTCTCAGAACCCTTAAGATCCTTCTAAGGGAAGGGAGAAATGTTGTTCTAATTTTTATTCATAATTGTCATACAGGAACACCTACAGGCCCTAGCCAAGACTGAGACCTCATTGTACTAGGCACTGTACAGACACATAATAAGAAACACTCCATGCCCAAGGAGATTGATGTGTTTACCACCAGTTTGAGGGCACTAGGGGTTACAATGAGAAAAGAATGAAAGAAGAAATGTCAGTCAATCTGTCTGTGAGAATTGTTCAACTTTTTCTGTTCAGTTTTAAAGTTTGACTTATAAAATGTTCATGCTACTTCTCACTTTCTGTCCAGTTTCACTAATTTAGGCACTATCTATAAGACTCTAAATAGACGATGTATGGTAAGAAAACACATTTCCATTTCTTTATTATTGGCAGAGTGCTCAAAATATGCTGGGGGTACAATGGGTACAAAATCCCTGTTCTGAGTAACTTACATTTTTAATAAAATGAACAATAGGCAAAAAAAGCCAAACAGCTATCATTACTGTAAGTGCAATAAAACAATACTTGGATTTCGAATTTTTTTTTGTTCTTCGGGTTTACATATACTTAAAATAGCTGTGCTGGTCCATATTTTTAGATTTACTGCCCATGTTTCCCAGCATACATTGTTCAGTTAGGTGCTTAGGTTGTACCACCTGGTTTTAGATTTGTAGGTCATGAAACTGATGATACCAAAGTTGCTGTGGGAAGGATCGATCTTGTAATAGATATTTACTTAAGCTCAGTGGTATTTACTGAAGGTTTGTGAGTGTGGATTGTATGATGCAGGAGGGGCTACACAATGTGGTTTTTAATTGGGGAAGAGGGTTGTGCTGAAACACTTCATGCCAGGGTCTGTTAAGCACAGGTTATATTTCTTAAGTGCAGAGACCAGATTTATAGCCCTTTTTTCAGAAAGCTCCTTTTAGCATGTGAAAATGAAAATAGATGTAATAGCATCAGGTGGTTTAGCCCTATATGATGGATGTTTTAAGATGTGCAGAGAAAGAAGCATGCTCCCTGAGACAGCTATTCTTGTCTCTGTGTTATTGTATATGGCTATTTGTAGTTCACCATATGCTGTTGTGCTGGTGGTATCTAAGAGATAGACTTGTTTTGGAGAGTAATCTATTTTGAACTTTTATTGATGGATGGAATTTAATGTATTGTTGAAGTGGTTCTGAGGGTTGTTTTTTTTGACTAGTGTCCGTATCTGAAAAGTTTACTTATCAGTTTGCTGAATGATTTGCCTTCAAGATTAATTATGAAGAGTGATGTGGTGCTATTGTGGTACCTACAGCATTTCCCACAGTTTGTAGTTTTCTAATTGTCAAAAACATACCTAGATGTGCTTGAGAATGTGATTCATATGCTTTATACCTGGGATCTTGTGATATACAAGTACCTCATCAGAATGGAGAATACTGCAGTCTTGGGACTTAAAATTCATGGGGACTAAAATAGTGGTGGGAGAGAACAGTCTCTGTGCTTTAACAGTGTATGCCATATATATTTATTTGTCCTGTGTACAAATGATTTTTAGGGTATTCTCTACCCATCTTGATGTTTCTTCTGTCAAAGGTTGTGTCACAGTTTCAGGGTAACTGCACTTGTACACCTCCCTCCATGGTCCATTCCAGCTGTTCACAGTCAGGTCTCAGGTCTCCAGCCGTCACCTGACTCTGGTCAGGGACCAGTGTCCAATTCCCTTCAGACCAGTGGTTTTAAGACTGCACAGCTCTCTGCCTTCCATTGATATCCCCATCAAGCCAGCCTGCCTAAAGGCCATTGCCTGTGCTTTGCTTTTTCTCTTTGAGGGCTATGAACCATGTATTGCCAGCAGTTCCAAGTGACCACACAGCTCTTTCTAAGCAAGCACACTTATTTTTCAGGTAAAAGCATTAGAGAGAAAACAATAAAAACAATGAACAGGTTTAAGCACACACTAAACATACCAGGACTCACCCATCAGTCGTATGTAGCCCTAGTAGGCCAAAGTTTTTCCAACCCTTTTGCAAAGGTTGTGGAGGCCCCCTTTGGACAGAAGGACCTGTGCGTTTGCTAGATCAGAAAGAAGGCCTTGAGCCAGTTTAAACTCAATCTTTTTATATCAAAAGCCCTTTTTTAGTCTGTCTCTGGAAAAAACAGTTTGAACCAGTATATGTCACCATACCTGGGGGTGGCACCTCTCTGCAAGTGTTTATAATTTAAGTGAGTCACCTTAATCATCCCTCTGTTCTTAGTTCCTGGAGAAGCTGTGGTAATCCTTCTCCATGGAGTAGAGTACAATCCTACATAATTTTAATACAACAGCCCTCAAAGATAGTGCATGGGATTGCAATATCTGTCTCAGCTTGATCCTGCTCCTTCAGTGTCAAAATCCCCATTGAGTTCAAGGGATGAAGGACTGGTCCTGTAATGTGCAAATGAATGATAGTCTATTTTTTATTGCTTACTACTTGTATTTTTAGAACCATAAAGAAGACTCCTGGTTGGGGTTCCTGATGGTGGTAGTGCTTGTAGCTTGGTCTGAATATATTTTTGGGAAGGTTCTTCTGCTGTAAATAAATACATTCACATGTGTCAATATACCTCAGTGTTACTATGTTTTTGGAGCATTTTTGATGTTTTCTTAGGTGACCCCTATGGCAAATTTCTAGAAAGTAGGGTACAAAAAAGGAGGCCCTTCAATCCATATTTTGCACCTGATTTTTTTTACATATTTATTGTATTTCTGAAGTTAACAATGCTTGCTAAAGTAACATTATGCTATTATGTTATACAAAATCTGTTATGTTCATTCTCTCTGTTTCCTGAGCCTGATTTAAAAAGTGTGATTCTTAGGATTGCTTATTTTATTTTTGGTTAGTCCAGGTAAAGGTAGCAGTGGGTCACTTAACTTTACTTCTTTATCTTACGTTTACTAGAATAAATTTTATAAGTATCTTAATCTACTAGGAATGTGCATTTGGTAGCTGTCATTCACTGAATAAACTTTGCCTTCAGGCATTTCATTAAACATTTGATTTCTGTCCAATATACACGCTTGTTTTGAACATCATGAACTCACTACTGTATAACTCACTGCGATTTAAATCTACTGAAAAATGTTTGGGGGAAAAAGTTATTTACCAGGGGAGAGAAAGTGAGTAGTTTTTCTGTTTATATATTTTTAATGCATCCATCGCTGTAGTATTTAGACACCAAATCTAAAAATATCATCAGTTCCTCTGAAAAGTCCATGGTGCACAACTGGTTGCAAAAATGTACTTGGAGAGTAGGTCTCAATGGATTGCTGTCAAACTGGAAAGATGTATCTAGTGAGGTCCTGCAGGGATCTGTCCTGAGTCCCGGTACTAGTCGATATTTTTATTAATGACCTGGATAATGGAGGAGAGAGTATGCTTATAAATTCTGCAGATGACACCAAGCTGGGTGGGGGTTCAAGCACTTATTAGGACAGGATTAGAATTCAATATGATCTAGATGAATTGGAAAATTTGTCTGAAATCAAAATGAAATTCAATAAAGATAAATGCAAAATATTACCTTTAAGAAGGAAAAACCAAATGCACAAATATAAAATGAGGCAGAACTGGCCAGCCAGTCGTCCTGTTGGAAAGGATCTGGGGGATATGGTGGATCACAAACGGAATATGAGCCAAGAATATGTGCAGTTGTGAAAAAAGCAAATATCATTCGGAATGTATTAATGGTAGTGTATGTAAGACATGGGAGGAAATTGTTCTGCTCTACTCTGCACTATTGAAGTTTTAGCTGCAGTATTGTGCCTCTTTTCGGTGCTACACTTTAGGAAAGATGTGGACAAATTGGAAATGATCCAGAGGAGAGCAACAAAAATGATAAAAGCTTTTGTAAACCTGACCAATGAGTAAAAGGTTAAAATATCTGGGCATGTTAATCTTGAAAAAAGAAGACTGAGGAGGGACCTAGTAACAGTTTTAAAATACATTAAGGGCTGTTATAATGAGAACAGTGATCAAGTGTTATCAATGTTCAGGGAATGTAGGACAAGAAGTAGTTGGCTTAATCTTCAGCAAAGGAGATGTAGGTTAAATACTAGGAAAAACTTTCTAACTATAAAGATAGCTAAGTACTGGAATATTGTAGGTTACCAAAGGAGACTGTGGAATGCCTGACTCAAGGTTTTTAAGAACAGGTTAGACAAACACCTGTCAAGGATGGTTTAGGTATACTTAATCTTGCCTCAGTGCCGGGAACTGGGAGTGATGGGCTACATAATCCTTTGAGGTCCCTTCCAGCCCTACATTGCTATTATTCTATAACATAATTGCCATCAGTTATTCTGCTTGCTTAAGAGGGATGTTCTCAGTGTGTGCCCAAGAAAGTTCCAACCATTTGCAGTCATTGTCACTGAGTGAAGGCTTGCACAAAAAGGTGCATTTTACATTGTATCCTGAAGTGTAAGATTCTTACACACCCTGATCTGAGGAATTACATATTAAGAGTCTACCACTAGGAGAGCCTAGACCCTAGAATTTCATCCTGGGGTCTATCTGCCTTTGATTGCAGTTTTTACAATGGATCGCAGGGAGAGTGTCTCTCTCCCTATCTCTCCGTAAGGCCTGATTCAGAAAAGCACTTAAGCATGCGCGTAAATCCCATTGACTTAAATTTAAGCATGTGGGATGTGGTAGGGATGCTTTCCTCAGAGAAGTGCTTGCTAGTCCATTGACAGTTTAAAGAGTAGTATCAGCACATCAGGTTCTTTGGAACTTCATCTTTTTAGTGATATTATTAGTGCCTTTACATGAGCATGGGAAGAATTTAGAAGAGCACCAGCTGAAATGTATCTCAGCATCCCATACCTATGTGATTTTAAGAAAGGAATATAAGGATTTACTGCATGACTCCCATTGAAGTCATTGGAAAACCAAACAAGAGTTTGAAAACTTAGCTTTCATCTGTTCTCAGTCTATTTGCATGTAAACAAGAAAGATTTATTTGCTGCTTAAGATGTCATGCTGCTTTTTCTCCACATCAAGTCAGAGAGTTACATTAAAAAACACAAAACAACGATAAAAAATAGCCTCCTTTTTTTGTTCCTGCAAATTAGGTACTCAGACATCGGAAGGACACACCTGATTCTCAGAAATATTTGTAGTCATAGAAAAGGCAGGTGTGGTTAAGATAGAACTGAAAATCTGGCTTCAGTCTTCAATTTGCGATATCACAGTTACCTGGTATGTAACTAATTAGGAAGTTACAAACAGAAATTATGATGAACTCTTGAATTTACACCATCAACTGGTATAAGACCAAGCATTTAGATTTTAGGGGTGATATTTTCAAAAGTGTTCAGCACTGGCCTAATGCTGCTTCCATTGAAGTCAGTGAGCACTTTTTAAAATCTGGGCCTATGAATGTAAAAGGGCTAGGGTTAAAAAACTTTAAATGAACAAAAATGTTTTCTTGAAATTAAAAAAAGAAAAGAAAATGATTTGGATTTAAACATTCCACCGCAGAGTTTTAAACCCAAAATGACCACTCTGTTTTCATTGTCCATACAGCAACAGGTGAAATGCAAGCAGCAGACGGAGTGGAAAGTAAATTTGATTTTTTAAAAATTCCATCAGTTTTAATGATTGAAGGTGTTGCTTACAGTTGGTGGAATTACACTTTGAGAATCATTAATTGCAAAATCAATTCTTCCCCCCTCCCCTTTTGGATAATTTGCAATTCAGAATTACAGTGAAAGTGCTTGAACAATATTTTGCAGAATTCATCTATCTCTAAATATTTTTGAGGGTTATATTTACATGCAATTTCCCCCATTTTAATTAGCAAGGGGAAATAAATGTTTAAAACAATGTGTGCAAAAAGATTTATTTCTGGGGATGATTTTTTTTCAGAATGTAGCCCGAGGATTCTGAAGTTTTGTGGATTTCTCCTGTTGTATACTGTAGTGACTCATGTGGCCTTCATAACTGTTAAAAGCTGTCATTGAATTTCTGTTAGAGCTGGTGATGGAACTGAGTTACTAGAAGTTTATTGTAGCAGAAACTCACAGGGAAGTTTTCAGGCCTTTGCTGGAATTTGTAAATCTCCATCAATGGGATACTGGCTATTTAAAAAAATAATGCCCTCAGACTTTCATATGAGTTCTCCTCTGTTACACACTCTAGATAACTTGAGTTTTGAGAATGTTTGTTTGACACGTTATGATATTATATTAGAAATGGGGCTGGAATTTGTAGTGCCCTCAAAGTTATGATAAAAGAAAAAAATTCGTAAGTAACTAAAATCAACAGATTTGTACCCACCATGAGAGTATAGAAAATGCTATCCCACCCCCAACCCAATCTTGTTTTTTTGTTTTTGTTTTGCTTTTTCAGATTTAATGGCAGCATTGGGTGTACTGTAGTTTATTTAATTTACCCTTTTCAGTACTTATGGCAATGCTATTTAAAAACCATTAAAATGTATTCTTCATGGGTTGCATTACTGCTGCTCTGTTCCTAAACTCTCCATGCTTTAGTGTTAAATGGGAAGCAACATGAGATTGTTTCTTTCATTAAACAGATGTCCTTGTCCTTCAGGTCATAGACATATTGTGGTTCTTAAGAAAAGGGAATAGTTGCATTGTCAGCTATGTTTGTGCCCATTATTTTAAGGACTGGTGACACTTTTTAGAGACAGAGACAGGAAAAAAATCAGGACTGATATTTAAAAATTGGTATAGGGCTGAACAAGTTTGCTCAGAATAAGAGCCAGACTAAACTTTTGCACATCCCCTGAATCAAATGAAACCTTTCCCCCACCCCCTCTTAATTTGGAAAGTGCCCATACCTACCCTCAGAGAATGTCTTTCTCCCATCCTGACTCTTCTTCCTGTCAGGCAATGGTAGTGAGATTTCACCCACTTTGGACCATATCTAACAGGGCTTTGTTGCAGGGGAGGGGAACAGCAGGCTTCATGCCCCCCACCGAAAGGTAATCTGACACCAAAGAGCCCGATTCTATTAGGTACTGAACGCCTGCAACTTCTGTTGATGTGATTGGGAGAGCAGAGGAGATTCAACACCCTCAAAGAGGCACTCTATTTACAGAATCAAGACCAATATTAGGGATTACCAGGGATTTTAGAGGTGATGGGGTGTGCCCTTGGGTGTCATGAACACGAGGGAGAAGAACCTTCAAAGATTTCAAATAAACTCCTGATCTTTTAGCTATCACTTCTCCAAGTCTTTTTTCCTTTGGTTTGCCTATTATTAATAAAAAATCCTGCTATCCTTCCTAGGAAAAACAAGCCCTGTCTACCCTAGAAAGCAAGCCAGGTTTGAAAACTGTTTTCAGATAAAGCTTCAGCCCCTTCAAAACAAATTTGAACATGCTGAGCTGGCATGTTTGGCCAAACTCTATTCAGCACCTGACCCAAGAACAACACACAAGATACGTAATCAGAGCTGGTCTAGAATATGTCTTCTGAATCAGATGGCCTGGGTTGCACATGCTCGGTCTGCATATACATTTAAGATCGGTTTTAGTGGGGGGCAGGAGGGAAAATGACTTTTAAATGCCGCTCATTTTCTAACATAAGGCATATTCTACTACTTTCTGTGCCTCACTTTGATATGAATTGAAGGTCTCAACCAATTTAACTTAAGGTCCCTTAATTGAAAGTCTCTATCAGTATCTTGTAAAGTGTTCTATTCTACTTTGTTCTGTTTTCCCGTAACCAGGTGAAGTGATTTGATATTATGGAACACTTCACTTCAGTTAATTCAAGAAAAGAGATGGCCTACATATTTAACAGCAAAGTAACCTGGAGATGGTGGTTCTATGTTTTTTGTTGATTGTGCAATTGCTGTCCATGGAAAATTATGCTGGATGGATGGATTTAGAAGCAAGAAGGGCCTGGAAAGCAAAAAGACTTCCATGTATCAAAAAACAATAAAACGTGGTAGTGTACTTCATATTGCCTAATAATAATTTTTGTGTTTGCTTATATCACAAACACTGTTGCTTATATCACAAACAGTAACAATTTTGGATTCTGTGACACGTCTTTTGAGAGCTCTGTGTTAGAAGCACCAGTCCAACTTTACAAGATAGCCCTCTCTGTTCACTTCCAAACTTTCCCAGCTTTGGATTTCTGGCCGTAGCAAAGAATTCAAGTCAGAATATTTATTGAGGATTCAGTTAATCAATTGATTAGATGTTTGTATGTAAATATTCACATGTCCTGATGAACTGGGATCATTCTATAATGTTGGTTAGCAATATAGTGCATAGCATCCATTGTATTGAAAAGAATGCAACATCATAGAGACTAATATCTATCTATCTATCTATCTATCTATCTATCTATCTATCTATCTATCTCGAGTTTTAAGGCTAGTCCTTTGAAAGGTTTAAAAATATTTTTTCTGTCCTGTAACTGTGCCTGGTTTAGCTCCTCAAATAATGTCATAACCAAAAGATTCTCACGCAGAGTGAAATTCTAGGAAGTAAGAGAACATAGGACAGTTTGAGTTCCAGGAACAATTTCTGCTACTTCATGACATTTAAAATCTGCTAATAATGTTTTTTTTACTACTTTGTTTAGTAGGTTTTATACATCTTTGTGTATGTGTGTATGTATGCATTTAGGATATGTATATATGCACTTGCTTAAATGCTTGATGAGTAGGGATGAATTTAAGCGTGTGCTTAAGTGATTTGCTGAATCAGGGCTAGAATATGTACAGCAAGAGTCAACCCAAAACCTGAAGTCACTGGGAGTTTTGCCTGAGTAAGAATTGAACAATAACTTCAGGATTTGTCCTGGAAATAAAATTTCCATAATTGAGAATTGATATAAAATAATTCAGATATACAGTCTGTTAAGTTTAATCACACTGAGTTTCATTGTGGGCTCCATCAGGCATCAATCATAGCTGTCAAGGCAGATCTCAGGAAGAGAAACAATCTCAAAGGCAGCTGTCCTCCCAGCTCATTGAAGGCTTTAAAGATTAGTACCTACATTTTAGGTTCATCAGCATTTCACCATTTTGGTGGTATCAATAGTACTGTTTAATAAGTGTGAAGAAGCAGTTAGCAAAACACCAGCTGACACACACCTCAATATTGGTTCAATCCCCATTGATGCCTGTGGGAGCTTTGGCATTGAAATGGGCCCTCCAGGGTGGGGCTAGCATGTTACCCGCTATTTTCTCATTACAACTTAGAAATAATATTAAAGGTGTTTCCGTAGGTGACAGCTATCAGAGATATTCCTTTTGCTCTAGTGGTGGAAGCTTGTATTTTGTGGCACAGGAAGACCATAGCCTCCAGTCTTAGCTCATCAGCTGTATGTTGTTTTATTCGGACGAGGGGATAACCTACCTTTATTTAAGATTGCAACGTCAGTCGCCTTACAAAGATGATTTAAGTCCCTCTTGTGCCTCCAAAAAATGAAGAAGTAAAACATCCTTTCACTTCAAGACACTTAGGTGTAAGTCTTATTAACAACTAGACTGTTCTCTGAATTTGTTTTGAGCAAGGACTTTTAAGAGTAAAAAATCCTTAACCTCTTAGGAATTTTGCAGTATTATGTGTATTCTCTGTAACTTTGATCTACTCAGGGAAAATACACTTCTTAACATACAGGTATGTTTTAATATTGGTTCGCAAAAGAGGCAGTTTTCAAGGGTAAGAATAGTTAAATGTTTAAGGCACACAATTCTCTTTCAATGAAGCAGTTGGAAGAAGAAAAAAGGGGAGGAGGGAAAATATTTTCATAGCTGAATTCCAAACTGGTCAAGGCTACTTCTCAATAGGGAAAGGAAACGCTGGGATCTGCGTATGAAGTAATTGAGAAACAGAGGTTATATGACTTGTCAGAAGTTAACATGCAATCTTGTGGCAAAGTTAGAAATACAAACCTGATCTCTCCAGTAGCAGACCCATTACTTGTCCGGTAGACAAAGTGCCCCATATATAAATATATCAATTGTATTTAAAACAACTGTAACATCAGGTTAAGAATATTTAACAACCTTGTTAAGTATAGATAGAAGTATATGCTTGAGAAGTATAGATGGAAAATCACTAGGTAACTGGAAAGCACTATTATTAGCCACATTTTTAAATAGAGTAATGCTCAGAGATTCGCTACATTGGCTGCCACTGGGGCTTAATGGGTTAAATGCTGGTGGCAGAATTAATTAATGTAGGTTCTATCTGGCACTTAATTTGCGAATTTTTTTTGGCACATTTGACGAATATTTGTAGCCACACATGCATGCACAGTGCAGACTTGAGCCTGCCTGAAACTTGGAGGGAAGATTGAATGCATGCTGCAGGAGGGAAAAGTTTGAAGGTGGTACCAGGAATTCAGGAAATAATGAGAGACCCTCCCAAGAGTCAGGCAGAGCGGGAACTTGAAAATGGGTCTCCCAGGTGAGTGCCCTGACTGCCAGATGATAGACCCAACCCAGAATAGCCAATCTCTCTTCTCAAAACACATGGAAAAGGCTTGATTTTTGTCCTGATGTGGAACAAGAACATTTTTGAAATCTCAAAGCTTCATGGGATGGGAAAACTGTTTCCCACCCAGCTCCTCTCAGGACAGTGGTGGCAACAAAACCAAAGATAACTGCATAATAGTGGTAGACAGCAGGCACACTGGACAAACAGACGAGATCTATTACAAGGAAGATTTAGAAAGAGCTTCAGCCATCAGCTGGCCTGTTGTTGGAGAATCATTGGGCGATCCTGGGTTCTTGTGTTATGTGAAGGCTAAATAACATTTCCTTGCTCACTTTCTCCACACCAGTCATGATATTATAGACCTCTGTCATATCCCTCCTTAGTTATCTCTTTTTTTAACCTGAACGGTCCCAGTCTTTTTACTCTCTTCTCATATGGAAGCTGTTCCGTACCCCTAATCATTTTTGTTGCCCTTCTCTGTACCTTTTCCAATTCCAATATATCTTTTTTGAGATGGGGCCACCAGAACTGCACACAGTATTCAAGGTGTGGGCGTACCATGGATTTATATAGTGGAATTATGACATTTTCTGTCATTATCTGTCCCTTTCCTAATGGTTCCTAATGTTCTGTTTGCTTTTTTGACTGATGCTGCACATTGAGCAGATGTTTACAGAGAACTATCCACAATGATTCCAAGGTCTTTCTTGAGTGGTAACAGCTAATTTAGACCTCATCATTTTGTATCTATAGTTCAGATTATTTTTTTACAATGTTTCGGATGTGCATTACTTTTCACTTCTCAGCATTGCAAATGGGAGACTTATTCAAAGATCATCACCTTGAAGGACTGTGAGGCATAGTAGGTCACAATGGGAGGGCAGTAAAGGCCATGTTCCTTTTGTGTATTATGTACTAGTAACCTGTGGCCTCAGCAAATACTGGCACAAAATATACAACCACAACAAAAATCCTTGAACGGAAAGGTGTAGCAACCTGCATGGAACTTGTAGAGGGGAACACGGGTTGTTGGAGAGAAGAGTTTAGAGGAGACACCAGGAAGCGAGTGTATGTACATGTGCTTTGAATGCTTACAGCAGCTGGAACACCTCTGTAAATAGTTCTTTTTAATAAAGAGACAGTTTAGCTTTAGAAATATGAAGTACTCTCATGTTATTATCTAGCCTGTGGAGCATGAAATAGCATAACTTAGCTACATAGTGAATGTGCATAGATTGTGTAGTTTGAATGATCCATGAGCAAAAGCCATTATTAACCAGAACCATAAACTCCTTTGGTGTTAAACAACAAAAAATCCTTTTTTTTCACTTAGTTGCATGGATGGAAAGATGACAAAGGTATGCTTAAATAAAACTCTGCAGTTCCAGAAACCAAATACTATATTTCCAAAATCTGTTAAAGTTCTGCTTACTGATCAGTGTGTATACTGTGTGTATCACAAATTTAAAAAACCACAATTTTTGTTTCTTTTTCAAAAGGTTTTTCTGTTGCATTTATATTATGAGATTACTGGTAAAAATAACATATTCATTCTGGATCAGATTGAATGTTGATACATGTTACTTTGTACTTGATAAGAATAATTTTATTTTATGAGGGTAGTACAAGATCTATGATGTCTGTAACTATTCACTTGCTTGATTTTAAGTTTTTTTTTAATAAATAGGATAGCTAAGTACATTCTCATTCAGCAAACTGTGTGTGTGTGTGTTTAATAATGGTTGGACCTTTTTGTTTGAATTGTATCAGTTTTGCTAGAATAAGTATAACATTTTGAAATTTCATATAACAATAAAAATCGCAAATAAAAAATTGAAAAAAAAAAAAAGACAAATCTTTTATTGATAAAAGTAGTTAATATTCACTGGGCAAAGTGACAGCCATGTGAAATAAGGATCCAGCATCAGTAAGCATAGCTCTGTGAATTGATGTTTTATGCTTTTAGTAGGCTTTTAACAATTACCTAAATTACCCTGGCAACAGAATGTCAGCTACAGGACTCTGCAACCGCTTCAGGACCCATACCGAGGCTGTGGCTGCTTCCTTCCCCACTCTGGCACATTGCCTTGACTGAAAGGAGACTTAATTTCGGTGAATACTGGTCCCCTGATTTTTTTGTCTTGGGGTTTCTATCCCCACTGAAGACTAAACCAAACTCACCATCACTTTGACTTCACATGTATCAGGATAAGGCCCTTGGTTGTGAATTTCTTACGCTGGAGTATGACATATTTTATAAACATGAATGTAGGCTTCTGTTGTTGCTTTTGACGAATGTTGAAATGGAGAAAAATAAGACAGTTATATTACTAGAGAATTTGACATACAGAGATTCTTTCAGGCCTGTGCAGGAACATAGTTACAGCCCAGTGTAATATATTGGAAGTGTTCCAACAGAGACCAATGTATTTGTAAGCGGGGGAATAGTCCCGCTCTTGTGGGGAACTTTCCTCGTCTCTGCACTACCCCGGTGAAATGGGCTAGCGGAAGGATCTGAGTCCTCGCTCCCACCTCCTTTACCCAGAGGCCTCCCTGCCCTCGAGGACTCCCCTTGCACTCTTCTGTCTGGCAGAGTCCTCGTAACCCCCAACAAGGCTGGGCCCAGGATTCCTGGGGGGCTCGACCCCCAACCTTGCTGTGGTCACCTAGGTCAGGGGGTAGGGTGTCCCCACTCCGGGGTACTCTCTCTAAACAGGATGCTTCCCTGACCCACTGATCACTGCATACAATTGAAAGCAAATGCAAATTATTTAATTAACAATTAATTTGTAACAGGAATAAGGAAAAATGGGAAAGGCTAATGAAAACACATCACCCCGCCCTGTGGCAGGGAACATCTCAACAGTGTCTCTGCAATGTCAGGGCAGTTCAGTCTGTTCCTTTGTAAGTCCCAGGCTCCTTCTCAGGCCCTGGCTGTGCTGCAGGGACGCTGTGGCTTGGATACTTGCTCCGGCGGTGGCCACACGCTCGCAGGCTCTGGGTGGCAGGACCCTTCTTCCCAGCGTTGCCCCCGCCCTGTCGGGGTTTAGATCCCCCTGCAAGTCTGGCCTGCAGGGCCTCTTGGCTGAGGCCTCTCCCTGTGCTGGGCCCACTGCCCAGGGTCCCCCTCGCTCTCCCCAGCTGCTCACCGCACCCGGCTCCGGACTGCTCCAGTTCCAGCTCCACCGCTCTGCCTCTGCACGGCTGCTGCTGCTCTGCCTCCAGCTCCCTGGGCTGCTGCCCTGGGCCCTCTGGCTCTGGCTGCTGCAGTTCCTCCCCCAAGGGCAGGTCTGTGTCTCTGGGCTGCAGCTCTGCTCCCAGGGCAGGTCTGTGTCTCTGAGCTGCTTTTCTGGCCCCTCCAGATCTGGCCCAGCTCATCTCAGCTCTGGCCTCTGGCTTCTGCCCTCTCCTCAGCTCGGCCCCCTCACTCTGACTCAGGCAACTTCAGCTCACACGGAGGACGGGATTTACCCTGACCTCCTGACTCCCTGATTCGCCTGCCCGCCCTGTCAATCAGAGCTGACCTGGAGCATTGGCCTCTCCCCATTGCCCCTGGGGACTGTCAGTCCCATCGACCCTTCCCCTTCTGGTACTGGGAGCTCTGAATGTTAGTAAGGGGATAACACTCCCCTTACATATTGATGAGAACTATGGTTGGTGTTGTAATGGTTGGAATCCAGATCGTGCTAAAAGCAAAGCTGCATTGGACAATGAACAGAACTAATAAGAGGCGATTATATGACAATATCTCTCCCAGGTAATTAACTCAGGGTATGGCTTCTCTGCAAAACAAGGTGTGTTCTTAATGTGGGTTAGCTAACTCGGTGAAAATAGCAGTGAAAACACCTCTCTTAACTCAGGTGAGCAGTCTCAGTTCAAGCCCATAGGGCACCCTAGGTAAATTTGAGCTGCTAACTGGTGTACTACAGCAACTGTAATTGTTTGTGTGGAAAAGTATTTAATTATTTCTAGCTGTAATTTAGCAGCTAGAAACAAGGTGGAGGAGATTTAAACCACAGACCACCAGCAAGTACTCCATGGACCACAGCTTGAGAGCCACTGCCATAAAACATTGTTACCTTCTCTGAATATATGTGATGGTGTGTGTGCGCACATACATTAATTTTTGCTGGGCAAGACAGTTAAAAGAGTGGATAAGGAAAAACGACCAATTGTAATTTTGAACATTTCCACACCCTGCGTGTAAATGCCCAGGCAACAGAATTTTTTGAAGTGTGTGCAGATGTTTGCACTTGCCATATGGGCACATATACCATCTTTTTGGTTTGTGTTTGCATAGCATCTAGCACCATAGGGTTCTAATCAATGACTGGTTCATAGGCACTACCCCAATAATAATAATAGTACACAAAATTTTGCAAGCATTCACATGAAGGTCCTATAGGGCCTTCTTAAAAGAGCAAACCAGTATGTTGGCAAACTGGCACTAACAGCTCTGAAATTCAAAAAAATAATGATCTATTCTTTATGTATTGTAGCAATGTCCCTTATGGTAGAATATTGCCTTCTGATCATTTCAGATCTTTCTTCTTTTGGCTTAAAACCAGTAAGATAACTATACAGCTAAAATGAGTAAAATTAGGCATTTCTATTTATATGTATCAGCCAATGCTTTCAAATGTCTCAATTTGCCAGTTTCCATTCAGTTTTCATTTGAAGGCATCAAATGTGTAGCAATAACTCACCGAGTGTTTATGTGGTACAGAAATATCATTGTTTTCACCCATTTACAGATGTAAATCTATTAAAAAATATATCTAATTTTTGACACTGATGGATAAGCATATATGTGAGCACTAATCTCTTAAACCCAAACCACACTCTATAAAGGGAAAAACCTGCACTGGAGACTAGGAATTCTATATGATTCCTTTCATAGAGTTTCCATCAGACCATTCCCTGGGGAGTGGGGGGTGGAGGCAGGGTTCTTCTCTCCCTCCTAATCATCATGTGCCTCCAAAACATACACAGATGCTTTTTTGGAAAGGCGAATTACTGTAACAGATGCGTGGTTAGGAGGGCATGAGATCATGTGAGAATGTGTAGGAATAAAGTCTGTGTAAATAGGACAATAATTTTAAAAACAAACCAAAACACTTTCATCTACCAATATATGTGCTACATGGTGCTTAGCATAGAAAGGGCATGGCCAATGGCAATGACAAGGATTTTCCTGTTTGGGAAATGTACCAACCTGTTCATTGTCTTTCTTCCATGATGCACCTGCAGCCATGTGACTCCCATGGTGCACCACACAGCTCAGTC
Organism: Chelydra serpentina; assembly: GCA_037349315.1. Classification (NCBI taxonomy): domain Eukaryota; kingdom Metazoa; phylum Chordata; order Testudines; family Chelydridae; genus Chelydra; species Chelydra serpentina. The sequence goes on from JBAIAC010000001.1 coordinate 19,375,415, forward strand.
AGAGGGGAGAGGTAATCTGGCCAGGGAACTCAGCCCATAGAAGAGAATGGGAGCATCAGGCACCCAAACTACAAATCCCACGAAACAAAGCAACACCATAGGCACAGGCCATTCAAGCTGAACTGCCACATAACAAAATATTGAACCAAGTGAAGTATTTCAATTTGGGTCAAACTGTTCTGAAACAAAAATTTAATTTTGGCTTTCCTGATGGAAAATCAAAATGTCAATAAAATTGAAAATTTTGTGAAACTGCATTTTCCATGAGAAAATCAGTCTGATGGAAAATTCCCACCCATCGCTACTTGGAGCTACAGTTAGAGTGACATTAAGCAGTATTCTAGTCATCTCTGACCACTGGGGCCTAGGAGCAGTGGCCAGAGCCCCCTTTATCTCAGCAAGGTTGCAGCGGGTAGAGCCCTAGCTCTTGGCAGCAGCTGCCAAGCCAGAGTATCCTCTAGCTGATAGCAGAAAACAGCCAGAACTGCCAGCTTGGGGCAGGCAACAGCCAGCACCAGCAACCACAACCCTCCATCAGTCCAGGATGAGAGGCAGCCAGGGGCAGAGCCTCCCAAAAGCTGATACCAGCCAGGTATGCTAGCTTCTCTTTTCATCTCCAAAATATACATGTTTGTGTCCTGACCATGTTATTTTGGCATAGAATAACTTTCACTTTATTGCTATCTAACCAGTCATGTTCTTTCTGGTCCTGAGACCTATGAAACTCACTGTGAGAAAACACCGGTTTGAAATGTGGACTTGCACTTTCTAGTTTGAAAGGAAAATATTAGAGAGAGCAGATCTTTTGATCCCACTTGATTGTGAAGATAAATCATTATCACATAAATGAATCAGTGAGACTTTCTCGCTTACTCAATATGGCAAATAAAGTAGGAAGCGCCCTGGGTCTATTCACATAAATCAAAAGGATATATGCAACCTTTTCCATAAAAATACTTCTTTCTGCTCAGCTAACCTTAGTGAAGATTGTGCTTTGCCCAGGAATTTGTCCGAATATATTTCCAAGTAGGAGTTTGTCTGAGTATATTTCCAAATAGTAATTTACAGTAGAGCCCATATTCTTTGCAGTTGTTTTGAAAATTAAGACATAAGAATGGCCATACTGGATCAGACCAATGGTCCATCTAGCCCAGTATTCTGTCTTACGACAGTGGCCAAAGGCAGGTGCTTCAGAGGGAATGAACAGAACAGGTAATCATCAAGTAATCCATCTCCTGTCGTTCATTCCCAGCTTCTGGCAAACAGAGGCCAAGGACACCATCTCTGCCCATCCTGGCTAGTAGCCATTGATGTACCTATCCTCCATGAACTTATCTAGTACTTTTTTGAACCCTGTTATAGTCTTGCCCTTCACTACATCCTCTGGCAAAGAGTTCCAGAGGTTGACTGTGCATTGTGTGAAGAAATACTTCTTTTTTTTTGCGTATTAATTTCATGTGGTGACCCCTAGTTCTTGAGTTATGAGAAGAAATAAATACCACTTCCATATTTACTTTCTCCACACCGGTTATGATTTTATAGACCTCATCATTTAGACCCCATCATTTTATATGCCTTGTTGGGATTATGTTTTCCAATATGCATTACTTTGCATTTATCAACACTGAATGTTATCTGCCATTTTGTTGCCGAGCCACCCAGTTTTGTGAGATTGCTTTGTAACTCTTCGCAGTCTGCTTTGGATTTAACTATCTTGACTAGTTTTGTACCATCTGCAAATTTTGTCACCTCATGGTTTACCCCCTTTTCCTGATAATTTATGAATATGTTGAACAGTATTGGTTGGAATACAGACCCCTGGGGGTCACCAGTATTTACCTCTCTGCATACTGAAAACTGACCATTTATTCCTACTTTTTGTTTCCTACTCTTTGTTTCCTATCTTTTAACCAGTTACTGATCCATGAGAGGACCTTCCCTTTTATCCCATGACTGCTTACTTTGCTTAAGAGTCTTTGGTGAGCGACCTTGTCAAAGGCTTTCTGAAAATCTAAGTACACTATATCCACTGGATTGCCCTTGTCCACATGCTTGTTGGCCCCCTCAAAGAATTGTAGTAGATTGGTGAGGCATGATTTCCCTTTACAAAAATCATGTTGACTTTCCCCTCAACAAATTGTGTTCATATATGTGTCTGATAATTCTGTTCTTTACTATAGTTTCAACCAATTTTCAGTGCCAGGTGAATTGATTGAAACTATAATAAAGGACCTAAGGATGGTTTCCTGAATGACTGAGACAAGCAGTTAACTGGGAAACCAAAGCAAAAGTTTGATAATACTGAGAATAGAGGTTAGATTTTGTACATCCATTCTCAGTCTCCTTTTCATAAATGTGACTGGCTATGGACATGATTTCTCTTCTAGAATGATGCAAAAGTGACCATTTTGTTGTACAGTTGTATGTGAGAATTTGTCATTTCACTTCAGACTAATTTGTGGCCTAGAAGTTTTTGCTTTTAGCAAACATTTCCATGAAATTCAAAGTTTTGCATGGTTTCCATGCAAATTGTTATTGGCCATAGAAAAAAAATCAGAAATTGAAATGTTAAACATTTTCTGTTTTGCTCAAAACCAAGACAAATTATCATGAAAATGAATAATTTTCACTCAAAACTGGCTCTTTCTCAAGTGAAAAAATGACAGTGTGTGAAACTGGTGAAATGAAATTTGAAAAACACAAATTGATGTTTACTTATTTAATTTAAATACTCCAACTTCTTGTACTACCCACTACTACCAAGGCCAGTGGGTGACTGAGTTTTCCAAATCACATGTATAAATTGAGTCTTGGATGCTGTAGATTTTGCAGCTAAAATCATGTAATGTGTTATCTTGTTGAATAGAACATTTAGGCAGTATTTACAATGTCCTTCCTGTCTTGGTTCACTCATGGGTGTATGAAGCTACTTGGTTTTAAAATGTGTTTCTTGTATCTGTCTATAACTACCTGTCAGAGAACATATTCTAAATGCACACGAACCCTTTGGGCATTAGTGGCACACTTGGCATTTAACACAGCATGGAAGGGATTTTAGGAAACCAGGAGGTAAGTCATGCTATGGTTTATTAAAGTAAGGTAGGGGGCAGTCTGTCTGTGACCCAGTTTTGGAAGTAAATTTTTTTTATTCTCTTCTACTTCACTATAGATAGGGTCTGATAAAAAGCTCTCTGAGGGGAATCTTTTCATTGACTTCAGTGGGTTTTGGATCCCTTCGTTCAGTGGTTTTCAAACTGGGGTAGGCGTGAAAAATCCTGTAATGGCAGACAATGCATTTTATTTTGTAAGGCTGGGTAATCTAATCATAAGTATATCATGACCCTATCTCAGATGGGAGTATGTGGTAGACTACATTATCTGGAAAGGGGTATGCAGCCAAAAAAGTTTGAAAAACGTGCCTTAGTTCACGTCCACAAACTGTTTGTAAGAAATACTTTGACTTTAGATGCTAAATCCAGGAATCACCCAAGTACCAGAACCAGAGGAGTAGAAACACGTACAGGACAGGAGGTGTGAAGACTCTCTCCTTGCACAGCAATTGCCTGTGTGGCTGTGGTGCTGACCCGTGTGCAGAGCCTGAGAACCCAGTCATGTTTCTATTTACAAATGCTGGTCCAGGGGATGGGAGGGGAGAGTGTGTGGAGGGGTGTAACTGTTGCTGATTTGGAGAGGTAATTCAGCCAATATGGCAGACTGGGAACAGGCTCCAGCATCTGGATGGGCCTAGAGCTACTAATGGAGCAAAAGAGAGAACTCTGCAGTGATGACCTTTGCTGCCATGTAACTTATTCAGTGGTAGAGCTACCTAATGCTGTGAATGTCTATGTGATCATTGAAAATAGAAAAGAGCTGCACGATACTTGGAGTCATGTAGTGGTGTCCCTATGGTTTATGTGCTGGGATCAGCATGATGTAGCTATGTGGGATGTAGTTTTTCTCTCATTTTATGTAGGAGCAGCATGCTGCAGATGTTTTTAGAGAACCATAGCTTTCTTTTAGACAAAACGTTTAAAAATAGATCAACCACAATAAGCACATGTAAATTTCCTCTCCCATTCCCTAAATCAAAGAATACCTCACAATGTGGGGAAGTAATAGGACAGTATTATTTAGGGACAATTCATGTAGCTATCAAGACAGGCTGATTCGTAAAACATGGTAGCATATTTTTATGAAACATAATATTGTGCATGTGCGTGATGGAAATCTTATAACAGACCATGTTGCTAGGGCACTAAGTTATAACGATAGATCCTAAAACATGTTGTCTTTTTTCCTGAGAAGTGAGCATCCAGCCAGAGGTACACTGCACCACCTGTCACGGCTGGCTGTTAATCCAGAATGTGTGTGTGTGAGAACCCTTCATATGTAATTAATTAAAAAGAGACCTTTTCCATGGTGTTTCTATATGAAAAAGCTGTTATGAAGAGCATATACAAGTGGTTGAGGGCCGTAAAAGCAAAGAGATGCATCATCTGGTTCCTATGTAAAGTACGTCTCTGTAAAGATGTAAATACATAGAGCTGAATGGGAACTTGATGTCCTGGAAGTGATTAATAGCAGATTACAAATAGAGTGCACAAGAAACATATCTCCTCTGACAGCATGGGAGGAATGGAAATGGAAATGTCAGAGTCAAAAAGAAAAAACAGCAGCTTCTTTCTTTTGAGTATGCTTCGTTGGGTGACTATTTTATCATCTCTGAGAGGATGTGGAACAGGGAAATATGTTTCTTTGCTCTACCAAAATCAAGGGCCAAAGACAAGAGTCTGAATTGCACATGGTGCCCCTAGATGCTTGGTTCTAAGTCACTCTAAGGCCTTATAAACACTGAACAATAGAATCTATCCAAACGTACTGTAGCCACTGGGCTGAGGCAAGCAAAAATCCGCCAATAAGCACAGGACCCACCGAGGTAGAGGAGGAACTTTGTCACAACTGGTGTCAGGGGTGGGATGTGGTGTGCACAGCGCGGCGGAAGAAGAGGGCTGTTTAAAAAAAAAAAAAAAAAAGGGAGTGGGGTTTTTTTTTCTCACCACAATGGAAGATGTAGTACGGGCACTGATACAAGCCACGGCTGCCCAGCAGGAGGCTACCCGTGTCCAGGCAGCTGCCCAACAGGAGGCAGTGCAGCTGCAGCAGGAGACCAATCGCCTGTTGATGGACCAGGCCGCTCAAGACCGTACTATGTTGCGGGAACTGGTAAACCAAGTGAAGGCCCTTACAGAGATGAACCATGGCCATGATGGGACGCGGCACATACGGGCCAGAAATTGCCTGCAGAAAATGACAGGGAACGATGACATAGAGGCATACCTCCTGACCTTTGAGAGGACAGCCCTACGGGAGGCCTGGCCTCGAGATCAGTGGTCTGGCATCCTTGCCCTATTCCTGTGCGGGGAGGCCCAGAAGGCCTACTATGATCTGCCTGAAGAGGCTGCAGAAGACTACCCACAGCTGAAAGCGGAGATCCTGGCAAGATCTGGGGTAACAACCGCAGTGCGGGCCCAGCGGTATCACGAGTGGAGGTACCAGGAAGACAAAACCCCCCGGTCCCAATTGTATGACCTCATCCATCTCGCACGAAAGTGGTTGCAAACTGAGTCCCGGCATCCAGAAGAGATACTAGAGGTTCTGGTCATTGACCAATACATGAGGGGACTACAGCCTCACTATAGGGGAGTGATTAAAAGCAATTATAGATGTTATGCATGTGGTGAGTGGGGACACATAGCAGCACAGTGTCCTAGCACTGAGGAGCCTATGCAATGTAACTCGGGGGATTGGGAGGTCCCATGCTCCCTTATCCACCTTGTGGGCGTTGCATTAGCCCCGCATAACTACACCAGACCGGTGAAGATAAACGGAGCAGAGACTGTAGCGCTTGTGGACTCCGGAAGTGCAATAACTCTTATATCGGGTAAGCTGGTAAAAAGTAGCCAGCTGCTACAAGCCAAACGCATAGCAGTGACGTGCGTACATGGGGCCGCAAACCATTACCCCACCATCCAGGTGAAGACAGAGGTTCAGGGGAACCCCATTGAGGTGACAGTGGGTGTAGTTCCTAAACTCCCGTACCCTGTAGTCATTGGGATGGACTATCCAGGGATTGATTACTCCCCCCGGAGAGGCTTGGGGGAGGTGGGGACCCTGAGGGCAGCGACTTGTCACCGGGGGAATGTCAACCCCCAATGTTCGCTGAGATTTCTCAGGATCTATTCTCAGCCCCGCAAAAGACCCGGAAGACAAAAAAGGAGAGGAAGGCTGCAAAAGCTTTGGGAACCCGGATCTTGACCCAGGGCCAGAAGATCGCCCTAGTAGGCAGACGGACACAAGCAGCCAGAGAAACTACCACCACGGAAAGTGAGCCGGAGGCTGGCCCCAGCCATGATGGAAGTGAGCCGTTGGAAGCAACAGAAGCCGGCCCTTGGGAGCTTGGGCGGGTTAGTCCCAGGAGAGAGACTTTCGGACGGGACTAGGCAGAGGACCCTAGAGATGATAATGCCAGGAAAGAGGTGGCCGAGATAGATGGGATACCTGTGGATGGGAAGGTCCGGGGTCCAGGACCTTACTTTATAGTGAAGAAAGATTTCCTGTACCGTGTGGTGCAAATGCAGGAGCAAGAGAGACATCAACTTCTGGTGCCATGAAAACATCAAAAAGCCATTGTGACAGTGTCCCCATAAAACTTTATGGGGAGATGCTTATAACTATATATGTGTAACGTTTTATGCTACAGGTGCCATGTAACATATCTCTGTGAAAGTTATGACCTACTGAATTTATTCCTCCTGTTTGTAGGCATGTATCATTGTTGTGGTTGAAGTTATGAACATTGGTTTTATATTTGCTGGTTTTATGCATAGCTTTTGTAAGAACATGGGGCCAGGTCCAGAGGAAGGAATGTGCAAGTTGAGTACAAGTACTTAACAGACAAAAGAAGGTGCAGACCCCAATCCACATCGGGGCCCCAGGCAAGGATGCAACTGGTTAGACTGGTTAGGGCACATGGACAGGTGACTTGCCCATGTGATCCCAAAACTCCAGGGCTACTGGATCCTACGCAGGGAGAGGAAGAAAGGCTATAAAAGCCCTTGCAAGACCCTTCCATTTGGTCTTCAGCTGGCTAAAGGAAGAAGCTCTCCACCCCCCCAAGGACATTCCTGAGGGGAACTGAACAAAGGACAAAGACATTAGGGGGGTGAGTGATTGCTGGGCCCAGGCTAGAAGGAAGATAGCCTGTTTACTGGACCTAGTGAGGGGTTTATCTGTACACAGGGTGATTAGACATAGAACTGCGTGTTCTTTTTTTATTTTATTCGGTAATTCACTTTATTCTGTCTGTTACTGCTTAAAATCACTTAAATCCTATTTTCTGTACTTATTAAAATCACTTTTTACTTATTAAGTTTCCTGGAGTTGAGTTGTTACCTGGGGGAACGCAAACAGCTGTGCATAACTTTCTATCTTTGTAATAGAAAGCGAACTATTTATGAGTTTACCCTGTATAAGCTTTATACAGGGTAAAACGGATTTATTAAGGGTTTGAGCCTCCTTGGAGTTGAGCAGCTGGGTGTCAAAGGCAAGAGCGCTTCCAGGGGCCTTACAGTGGTGAGTGGACTTGGTTCGGACCTGGGTCTGTGTTTGCAGCAGATCAGTGGAATCTGGCTCAAAACAGACAGGATTCGGGAGTCCCAAGTTGGAAAAGGCCTGGAAGCAGGGGCAGAAGCAGCCTTGGCACACCAGGTGGCAGCACCAAGCAGGTCTCTGTGGCCCCAACCCGTCACAGCCATATTGAGCCTCGCCCACAGCCACCTATTTGGAGGACACCTAGGGGTAGAGAAAACCCAGGCATGGATCCTGCGGAGGTTCTTCTGGCCAGGAGTGCATGAAGATGTCCGGCGATACTGCACCTCTTGTCCGGAGTGTCAGTTACATAGTCCTCGCCCACACTTCTGGGCTCCTTTGATACCTCTTCCAATAATAGAGGTTCCGTTTGAACGCATAGCCATGGATCTGATAGGGCCCCTTGAGAAGACAGCTCGGGGCCACCAACATGTGCTTGTTGTACTGGACTGTGCTACCTGGTACCCAGAAGCCGTTCCCCTACGCAACACGGCTTCCAGAACCATAGCTAAGGAGTTAGTGCAGATCTTTGCCCGAGTTGGGCTACCCAAGGAGATATTGACTGATCAAGGGACACCTTTCGTGTCCAAGTTGATGAAAGATCTCTGTTCGTTACTCCATGTACAAGCCCTACGGACCTCTGTACACCACCCGCAAACAGATGGCCTTGTGGAAAGGTTCAATAGGACCCTCAAGGCCATAATCAGGAAAGTGGTGAGCCGGGATGGGAAAGATAGGGTATCCCAATTACCTTACCTCATGTTTGCCATCCAGGAGGTTCCGCAAGCCTCCACAGGTTTCTCTCCGTTTGAACTATTATATGGGCGCCACCCCCGGGGCATATTGGATATAGCTAGAGAAGCCTGGGAAGAGGAGCGAAATCCAGGAAGGAACATAGTCGAGCATGTACTGCAGATGAGGGATCGGATAGCCCGAGTTACATCTATTGTACGAGAACACTTGGAGAAAGCACAGGAGACCCAACGAACCCATTATAACCACCGAGCAAAGCTTTGACGGTTCCAACCAGGGGATCGAGTGATGGTCCTGGTGCCCACAGCAGAAAGTAAGCTGTTGGCCCAGTGGCAGGGACCCTATGAAGTGATCGAAGCCGTGGGAGAGGTGAACTATAAGGTGCGGCAGCCAGGCCGCAGGAAACCAGAGCAAATCTACCACATCAATCTTCTAAAACCTTGGCACGATCGAGAGGCATGCTTGGTCACCCAGGAGACCCTTCCCCAGGAGGATAACTTACACGAGCAAGTAAGGATATCACCTGACTTGACGCCAATCCGAAAGATTGAGGCAACTGACATGGTTAATCGCAACCGAGATGTGTTCTCTACAAAACCGGAGCGGACAACTGAGACCTATCACCATATCCGCACGATCCCGGAGCCAAGGTAACATTGAGACCCTACCGAATCCCAGCAGCCAAAAGAGAAGAAATCAAGGCCGAAGTGAAGAAAATGTTAGAATTAGGGGTGATTGAAGAATCTTACAGTCAGTGGTCCAGTCCAGTCGTTCTAGTGCCTAAACCTGACGGTACCACGAGATTCTGTAATGACTTTCGCCGACTGAATGAAGTATCCCAGTTCGATGCATACTCCATACCACGCATCGACGAACTGGTGGACCGATTGGGTAGTGCTCGATTCTTGACAACACTGGATCTGACAAAAGGATACTGTCAGATTCCCCTGACCAAAGAAGCTAAAGAAAAGACAGCGTTCTCCACTCCGGATGGGCTATTCCAGTACACCGTCCTCCCTTTTGGGCTACATGGGGCCCTGGCCACATTCCAGAGCCTCATGGATAAGCTGCTGTGCCCCCATACTAGTTATGCAGCCACATACCTGGATGATGTCATCCTCCATACGCCAGACTGGGGAACCCACTTGGAGAAAGTTGAGGCAGTACTGTGCACCTTAAGGCGGGCTGGCCTCACTGCTAATCCCGCTAAATGTGCCATAGGGCTAGCAGAGGCTAGGTACCTGGGATATATTGTAGGAAGGGGCATAGTAAAGCCCCAAATGAATAAGCTAGAGGCGATTCAAAACTGGCCCTGGCCAACCCGAAAGAAGCAGGTCCGCGCATTCCTAGGTGTGGTAGGCTACTACCGACGTTTTATTCCCCACTTCGCTACTAGGGCAAGTCCCCTAACGGACCTGGTGAAAGCCCGAGGTCCAGACATGGTGAAGTGGACCAACGCAGCAGAGGGGGCGTTCACAGACCTTCGGACGGCCCTTTGTAATGACCCCGTACTCATAGCCCTCGACTTTAACAAGGAATTTATTTTACAAACAGACGCTTCCGAGGTGGGGTTGGGGGCGGTTCTGTTGCAAATGGTGGGAGAAGAGGAACACCCGATCCTCTACCTAAGCAGAAAGCTTCTCCCAAGAGAACAGAAATACGCAGTAGTTGAGAGAGAATGCCTTGCTGTCAAATGTGCTATGGAGACCTTACGTTATTACCTCTTGGGCCGGCGATTTACTCTTGTGACGGACCATGCACCCCTCCAGTGGATGCAGTGGAATAAGGAAAAGAATGCAAGGGTCACCAGGTGGTTCTTATCCCTCCAACCGTTCCAGTTCCGCATACGGCACAGGACTGGATGCCACCATGGCAACGCTGATGGTCTGTCAAGAGCACACTGCCTGGCGTCCCAAGTTGCCCAACTCTATAGTGTTGAGCAGGGGGGGGGGGGGAGGATATGTGACGGGGCAAGGCCAGAGGGCTATAGGAAAGTGGTAAGGAACCAGTATGTTAGCCCCAGGCTAAACAAATCCCTGATACCTTATGGCAGTTGCTCCAGGTTAATCAAGACACCTGGGGCCAATTAAGAACTTTCCAGAAGGCAGGGAGGTTGATTGAGACATCTGCAGCTAATCAGGGGCTGACTGAAACTAATCAAAAGCCTCCCAGTGAGTCAGTGAGGCGCGCATGTGAGGAGCTGTGGAAGGAGGTTGCGTGTGAGGAGCTGGGAGCAAGAGGCACTAGGAGCTGAGAGTAAGAGGGCGTACTGCTGGAAGATCCTGTGGTGAGGATAAAGAAGGTGTTGGGAGGAGTCCATGGGGAAGTAGCCCAGGGAGTTGTAGCTGTCGTGCAGTTGTTCCAGGAGGCACTCTAAACAGCTGCAATCCACAGGGCCCTGGGCTGGAACCCAGAGTAGAGGGCGGGCCCGGGTTCCCCCCAAAACTCCCAACTCCTGATCAGACACAGGAGGAGTTAACCTGGACTGTGGATTCTACTAGAGGGGAAGATCTCTGAGGCAAGCAAACATCCGTCAATAAGCGCAGGACCCACCGAGGTAGAGGAGGAACTTTGTCACACCACATACACTGTTTATTAAACCAGACTAACTAGTATTTGTTTCTCTCTCTTAGCCCAGGTCTACACTAACCCCCCCTGTCGAACTAAGGTACACAACTTCAGCTACGTGAATAACGTAGCTGAAGTCGAAGTACCTTAGTTCGAATGAAAAAGCACTTACCCGGGGTCCACACGCGGCGCGCAGGCTCCCCCGTCGACTCCGCCTACTCCGTTCGTCGAGCTGGATTACCAGCGTCGACGACGGAGCACTTCCTGGTTCGATTTATCGCGTCTTGACAAGACGCGATAAATCGAACCCAGAACATCGATCGCGCGCCTCCGACCGGACGCGTAAGTATAGACATACCCTTAGTGTGGTCATGAGTAAACAGAAGCTAATTTATTTTAAAACTCGGGCCAGTTTCTATCGTGCCCTGAGATCTGCTTGGTGCAGTAAAGTGGAGAATGCATCAGTTTACAACTCCCTGAATGGTGAACCTCAGTGGCTCCAGTCCTGGCTCCAGATTAACTAAGAGCACTGTATTACACTGCCCCATAGTGACATCATGGGGGTAGTGGGCAGGGAAGGGAGAAAACATATATTTAGTTAAAATCAGTTTAATCTAATAAGAGACCACAAATGCTAAAATGTCTTAATCATAATGATGTGATTTTTTTGCATAGTGTCACTACAGGGCAGAGTTAAGATTGTTTGGGTGCTCTAACTGTGCATTTCTATCCCTTAATAGGTTGGCATTTCTTTTAACCTTAACTGAATTTTCTGGGTTTATAATGCTTGATTCTGGGATAATTACAACACAGATAACGTTTTCTGCTGTTGATTACTGATCTGTACTCTCAACCTTAATTCCCTCAACTCATTTTTTGTCTGGGAATTTACATTAAGATTAAAGGTTACATTAAGGCATATTGAGCCAAATTCATACCTTGTATAATTCTGTTTTCTTCCGGTGAGTTGTTCCAGGGATGATTTTGGCCCCCATGTATACAAAAGGATACTGGTAGTGTTTCTATTAAGAATAAAACAATGCCTGCAACATAAATTTGGTTTGGGATACTTTACATTATTGAAATTTGAAATAACAATGCTTGTCTTAATACAATATAACTGTTATATACCTTACTACAAACTTTTCCAATGTATGGCTCAAGCCATAGCATTCATAACCAGATTTTTATTTAAAATTTTCCAAAGTGTGTATGTGTTGGAAAATGGGAAATGGATACAGGATACGGGATTTTGGTTCTGATTTATCTCTAAATTCAAGAAGGGCAGTAATAAAAATAAACAAAATGCTGTATATGAAGAAAATTTGTTTTTGGTGCTAAACCAGGGTGCTCAAAATAGATAAACAGAAATTGGGCGAGATACAAAAAGAGCTTCATTTATTTATATTACTTCTTGCATTCTGGCAGTTCAAATGCCCCTAGTATATCTCAATCAGTATAAATGATAAACTGTATATGAAAGAAAAAAATAATTATAAATTCAGAGTAGGGCTTGTTGAAAGTTTTCTGTCTAAATTGTTTTTCAGTAGAAAATTGGATTTTTGAGTAAACAATTTTTTTTGCAAAAAATGTCTGCTTTCCATGGAAAATGTTGATATTTTGTTGAAAAACCGAATGCCTGAAAACAAAAAGGATTTTGGTTGGTGACCAAAATATTTTGATTTGATATTTCATAGAAAAGTTGAAATTTTCTGTAGAAGATTTTGATGAAAATGAACCGGGGGGGGGGGGGGGGGGGGAGAGGGTGGAAGGAGAGGAAAGAAAAAAGTTTTTGCTGAACTTTTCAGGCCTTTATTAGTGGCCACCATCTTGGTGAAAAGTGAAGCATGGAAATTGCTGATAGGGACAGGAGATCGCAACAAATATCCCATGAAAAATGTGGGTGAATCAAGGCAGGTGGAAGGCTTTTGGGTTAAGACGCAGAACTGGGACTTAGGAGATCTGGATTGTATTCGATAGTCTTCTTGTGTGGCCATGGACAAGTCATTTAGGGTCCAATCCTGTGAGGTGCTTGGAGTTAAGAGCATTCAGCATCTTACAGGATTGAACTATTTATACCTCCATTTCCTTATTTTAAAACAGAGCTAATATGCATGCTGGAAGTATGTTTTTAATTAAATTCTATGATCTTTGTACATGATTTGAGTTTTCAAATGGACAGTGGCATCAAATTGCAAAGTCTTATTGTGCCTGCAAAAACCTGTGTGCGCGCACTCCTTAGGTCCTAAAGTTTCTGAATAGTCCCACTTAATGTACAAATCCTCATCTTGCTCATCCAAATGTGTGGTTTCATACTGCCTCCCTTGAAAACGTGGCTCGTTGTGATCTTGGAGCACTGTTTATACTACATTTCAATGTAAGCTGCCTACAGTTTCAATGCATTGCAGTCTGCAAATTGCAATTCCAGTTAGAGTAATTTTCACTTAGTAGGGTCTGATCTTGCGCCTTGTGCTCAGGTTAATCTCCCATTAAAGTCAATGGAAGATTTGCTCCAAGTGATTTCAGTGGGAGATTTGCCTGAGTAAGGAGTGCTGGAGTCAGCCTTTATGCTGAAGCTACTCTGTGGGAGAAGGAAAAATATTCAGCGATATAAGAATTATACGTATAAGGGAGACAAATTGGTTAATTGGACAACACTCTGAATGAGGAAAATGAGAAAATCAAATTATGAGGGTGAATCTATAGCAATGTACAGTGTATAATGTGATTGATCCAACGGGGACCGCTTACGTTTTCTCCTCCTGCGATACTTTTGGACATGTAATTTAATATGTGTAAGTAATTTATAAATAGCCCAAGTTGTTTGTAATGTAGGCTTTGGGAACATCTCGCCACGTACAGAAGGTGGAAAGATATTCTGTATCATCTATGCCTTATTGGGAATTCCTCTGTTTGGTTTTCTGTTGGCTGGAGTTGGAGATCAACTAGGGACCATATTTGGAAAAGGAATTGCCAAAGTAGAAGATACATTTGTTGTAAGTATGTTTAATATATTGTTCTGAATGTTACTCATCACTCTAAAATTAAGTAAAAATATAGTAAATGTTTTAAAGAGAATAATGCTTTGAGTCATTGTTAATGTCTGGCAAAAGGTGTGTTGAAGGTTACTGAAGTACATGTTATCCAACATTGTTGACAGAAAACTGGGTGAAGTTCAACATATACGTTCAGATTCGGTTTCCTAAAATAATTATGACTGGGAAGAGAAATTGGATCCAAATTAATCAACTCATATTTTTTATTTGCCTTTAAAATACTCTAGAGCAGTAGCAGTTTGTTTCAAAAAATTATAGTATTGCACTATGGTAAGAAGTCACTGACACAGAAATGTGGCTGAATGGGATAAGCAGGAACTTTGAGATTGATGGTAAACCATAGATAAAACATACACTGATATTATAGGCAGTGTTCAAAGTGAGCAGGAAATGAACTCCTGAACTTCCTTGCTACACCTTCTAATGAGTCCTTCTATTGCCCTTCTATTCCCCATACTGTACTGAGATCTTGCCCTCCTTGTAGAGCCCCCCACGGCACAGGAAGTGACCTTTTGGACTCTCCCCTTCTCCAGGACTTCGCCTGAACTAAAATCAGCATCCTTCCATTTAATTTTAACAAGATAGGGGTGGGAGAGAATGTCATCTTTAAAAGAAAGACTGACAATAAAGGAAATAGAACTTGAGAGAGATCAGAGGGTTTTAGTTGGCCAGTGCTCTCTTCTGCTTCATCATAAGTGCGAAAAATGGGTTAAGCCTGTGTAAATGGTAGTATGCACAAATTATGCTTAAACATACACAAGAATCCATTTGAAACTAAGTCCCACTGCCTGTTTTATACATTTATTTTTCTGAGCCTATAATAGCTTTATCCAACTGATAGGCATAAACCAGATATCTAAAGGGCCACTAGCAACTTACCTTTCAGACAGAGTATGATTTTTTTTAAATTTGTACTTCTCTGTTGTTACAAGTAAGACCTACAATTAATGTAACCGAAGGAGATTAGAAAAAAAATCTCCTTTTATTTCATTTTTTTCATGTGTATTTGACAGAACTTGGCTTCGGTGTTTCTTGGCATAGTTGAGGCCTGAGTCCTGCTTATGACACCATCAAGTGCTCTACTGAGGTCAATGGGATTGTTCACGTGTGAAGTTACTCACATACATAAGTCTTTGAAGGCTGAGCAAGTGGCCCCTGTTTGGGTTGGTCTTTAATCTACAGTAGAAACAGGGGAGAGAAAAACATCTTTTCAGAACAGGACAGCATAATTGTAAAAGCACAAAAATTGTCCCGGGGGAGCTTAGGAGCAAGTTGCCAACCCCAAACATTCAAAAATCAATGAGTCAGGGCCCTCTAGAATCTTGCAATTTTTAGAAAAGTACATTAGGGTTTCTTTTTGTTGGTCTTTTGGTTTTTGAGCCTTTAGGTGCACCGAGGTCACACTTTCTTGCTTATCTTTGCAGCCATGAAGGGTGGACACTTTAAAAACATAAAATGAAACCTGAGATTCTCACATATTCACAGGAATTCAGCATCCAGGACTTCAAGAAAAACACCAATGGTTGCAATAATTGCAGTAAAAAATTGAAAGTTGGCAAAACTGCTCCTTTTAATGACACTGTAGTAGGGATTGTCACATGGAAACCTCCCCATTCCTACCTGACACCCACCACGATGAGTCTCACCCCCCATGCTTGTTGCTGGATCTGGAAAAGCAAGTGCAGAGGCAGCAAGAAGCATGTGCAGACAGCCGCATACTCTACCTCTGCCTAGTGTGTATTTCCTCTTCTGTGTCGCCTCTCCCTGAGGCTGCCTGTTGTGCTGTAGGGCCAGAAGTCCCCCAGTTGCATCTAGGTATACTGCAGCCTCCAGTGGCTGAAGCAGCTACAGCCCGAGCACTGGTTGTCCCAGTGGCAGCAGGTGGTACAGTACCGGTCATATTAAATTTTTAAATACGTGTTTATTTAGCAGCCTTAATTTGAAGTGCAATTTCCTGTTGTTTGTACCAGAACTGCAACTATTGTGTGTTCAAAGGGACCAGTTCTGTGCAGCATGCCATATTGCAGGGGTGGCCAACCTGAGCCTGAGAAGGAGCCAGAATTTACCAATGTACATTGCCAAAGAGCCACTGTAATATGTCAGCAGCCTCCCATCAGCTCCCCCACCCACTCCCAGCGCCTCCCACCCACCAGCAGCCCTGCCAATCAGCACCTCCTCCTTCCTCCCCCCCGATCAGCTGTTTTGTGGCATGCAGGAGGTGTGGAGGGGGAGGGGGAAGGGGAGAGGGAGCGGGAGAGGGAGGAGCGAGGGCACGGCAGGCTCAGGGGAGGGGGTGAGAAGGGGTGGAGTGGGGGCAGGGCCTGTGGCAGAGCCAGGGGTTCAGCAGTGAGCACCCCCCCGGCATATTGGAGAGTTGGCACCTGTAGCTCCAGCCCCGGAGTTGGTGCCTGTACAAGGAGCCGCATATTAACTTCTGAAGAGCTGCATGTGGCTCCAGAGCCATAGGTTGGCCACCCCTGCCATATTGTTTGCCTGTTTTCCTTTATAGTAGGAACTGTCTGCTAGCATGGTTGCTTTTGAGATTCTCACAATGCAGAATGGTGTTATGCCAGACAGTTTCATCCACCAAGCAAATGCTGGCTTTAAGACAAGTGAGAAGAAAAGGCTTGGAGTACTGAGTTTTGGCTCAAAGCCACCATTTCAAACCCAGCTGGAGCATTGGCAACCAAGAGCCAATTGCATCTAGAGTTGGCTGAAAAAATGGAAAGAAAACCTCATGAGATGTTTTGATGATTCTTTATTACTTCTCTTCAGAAATCAAAATTTTCATGACAATTTTTGTTGAAAAATTCAGATTCTGGAAAGTTTTGACCAGCTCTATTTGCATTTATTGGCTAATTGTCTCCCTGTGTGGAAAACAGCTTAATTCATTTCCTAACAGTTAAGTATCCATATTATAAAACTGAGCAGCAATTTGCTCCCTTGTTGCCAGTCTCTGCAGGGAAGGTTTGATTTGAATGGTCAGACACTGAATGGCTTTCTCACTCTTGGAGGTCATTTTCCCCTCCCACTCCCCCCAGTAAAATAAAATAAAAATTGAGACACATCATAGGAGATTTTACATCACCACAGTCTGTCCTTCCTGGTTTTGGATGATAAAAGCTTGGCTTTGGTCTTGATGACTGTCCAGACTAGCTTTCACAAGCGCTAAACTAGTAAAAAAAAAAAAAAAAAAAAGGAAAGGTCAATCAGGAACCAGTTAAGCTCTTTTCTGATCTCATTTATTATTTATACAATAGGCCAGATTTTAAGAAAGACTCCAGTTTTGTGGGTGCAATTTTCTGCCTACATTTAATTTAATTAGTTAGGCCAACTACCTGATTTTTGGGTGCAATCAGATACTTGGAAGGCTAAAATGCATGATTTTTACTCATAGTTACTTGCAGGTGCAAAACTGCACCCACAAAATTAGAAGCCATTTGAGGCCCATTTAAACATTTAGTTAAGTATGTCAAACTGCAGTATGACGAATCTGCTGAATCTTTAGTATTACTGAGTGGTATAATGCCATTCGTTCAGACCAAAAAGAGAATCACATTCAGAGTCTGCAAATGTTTCCTGGAATATCCACATTTGCTTTGAATAAACACCTCTATTCCTGTGGTGGACTCAGACGGTAATTCTACACAGCAATTAAACACCTGCGACTTGCCTGGATCATCTGATTTGGGCTCACGGGGCTCTGACTGTGGAGCTGTTCAATTATTGTGCAAACATTTGGGCTCGGGCTGAAGCCTGAGCTCTGGGACCCCGGACATCTACACAGCAATTTTTACCCCTGCAGTCTGAGCCCCACAAACCTAAATCAGTAGACCTGGGCCAGCTGTGGCTCTTTTATTCCAGTGTAGACGTACCCAGAACGATAATATCCTATCCTTCTGAGTGCAGCTGTGAAAAAATTTTCAGACAAATAGTTTATGTGCTGAAAAATGCAGTTTAGGTTGACCCAAATCTAGTCACAAATTTGTTGAATCATTTCAGCTCTAAATTGTTTTCCAGGCTGGATTCACAAGGACACTTAGGAGCTATTTGAGATGTTGATGAAAGAGGAGGGGAGACCGGAGTTAAAGGCCATGGTCCAATGACTATTTAATTATTTATGCAAAGTAGAATAGCTTTAACAAGAGAGGCTGAGAGTAACCCACTCCAGAATAATCAATAGCCTGGGGGTTAGGGCACTCAACCTGGCAGGGAGAGACCTGGATTCTAATCCTGGTTTAGAGCAGGATTTGAACCTGTATCTCACACATCCCACCTGAGTGCATACCCAGTGGCTAAAGGTTATAAGTAGAGCTGCTTCTCCTCCTCTGGCCATTTTGTAACTCCAGCCCTTCATTTCCTTTGCTTTTATTTTTCAAAAGAATTCAAATGCCTATAACCTAAATTAAACATTTTGTTTCTGGTTCGACAAAATATTTCATTCAACCGGAAACAAAATTTCTGTTGATTTGTATCAGTTCACCAAAAATTCTGAAACATTTTGTTGCCGTTCTGGTTGACTGATTTTTTTTCTTAACTGCCAATGAACTGAAAAATTACTTATTAATTCAGCTCTGCTCCTCAGTAAAGGTGATGCTCCTCATTCTGGGTTTGATAGGTGCTCAAGTACAATCACAGTTTTATTAACCATGGATTTTTCTTTCTTCCCCCTCCCTTTCTTCTGTAGAAATGGAATGTGAGTCAGACAAAGATTCGCATCATATCAACAATAATATTCATATTGTTTGGCTGTGTGCTATTTGTTGCTCTTCCTGCCGTAATATTCAAGCATATAGAAGGCTGGAGCACACTAGATGCAATTTATTTTGTAGTTATCACTTTAACTACCATTGGATTTGGTGACTATGTTGCAGGTAAGATGATTCTTTATCTCAACCTAAATCTGTAATATTTTTAATAGTTATACAGGATTTGCATTGTGATAATTAATATAATTATTGTTCATGTAACTCCATCAGAATGTAGATGCTTTGCAGATATTATGAAGGTAAGATTATGGAAGAGAACCTGGGGTTACCTGTTGTTCTGCTTGACAAGTATCTTCAGACTGATATTTCAATCGCAATCATTTGCATGAACAAAAACCAAAACCCTAGTTTTAACTTTGTAATAGTTTTTTCTAACTTTAGACAAGTACAACATTATAATAATAAGTACATTATTTCAGTTTGTTAAATATTTTGGTTTTTACACTGGAGTCATTTAAAAACAGCTCTGACAATGGTGATCTTCTGCTCTCACTTGTCAAAATATTGTTTCAGAATTTGGTTTCAGCTGTACAAATATCTCTAGCTGTCATGCTCTCTCTTTTTCTGTGCTTTCTGTCTCCTGTGATCACTCTCCCCCTGTATATATTTGTGTGTGTTGTAGGCAGAGTTGGCAGCACTGCGCTGTAGCTAAGGTTGCATGACACTTTCCATTACAAGACCCTGTTTTCAGTTGCTTATAACTTTGCCAAACCTTAACTGTTTGGGCTGAAAATTTCCATACGGCGTGTCAGATTGAATTTTTTTATGAAAGTTTTAGTTAAAACTCTATAACCATTTCTCAAAATGAGAATAGAGAAAAATTATTTGTCCATGTTTTAAAAAAAAAATCCTATAACTGTTTCTTTGAGAACCTTTAACACCAGCATGCTTTTTAGCAGGGACTTGAAACCTGGCAGGGAGGTTGTCCTGGTGTCAAGAAAGTGTCTATTGTTGTTCCTGTAAAAATCTGGCCAAATTATAGGCTTTGAAAAGTCACAGTTCACATATGCTTGGTAGAAACTTGTTATAGTTTGGGAGCTACATTTTTGTGAAGAGTTTTTCTGCTGTGAGCATGCTCACAGCTCCCATGTACTGATTGGACTGTACATGCACCATCCCCACAGAGTGACTAAGCATGCTCTATCCAAGGCTGCAGTAACTGAGCAGGTCTTTCTCTGCCATTGCTGCTCCTAGCAGCTGGGATTTATTCAATGGGCATCATCTGGCCTGTGCACTGAATGAGGCAGAGATCCTGTGGAAAATATAGTATGTAATCATGTAATTAAAGACTGTAGCATAATGCTTATGCCCAAGGGGGCTGAATTAAGGTTGCACTGGCAAACTTAATTGTGGCATTTCCTAATTTTTGAGTGCTTGACTTGGCAACTGTAATGTTTTTTTAACGTAGTGTTTGTGTGACATATACATAAATATAAAATGTGAGTGCATGTTAGGTTTGTATGTCTCTTGCTGTTTTCTTTCTCCCATATTCCTTTCTATAGTCTTTATGTTCTCTTCCTTTCCTCTGCTTGCTGTTCTGGCTGCAGGAGTAGACATTGGCTGAGAATTTGTGATTCCAGTGAGATTCACCTGCTGCTGGCTAGCACTATGTCAAAGCTGACACACTGCTTCAAAGCCAAAGCTTTGGGTGTTTTATATTATCTTGATGCAATCAGTAGTACATTATTGCAAGGCCTGGTTATATTTATAGTAGGGGCATAAAGTGAAATGGCCCACTTGGCTGTAACTGAAACATTGAGTACACATTAATCATTTCTTTCAATATATATTTTTGTACATTTGTCTTGTCATGGGCCCACTTGATATAATAATTTTGTTCCTGCACTGCACAGTATAATTAAAACTTGTATTTTACCAGAAAACACATTATCTTTCTGCAGAACATCCTGGCGTGATTTTACTCTGTAATAGTTCATTTTATATACATTTTCGTTTCACATTTCCACTATTAACATGAAACTATTGATTTTTATTTCCACTCAGATTAATATGCAGAAGACTGCTATTTATATAATAATGTAGTCAGTGTGAGTACCATATAATTGCTTGCCTTTGTGTTCTGGGTCCTGTACTGATAATGGTGATTTTCAAGTTGGAAGGCTCGATGCTTTTAGAGGAAGAGTAGCTGTGAAGCTCAGAATGGTTGCAACAGATCTGAAGTTGGCTGCTGATTTGTTAAACATTAACCTTGGTTTGTGAGTTAATTTATTCTGCATCGACAGCAGATGTCTGGAATACTTTGCAAAGATCAGTTCATTTCTCCACAATTCTAAACATATAGCTAATGGAATGGTTAGGTTTCTTTATTAGATATGAGAAAGCATACAGAACGTTTGCAAGTTGGCTACTTAATAGGGATCATGTACTGTATTAAGATTTGAGTTTTGCTCAGTCACTATAGCAAGGCTTTCTCTCTCTTTTTTTTTTTTAAGCTCTGCTGAAGTAGTGGATAGACCAGGGATCTCAAACTCAAATCACCACAAGGGCCACATGAGAACTAGTAAATTGGCCCGAGGGCCGCATCACTGAAACCTTTTCATACAATGATACAAAAGTATAGTCAAAAATGAAAAAAGTGAAGAGTAATATAGTATTCTATTAAAAGTCAATGTATTAACTTTTTAAAAACTGTAATGCAAAGAGGGATTTTAATAAAATATAAACACTCAGTAATGTTTGGAGCTTGGCTGCCAGTGGAGTCGGTGCCTATGGCGGGCCGCAGGAAATAACTCCGCGGCGGGCCGCATGTGGCTCGCGGGCCGCGTGTTTGAGACCCCCTGGGATAGATCCTGTACGCCTTTGAGACAGTAGTGTGCATCAGCTGAATAAAATCTCCTAGTTTGTTGGAGCTGTAGAATGTGAAATTATGCCTAGTTTTGTATTTATTACAATCGATGCATGCGGCAGGTAAAAATGGGGCTGTAGTCCAGGTCTTAGTGCATAGGTGTCTACATCTGAAAAACTCATTTACAACTGGCCCTGATGCCAACTGTCTCAGCAGTGAGGGCCAAGTTTTAATTGAGTCTGGAGTATCCTCCCTCCTCTCAGGTTTAGGGTATGTCTCCAGTGTAGCTGGGAGCCTGCTTCCCAGCATGGGTGGACAAACACATGTTAGGCCCTGCTTGAGCTAGTGTGCTTAAAAATAGCAGTGTGGCTGTGTTGGCACTGCCAGTGGCTCAGGCTAGCTGCCTGAATACAGACTGCCTGACCTGCTTGGATGGCTAGCCTAAGCGCGTCCCATGCCACCGCTGCCACACTGCCATTTTCAGTGTGCTGGCGTGAGCAGAGCTAGCGTGTGTCTGGCTATCTGCTCTGGGAAGCACTCCTAGCTGCAGTGTAGCCATAGGTTAGGGATGGTCTTTCCAGGTCAGAACTCAGGTACGCTGGTGGGCACTGTGGTGTAGCTTGCCACTTCCGCTGCCTGAATGGTGCCTGTTTTGTGCCTAAAGAGAAGAGGCGAGTCCCCAGACTGGCACCTTACACCTGCCCAGAACTCACTACTTTTTAAAGAGAAAAATGAAAATAAGAAAGAAAAACTTGTAGCACCTTAGAGACTAACAAATTTATTTCAGCATAAGCTTTCGTGGGTTAGTACCCACTTCATCGGATGCATGGAATGAAATTATATTTCAGATATATTTATACAGTCAGAGAAACATGATGGTCCAGGTGTATAGACCAATCTTAAGAGGCTAATTAGTTGAGAGGAAACATGACAGCAGGGGAAGAAAAAGCTTTTGAAGTGATAAACAAGATGGTCACACAGGTGTGAATGAGGATCGTTAACTTAAGGGAAATAGATTCAATTAACATAATGGCCGAGCCATTCCAAATCACGATTTAATCCGGAGGCAACGCAATCTAGTTTGCATATCAATTCGAGTTCAATAGTTTCTCTTTGAAGTCTGCTTTTGGAGTTAATCTGTCGCAACACTGCTATCCTCAAATCTGTCATTGAGTGATCAGGGAGGTTGAAGTGTTCACCTACTGGTTTTTGAATGTTATGATTCCTGATGTCAGATTTATGTCCATTTATTCTTTTGCGTAGAGACTGTCCGGTTTGGCCAATGTACATGGCAGAGGGGCATTGCTGGCACATGATGGCATATATCACATTGGTAGATGTGCAGGTGAATGAGCCCCTGATGGCGTGGCGGATGTGATTAGGCCCTGTGATGGTATCACTTGAATCGATATGTTGACAGAGTTGGCATCGGGCTTTGTTGCAAGGATAGGTTCCTGGGTTGGTGTTTTTGTTGTATGGTGTGTGGTTGCTGGTGATTAATTGCTTCAGGTTGGGGGGCTGTCTGTAAGCAAGGATTGGTCTGTCGCCCAAGATCTGTGAGAGTGAGGGATCATCTTTTAGGATAGGTTGTAGATCTTTGATGATGCGCTGGAGAGGTTTTAGTTGGGGGCTAAAGGTGACGGCTAGTGGTGTTCTGTTATTTTCTTTTTTGGGCCTGTCTTGTAGAAGGTGACTCCTGGGTACTCTTTTGGCCCTGTCGATCTGTTTTTTCACTTCAGCAGGTGGGTATTGTAGTTGTAAGAATGCTTGATAGAGATCTTGTAGGTGTTTGTCTCTGTCTGAGGGATTGGAGCAAATGCGGTTGTATCTTAGAGCTTGGCTGTAAACAATGGATCGTGTGGTGTGTCCAGGATGGAAGCTTGAAGCATGTAGGTAAGTATAGCGGTCAGTAGGTTTCCGGTATAGGGTGGTGTTAATGTGACCATCACTTATTAGCACAGTGGTGTCTAGGAAATGGACCGCTTGTGTGGACTGGTCTAGGCTGAGGTTGATGGTGGGATGGAAATTGTTGAAATCATGGTGGAATTCCTCAAGGGCTTCTTTTCCATGGGTCCAAATGATGAAGATATCATCAATGTAGCGCAAGTAGAGTAGGGGTGTTAGGTGACGAGAGCTGAGGAAGCGTTGTTCTAAGTCAGCCATAAAAATGTTGGCATACTGTGGGGCCATACGGGTACCCATAGCAGTGCCACTGACTTGAAGGTAAATATTGTCCCCAAATGTGAAATAGTTGTGGGTGAGGACAAAATCACAAAGTTCGGCTACCAGGTTAGCCGTGGTAGTATCGGGGATACTGTTCCTGACAGCTTGTAGTCCATCATTGTGTGGAATGTTAGTGTAGAGGGCTTCTACATCCATAGTGGCCAGGATGGTGTTATCTGGAAGATCACCGATGGATTGTAGTTTCCTCAGGAAGTCAGTGGTGTCGCGAAGATAGCTGGGAGTGCTGGTAGCATAGGGCCTGAGGAGAGAGTCTACATAGCCAGACAATCCTGCTGTTAGGGTGCCAATGCCTGAGATGATGGGGCGTCCAGGATTACCAGGTTTATGGATCTTGGGTAGCAGATAGAATGTCCCTGGTCGGGGTTCCAGGCACGTGTCTGTACAAATTTGTTCTTGTGCTTTTCCAGGGAGTTTCTGGAGCAGATGGTGCAGTTTCTTTTGGTACTCCTCAGTAGGGTCAGAGGATAAAGGCCTGTAGAATGTGGAGTTACAGAGCTGCCTGGCAGCTTCTTGTTCATATTCCAACTTATTCATGATGACGACAGCTCCTCCTTTGTCAGCCTTTTTGATTATGATGTTAGGGTTGTCCCTGAGGCTGTTGATGGCATTGTGTTCTGCACGGCTGAGGTTATGGGGCAAGTGATTTTGCTTTTCTACAATTTCAGCTCGAGCACGGTGACGGAAGCAGTCTATGTAGAAGTCCAATTTGTTGTTTCGACCTTCAGGAGGAGTCCACGCAGAATCCTTCTTTTTGTAGTTTTGGTAGGAAGGATTCTGTGGCTTAGTATGTTGTATAGAGGTCTGTTGGAAAAATTCTTTGAGTCGGAGACGACGAAAGTAGGATTCTAGGTCACCGCAGAACTGTATCATGTTCGTGGGTCTGGAGGGACAAAAGGAGAGGCCCCGAGAAAGGACAGATTCTTCTGCTGGGCTGAGAGTATAGCTGGAAAGATTAACAATATTGTTGGGTGGGGTAAGGGAACTGCTGTTGTGGTTCCTTGTAGCATGCAGCAGTTTAGATAGCTTAGTGTCCTTTTTCTTTTGTAAAGAAGCAAAGCTTGTGTTGTAAATGGCTTGTCTAGTGTTTGTAAAGTCAGTCCATGAAGAAGTTTGTGTGGAAGGTTGGTTTTCCAAAAGAATATCCAGTTTTGAGAGCTCAGTCTTAATCTTTCCCTGTTTGCTGTATAGGATGTTGATCAGGTGGTTTCGCAGTTTCTTTGAGAGTGTGAGGCACAATCTCTCAGCATAGTCTGTGTGGTAAGTAGATTGTAATGGATTTTTTACCTTTAGTCCTTTAGGTATGATGTCCATTTGTTTGCAGTTGGAAAGGAAGATGATGTCTGTCTGTATCTGTGCGAGTTTTTTCATGAAGTTGATGGATTTCCATTCCATACGGCTGAATGCAGTGCCTTGCATAATGATAGGTTTCAGTGTAGTAGCCGTGTTAGTCTGTGTCAGCAAAATGAAAATAAGAAAGAAAAACTTGTAGCACCTTAGAGACTAACAAATTTATTTCAGCATAAGCTTTCGTGGGTTAGTACCCACTTCATCGGATGCATGGAATGGAAAACAAGACACCAAGAGGCTGAGAAAAGTAAGGAGGAGACTTGAATCCTTAGGGAGATGAGAGAGAGATTGAATGTGTATTGGAATAGCTGGGACAAGGAAGGGAGCAAACAGAAGAATTTGGACAATACGAAGAGTAATGAAACTGAAAGGCTGTAATGGAGACTGCCTTGGTAGAAATTCAGTAGACTCCACTAGACTCTTGGTCTCTGATTTCTGTTCAAGACTCCATATTCCCAGGAATCAGTAGACTAACAGATCTTTATTATATCCAAAACCTAGTTGCCATTTGGAGCCAGTGGAAGCTTTCAGTGGAGCTCCACTAGAATAGGATATTTTAAAGCGATGGTTCTCAACTGTGGTCCACCGATTCTTCAGGGAAAGCCCCAGGTGCGCCAGACCGGTTTGTTTACCTGCCGCAGTGGCAGGTTCAGCCGGTCGCGGCTCCCACTGGCCGCAGTTCGCCGTCCGCGGCCAATGGGAGCTGCGGGACGTGGCACAGGCTGGGGGATGTGCTGTCTGCCGCGTCCCACAGCCCCCATTGGCCACGGATATTGAACTGCGGCCAGTGGGAGCCGCGACCGGCTGAACCTGCCGCTGCAGCAGGTAAACAAACCGGTCCGGTGCACCTGGGGCTTTCCCTGAAGAATCGGTGGACCACAGTTGAGAACCACCGTCTTAAAGCAACCATAGAGGATTGCAGTGTCCCAGGATGGAAAAAAGGGGTGAGAGATGGAGAGAGAGTTCTTTTGTTATATGTCCAAGAAAATAATTATATAGTATTTTGACAATTACACTTATGCTCTTCCTGTGAAAGGATTTGATATTTTGATTTTTTTTGTTCCAATTTGTGACAAAAACAAGTGTCAAAATATTGTACTTTGCCACGTGACAAAGTGACAAACCTTTCAAAGGCAATACTACAGTACCTACTAAGGAAAATAAAAAGTGACTGGTAAAATGTGGCAATCCACAATGACTGGCAAATTGATCCATATCCTGTATTTTGAGTTCTGTGATACAAAAATGATAAAGATTTTGTTTTCCCGATTACTATAAAAATCAAACAAAATACCACGTAAACATAAATAATTTTTAACAAGATGTGTGTTGACCTCACCATTGAGTTATTTTATACTGCATTTTATTCTCTCATTTTTCATATATTTATGTTTTACAAAGGTGTAAACCAGAGTTACTCCACTGATATATACAGAATTGCCAGCTGTGCTTTGGTTGCTATGTAAATAACAGTGTCTAATTAACATGGGTCTCAATTTTGCCACCTTTACTCACATAGTGTAGTATCTTACTAGATGAGTAGTGTCCTTTATTCCAATGAGGCTATTTGCAGAGGAGGGCACTAATCAATATAGGTAAGCATGGCAGAATTAGGTAGTTGGTAGACCATCTAATTTGCAGGTCATGTCTATGAAAAAGAAATAATGTCCATAACTGAACAAAGCTTTGCAGCTGTTCCTATTTGCAAAAATGAGGTAAGAGACAGGGCTTGTGGAATAATCTATATCCTCTGTTTAAAAATAGGACACAGGGTTCTAAATCCTTCTCTTGCTTTGAAGTGAAACCATTGACTTTAATAGTACAGAACAAATCAGGCCAATAATATAAATGTTCTATGAAGATGAAAAGTGGAGAGCTTTTTCATGTCACATCTGTCATCTTTCAGTATAATGAAAGATATTATCAGGTACTAAAGTTAGCCTCAAAGCGACAATATTTGTAACACAAAAATAAAATTATTTGTATATAAAAATAGTGCAAAGTAGATAACAGGTGGATGAACAGGTATTGTCAAGCCTTTCTGAAGTAAATTAGACAAAGGTCAAAGATGGGAGTTGCATATAAGTAAATTATGCAAGTCTGTTAGGCTTGAATTTTCATAGCTATGCATGATATTGCAGGCTTGCTGGGGCAACTTAATTGCTCTAGCCCTTAGTGTTTTGAGGCCAAGGTGTCAGGTATATGCTCAAATGTTGCATGGTGTGGAAATATGGGCATGGAATAATCCCTTGAGACTGAAAGTGATTGAAAGCAAATTTCTTAGAAATATTCTTGGTCTCCCGAATAATACCCCAGCTGCTCTTCTTAGAGCCGAGTCAAGCATGAATTCTTTTCTGTACAAAGTGTAATACCATAATATCAATTTTTGGTTTCACATTCATACTATGCATCCACAATGTTTGCCAAGGCTATGCTTAGAGGAACTGTTCAGCAGGGCTTTCTCACATACATTTTCTTGGTTAGAGTACATTCAAAATCTTTTTCATTCTCTAGACCGCTCATAATTGGAAATGATTAGATTTAAGTTTAAAAATGTGAAATCCCTAATCAAGCTGAGACGAGAGGATATTAATAAGCAACTAGACATGGCAATAGGTCATTTGATTCCCCCTTGATAAAAAGACTCATCAATATGCCAGATATTTAGACAGTTTGTCCAATAACAAGTTAAGGAAGAGGGCCTTTACAGCTTTCCATTTTCAATCTATGCAGTCAGCTTACTCAGAAGGCCAGTATACCGGCGTTGAGAAATGTAACCGCCTCTGTCCATGCGGCTCTGGGCAGGTGGGAGTCCTACCCCATTATTTATTATATTGCAATTTGTATTGCCACTGGAGATCAAAATGGCTTTCAGTGTTTTTGTCCTGGATGCCTTTTTCTATGACCTCTCAGAAAACAGAATACTTAGTAGGAACTGACAAGTTATCTGCACACCAAGCAGTTATCCCGTTTGTATGGTCAACTGCTAAAAGAAGGAAAAGACCAGTGGCATATATGGTTTCATTAGTTTATATTCTTTCAAGTTTGTTTTTATATAGATTTGAAAATTCTGGATTTAGTTTATTGTAGTATATTTAGGTTTTGGTTCATTTGGTCTATGGCTGAGTCATTATTAATAAAGTTGACCTGATTTGTAAGCTAGCATCACAAGTAGTGCAGTTTAATAAATGGTAGGGTTTGCCTGCATATCTCATGCTCACCACTTTGAAAATTGACTCCAAAATATCCTCTTTACTTGCCTCCACCTTAAAGTTCACTGGTTCTTTTCCTTACTGTGTTCTGCAGTGCTTAGATTCAGTATATTGGCATTATTGATAGTGCTGCCATTGTCTGCAGGGCACAGAAATGGCCTAACAACGTTAAGACGGAGACTTAAATGTTTCCACTAATGTACTGGAGTCGATGAAATTATTTAGCCCTATAATTGAAAGCAAAGTTCAATACTAGTGACAGTTTTTGCTTCACACAACCTCGTAAAGCTGGAATGCTAAGTGTATTAGTCACTACAGCACAGTTTGTCTTCCACCACTAGGTGATATTACTTACCCTATAGACTGTGGCTCTGCAGAAATAGACTGCAAAGCTGAAAAACAAAAGATGCATGTGGTCTTTCTCATAAGCTGTTATAACTATAACTGGGATTACATCAGTGTTGACATAAACCACTCTTTGTCACGTCAGGGCTAGACTGGTCAATAAGCTCTACCTGGAGTGAACTATAGAGGCTACTTCAAGCTTCAGCTAGTATGGAATGTTGCTATACACCTCCTCAATAGATCAGACTGGAGAGAGCATATTGTAATTGTGCTTCATGTTCTGCAGTAGCTGCCTATATGCTTTAGGTACTAGTTACTGTTTATAAAGCTCAGATGGCCTAGTTCCCTGTTACCCTAGACTGCTTCTGCCACATGTCCTATGTCTGCCTGAAAGGCTTTGACTGGCTGTCCCAAATGTACAGCTCAGCAGAGCCAGGAGAAAAGCATTCTTTATAGTGGCACTAATAATATTTGAAGCGTTAGCTTTAGAGTAGCCACCTCTTTATACTGAAACTTGCAAAGCTGGAGGAGTTCATAGAATATCAGGGTTGGAAGGGACCTTAGGAGGTCATCTAGTCCAACCCCCTGCTCAAAGCAAGACCAATCCCCAATTTTTGCCCCAGATCCCCAAATGGCCCCCTCAAGGATTGAACTCACAACCCTGGGTTTAGTAGGCCAATGCTCAAACCACTGAGCTATCCCTCCCCCCAAGTTATCTTGTGTATATATAGATTTAGATGTCTGAAACAAAAAATAATCTACTTTTGTGGAAATAATTATTCGTTTGTCTTTTGTTTCAATGGTTGCTTAAACAATATGAAAATATACTGTATTTCTGTAAAAGTAGCTTTTTGAACATTGTCAGTTTGGTAGGTAATGGGGAGCCAATCCAGAAGTCTTTACTAAGGCAACACTTCTATTGGAGTTCAAGGGATTGTTATCTCAGTAAGGGTGTTGGATTGGGCCCAGGTTCTAGGGTGTATGACGTAACCATTGAAAGTTCTAAATCATTTATTTGTGGGGAAGATATGCAGAGAGGCAGCAGTAGTGTAGACTCTGTCCTGGAGCTTGTCTAATGCCCACTGGAGTCAATGGGAAGACTCCCATTGATTTCAAAGGGCTTTGGGTCAGACCGCTGGTGTACTGCACACTCCCCTGCATACTTGTGAGGAGGTTTCAATGGTGGACCTCTATCATGCCACATGGGGGGAGGATTATGGGCAGGCAAGGGGTGTGACCAATGGATCTGTGCACAGATCAAACAGACCATGTCCCTGGCTAGAGCGGCATAGCTCTTCTCCATGGTCATTAGTAGTAACTGCATTCAGGCTGCGCAAACTGCCTGGCCAAAGTCCTAGTATTTTGTCCCTCACTACTGTTTCTGCAAAGCAAAACATGTTCAAATGGGTTCAGCTTCTTGCTACATAGAGCATTCTGGCTTTTAAAATAAAGATAACAATGTTGAGCAAATGATTATGCTGCATAAAAGTCAATGCAAATGTGTTACATATTGAACTCCTTTCTTTTTCTTTTCTTTTTACAGTATAAACCGGTAAATTCATTAGCTGGCTACTCTCATACATTTTATTGGGGATGCATTTGCTATCATACTCATTCATCTGAACTGTGATTCAATAGTTAACTAATTTCATTAGCTCTGACTTCAGAACAGTTGTATTAGTGATTTGAATCCCATTCTCTTACCTATTTAATTTAATGAGATTCTTAGTTAACCTTATTACAGAACTCCATGGGGTTTAACCTTATGTGCTGAATGCTTCCCACAGCCAGAGGAAGAGAAGAAGTTAGCATATTAGCTCCAGGCTTGGTGTCATACAACCATCTCTATAGGGACTCCCACTTCGAATAATGCTGCAGCATGCACCATACTTGTGACCTTACAGCTGCTAGAGAAGCTTGTTGTTGCATGGACTCAGCTTTTAGTGAGTCAGCTAAGTGCTGAGGGCTTTAAAACATATATATGGGGTTTTGCATATTTAAAATCGTTTTCCCTTTTCCTTTATGTGCAAGACCAAACAATTTATTTTAAACAGACATGTTCCTGACTTCCTATAGACTATTTACAGACTCCAGCAAGGTTTACTGGTGGCAGAGCCATCACTTGGCGTGGGAGCCAGCTGCAATGGGGTGAATATTCTGGGATCTAAAAGAAGAAAGTCACTTATAAAGGAAAATTTTGCTGAATGCCCCTTCTAGGCTGGCTGTTGAGTGTATTTATCACACATAGTTAACCTGCTGAAATTTTTGCATCTTCCCTTCATGGATCACCTTTATAACAAGAGGAGAAATAAAAATGTGCATAGCGCAGCTCCAGTTGTTTGTTAACAAAACTCCACAGTATAAAAACTAACAAGTATATAATAATTCAATACGGTAGAAATACTACCAGTTTTGTGTTAAAACTTTTTAAAAGCACCTCTGTTTTTAAAATAATGATAAAATATATGTAAGAATAACATACGCTATGGAGAAGCAAAAAATACTGAAAAATGAAGTCTGGGATCTCCTCCCAGGCTGCTCTCATGACTAGCATCCTCCTTAGCAATCTCATGTCCTTCTTATTTCCGCATGTTTGTGTTCTAAGACAAATGAGAAAAACTCCTCCCATATCACAGGTAATCCTTAAATCTTGTATTTTATCTCAATAAATAAAAAGTGTATATGAAAAATATTCTGCCATACCAACATAAGATCCTAATTAAATTGGGAGAAACCATCTTCTGAGGATCCATCTCTTTGCATAAGTAAGGGGAATTGCAGTCCATATGAAAAAGATTTTGTACCTGTTTTTTTTCATCAATACGTAACTCTGACCCAGTTAGTAGCTTAAGATTCCATTCTGTCTTGAAAGCAATTTGATAACATTTGACCAACATTTTTTAATATTAGGAACTTGTCAAATAATGTGTCAAATTACCACCCTCATTCACATCCATTTGCCTTGTCCAGTAGACCACATTTGAGCAAGCACACAGAAAGTCAGTAATGTCTTTTCATCATTTTTAATGGCTGTAATTTCATTTTAAACACACTAGTGGATCTTATAGTTAAAATTTGTCTTGTCCGGGCAAGCTCATTTTATATCTCATTATTTGTGGCTGCTAAATTCACACTTGCAAGTGATATTTTGCCACCTTATCCTGGCAATGAATTTTCTATCCTTAAATTACAACATTCTATATTAAGGTTTTCCTCCCTATGTTGCTGATATATAATTTCAACTCAAACCTCAGTTTTATAAAGATACTAGTCTGAGTATATACTAAGGTAAAACATAAAGATGTTGTAAAGGCCAAATAGTATAACTTGGTTCAAAAAAGAATTAGGTAAGCTCACGGAGGACAGGTTCATTGGTGGCTATTAGCCAGTATGGTCAGGGATGCAATCCCATGTGCCAGATATTAAACCACTGACTGCTAGAAGCTGGGACTGGACGACAGGAAATGGATCACTTGATAATTGCCCTGTTCCATTCATTCCTTCTGAAGCATCTGGCGCTGGCCACTGTTGGAAGATAGGATACTGGGCTAGACGGACCATTGATCTCACCAGTATGGCTATTCTTATTTTCTTATATCTTTGCAGCCTCTTTTTACATTTCAGTGCCATCAGTGAAGTCAGTGGAATTGCCGAATGTTACTGAATTCAGAATTTCCCTGTATTTTTGGAAGTCCATACACAATTAAATAAAAAATCTTGTTATCCATGGGTTTGCCCCCAAAGTTTTGATTGACAGGAAAGTTTATTATTTGTAGATATAGCATTAAATCTATGCGTTAAAAAGCCTTTTCCTCTAATAAGTAATCGTCAGTAGAATTCCATAATCTGTATGTTATTTCCATGTAACTTATGGCTTCATTGACTAATAACAACCATGAGTTTATAAATATGGCTGGTTTGGATGCTGCTGCCAAATCTGCAGTCTCAGAGGCTCCAGATTAGGGGCTTTATCATATCATGGCCAGGCTGAATTGCTAGTGTGGGGTTTAGTTCTCAGTGTGCTATGTGGTATTAAATATAAACTACTTAATGTTGAGGGAAAGCTCTGTGGTAACCATAATTTGAGTCCCCTGTGGAATTGGAATGTCTGTTCTTTATGATGGCCCCACCATGGGCATTTCACAGATTTTCTCTCCTTTTTAATAAAAAGGGGAAGATGGATGATCTTGGCACTTGGATTAAAGAGATCTGGGTTCTGTCAGTGCCAGAGATTTGCTCTGTGACCCTGAGCGGTTTAGTTAGTTTCCCTGTGCTTTGGTTTCCTCAGCTGTAAAATGGAGGTGATCATATTTCCTGCTTCCCAGGAGTGTGGGGAGGACAAAGTCATTCATGTTTGTGAGGTGCTCAGGGGGTACTAAAGTGATGGGGACCATGAATGTACCTAGACAAATAAAAACCTCTATTCAGTGTAGTTCTAACTGCTTCCACAAACACCCCACCCCCCCAGATCCTGACATATTACCTGCTCCTCTGTTAAACTTGGATCAGCCCTTGAAGATTACATAGTATAGGAGTTTGGAGCAAGTATGGGAGAACCAGCAGTGCTTATAAATAAGTTTGTCAGCTGTTGAGCATAATTATGTGGGCCCATTTTTGTAATTATTATAACCTGATAGCAGTTATTGAGCCACACTTTTCCTTTGTGTAATGCGACGGATTTCAGTGCTTTTCTACCAGGGATGAATTTAGCCCATTGTCTTGTTCAGTGATTTTATTTCTTTTTACTTTGTTGCCTATTCTTATTTGCACTGATGTGAAAAACTCAGTTGGAAAAAAAGAATTTTTTAAAAGCCTTAAAGAATGTACATTTTCAAAAAATGAGTGTTTTAGAAAAGGAAAGCATTAAGTACAATGTTGTGTATACCAAAATGAAGCACACTTTATTTTTAACTTTATTGTCATTCAGGGGGATCAGACATTGAATACCTTGATTTCTACAAGCCAGTGGTGTGGTTTTGGATCCTTGTAGGACTTGCTTATTTTGCTGCTGTCCTGAGCATGATTGGAGACTGGCTAAGAGTCATATCGAAAAAGACAAAGGAAGAGGTAAGAGCATCTTGCATCTAAGAACAACTTGCTACTTCATTTATATTTGGATTAGAGGACAGGCAAACATATAGTAAATGTTTGCTTTTAGGGCATGAATCAAAGTTG
Organism: Chelydra serpentina; assembly: GCA_037349315.1. NCBI lineage: Eukaryota > Metazoa > Chordata > Testudines > Chelydridae > Chelydra > Chelydra serpentina. The sequence goes on from JBAIAC010000001.1 coordinate 19,409,337, forward strand.
CCTATATATGAGGTACAGCATGAGCTGAAATAGTTGATGTCATTATACAATTCATTTGTACTAGTCTGGTTGAATATATATTGATTTTATGTCACTATACATAAAGTCAGGTAAAATAGATATCAATTAAAGGAAAATGTGTGCAGTACAAAATAATACCTATCTTGCTGGAAGGAAATGTCTCTCTTTATAGGGACTATTTTTGATAGTTAAGCCATGCGCTCAGTGTTTGGAGTAATATTTTCCTATGATTTTTCGCTATATGATACAGATATGTAAAGCAAAAGAATCAAATGTACTACTACATAGCCATATTAAACAGTAAGAGACTCCTGGACTTGTTTTAGTGATGCATTAATTTGTCTTAGGTTACTTGTCATACAGTGCACTGCACCTAAGGCATGGACCATTAAAATATGCCCAGAGGTGTTTTACAATAGTCTCATTCAGTTACATACATCGCAGTCAGATGTGTTGGTTTAAGTTCAAATGTGCTTTTTCATCATTCCAATGATGATAAAGTAGTTTAATTAAAATGTAATCAGTTAGCCAAATGGCTTGGTTTCAGTAACATCTGGAGATAAGTAAAACCTCCCTTGGTTATGGCTAATGAGAACAGCCTTGGTTAAAAAGCTTTAAACAGAAATGTATTAGTTAAGAAAAAATATTTTTGTTCAGAAGCAAGATATTCATTCCTTGTGATCTAGGTTCACGTCATCTGCAAATACTTAATCTGCAGTAATCAAAGACAATACAAGAAATCATTGTTTTCAGTGGAGGTACAATGTGAACTGCTCTGCTATATATCTAGCGCTGTCTTGTGTTGCCTATGTTTAGTGATATCATTCATGTAGCTGATTGCAAAGGGTTGATATGAGTGCATTTTTAGTGTGAATTCATAGTCACTTATTCTGAGAAAAGAATTGGCATCTAATTAATGAAAGGGTATTAATCTGATGTCCTCTCTTAGAAGACAATATGTGTATTAGTTCTGCAGTAGTTAAAGAAAGCTGCTCATCTTGGCCCTATTCCTGCAAACCTCTAAGGATGTTTGTAACTTTACTCACATGAATAGTCCATCTGATGTCAGTGACACTATACACATGAATACTTGCATGCACAGCATGTTTAACTGTTTGCAGGTTTGGAAGCCTGCTCTCTGGAAAAGTGGTGAAGGAATCTATGATGCCCACTCAGCACTGGCTGCTAGTAAATAAACAGGTTACTTCAAATCTTGCTGTTACAGCTCTTAGTAATCTGAGCATAGCGGGGGAGGGTGAGTCTTCCATTTGGAAGCGAGCGCCAGAAGTTCCCTAGAAGTGGGTTGTGCCACCGGCACCTGGACCGTGGCCCTGCCCCCACTCAGCCTCTTTACCCGCCCCCCCCCAATCCCCACCTTGGCTCCACCTCTTGCCTCCCCCGAGGCCCCGCCTGCCACTCACTCCTCTCCACCTCTTCCCCCTAGGCCCCTGCCACTCGTTTCTTTTGGTCCCCTTCCCGGAATGGCAGGGACCACCAGGGAGCCATGGGGTGGGGTCACAGCCCCATCACTTTTTCCTGCCTTAGGTGAGCAACGGAAGAGAGGGGGCAGAGAGAGGCGGGCAGGGGGAGGCCATGGGGGATGAGGCAGAGGAGGGGCGGGTAAAGGCGGACCAAGGGTGGAGCCTTGCAAGAAAAGGCAGGGAGGAGCGTGGGCATGGGGAGGGCTTCGGGGAAAGAGGTGGAACAGGGGTGAGGCAGAGTATGGGCGGGGCCATCGTCCGGGCGCTGTTCCACCCCCTTCTATCGAGCTTTGCTTACAGCACTCCAAAGGTGGTGGCGGGCTGGCGGGCTTCCGGAGGGGTGACCTGCACCACAGCCACGGCATTTCCCCCCTGCATGGCTGGATTTTTTCCCCTCCTGACCTTTTATCCAAGCTGCCCATAAATCTCTCTCTGTTACACTGAGGCAATTGCAGTCAGCTAGGTCATTCTGGTACTCCTGATATTCCATCTGAATCTTTCCTTTACAGGGTCTACTTAGTTCAGGAAAGCAATTTCTGGAACCTGCTAGGTAAGAATTTATGCCAGGCTCCCTTTGTGGCTCTCTTCCGGATTTAGAGCAAGGCCTTTTTGTTCATGTTAGTGCATCTTTACCAATTCGATCTCCTTTTTTCTTCATCTACTGTCTTTGGACTATTTTCTTTTACCCAGTTTTGTGAAAGAAACAAGCTGATCTCTGTGGGCATGTATCCATGTTTTGTTTACGTTCTCTCTGACACTTGTTGAGTATCCCAGATACTCTGTGTGGAGATGGGCACTTAATCACGAAGGGAGAGAGTTTCAGAAGTGCCTAAGAGGCCTTGCTGAGGGGCAAAAGTCCCATTGTAAATCAACAGAACTGGTGCTCCTAAATCCCGTTTACCCTTTTGAAAGCCCTCCAGAAATTAACGTTTACCATATCTATTGGTTTCAGTGAACATGCTTTGAATTCTGTGAAACTTCAAGGACTTACTTGAATATTTTGGGAACATTCTGGTGTTGTGGTTGACGCACCGGCTTGGGATTCTAGGTTAGGTTCCTTGCTCTGCCGTGGATTTCCTGTGTCCCCTTGTGCAAGTCACATAAAACTGATTCTCATTTACATTAACTTTTGATTGCAGAGTATAAATGAGAACCTGGTCTTTAATCTCTCTGTGCTTCAGTTTCCTATCTGTAGAACAGAGATAATAAAGCTTCCTTTTGTATACCCGTTTATTTTCTCTATTCGGCTATGTCTACACTTGAAGCTGGGGATGTGATTCCCAGCTTGAGTAGACATATCAGGGTTAGCTCTCTTTGAGCTGTCATGCTAAAAATAACACTGTCAATGAGGTGGCATGGGCAGCACCACTGGCTAGCTGCCCAAGTACATGCCTAGAGGGTCTGGGTGGGTACATATTCGGGATGGCTAGCCCGAGCTGCCACCCATACTACTCCAGCTACGCTGCTGTTTTTAGCACCCTCGCTCCAGCAGAGATAGAGCTGGTATGTCTACATGAGCTGGGAATCACACCCCCTGCTCCAAGTATAGATGTAGCCTTAGATTGTAAGCTCTTTGGGTAAGGCACTATCAGTACCAATACAGCACTGTACATGTATATGAATATATATATTAATGTTCCCTTAGTGAATGCAGGGGTACAGGATATTGTCATACACGTCTCTTCCCCCCACCCCCGGTCTGTTTTTTTAAAGGTCAGATTAAATTCAGCCATAGAATAGCTGGCACTATTTTCTCAAGTAATTGCATCCCTCAGGTACTCAAATTTTCATCGTGTTGAGATGCAGAGACTCACTGTGTGCTTCTTTAACCCATTGCTCAAGCATGTCTGTGAGTACTCCCAACAGAGAATGGTGTCGCCATAGCTGTTAAGGTTTCAGAAGTAACAGAAATCAGCTTGAGCAGACTGAGTTTGGGCAGATTTTTGTGCTATTCTAAGAAAATATTAAAACACTATCTTTCTATTCTACTCTTGTGCACTTTGTATAAAGGAAGTTGTATAAAAGTATATGGTATTATGCTGTAAGTCTTGTCTGGAAGAAGCTTTTTCTATGTTGATAAATCGTAAAAGCTAAACTTGAAAAGCCCTATTACCTCATTTAGTGTGTTCTCCAACCATACAGGATGGTTCCTTGCCCTATGAATGACTTTACAAGGTCAAACATGCTACTCCATTAGTATAATTTTGAGGCTGACTTTTCGACTGTCTGAGGACCCCATGATGAAGAAGTTCATAGATTTTTAAGGCCAGCAGGGACCATTATGATCACCTGACTAATCTCCTGTCTAACACAAGCCATAAGATTTCACTATATTAATTCCTGTTTTGAGTCCAATAGCTGTGCTTGAACTAGAGAATGTCTTTTAGAAAAACATCCAATCTTGATTTTAAAATTTCCAGGGATGGAGAATCCACCACAACCCGTATTAATCATCTTCACTTCCAAAAAATGTACATGCCATTCCCATCTAAAATTGTCTAGCTTCAACTTCCAGCTGTTGGTTCTTGTTATACCTGCTAGACTGGAGAACCCACATTATCAGATTCCTGTCCCCCAAGTTGGTACTTGCAGACTGTGATCAGGTCATCCCCTAGCCTTCTCTTTGATAAGATAACCAGACTGAGCTCCTTGAACCTTTCATTATAAGCCACGTTTTCTAATCCTTTAATCATTATCCTAGCTCTTCTCTGAACCCTTTTCAACATCTTTCTTGAAATGTGGACACCAAAACTGGACACAGTACTCCAGTAGATTGCACAACTGCCGGATATAGAGGTAATATACTCCTACTCAATATCCCTGTTTATACATCCAAGGATTGAATTAGTATTTTTGGCCACAGCGTTGCTCTGGGAGTTCCTGTTCATCTGATTTTCTACTATGGTTCCCAAATCTTTTTCAGTAAAATATTCTTAAACAATTCCCAATTATTATTATTCACATTTTTCCATTTAAATTGTTTCTTCCAGCTGATTTGGCTCAGAATTTTTTTCAGCTTTGGGAAAATGGCCCTTTAAAGTACCAAGTAAATATACCACTGACTTTATTAAGTGTGCACATTACAAATGTAATCCAGTCTTGATCACTTGCACCTAAGCAACCACTGATTTTTTTTGTTCTGAGATCAAGTCCCTCTTTATCTGACAAGGTGAGGTCTATTATAGAATTTCCCCATATATTGGATGCAACTTTTTTTTGAATGAGAAATTTGTCTATAATTTTTTAGAAATTCCAAGGATGTTTTAGTACTGGCAGCATGAGATCACCTGCATATGTCACTCAGATTGAAGTCCTCCATGATAATGCTATTTTTTACCCCTACACGTTGTAAATAGATGTTTAACGAGGCAGTCATGTTCTCTAATGTCATTTAGACACCAATTAGTATTTCATTTTCTGCTTTATCTGTTAGAACATTAATCCATAAGGATTCAGGATCAGCATGCCATTCCCCCTCCCTTTTTGGCCACTCATATCTTCCTAAATAAGTTATAACCAAGGATTTTAAGATTCCAATCATGTGAATCTTTCCACCAGGTTTCAGTAATATCAACTTGATCAAATTCATATTCATAAATGAGCAATTCTAGTTCATCTTGTTTATTATCTGGGCTCCTAGCATTGATGCACAGTCAATTTTAATAATGTCTTCTTTAAGTTCCCTGGTGCCTTGATTAAAATTGTATTCCTCACATCTTGATTTTGTGCTAAATGGGGCCTCCTTTGTTCACCTTTCCCTTTTGGTGTTGGAAACGCCCACTTGACTTTCTGTCATCCTGGCCTCTCCACAAGATTCTGCACCCAAGGAAGCCAGAGCAGATTCTGAGTGAACCTGAGTATTGTATGTATTTGGCTTTCAGGTAGACATTGGAGCTTAGTTCACCCATGGTCTATTCTGGTTTTCACTGTGCAGATTTTGGTGGAGGTTCTTGATTGGAACTCAGATACCACAATGATGACTGCAATAGAAAGTTCTAAATAGCAGCATGATGATTTACTACATGTCAGGGACATTTGATTCTCTTTCCAACTCTGGAGGAATTGTTCATTGTCATAATCTAGAAAAATGAAATTGATGAAATCCAATGAGAGAGAGTATAGTATAAAATCTATAATGCCATAAATGATGCATGGCTAAAACTGAAATAATTTAATCTATTTAGTGGAATATATTGGACTCCATTAAAATATTCTGCTTAACATTAAGGACAATAGGGATTTGCTGAAGGTGTGAAGTAGAAAGTGAAGAGCATTAGTATATCATGGATAGTAGAATCATGCATAACTGATAGATTATGAGACAGTTTAAAGCTGTATTAGATGTCAAAATACAAGCTATGCCTACATTTCTGCTTTCATTTCCCTGTACTCCTCCACTTGCTCCTTATGCCTTCTCAATCCTCTCTCCTTTTGTCTCCTCCACCCACTTTCTGCTTTACACCTTCACTCATACTGCCTGCCTCACTGTTCTCATATGCAAACTAACTCTTGCAATCCACTGCTTTTTTTCCAGTAACTCTTCCTACCACCTTCTCATCATCAACAATCCCAAGAGCTTCCCTTACCTGAACTATAGTCCTGTCTCATTTGTTTGTCTTTGATAACTTGGCTTGTAAATTCTTTAAGACATTTTGTCTTGCTCTATTAATTAAACACAATATACATTTATAATTGACTTAAAAATGATGGGCTCAAACAGCCATATCAGGCAAAGATTCCATTGAAGTCAAGGAGAACTTTGAGTCAGAAAGGACTGCAGGATATGGGCCAATCATAATAATAAGCTACCCCAGCCTTCTGTGCACTATTGTCAACAACATTAATCCTAACTATCCTTACTTATTGGAAGAAGTGGTTACATGAAGCTTTCATAAGGGCAACACCAATTGTGCCATTTAAAAAGTATCTGTCTCCCTACAGAAACAGAATTGTACTTAAACAGGCAGCAGGTTCTGAAGGAATGATGTACAGATTGCAGAATAATTCTGACATCTTTTCACAGAGCCAGAGGTTTCAGAAAATCTATTTGATAAATACTGTAGCAGGCAGCTCAAGAGCTCCGTGCAAAAATGAAGACGTGACCTCTGGAAGTTAAATGTAGATGAATGATATTCGATTGGTATTGAAGAAATGCAGCTTCAGTATTTGCTGAAAGGCACTAATGTTGACTGTATGATTCAACAAAACTACAGTATGACTCCACTAATTTGCCACAGTGTCTGAGAGAACATTTGAAAAGAGCTAAAAACTTTTGTCCAATCAGCTGATGAGATAAATTAGTTAAAGGAAATTTTGCTGCTGCAGCATATGTTTTATTCAACCAAGCTGCAGTAGCTGATGACGATCCTGGGTTGTTAATGTCAACAGTTATGGTAGAGTTACACAGCTATAAAATATTACAAATACAGCAATAAGGCCTGCACATTACCCAGATTTCATGGTAGATTTGTCATGACCCTTTACTAAGAAAAGTGGAACTGACTGTAAATTAGTTGATATGGGCAGACATAGCATTTCCTTATTAATTCAGTTCTGTAAGGTTTGGTAGGGAGCATTAGCTGGTCAGAACAGAGCCTTGTACTATGTGGTTTACAAGGAGGATATAAGTCATAATAGTATTAACAGCTACAGGCCTGCCTTTCTAAAGCAGAAGATTCCATTAGCTTTGCTGCTGTTCCCACTAATCAATAGCAAAATTCCTGACATGGTGAGAATCAGGAGCAGATTAGCCCTATTATGAAGTACATTAACTCAAAACGAATAAGTGTCCTTTAAACTAATACCTGTGGAATAGATTCTGGATCCCTGTTCAACCTGCTGTAATCTGGTATGACAGCACAAAGTAGTCCGAAAGCGAGCTTTAACCAGTCATTTGTGGATTTTCCCAGCACAGAGAAATTACTCCCTCCTCCCCACTACTGGCTTTAGGCATAGGGGGAGGAGGCATGGCTGCAATACTATTCCACTGTGGTCATCTCCAACTGGGAGAAAAGCCTTCTGAACACCAATATCAGCGCAGGCAACTGAGAGCAGCCCTTAGGATGTTCTAAGTTGCTCCAGGCACCAGTCCAGCCCCAGCTGTAAAGCACCCATCCCCTCCTGCCCCCCTTCCCAGCCCCTATACAAATCAACTGTGTTTTATTATAGGTCTTTGATAGCTGCTTTCATAGAGCCATGTGGATTATTATGGACATATATTACTGTTGCTTGGGTTTTTTGCTAAAGTCAAGAGTAGTGCATCTGTCCTTAATTGGGACTTAGGAGATGGTCTTGTTGATAATTAATCTTGTCTGTCTGAGTTCTACAGTCCTATGTATCCTTTTCTGCCCTTGCTAATGTAGCTCTATTTTGCTTAAAAAAGAATTTGCAGAAGGTGTGGAGGGAATAATACATGTTATTGTCCCAACAGAAATAACATTTATAATACCATTTTTGAGACCCCACAGGAATAAGTCAGGAATAAGTGGTGTTGTGATGGAAAAACTACACAGCCCCATTGATGTTATACTTCCTTTTATTTTTTTTAATGAATTGTTTATCATTTTAAAATAGAATTATTTTGACAAAATGCCATTGCATTGCTGAAGATTTTTAATTATGGGGGGTACTCAGTAATATCTCGATGTTTTGAATGTTAAAAGTATGATAACCAACATGCCTGTCAGGAGTTCAGATGACCCTAATTTAGACTCTTGCAGCACATTCGAGAGTTTGAAATGTATCAAATGGGGTAGGAAGTGAAAGACAAGCAGAGACAGAGGTGGGAGTTTTTGGAGGATAGATCTGTTGCTAGAATCAATTCATACAGCAAGACAGACTGGGGATCAGAAAGGCAGGGGAACATGTTATGCACACTAATCTTAAGCAGGCGATCTGCCTCTCTGAAGTTCAGCTTTGACAGTACTAGCTTTCCTCAAACTTCCTCCTCTTCATTATTTTCTAGACTTTGATTACTCTGAACTCTGATTTGGTCTTTTGACTATATGTTTCTTTGAAAGGCAAGATTTCAGCAGGAGTTCTCCCTTACAGGATTTCTCTTGACTTCTGAGTGCTGCTGCTCTTAAATTGCTGTGTTTCCTATGAGAATACATGCCCAAGTCAAGTATCTTAATAATTTAGGCTGGGATTGTCACAGGAGCCTAAGGGACTTAGAAGCTCAAATCCCATTGAATTCAATGGAAGCTGAGTGCCTAGCTCCCTTAGGCTCCTTTGAAAATCACAGCCTCAGGCTCTGACGTAGCTCCTGTTCAAGTTGATGGGATAATTTCCATTGACTTGAACCTAGTTGGATAAGGCCTTTAAAGAATGGATCTGAACTTCAGCAATGAAAAATAGTGACTTCACTTTGCTTTGAAATTTGAGGGCAAAATTATTATACTTGTAGGTAGAGCCCTGCAGTGGGACTAGGGTCCCACAGGACCCACTGCCATAATAGAGGGAGCAGGTAAAATGTACTTTGTCGTGAGCAGGATTTGGCTGGACAAAAAAACCAGACTATGGTAAATTGCAGGAAAACACTAAATCTCTCATCAGTTTGTTGTACACAGAAATTTCAGCAATGTTAAGCAAGTTTTTTAAAAATAAATAAATAAAGGTTTTAATAGTTAAATTTAAGTGAGGGATTTTAGAGTAGCTTGTTAATAGTCATGTCCAGCTGCTATCTGATGGACAAAATTGATAGTGTGTCATGTAAGTCTACTTCCCAGTGTAGATGCCATGCCAGAAAGACTACTGCATCATCAAACATGTGTTGCTCCTTGTTCTGTCATCTGCCACCACTGAGAACAGCCTAGCTCCATCCTCTTTGGAACCCCCCTTCAGGTAGTTGAAGGCTGCTATCAAATCCCCCCTCACTCTTCTCTTCTGCAGACTAGATAAGCCTAGTTCCCTCAGCCTCTCCTCATCAGTCATGAGGACATTAATCTCCTTTAATTCTTTATTAGTTGAGCCATGTATCAGCATCTTGAACTTTTAACATTTATTATAAACATCTATAATAAATGTTAAAAGTTACAAGATGCTGATACGAGGTCTAGGTTGGATATTAGGAAACACTATTCCACTAGGAGGGTGGTGAAGCACTGGAATGGGTTACCTAGGGAGGTGGTGGAATCTCCATCCTTAGAGGTTTTTAAGGCCCAGCGTGACAAAGCCCTGACTGGGATGATTTAGTTGGTGTTGGTCCTGCTTTGAGCAGAGGGTTGGACTAGATGACTTCCTGGGGTCTCATCCAACCCTAATCTTCTATAATTCTATGAATGCAATTAATGCAAATCAACATGGATTTATGAAAAATATATCCTGTCAAATTAACAATATTGTTTGTTGATGAGCTTACAGGTTTGGTTGATTAAGGTAATAGCATTGATGGCATACACTTTGGCTTCTATAAGGCATTTAACTTGGTACCATGTGACATTTTGATTATAAAATTAACATGGTACACATTAAATGGATTAAAAATTGGCTATCTGATAGGTCTCCAAACTGTAATTGTCAAGAGGGAATCGTCATCAGGCATGTATGTTTCTGCTAAGGTCCTGCAGGGATCGGTTCTTGGTTTTTTTGAGGGAAACATAAAATCATTGCTGATAAAGTTTACAGATGATGCAAAAAGTGGGAGAGTGGTAAATAATGAAGAGCAGAGAGATCTGAACTGCTTGGTAAACTGGGCGCAAGCAAATAATACACATTTTACTATGGCTAACTCTAAATGTATGCATCTAGGAACAAAGAATGTAGGGCATCTTTACAGAATGGAGGACTCTATCCTGGGAAGAAGTGATTCTAAAAAAGATTTGGGTGTTTTGGTGCATAATCAGCTGAACGTGAGCTCCCAATGTGATGCTGCAGCCAAAAGAGCTAATGTGATCCTGGGATGCATTAACCGAGTAGGAGCAGAGAGGTTATTTTACCTCTGCATTAGGCAGTGGTGTGACTGCTGCTGGAATATTGTCTTCAGTTCTGGTGCCCACAATTCAAGAAGGATTTTGATAAACTGGACAGGGTTCTGAGAAGAGCCACAAGAATAATTAAAGGGCTGGAAAACATGCCTTATAGTAATAGAGTCAAAAAGCTCAATCTATTTAGCTTAACAAAGAGAAGGTTAAGAGGTGACTCGATTACTGTCTTCATATTTACATGGGGAGCAAACATTTAATAATGGGCTTTTCAGTCCAGCAGACAAAGATTTAATGAGATTCAATAGTTGGAAGTTGAAGCTAGACAAGTTCAGACTGGCAATAAGGCATATATTTTTGACAGTGAAGGTAATTAACTATTGGAATTCTCCATCTCTGACACATTCTAAATCAAGATTGGATGTTTTTCTAATAGATATGCTCTAGGAATTTTGGGGGAAGTTCTATGACCTGTATTATACAGGAGATGAGGCTAGATGATCACAGTTGTCCCTTCGAGCCTTGGAATCTATGAATAAAAGCAATTTGTCACTGGGAATATATTTACATAAGTATGTAGTATGTTACAAGGACAAAAATAAATGTTGATCTTAAGTGGTATATAACTCTATATTTGTTTCTTTCAAAATAATGGAAAGGCTGGGACTCTTTTCAAAGAAATATCACTTGTTATGCAGCATTTTCAATTATCTGCAAGAAAATATAAAATCATTGATGGTAAAGTTTGCAGATGACCAAAACAATTGGTGAAATGGTAAATATATGTAAGGTCAGGTCAGTTCTACAAATGGATACTGAGTAAGCTGGGCTCATTTGAATGTGTGTTTTAATAAAGTCAAATAAAAGATCATACATCTATGAACAAAAAGTATAGGTCTCACACGATATAGGACTGTTTCTGGAAAGTAGTTGTGATAATATTGTTTTCCACATAGTGAATCTGAAATATACTTCAGAGTGGTAGCCGTGTTAGTCTGTATCAGCAAAAACAACGAGGAGTCCTTGTGGCACCTTAGAGACTAACAAATGTATTTGGGCATAAGCTTTCATGGGCTAGAACCCACTTCATCAGATGTATGGAGTGGAAAATACAGTAGCAGGTATATATATACATAGTACATGAAAAGATGGGAGTTGCCTTACCAAGCGATCATGGACAATAGCCAGCTTAACATGAGCTCCCAGTGCAATGGTGTGGTAGACAGGGCAAGCACAATCCATGGCTATAAGCAGAAGAATATTGAGTAGGAGAAAGGAAATGGTATCTTTGCAGACAAGATTAGTGAGACCATGATTGGAATACTGCATCCAGTCCCATCCAGTTCTGTGGTTCACACTTCAAAGGAGATGTAGAAAAATTAAGAAGAGTTCAGAAAAGAGCCACAAGAACTATTTAAGTTCTGTAAAACATGCTTTACAGATGGAGATGTAAAAAGGTCAGTCTATTCAGCTTATTCAAGATAAAGTTACGAGGTGACTTGAAAACAGTCTGTAAGTACCCACAAGGGGAGAAGATAGTAGAGAGCTCTTTAGGTTAGCAGACACACACGTAGCAAAGTACAATGGCTGGAAACGGAAACTAGACAAATTCAGACTAGAAATAAGGCACACATTTTTAGCAATAGGGTAGTTAACCATTGGAACAACTTGCATGGAGGTATGGTAGTTTCTGTATTATTGGCATTCGTTAAATCAAGATTGGATGTCTTCCTAAAATATAAACCTGTAGCTCAGCCAGAAGTTATGGGCTCAATGCAGGTGAAATTCTATGGCCTGTATTATGCAGAAACTCAGATTAGACGATCATAATGGTCCCTTCTGGCCTTTAAATCGATGAATTTAATGAAATCTATGACATATCCAGTGTCTGTTAATGAAGCAGATTATTTTCCTTTAATGGCTATATCTAGTGCAGTCCTGCCAAGGGTCATGACACTCACACACGCAGGCCACCACTCATGTATTCCTGCAGCCCGGACTGAATGTCACGCATTCAACTGGTCTGCAGGAATGGGTTGCAATTGTGGATACCCCTCCCCACCAGAGATGGCCTAAGCAGCTTCTATACTGTTGGTTCCCCTGTTCGATCTGAGGAGCTGGTATGGAGCGGGCTAGTGACAGCATTGATAGCAGGAGAACAAGGAGGCAGTAGTGGCAGGGATGGGGGTAGGGGGAGGCTGTACTATCCACAGGCTAACCAGCCCAGCTTCCTCCCCAGACACTCCCATCTGCCCAACCCTCAGCAACCCCATCTTGCTGCCCCCATCTTCCCTCTGGGCATTGTGTTAGTCCCCAGTTTATGCCCATACTACTCAGCTACATCCTTGATTACCTAGCTACCACTCAGCCAATCGCTAGTCAGCCAGCTATCTCACTGGACAACACCACAAACTCATTTCACCTCCATCTTCTCCACCCTTCACCCAGACACTCCTATAAACCCACCTTCCCTTAGCTATGCCTAGATTCACTCAACCCCCCTTACCCAGTTTTCTGCCGATACACCCCCAGAGACACAACTTCTCTTAGCTACTTCCCAGTTTTCTCCAGCCTCTTTCACCCACCCAGCCCCTCTGGTAGCCCCCACCCACCCTCATCTTTCACCCAAACATCCTCATAAACCCACATGCCCTGGCTTCCTCCCCACAGACACCCACCTATTCCCAAGGCTTCCTTCCATATCGAACTGCCTGCCACAGCTACCAACTTTTGTGCAGCTTTAGGTAAATTGAAGGTTATGGTCATATACAAATTACTTACAAATATGTAAATTATGCAGTGAGCTAATTTGTATCTCTGCAAATAATTTGCATAAAGTTTCACAAGTGGAACTGGATAAAACGTGACCGCTCTGCAAAAATAAGTTGGAGTAAAAGGTGAACAAAGGGGTAAATTTAAGCTGAATATCAGAGAAGATTTCCTAATTATAAGGATAATTAGTCTGTGGAGTAAACTTCTCTAGGGAGTGGTGAGAGCCCCTATACTTCAGTAATGGTATAACTGGACTAGGTATGAGTGGAAAAGTACTACAGTGAGGAATCTTGCATTAACTTTGGTGTGTGAAAAGATATAATGAACAAAAAACTATATGAAAAGTTTGCAATCGGAAATTCTACCTTTTATGCATTTGCACTGTCATGTCTATTACTATGTGTATGTAAAGCATCTAGTCCTATGGGCCCTAATCTCATCTGGGGCCTCTAGACACCACTGGAATACAAATGGATGATGATATCATGACATAGATATCAAGTATTTAAATTTTAGGAGACCCATGAAAAAACTGAAAAGAGATGCAGAGATATTCTTTGCTGAATGACTCCTAAATATTTTACAATTGCACAGTGCTGTATAACGGGCCAAATTCATTACTACTGTAAATGTTCAAGTCAGTGCAGTTACACCAGTGATGAGTTTAGCTTGACTTTCTCTCTCAAAATGTACGTAACAATTGGAAAGTGCACAGCTTTTGATAACATGTTCTTCTTTTAGAATGAGGAATAGATTATTATGAGAGGAAAAGGGCAAAACAGGTCAGTTTTATTTAATAAATCCCTTATCTCTTTATAGTTATGAATTATAGGTATTATTTTGTGAAAGAATGAGAGCTTTTGTTGAATGCTTTTGCATCTTGAGTAGGAGTGTGCTTCACTGTAGCTGGCACATCCAAGAGTCTGTTCAGTCAATCTAGGATATTGGATGAGGTGTGTTTTATAGAGAAGTGCTGCATTCAGAAAAGCAATAGTTTCTAGGTGTTTATATTTGAATCAGATGTTAGAGAGGCCCAAAGCACTGTTAAACTCATAAATGGTTCTGGCAGAAAATACATCCAGATGCCTTTGCACAGATGTACTAATCCAACAACTGCATTTTAAAAAACATCTATTTGTGATACAGTCCTCTCTCATACATTTTGTGTGCTGTTATGAATGAAAAGTATTAACTGGCTGGCTATTGCACTATGGTGTCATGCACTTTGAAAGCTTTCTAAATCAACTCCACTTAGCTGTTAAATTTCATATCCTGGAAAAAATTTGCAATGGAATTTTTAAAAAATGATTAGAGTGGATATTTTGTCTCTTTTGCATATGTCCCTGAAATAGTAATTTTCATTCTGGATGATAGTGTCCATCTCCGTATACCAAATAGGTCAGACAATGCCAATAGGATCAGTGGAAAAGAGATTTTTATTAATGAGAGATTCAAAAAGAGTGGCAATTAGCCTAAGGGCTGCTCTAACTTATGCTGACTAGAGCAGTCCCCTAGACATCAGTGATCATTGGAGAGCCCTCTAGGGTGACCAGATGTCCCGATTTTATAGGGACAGTCCCGATTTTTGGGTCTTTTTCTTATATAGGCTCCTATTACACCCCACCCCCGTCCCGATTTTTCACATTTGCTGTCTGGTCACCTTAGCACTGTCTCTGGCCATTTCATGCTCATGGCCCACGCAGGAATGGCCCCCTCCATCTGGGTGAGGGGAAGGAAAAGGTATGGAACAGCTCTCTCCATCCCCTAGAAATGCTGGAGCATAAAAGAGACAGAGAGCCAGGATCCAGAATCAGGCCTGAAGTGTTTTTGTTGTCGTGGTGGTGATGATGTTATTTAGTATTTGTATTGTGGTAGTGCCAAGAGGCCCCAATAAGCTATGAGGACCCCATTGTGATAAGTGTTGTATATCTGTATAATG
Organism: Chelydra serpentina; assembly: GCA_037349315.1. Classification (NCBI taxonomy): domain Eukaryota; kingdom Metazoa; phylum Chordata; order Testudines; family Chelydridae; genus Chelydra; species Chelydra serpentina. The sequence continues at coordinate 19,424,471 of JBAIAC010000001.1, forward strand.
AAAAGACTGTCCCTGCTTCACTTATTGTTTCTAAATATAAAGCAAGACTGCTGGTTTATACAGCAAACAGAAGGGGAGACCACAAGGTAACAGCAAGGTGGTTATGACTGAGGCTACGTTTTAGTCGAGTAATTTTAGTAAAAGTCATGGACAAGTCATGGGCCGTAAAAAAAATTCACGACCCATGGCCTGTCCATGACTTTTACTATATACCCCTGACTAAAATGGGGGGGGCGGCTTGGGAGGGGCGGCCCCGAGGGTGCCATGGGTGCTGGGAGGACACCCGGGGTGGGTGTGCTGCGGGTCCTGGGGGGGTGTGTGGCCTGTGGAAGAGCTGCAGGTGCTCGTGGGGGGGCCCTCGGGTTCTAGGGAGGGGCATATCCAGGGAAACATCACAGATGCTCAGGGGAGGAAGTTGTAGCCCAGGGGGCGCCGCGGGTGCTTGGGGCCGGGAGGTTGGTGGGGCTGGGGCAGGTTCCCTTCCCAGCTCCTGGGAAGTGGGGACCCCAGCTACTAACTTCACGTGCTGCCTCTGCTCCGCCCCAAGTCCTGGTTCTGTAGCTCTCATTGACTGGGAACCGCAGCCAATGGGAGATATGGGGGCGGTGCCTGTGGGCGGAGGCAGCACATGGAGTTAGAAGCTGAGGGAGGGGAGCTCCCGTCCCCCTTCTGGGGAGCTCCCCCAGGTAAGCACTGCCCCGCACCCCAATCCTGAGCCTCCCCCCCCCAAACTCCTGCAGCTGAGGTGCGGTGGGGCCTGAGACTGCCCCAGCAGCAGCCAGTGCGACTGGCCCAGAGGCTGCCTGAACTGCTCAGGTGGCTCCCAGGCCAGCTGCTCGGGCTGCTGCAGAAGTCACGGAGGTCACAGAAAGTCATGGAATCTGTGACCTCCATGACAAACACGGAGCCTTAGTTATGATTGGTGGAGTGAGCAGTAGCCATGGTGCCTAACCATTGGCCTCTACCACCTGCAGGGGTCAGGATTTGAACCTTTGCAAATAATGGACGTTTCAGTTTGCTGGCAATTAAAAAAAATTGTTTCAGGCCTAAATTTTTTCAAATAGAAAAGTAAAAAAAGTTTTGTTTTGATTCTAATGAATTTTTTAAAGTTGTTTTCAACCATAACAAATTTGTGAAATCAATCCGAATTCACAAAATCTTTTGGTGTTGTCAGATCTTCTTTTTCACTAAATGCATAAAAAACCAAACAGTTAAAACATTCCAGCCAGCTCTACTTGTGACCTTCATCACCACAGAACAGGTCTCGTTCATATGAGATCTCTCAGTGATTACCCATTTGGTTTTTTTAAATAAAAATAAATAAATGATCTTAATCATTTAATAGTTGTCCTGTGCTCATGTTCCTCTTATTAGCTAATGTTTCCCTTTATTGTGGAAACGAAGAAGGCCTGTTCAACCAATAGCTGTCCTCTTCTAGAATGTTACTTAATATATAACATGCCTCTTTTTGTTTCAAACACGCAACCACTCCCTGTTGCTGTATTCGTTTATCCCTTAAGTTCTTTTTCAGAAAATTAAATATGAGTAAACACATAAGGACTATTTTTAGACATTGAACTATTCTACTGCTAGATAGCTCCTGGAAATTATTCTTTCCAACTTCTCAGCATATAGGTATTTGTAATCAGCTGTTGTTCCCACCCTGTTCTGAAGAGAGTATGGACACAGCATATATAGTCCAGGCTTACTGCTTACCTGGGGTTTGTTTGTCTTTACTGATAATTTAAGGAAAAAGCCATGGATGATCTTTCTCACCCAAGTAGGCTGCTTTAGGGTTTTCTCTCAATCCCAGCTCTGTGTTCCTTCTGCCTCAGAGAGACACTCGAATCTCTTCTGTTATCCTGCTTGGAGTTAGCAATATCTACCTTCCAGCATTAGTCAGCAAATATTACTTTGCATATTTGTGCAAAGTTCTAGCTCCTGAGCTTCTTATCAGAAGAATCTGTATTCCTTGTCCGTTCTGTGGAAATTGTCACCCTGAGACAATAATTGAGTCAAAAGCTCAGTGGGCTTTTTCAGTTGCAAAGTCATGCTAATGAACACATAAGAAACTATAGACCTTGAAGTTAGCCATGGTTTTGTGATAGAGTTGAGAATAACTCTCTGTAACCACGTGTTCAAATTCCAGTAGGATTGATTTAGTTTTAGTCCTTCAGCCTTCTAATGTCAATAAATGGAGTCCAATACTTTTGGAGTGAAACTTTCGTACCCCTTTTTAGTACTCTGTGTCTCCTGAAGCTCCTGTGGCATCTTTTAATAAGAAAAAGGATCCTTCGCGTCCCAAATCCCTTTCCACTATTGTTGGGCTACCTGTTGTCTGCCTGACTGCCATACATGCTCTGGGAAGTGTCCGCCTTCTCTGGTGAATTGGCATTGCATGGCTATAAAGTGCCTGGAGATCCTTCCAAATGAAAGGTGTTAAATACATGTACTTTATTCATGAGCCGATAAAATATATGACCTCACTCACCTTGTCTCTCTAATACCCTTTTGATGTCTTTCCCCAACAGTATCCATACTCTATTTTTAAAAATAAAGCACTTTCCAGTTTTTAGGATTTTAAGTCCCAAAACTATGGGCCAAATCAATTCCTGGTATAATTCCACTCCATGTCAATGGAATTAAACCAGAGATGACTATGACTCAATGGGTCAAAGGACCAAGTCAATCTTGACATTAAAAGTTAAGATCTAGCCACTGATAGTGTAATATTGGGAATCTTCTGTGAGAAATGCTAGCTAGCACCATAAACTGAACTCTCTATTGATCCACTACTCACTTACATGATCCTTGTGTCACCTTAATACATTGGCTCACTTTTGGTCAATCTCTTTCCTGGCATAATGTTGTAAGTAACTGAAGTTGACTTTATTTTTTATAAACATTAGTAAGCCTCATCATCATTGTGGTTGTGCATTGTCTGAGTGAGAAGGAAATTGTTTCCATCTAAAAGAAGGAAGTGAGCCACATCTTTAAAATTGTTATTTGGGCATGCACTAAAATTTTCAACAAGTAGCACTTGGGCATCAATTAGTTAAAGCTTATTTGGTGCTATGAAAATGTAAACTGCTGCATGATTGCTGAATACTATTGGGAGCAAAGGAATTATTGAATGTCCAAACAGAAGCCAAATCCAGCCAAAATAAATCTCTCTGGAGTATTTCCCATCTCTCACTGTACTATGAGAGGGGGACAGTGCCTTCCTAATTTTCTTGAAAATTTGGTTCTAGAACGGGGGGGGGGGTCTATTCTTTTTTGTCAAGGTCCAAATTTCATGGTCAAGGTCCAGACTCCAGAGAAACATTTTTCACATTGCAATAATAATAATGATGATAGTAAGTAGATAAAAAGATTTCAGGGTCCATTCAAAAGCATCTGGTGGTCTGGATTTGGCCAACTGTCCACCTATTGACTACCCCTATTCTAGAACCTGCATCTCTAAACATTCATCCCCCTGTAGATATTGAGCCAATGACAACCTGTGCATATGGGCTTTACATGGTCTGGTTTGTTTTTCTCTCACAAGCCAACCTTCTGTTTGTTAACCTTGAATATTACAAATTGACATATTCTGAAGCATTACAATGGATAGTCACAAATCTATTCGTTAATGGAAGCATGGATAAATGGATGTCAGAGACTCTTCTTTTACATGAGGCATTTTATATAAATCAGTGGCAAACATCCAGTGCATGAAAAGGAGTGGGTAGAGGGTGGTTAGAAGGCTGGAAGGGATTTGAAGATCTGTAGAGCCACTCCACTTTCAAATCTCTCCTTAATATTTCCTTTGCTGCAATGCATACAAATTACTCCCAACTGGCATTGACCTAGTTGATGACTTCTATCTTTCTCTGCAATTCTGTTCATTTTCTTATATCATCGTTTTGCTTTAGCCTCCCTCTTGCATACTATTTCAACTGCAGATTATGAACTTACTGGGGCAGGAATTGTCCTGTGTTGCATGACATCTCTCTACAGCATCTAGCAAAATGGTGCCCTGATCTCTGGCTGGGATTGCTAGGCACTATCATAATACAAATAATAAATAATAATAATTCTACCATGGTTGTGGGGAATGACAGACAGAAGTCTAGAAGAAACTACTTTGGTGGGGTAGTGGTATTGAGGAGAGATAGGAGGACAGATGGTGAGAGATATGGAAGAGAGAGCCAGGAAGCCCAAAGAGCCTTTCAGCAGAGTGAACCTTGAAGAGGACCATAGTCTCTTTTGTAACAGGGGCAATAGTAGCTTCTGTATGTGGCTAGGGTCAGGGGCGGCTCTATGTTTTGTCCCGCCCCAAGCACGGCTGTCAGGCAGCCGTCGGCTGGTAGCTGCGAGGGCGGCAGTCAGGCAGCCTTCGGCGGCGTTTCGGCGGGAGGTCCGCCAGTCCCGCGGATTCAGCGGCGTTTCTCCGGGTGCTCCGCCAGTCCCGCGCTGTCGGCGTTCCCACTGCCGAAGCCGCGGGACCAGCGGACCTCCCGCAGAAACGCCGCCGAAGGCTGCCTGACTGCCGCCCTCGCAGCTACCGGCCAGCCACCCCCCTGCAACTTGCTGCCCCAGGTACATGCTTGCTGCCTGGAGACGGCCCTGGCTAGGGTTGTTGCTGCGCAACAAGTTAGCTCAGTGCAGTAATGCCAGCAGGCCGGAAGAGCTGTAGCCTGCACTTGCAGGACAGTAGGGGAGGAAATAGGCCAGTTCTGCTGCTCATGCCGTGTATCAGCCCACCCAACAATTGCCTGATTGCCTTGTTTCCTATCTATATGAATTACATTTTAAGAACTGTACAGTTCCTGAGAATATTGCATAAGAGTTTCTCAAAAGACAAAACAAGATGTACTCTCCTCTTCTGCAAGGACAATGTGACACTTTCATACTCTTTCTAGTTTTGACTCAGACTAGTGTGTCCAAGAGAGGTTAATTCAAAGTTTTATTTTTAAGAAAAGTTCACCTCAGGGAAAAATGAAATTGCAATACTTTGGAGGAATGCATTAGTGTAATTGTTAGACATTACTGACTTGGGAGAATGTGCTTTAAGAATATCTGTAAACCAGGCTTCATGTTTTTCTCTACAGAATGAATAGGGGGATATCTCCAGCCCCAACCAACCAGATAGTTATTGAATTCCTATTTTTGGTTTAAAGTAGCTTTAGGAAAATGATTAAAATGCAGAAGCCAAAGAAAATAATGTAAAAGTACAGCTGTCAAGGAAAAACAAAGTAAATAGAAATACTATAACATTTCCTTTTTCCTCTCCTATGGTACACAATACTTATCTATCTCCTTATATAGCACCGATTATCACAGCAGCTGAGTGCATCTTGAGTATTTAATTAGAAATAGTGATATCTCCCTTCCTTCCCTGTAAATTGAAGTAAATTGCTTCCTAAGCTTATAGGGGTGGTTTTTTAAAGTGTGTGTGTGTGTGTGTGTGTGTGTGAGAGAGAGAGAGAGAGAGAGAGAGAATGAACTTGTAGCAGGAAAGCTAATTCAAAGGATGAGTTTTGCATTTATTTCTGAAAGTGGAAAGGTCCGTAGTCATTCGTACCTCTTCTGGTAGGGAATTCCAAAGTTTCTCGCAACTCCTGTGCTATTTTGTAACACTTTCATAGTTCCAGTGGAACATAGGAACTGTTATTGGAAGTCATGATTGCAGAAGGAGAGGCAACCTTTAAGGTTCTTAGGATCAGTTCCATAGAGGGCTATAAATATCAGGAGAGAGGTTTTGAATTTAACTCTCTGCAATGGGGAGACAGAGGCAAGAATAGAACACCAAGGTCATGTGCTCACAGTAATCTGTGTCACTAAGAAGATGGGTTAATGTGCTTTGTACCAACTAGAGCTTTCTTATTGTCTATAGTTTCATTCCTAGTATGAATGAATCAAGCTTGGAGGTCATGAATGCATGCCTTGCTGTGGCCAGATCCCTGTCTAATAGAATGGGACTCAGTATTGCCGGATGGAAGTAGGAATTTTTGTTGTTATGGATGTTTGGGCACCTATTGCAATGAGGAGTCCCAAAGGATCTCAAGGCTGCAGGCCAACTTGAGAATCTGAGGGTAAAGGTTCTACATAGTCGGGGCGATAATAGAGACACAAGTCCTTCAAAGTGCTTTCCTTCCCAATAGCATCATCTCAGTCTTGCCGGTGTTCTGCTTTAGCCAGATGCTCCCTTCTGGCCTTAGACTATATGCATCTTTATTGAGGCGCTGATCTTAGGTAAGCATTGAGAAAGCTGGAAGAGGGTGCTGCTTGCATTTGATATAAGGGGTACTGATCTATTGCATCCCATGCTCTCTCACCATCTCCCCCAACAGTTTTGTATAGAAATTGATTAGGATGGTGTTGAGGACTAAGCCTTGTGGCACTCCAACTGAAAGGGCTCAGGAGGTGCAGGGATGGTTGCTTGTAATGACTCAAAGCCATTTCAGGGCACTTCCATTTATCTGCATGGCTTCTCGGTAATGGGATTGACTTCCTTATTCTAAAACACTAGACCACTGTAATGCTGTTATGGGCTTTCCCTAGTCTTCCCAAATCCTGCATGCCTGTCTATTAGTCGCATCAGCAAAAGGTCTGTGCAAAGGTCTGTTTTGTTACTGTTTTATATTATTTGATAAATGTGTCAAAGATTTGTAATTTGGAGAATATTCCACATTGTTATAACCGATTGAGATTGTCACTTTAGGCAGATTGATGGTCTTTCTTCAAAGAAACATATTTGGTTCAATGTGAATTCCATTATTCAGGATCGTGAGCTCTCTCCTGTTCCATGATAAGTGCATTACCATATTTCTGGAAGAATCTGCTACTACATTTGTTGTTGCTGTGGGAAGACCTGTGGGACTGTGGTGTCTGTTGGGTCAGGGAACATAATAGCATAAAGGTCCACGATCAGGAGAGCCCAAAGCAAACAAGCAGTGTTTGAAAATTCCTATAAAAACTAAGTAGTACTGAATACTTAAATTACCACACTGAGTATAAATCGTAAATTCTAAATTAGTGCACATTGCTTATATAGATCAGAGAGGTTAAAAGAAAAGTTGTAACTACCTATAACCTGAATGCCTGATCAGGGGTTAGAATGGAGGTGAGTCATGCTCTATGCACAAATTCAAGACTTAGCCACAATCACAAGATAGCTGGATATTTTATTCTTAAAAACGATCAGCAAAGTTATAATTAGTTGATATTTAAATTGCCATCATAATACTTTAGAGTTAATACTCCACTGAGATGAATGAGGATGTTTAACTCCTCCCAAATCTATTTTTGATTGCCTCTGTAGAAAAAGACAACACTTGGGGTTGGACTTGGAACTGCTCACATTTAATGATGGTGTTCTAGCATAGGTTTCTATTGGCAAGAAGATATTGGGCTGCTGGCACTTGTACTATCTGTTGTGTGGATGAGTCTTGGGCAGTCATTCTGATACCTTTCACCAGCACTTAAGAAATATTGTGCGTATTCCTATCCTTATACTCCATGTTAGTGATTAGCAGTCAGCCATTTGTGTAACTAACAGTCTTCATCAGTGTATCATATAGTTCAGAACTATTTGATTAAAAAAGCAGCCATGTCTCCTATGAAGTCTGCAGTGTAATCTATTTTATGAGGCAAGGGGACTTGAAGAAAAAGTAAACCGTTCTTGCTGTAGAAATCTATGTGCAGAGATTTTTGGTTTTGAACAGCAGAGACAACTGGCATTTCAATCACTTAGCATCAGATATGAAGTGGCTACCAGACCCCAAATTAAGCTAAAATTGAATGCAATATGAGGAAATGTCATACCTTGGGGACTGAGAGAACCTGAACATTCATTGAAATGTCGTTATGAACAGAGGAGGAATTAAATTACAAGAGCAGGTTGCGTATGTGCTCTGGCAGTTTTAGAAATTGCACATTACTCTTTCAATAACCTTTTGAACTCGAGTCCATAAATGTTACATGATAAAAGATGTTGTATTCTGAAAAGGTAAAATTTTTCTTTAAGTGCATTCCAGGGCCCACAAAAGTTAGGGGCTGAAAGCAGCAATTTGGGTCAGGCATAGGACACACAGCACGTATTCCAGCTTCCCCAGGCAGCAGTTATTCCAGCTTCCCCATGCAACAGCACTGCATTTCAATCCTTCTTTCTCTTATTTTATAAGAACTGAATTATGCCAAACTGTGTGATAGTTTTGAAACATGAGCAGATAAGACCACCACATTCATGTCTTTTATTATCTAAATCAGGAGCTGAATCCAAGTCTCCAAAGAGGATATTTATTGGAGAGCCTCATCAATTACACCACCTAGCCCCCAAAAGGAAATTGAATTAGAATTTAATTACTAGATAACCTAATAACTACACTTTTAAAATCCCATTGAATAATTAATGTGCATAACAGTTAAAATACAGCAAGTGGCCCAGTGCTATGAAGATAACATGGTCATCAGCATGTCGCTGAGTGGACATGAACAGTCAATACTAAGCATGTCTTTGGGTTTGCCAATAATTAATTATGCCAGCAGCACAGCCAGCTTGTTATTTGTGGGGAAAGCATGGGGGTGGGGAGCTGAGGGCTGAAGCTGCCAATAGAAGAAAAATAAGAGTGAGGTTAAAGGTGGTGGGTAAATCAGTTCAGAATGCTTGTGGCTTTCAGTATGCCTGGGCACAAGAATGGAGCAGGCTGACAGAGCAGAGGGATGGTAATCAAAACAAAGCTAGTTCAGTAGGTCTAAATGTAAATGTACCAATCTTGACAACATCCCTTGAAACGTGACTTGTCAGCAATGTGTCTCAAAGTAAAAATATCTGAGCTAGATCCTCAGCTATGGCCAAGAAGTACTCTCACAGCTGAGAAGGTGAAAAGGTGTGGGTATAGCATGGGAAGTGTTGTATGGATATTGATCTCAAAGGCCTAAGAGTTCAAGGTGTTTATAAACTCGTCACTGGTCAACATTAAACAGTGATAGATAGCTTTGGGGTTAATTTTAAAGAGAGGCCTTGGTTTTACTTGGTTGCTTGGCAAACACCCAAAAGCATTCATTCAGATTGAAAATGTATGGATTAAACTCACACACAAAGAAGAAGAAAGTAAAACAAGATTTATATTGAAACTATGGTTAAGTGATTATACAAAACAAACTTCAGTCCTTATCAGAGTCTTCTCTCCTTTTGGAGTTAAAGTATCAGTCTCTTATTTTCAGGACAACCTTTCTTTGATGAAAAGGAAAAGGTTAATTTTACTCTCAGCCCTTATGTGAAGGGCGTTTCCTTATCCTGTTCTTAACAAACAGATGGACACAAGGTGGAGGAGAGACAGGATAGAAAAAATGGGTGAAATATGGCTTTTGTTGGTGTTTTTGGAATGCTGGACCTCTGGTTAGTTATGAGTAGATGCTTTGGCTGGCATATTGACCACAATACCTGCTGCTTGGACTCCGGTTAGTTATGATTTAGTTAGGGTTGTCATCAATTTGGATTCTTTCTCCTTAGACAAGGCAGGTTGAGATTAATACAGCATAGTTGACTTTGAGATTTGATGAAAAACCACATTAGTGAGATAGGATAGGAGGAAAGAAACAGTGGGCAGGAAATAACACAAGGGAAGGGAATACAATACAAGATCTTAGGTACCTTTGTGGTGCTAGCAATTAGATATCCCAACTGGTGGGCTGAAGACTGGACGTCGAGATAATATAATGACTTTCAGCTCTTAAATGGGAAGACAAAGTTCCTTAAACAAGAGCAAGGCCAGCCAGCCTCCCTCTCAGGAAGAGAGTCCTTTAGAAGAGTTGAGAGGCATTGAAGTGCTGGCACGTTGGGAGATGAACTGCCCCAAAAGGATTAAAGTTGGTGTCATATATCCTCATTGTTTTGTCCACCAATTAAATCCATTTCTGTAAGGCCAAATTTGGCACAGGTAACTTTGTTCCCACATTGTCTTGTTTACCAAGTATAATCTCACCACAGTCCTTGATTTATATCAGTAGGCCATTTGGATTGGACTAATCGTTTCTCTGACTGGTTTTCTTGCATCTATTGTAACATTCATCGTGGTAAACAACTGACCTATTTTTTGTGGTTATTGTAACATCTTATGAACTTTCACATACTTTTTACAATGGATCTTAAGGTACCTTTATAGAGCCAATTATCACAACACAATCTAAACACTTTTTTTCTGTGCCATCTAAGGATTCCCCTTCTGAAGGGAATCTTCTAGTAGTCAGAAAAGCCATCTTTAGGATAGCTTTTCACCAGTGCAATAGGGCAAAGCTGCCCTAATGTAGGGGAGGATCTAGTTCATTGTTTTGGTGGGGGGGGGCGGGGGTTCATTACTTGTTTTCTATTAAGAAAAGTACTGGCACAGTTAAAATCTGTAGGCTTTATTCTTCTAAAATCTGAAGTACATATGTCAGTGTTTCTTTTAGCCCGGTTTGAATACTGATTAATTATTCAGATAGCGTAAACTGCTATGCAAAACTGAAAAGAATCTTTGTTTTAAAAATATACATATTAGGCCACATTCATTTGTGGTGTAATTCTATTGAAGTTGAATGATGTACAGACTTAATAACATGACCTTTGGATCTGAGGGCTTTTTTTGTTTGTGAACTGAGAAGAAAAGCTGGATTAAACAGCCTTCATCATTTCCCAGTGAGCTGATGACTTTTACCACCATTGTGTTTCTGTTTCCAGCGGCACTGCAAAATATACATAGCCCTGTGGCCACCTTCCAGAGATAATGTACATAATCATTTTCAAGGCAAAACCTCTCGTTTCTCTGACTTTATTTTCATTTTATTTTTGTGAACAAATATGTGCTCACCTTGTCACTGCTTGTTTGCCAGTGATTGAAATTCTGGGACTCCGCACTACAAATTAGAGTAATTTATTTAAGTAGTTTAATTCTTTTAATGTGCTACGCTTTGGAATTACGTTAGTCTACCATCTCCTTTCTGAGCCTAACCTACCATTAAAACAGTCTGAAAAGTGAAGACTTAAGGAGAAAAAAACTCCAAAAATATCTGTTCCTGAGTTTAATTGAAAAAACAAACAACACAAACCCCTGAAAAACAACCTAATCATTCCAAGGAGTCCCCTTCATTTATTTTAAATGATAAATGGAGGGGTTTCTCTGCTTGGTGCAATAACTGTATCCTGGGCTAAGTCCAGTCAAAGCCAATGTGTTAATGTGAAATAAAGTCAGAGGCTGAGGTTCATATCAGCGCAGTGTAAGGTTATTGCCAAATTTAGAGGAATCCCCCTCCATGTATTATATGGAAACATTTTCTTCCTCCTCTTATTCATTTCCTCCCATTGCTCTACCTCAGCACCTCCCAGGCCTTTGCTACTTAGAAAGGATTCGTCCTCCCCTCCCGCTCCCCCGCTCTGCTCCCTTAAAAAATAAGTTTTGTACCAGTATATTTAAAAGCTTCTCTCTTCTTTTTCACCACCCCCACTTTCCTATCTCCCTTACTTCTCTCCATCCTCTTATCTTTTTCTTTGCTCCATTTACCCCCTCTCCAAAAAAAGAGTGTCTTTCCCCTTTCAAGTGATCTAACGGCTGAACATTTTGGGTGCTGGGAAGTAAGGGTAATTTTGGACTCTCCCCACCCCCTGCCCACTCTCTCATATGCACACACATGTTCTTCAGGCCTGCTGATACTGAAAGCTAAGTGGAGTGTAAAATTAAGGAGAAACATGGTTGAACGATTATGGTCTTCAGTGAGAGTGGATCAGCTCCTGTGTTAGTTCCTGGCAAATGTATTTGGAGTGCTGAGAGCAGGAACCAATCAAAGTACAGGGATCTGCATATTTCCTAATTGAGAAATAGCAGTAATTATGCAAATCGGAACACCTCCTGTAGCCACTCAGAGTGGAGGGATTTTCATAATGGCAATAGAATCATAGAGCTGTGAGACTCCACAACATCTCTGCTCTCTGACTAGTGAACATGGTTTCATTTCAGGATAATTAGTAACAGCCCTCGAGTCCCAAATTGTAATCCTATTCCTTTCTCTATTTGAAATAACAGACTTAATTGAAATGGAAAGAAAAAGCAAAGCATATTGCTGACTTAACGAAAACTGTCACTTGCATTAATCGTTGCTTTGAACATGCACTAAAAATAGAATACAAGCAGCTGACATTTTTCTTTAAAAAGCCCTTTCCATCTATATTTAGAAAATCCTGTGTCAAGCTTCATGGAGATCTTTACACAGACAGTAAGTGTGTCCATAAATAACCCTGTACATCTCCCCTGGTAACAGTACATAACACAGTCTGGATTTCTGGGAATTCAACACCCCCTGGCCAGCTGGGTTGTTCTCAACTGTCAGGGCTTCATTTTTAAAGAAAACTTCCCCTTATTGATTCCATATAAATCAGCTTGTAAATTTTTTACTGTATAGATTTTTGTTGTTGTTGTGTTTAATGTCATTCTTAGCTCTTATTGTATTGATATTTCTTCCTTTTGGACGAAATAATATAACTCTATGAAACTAGACTTTTTTTTTTAATCAAAAGGTAAACCTGAACCAAAAAAGAGTTGTGCCAATGGGCAACAGTTTTTGTCAGTCTGTAGACACGTTGTTCTCTATTCATTCTGGGGTCCCGAACATAAACCATCCTTGAAGTGCCTAGTCATGTTGTGTTTCTCTCCCCTTCTCTTTCATTGTGTGTGCTGCAGGTGGGAGAGTTCAGAGCTCACGCTGCCGAATGGACAGCCAATGTCACGGCAGAGTTCAAAGAAACCCGCAGGCGTCTAAGCGTGGAGATTTATGACAAGTTTCAACGGGCTACCTCCATCAAAAGGAAGCTCTCTGCAGAACTCGCTGTCAACCACAGTCAAGATCTAACCCCTTGCAAGAGAACCCTCTCAGTCAACCACCTCTCCAGCGAGAAGGACATCTTGCCCGCTCTAACAAAGACAGACAGCATTTATATGAATGGTTTGACTCCTCACTGTGCGGCAGAAGATATTGCTGTGATTGAAAACATTAAGTAGTGCTAACTTTGGATGCCGATCCTTGGAGAAGCTCTTGGCTTAAACTAGCCATATACTTCCTTTTTTTTCCTATCCATGATTGATGCTAGTAGCATTCTATACATGTGCATGAGTTCAACAGAAACCACCACGATAGGGATTCAGTGTCACCATCATATCTCTTCAGACACAAGATGAATGGAATTTCTGTTATTGATAGATGCTGGAGCAAGCAACATCCAATGCCTTTTTGTGCTCAGACTGTTGTTCATTTCTCTTAATGTGCCATATGGCCTAAAGAATGAATTATATTTGTTTATGTTAACAATGTAGCTTTGAGGGATCAGTCCTTAAATTTTCAGGGTCTACCTTACTGAGCCTAGGAATGAACCATTTATGGACTACAACACATTTGTAAATGGCAAGAAATTCTTATGCAGCCTTTTACCTAAGAAATTTTTGTCAGTGCCTTATCTTTTGAAGGAACAGAACCTCTATAACTCTTGTATGGTTTGTTTGTTTGTTTATTTGTTTTTTGCATGAGTAATGTATTTCGTTTGAGCTTTCATCTTGCCTGAAATGATGACGTTTTAAAGGTGTCTTTAGTGAAGATACCAACATTGAGAATGGATGCCAAAAATCAACAGACATCAAAGCGACACTCCTAAATCTAGCTTTAAAGGCACTGCAGTTACAAGAGTTGCAAAAATTTCCCCTGAAAATATTTATTTTACTCACATCCAGGTGATGCATGCTCACATTATATTAGAACCAGACCTGTAGAATGTATGGATCCATTTTGGGTTTTATTTTTCAAGCATTGTTCAACAATGTTATCCCATGTGTCAGATTATCAAAAATCTCCAGTTATGTGTAATTAAATTATTTGTTAGATGATAAGAGCAAGTAGAAGTTAATACTATGTGGAAATGTTTTAAATTGGTGCATTCTAATAACCATACTCATGAAAACATTACAGAAAAATACCACAGCAATTTCTAATAATCATAAATCTGCTGCCAGAAAGTTACTCTAAGAAAAGAATTTTAAACTTTTTATTTAAGCCAAGTCACACCAGGAACCTTCTGGATCCTACTGGAGTGCTTTCCTGAATGTCACACTGTACATTGGTTGCCTACACCAGAACTGTGACTGATGTGGGAATGCAATTGAAACTGGTATCACTGTGACTTTCTACATACAAAATACAGACTTCTCTGAATACAAATACAGACATGAAGGAAAGCTGATAAATAGCACAATTTGAATGCTGACGATTGTTCGGATAGGACAGGCTGATGATATGCAGATGTGAAACCAATCCTTGGGGTTTCTGTGTTTGTTTTAAAGAAAAGCATTGACTTTAATTCTATATCTGTTGTTTTGTTTATAGTTGTGTGTGAGATTCAGAAGGAATGCAGGATATAAACAAGGAATGGATAATTTTGTCTTTTTAAATTTTTTTCATATTTTAGTCTATTGTAAGCTGGCTGTACATAAAATGAATATAACAAGCCCTAAGGGAATAATTTAGGCTCTGTACAAATTAAAGAAAATTGTTGATTGGCCATGATGAAAATGACAAATTTGTAGCATTTCTGACCATTAGATAACATACAAAATATAAATGTTAATGTTCTGGATGCTTAATCTTGTTCTCTGATTAATCAACACTATCAGTGTAAATATCAGTCAATTAACATTTACAGAGAGTAAACTTTTAAAATAAGGAAAGTTCCATGAAATAGTACCAGGCCATGCTCTTTTAAAAGAAAAAGACCCTTGTCTCTCCCAGCACAGTGTTCTGAATGTCCACGTGGTGAGAAGCTCTTCTTGCCATGTATAAACTGTGAATTGTAATGAAAAATAAAGTTTTTACTTAAAATAAGCTTTTCTGAGTCTCCTGCTTGCTGCTGCCCCACCAGAATGCTGAGAAATCACTTGAGACTCCAGCTGTTTGAAGGCTCAAGAGTTACAGTTTTTATATGCGTTTGCAGCCTGCTTGAATTTAAGGTGGTTTAACAATGAAAAGAAGAACTTGACTCCAACAATCAAACCATTTTCTCTAAATATTAAACAGTAATGTTCTTCAAGTTCCTACACCTTTAAATTTTGTTTTGTGGCTATTTTTTAAAGGAATTTGGCAGGACTGAATTTCAGTTCTAATAGACTTTTCAATTAGAAAGTATAAGCCTTGGAATATAATATATATATTATGACAGACCCAGACCAGTTGGGGGCAGGAGTCTGGTAGAAGGCAAATATGCTGGCCACTGGATGAATAGTTTTCTGTTCCCTGAGTGACCAGAACAGGGGCTGCCCTAGAGCAATCAGGAACCTGCTAGAATCAATGAAGACAGGCAAGCTAATTAAGACACCTGGAGCCAATTAAGAACATACTAGAATCAATTATGACAGGCAGACTAATCAGGACACCTGGTTTAAAAAGGACCTCTCATCAGTTAGTGGGGTGCGTGCAAGGAGCAGGGAGTGAGAAGGTGTGCTGCTGGAGGACTGAAGAGTACAAGCATTATCAGGCTTCAGGAGGAAGATCCTGCGGTGAGGATAAAGAAGGTGCTGCGGGGAGGCCATGGGGAAGTAGCCCAGGGAGTTGTAACTGTCACACAAGTGATACAGGAGACGTAGACAGCTGCTATCCACAGGGCCCTGGGCTGAAACCCGATGTAGAGAATGGGCCTGGGTTCCCCCGCCATCCCTCCAACTCCCTATCTGACACAGGAGGAGTTGACCTGGTCTGTGAGACACACCAGAAGGGAAAGTCTAATTTGGAAAGGGATCTGGCCTGTCCCCAACCCACTGTGGAGATTATTCTCCATTTCCCCCATGCTGGCCAGTGATGAGGTTAGCTGAGTGAACGGCAGGTTTGAGCCTCTAGCAAAAGCGGCCAAACTGAGGGCTGCTGTGAACCTCTAAGGCGAGCAAATCTGCCAGAAAGTGCAGGACCCACCAAGGTAGAGGAGGAACTTTGTCACAATATATACTGTATAAGTCCCTTCCCTTGGAATATACTGTACCTACTGATATACTCTTTTGTATGATATCTAACACTTAAAGTCATCAGGACAAAATAAGTGCCAAACTGAGCCCTGATTTACACTTGTGAAACCCTACTAAAGTCAATGAAGTATCTCAGAGCTGAATTTGGCTCTAAAACTAGCCACGCCGAGTCAGCAATCTTTAATCTTTAAGACGAGCTCTATGTAATAAAATAAACCAAAGGTGATCAAGAAATGAAAGTTATCATGCTATCCACAGACATTCCTTTGATATCATTTCAGGAGTGGAATGGGCCCCCCTTATCTCATGGCCTTTATCCATTGTTCGATCCATTGTGTAAATGCACAAAAACAATGAGGAGTCCGGTGGCACCTTAAAGACTAACAGATTTATTTGGGCATAAGCTTTCATGGGTAAAAAAACCCACTTCTTCAGATGCATGGAGTGAAAATTATTGGCTACAGGCATAAATATATATTGGCACATGAAGAGAAGGGAGTTGCCTTACAAGTGGAGAGCCAATGTTGAGGGCCAATTCAGTCAGGGTGGATGTGGTCCACTCCCAATAATCGATGAGGAGGTGTTAATACCAAGAGAGGGAAAATTGCTTTTGTAGTGAGCCAGCCACTCCCAGTCCCTATTGAAGCCCAAATTGATGGTGTTAAGTTTGCAAATTAATTGTAGCTCTGCAGTTTCTCTTTGAAGTCTGTTTTTGAAGTTTTTTTGTTGAAGAATGGCTACTTTTAAATCTGTTATTGAGTGTCCAGGGAGATTGAAGTGTTCTCCTACTGGCTTTTGTATGTTACCATTGCTGATGTCTGATTTGTGTCCATTTATCCTTTTATGTAGAGACTGTCCGGTTTGGCCAATGTACCTGGCAGAGGGGCATTGCTGGCACATGATGGCATATATCACATTAGTAGATGTGCAGGTGAATGAGCCCCTGATGGTGTGGCTGATGTGGTTCGGGTCCTGTGATGGTGTTTCTAGAGTAGATATGGGGACAGAGAAGGCAACAGGGTTTGTTACAGGGATTGGTTCCTGGGTTAGTGTTTCTGTGGTGTGGTGCGTAGTTGCTGGTGAGTGTTTGCTTCAGGTTGGGGGTGCTGTCTGTAAGCGAGGACTGGCCTGCTTCCCAAGGCTTGTGAGAGTGGGGGATTGTCCTCCAGGATAGGTTGTAGATCGTTGATGATGCGCTGGAGAGGTTTTAGCTGGGGGCTATACATGATGGCCAGTGGTGTTCTGTTATTTTCCTTGTTGGGCCTGTGCTGTAGTAGGTGACTTCTGGGTACCCGTCCTGCTCTGTCAACCTGTTTCATCACTTCCCCAGGTGGGTATTGTAGGTTTAAGACCACTTGATAGAGATCTTGTAGGTGTTTGTCTCTGTCTGAGGGATTGGAGCAAATGGAGTTGTATCTTAGGGCTTGGCTGTAGACAATGGATCGTGTGATGTGTCCTGGACGGAAGCTGAAGGCATGTAGGTAAGTATAGCGATCAGTAGGGTGGTGTTTATGTGACCATCACTTATTTGCACTGTAGTGTCCAGGAAGTGGATCTCTTGTGTGGACTAGTCCAGGCTAAGGTTGATGGTGGGGTGGAAATTGTTGAAATCCTGGTGGAATTCTTCAAGGGCCTCCTTCCCGTGGGTTCATATGATGACCCATAAATTTAGTGATTGGAGCTTGGCACTGAGAGAACGTATAAGTGTGTAAACTCTGCAGGGTTCATTCTGGGTGAGCTATGTTAAGCGGGGTTAAGCAGCAGGTATTGGTTCACTTGGTTCATGTATTGGGAGCTGCTGGTGCTCAGTACCTCTGAAAATTAGGACCGTGGGTTGGACACTTAAAACCTAGGTCATCCAAAATCAGAGAAGACTATTTGTCTCCAGTTATCAAGCTCTAATGGGGTATTTTAAGAACACTTGCTAACTCAGAGGCCTGCTGTGAGATGTAAGTTGTTTTAAGATCCTAGGATGAAAAGCACGTTATTATTATTACTATTTGTTAAATCATTTTAACATTTATTCACAATGATTTTTGGAGTCGATTTGGAGGGGGAAGAATCCTGTTTAAGACTTCAGTACACAGGGAATCTGTGATTTTTTTAATATCTCTTAAGAAATTATCTCTTTCCCTTTAAATTGTAGGCCAAATCCTGTCTTAATGGGACAAAGTGTAGCTGGGTTTGGCCTTTATATGTAAAATGTTTTGTTCTACTGTTTAGAAGTTTAGTGAATTAAGACAAAAATATGCAATAGGCCAGATAGTAAATTGGAGTTCATATGGCCCAGTAATATTAATTTTAACTGAGGATTTCTCTCCCACCCCCACCCCCCGCTCCTCCTCTCTCCCCCACTGCCCCAGATACAGAATCGTATCATAAATTCTATAGAGGCTGAACATGCATTTACACAGCTTCTTGAAAGATATCAGATTTTTCTTTTTTTCTTTCTGTCTGTAACATACTGCAAAGATACATATTTTAACATAAACATCAGATCTTTCTTGTCTTTTGAAGTTCCAGGACAGCTCCTTTTTTCCTTCCAAATGTGTTAAATTATTAAATACGCTAGTCCAACATAGTCAGTGTAGAGCCAGAATAACTTTTGTTATGACTGCGCCCAATTCCCTTTTTAGACCTATTTTCCTTTGTGTGTGCAGAAAACTGTTCTCAGTCTGCCATGGCATTTGCTGCTTTATTACGTCTGGGCAAGATTTTTACATATCACTTTGGTAGGGTGTAATTTTCAGTTTCACTACTAATGAACACAAGCCAATAGCACAAAAAAAGGACAGTCATAGAAGCTCCAAAATGACTTGTCTGATCTGACATGTTGTGACCTTTCCAGGCTCAAATGTCACCAAACGATATGCCTCATTTCTTTCTCCTTGACAGATAACACATCGTATTAGTAAACCTGAGCTGAAATCTGTCAGTGGAGCAGTTGGATAAAGCCTCTGTTGTCTTTGCCATTGCCTGTGCTATGTCTGGTACAGCAGGCTTACTATTTGTTGGAATTCTCTAATATACAGTAACTACTTTGCAAACACCCTGCTGACAATATTATTCTAACTTATGCCCTGAGGCATAACCCTGTATGGGGTGTAATACATAGACTGCACAACCACAGGAGGAATTGTGACTAAAGCCTGGTCTACGCTGGGGGGGAGGGGGGGAAAAGATCGATCTAAGTTATGCAACTTTAGCTACATGAATAGCGTAGCTGAAGTCGACGTACTTATATCCACTTACCGCAGTGTCTTCACTGCGGTGAGTCGACTGCTGCCTCTCCCCCGTCGACTCCGCCTGCACCTCTCGTGGCGGTGGAGTACAGGAGTCGATGGGAGAGCGCTCGGGGGGGGGGGGGGGGGATTTATTGCGTCTAGACTAGACACGATAAATCGACCCCCCTGCTGGATTGATCACTGCCCGCTGATCCGGCGGGTAGTGTAGACATACCCTAAGGCCAGGTCTACACTACCTCCCCCTGTCGAACTAAGGTACGCAACTTCAGCTACGTGAATAACGTAGCTGAAGTCGAAGTACCTTAGTTTGAATGAAAAAGCACTTACCCGGGGTCCACACGCGGCGCGCAGGCTCCCCCGTCGACTCCGCCTACTCCGTTCGTCGAGCTGGATTACCAGCGTCAACGACGGAGCACTTCCTGGTTCGATTTATCGCGTCTTGGCAAGACGCGATAAATCGAACCCAGAACATCGATCGCGCGCCTCCGACCGGACGCGTAAGTATAGACCTACCCTAAGAGTCACAGAGTGGCAATTCCTTCTCGTCTGACCCGATTGGTGTGGGAGAGAGCTTACTTTTGCCCAAGTTACTATTCTGCTCCTAAACAGCCAGTGTGGGGGTAGGGGTGGAGGAGAGCATTAACCATAATAGACCTTGTGGATAGAGTGCTATAACTAGAAGGCTGGAGAATTTCCATTTTTTTACATTGATTTTATGGTTCCTGATTGCCAGAACAGCAATTTTTTGAAAAAGTTTACAAACCTAATTATTTATTGTAGACTAATTTTGTTTTACTCTTTATGTTATATCTTATACAGTAGCTGATATACTACTTTGTTCTGGGATCCAAGTTTGTTTGTGCCTGCTACCGTAATATGAAAATGTAGTCCATCATTTTAAAATTACAATACCAAATTCAGCAGTATAGATTTTACTGTTCTCAATACTAATTTGGCATGGTACAATTTGGTTCAGTTAAAGATCAGTATTTTTTTCAGAATCCAATAACTTTTTATGCATCAGTAGAAATCTTTTCCCATCAATGATGACAGGGGCAACTTTGTAAATGTTCTATTTTCTGTCTTATATCTTGGTCCTAAGTAAGAATTAACCATTCCAGAATATGTAACCGGTTTCCCACAAATTTCATGACTGTTGTAACATTAAGAACACTCTAATTGCTACACAGCTAATTATAGAGAAAACAACTCACCTTTCTATGTTTTGGAAATAATACACTATGACAGGGCCCCAGGTATCTAAAGCTTTTTATGGTTTGAATCATAATAGCAGAATTCCTTCATTTCTTCTCCATTGTTACTAGTCATTGCTATTTGCATTTATTAGCTAGAGTATAGCACCATGTCTACAGAAGAAGACAAGGGAGTATTTCTGCGGTCATGTTTACAATGACTTTTAATAGTATATCTGCTTTGTGGCTACTCCTGAAAGGAATTCACTTTATTAACCCAATTGTTAATGCTAGCTAATCATAGAGAATAAATGCACGCAGTCAGATCTTCCTTCTCCAGACAAAGACATGTGATGTGCATACAATAAAGAACCAGATGTGGAAAACTCATCCTCTAGTTAGTAATAAATAATATTTTCTGGTGGATGAACAGCAGCTTGAAATGACTTTAATTATAAAGACTAATGGTATCACTATGGATTTTTATCACTAGTAATTGGATTCTCTACGTTACATAGCTGGATCTAAAAAGTGTTTGTAAAAATTTTATTAAGATATTTTTATTTTTTAACATTAACGGTACAGAGTTTAAGCATAGAAGTTTCTGGTTATCAGGGGATCAAGGAGAGCGAAGTTCGGTTTTAGGATTGGATGACATAAGGAATACATAATCTGCAACATCCCCCATTGGGGGTAAAGGCTTAATGGGTCAAAGTACAGAGATTGAGATATGAGGGTAAGTTGTTCATATATAATGGCTATGTTCAGGTGTGGGGTAGAATGAGTGGGTACGATGATGAGGATGGATTTACCCTCATTTGGTGAGATTTAATGTTCAGTGAGTTTATCGTTCCAGTTCATATGGTCCAGTGGGAAAAAAAGACTCTCAGTCCCTTTCTCGTCGATGGAGTACGATGTCGTTCCGGCTCACGCCTCCTGGTACTGTCGGTGGCCGGTGATGTGTTCGCTGTAGATGTCCCTGGACCATCGGATGGTGTCCGAGACCATGAGCCGCCGCATGAGCCGTGCGTAGCGTCGACCGATCCCGCAGGTCTGCAGCACAGGCTCGTTGCAGGGGTCCCAGGCACCCAGGGCTCCGACGATCAGGGCATCCATCTGCACCTCGTAGCCCTTTGCTCTCAGGGTGTCAGTCAGGGGGGCGTACTTTTCCAGCTTACGAGCTCGGGCTATGTGAAAGGCCGGGGTCCTGTTCTCAAAGGAGACCGTGACGTCGACGAGGATGATCTTTTTCTGGGCCTCGTCAGTGACGACCACGTCAGGTCGCAGCTGGCTGTCGGTACCGGGGATGGCGCAGTTCACGGAGACCTGCCCCAGGCGCGGTGGGATGGCTTTCACCAGGTGGTCCTGGATGGCGTTGTGGCGCAGCTGCCAGGCTGTAGAGTGGGGCTTGAAGCTGCACAGGACGTGGGGCAGGGTCTCGTTAGAGTAGCCGCACTTCCTGCAGCGCTTGTCCTGGTTCCCGTGGTGGACAGCTCCGTTGAGCGGGACGCAGTTGAGCCTGGCACGGTGGATGAACCGCCTGTCAGCGAAACGGGTGAAGCCGCCCCCAGCGAGGAAGTGGTTGCTGGCGTCCCACTTGCTGGTCAGCTCGAAGGCTTTACCCTGGTCCGGTTTACGCTTCAGGGTTTCCACGTACAGCGAGTGGACGGCTGCCTTCAGGGTCCTCTCCAGCATGCCCCTGGCGGTCGGGGTGACGATGGTGTTATGGGACCTGATCTGCGGCACCAGGACTCCCAACTCCTGGCGCTCCTCGCACCACTCCAAGCGGCAGCCGATGCGCTTCCCCAGACGACGCATGGCGTTGCGAGCGCGGGACCACAGCGAAGCGATGTCGCGCCCGTCCCGTCCGAATTCGCCATCCAGGGAACCGCTCAGGAAGGTGGCAATGTCTTGGTTGGAGGGGGCTCTGCCAATCCTCTTCTTTGTCGCGTCCTGGAGGGTGTTCGCCGCGATGTTCCTTACCGTGTCGTCGGGACACGTCAGCAGGCGGAAAGCATGGGTGATCACCGCGACATCGCACAGGTCGCCCATGTGGGGGGACGTTGGCGCCGCCCTGCCTGTGGGTGATGTAGACCAGCTCGTTGCTGGCTCTTTGGGGAAGGAAGGAACAGCCACTTCTTCACCAGCTGCCGGATGATCTTGTCCGCCTTGTTGAGGGGTACCTTCGCCACGGCAGATCCCCTTAGGACGAATGAGATTCAGAGGATCAGGAAGGTGTTCAGGGCGTTTATCTTCTGCCACGGTGCCAGCAGGGAGGCGCCGATCTTGGCGGCATCCTGAAAGATCTCCTGGATGGTGTCCTCGGGTGTCTGCTGGACACGGAAACCCGTCGGCGTGCCGAGGTGGTGGTATGCCTCCCCCTCTGCCAGGGGGATGACAGGCTCACCCTGAATCTGGAACCCCGTCGCCTGCACCGGGTCCCTTTTGCTGCCGTCGATGTGGAGAGTTGCACACTTCTTTGCATTGAAGCATAGTCCCATCCAGTCAGCAGCTCGACTGGTGGTGTCTAGCATACCTTGGAGCCCTTCCGGGTCATTGGCGGTCAGGACCAGGTCGTCCGCGTAAGCCAGGACGCTCACCCTCTCGCCGTGGATGTTGAAGCCATCTGTGCTGTTGGAGATCGCTCGCAGCAATGGCTCCATGGCGAGGTTAAAGATGATGGGGCTGAGGGGACAGCCCTGCTTAACTCCGCTCCGGATTGGGATCTCGGCGGTCTCCCCTTTGACCGAGCGGATGGTGGTGCTGCATCCCTCGTACAGCTCTCGGATCACACGAAGGAAGTTCTCTGGCATCCCGAACTGCTGGAGTGTGGCAAAGATGTGGTGGTGGGGCATGGACCCGAAGGCGTTAGCCAGGTCGAGCCACGCTACTGCCCACTGCCTCTGCACCCTTCTGGCCATTTGGATGGTGGTTTGGAGGACGAAGTTGTGTTCGTAACAGCCCTCACAGGACATGAAGCCTTTCTGGATGGAGCTGATGGCTCCCCCGCTCACCGACCACTCCGTGATCCTCGACGCAAGGCAACGGGCGTTCAGCTTGTACATCGTGGAGCAGAGGGAGATGGGCCTCCAGTTGCAGGGGTCATCCCGCTCGCCCTTCTTGTACACCAGCACCGTCATGGCCTTCTTCCAGGAGCTGGGAGTCCGGCAAAACCGCTTGCACTGGTTGAAGAGCGTGGTGAGGACCAGGCAACCAGGATCTTGCTTTTTCAGGAGGCTGTAGGGGATGCTGTCTTTCCCAGGAGCTGTGTTTTTTGTTTTGGAGAGTCTGGCCATCACTTCCTTGGGCGTATAGTCAGGCTCCAGGACACCTGCTTCGTCGACACGGGGTAGGGGGCGGAGGCACTCTGGGCGCTGCGCGTCGTTCCGGGCTATGTGGTCGAATACGTCACTGAAGTAGCTGTAGAGACGCTCAGCTGGGATCATGCAGTAGGGTGAGGGCCCGTCTAGGATCTCTCTCATGGCCTTGGAGCGGTTCGCCCGATACAGCTTTTGGATCCTGGAAGCCGCTGCTGGGTCGTAGCAGCGGCTGGCGTCTCTACTTCTGGCTCCCCTGGTGGTGGTGTTGTGGTTCGGAGCAGGCATTCTGTGGGCTGGCGGGGCGTTCTCCTGGTTCAAACCCCTCCTGGGAGCGATTTCCACAGACAGTTCTCGGGTGAGCCTGTCAACGAGCAGGTCGAAGTCGTCAAAGGAAGCTGCCGCTTGTAGCTCCTTGGTCCAGGCGGCCTGCCATGGTGTGGCAGCCCTCACCATCGGCCGCTGGTCCTCAGGGACCTCGACCGGAGCAGGATTTGAGCCTGCTGCGTGGTCGGCCTGCTGTCTATCTCGTGGGTCAGGATTGCCTTCGGTTGGTTGTTGGGGCAGGGTCTCTGACGGGATGCTGGCGTTGCTAGTGGTCGGAGAGACGTGGTCTGGCTCAGGGGTTGCTGGGACACCGCTGGTCCTCCTATGGGTGGCTGCTGCCTGGGCGGTTGCTGCTGAAGTGTGAGATCTCCCATAGGCAGTGTCCTGCAGAATGGACGTGGGGGCCGTGCTGGTCCGTCTGGTGATGAAAGCCTGGTGTTTTGGTGTAACCACGGAGCTGGTTCCTCCACTGACATCTGGAGTTTGTAGGGTGATCTGGGGTGTGGCCCTGGCTCCACCGGTGGCTGGGGTTCGCAGGGCAGTCTCATGCGTGGTGCTGGCTCCTGTGGCTGCTGGAGTTCGAAGGGCGGTCTGAGGTGTGGCTCTGGCTCCTCCGGTGGTTGGAGGTCGCAGGGTGGTCCGAGGGGCGGCGCAGGCTCTTCCGGCGACAGGATCTTGAGCAGCTACGCGCGGTAGGGCGCTGATCCTTCTGGGGACGTGGACGTGCTGGACAGGTGGCAGGGCAGCACTGAGTCGTCTTAGCATGGAGATCTGCTTGGTGACATGCGAGGGTGAGACGTGTCTCCTGCTGGCGAGGACCTGGGTGATGTTCCCTGAGGCAGCAGGTACCTTCTCGATCGCAGCATCCCGTTCGGCTGGCCTGGCAATGGGGGCAGGCTTCTTGACGGCAGCTTGCGAGGTCGGCTTTCTTTGTTGAGGCTCAGGAGCAGCGGGCCAGCGCGTAGCAGGAGGGCTGGGAGCTCGGGCAGGAGACTGTGTTGTTCCCTTGAGGCGTTTCCTGCAGGCGACTTGGTGCGTCTTGCATTGCTTCTGCGTCTCGAAGGGCAGGCTGCAGAGGGCACAGCTGAAGGCGACCCGCTTGCAGGTGCCTGGTGACGCCACCGAGGAGGTGGAAGCTTCGGGGTGGAGAGCAGATGGGGCAGATGAGCACGTCTGCAGCGAGGGGGTACTGCAGGTAGATGGTGTCCTCATTACCTTGCGGTGGGGTTGTTCCAGCAGCATCGGCGACACCGCTGGCTGGTTCTCCATGGTGTGGGTGGGTGGGGTCAAGAGGTCTGGCTGGGCGGGCGTTGGGCAGGGTCCTAGGGTCCCTGTGAGTGGTTTCTGAGGCTGGGCAGGCATCCGGCGAGGCGCTAGAGACCCTCTGGGTTTTCTCTGGAGAGATGCTGGTCCCGTCTGTGCAGATTCCTCCCTGGAGGGAGTGTAGAGCAGTCGCAGAACCACCAGCATCAGGGTCCTGGGCAGCGGTGGTGGGAGGTGGTCGCCTCAGAGCATCTTGCAGCTGGAGCGCGAGGGGGGGCTCTCCGCTGGCGGCTGCTGGAGCGCGGGGGGGGGGGGGCTCTCCGCCGGCGGCTGCTGGAGCGCAGGGGGGGGGGGGGGCAGCGGATGTTCCTCCTGGTTGTGATGTCCCGACAGGCCAGCCTCAGGATGCAGGAACTCTCTGGAGCAGCATCTTGGGGATGGTCCTTCGAGGAGGCACCGTTCTTCTCCTTCGGGTTGCTGGTCTGCCATGTCCTGGAGGCACCGAGTATCTTCCGAGAGACCTTCCGTGGAGCAGCAGTAGGAATGTTACAGGGTGCAGCTAGAGATGTCTCAGGAGCAGAGAGAGAATTTTCTTCCAAAGGAGCTGTAGTGGAATATATTTTCAAAGCTGCGTCGATTTTTTTCAAAAATGGCAGCAGGAGAATCCATCTTCAGATCAAGTGTTGCAAGTGTCCATCAAAAGAGATCAAACTGATAAGAACAGATACTACACTTTGATCTTAGCTCGAAGGAGTTAAGATCATTTTTACAAACACTTAGCTAAAAAGTGTTTGTAAAAATGATACATATGAGTTGTCACCATCACTGAAGGTTAGCCAAGTTTGGTTCAGAGGAGACAGACTAAATTTGCTAGATTACTTTAGGCCAGACCATGAGCTGTTGTAAACTGGTTTAGCTCCATCCTTGCTAATTTAGCGCAGCCTAGGATCTGGCCCTACATTTGTCTGGCTTTTGCCTTGTCTGTGAAGTTGGTAGTAATAATACTTGGGTCTTTTCAGAAGTTAAGGAACCCTTAAATAGGACAAATAAGATTTATCTTGAAGTTGTCTTCAAGATGGTAATTTTGTCCAAAGTTTCCCCTTTATTTTATACTACTCAGAATTTTCCTGGAAAAAAAAATCTGTGGAAAAACCAACTAAGATTTATGAGTTTTTCTTAAACCTGATTCTTGGGAAAATCCACGGGGTCAGATCCTCAGGTAATGTAACATCAGTGGAGCCACAGTGATTTACACTAGCT
The DNA here is from genome assembly GCA_037349315.1 of Chelydra serpentina. NCBI lineage: Eukaryota > Metazoa > Chordata > Testudines > Chelydridae > Chelydra > Chelydra serpentina. The sequence continues at coordinate 19,451,089 of JBAIAC010000001.1, forward strand.
GAGGATATGACCAAAAGAACCATTCTTTCCAAATACAGGCTGTGCTTGCACAGAGTGGAAAGTGTTGACTGCAGAGAGCCATTTCCAGCTCCCTAATTCAGGACTACTAACTCCTGGTATAAATTCAAGCAGGATGGGTACTGCTGTAATTTACACCACTGGTGCAAAATCCTTTAATCTGGTGGAACTTCAGACATAGAAGAGTATAGCTCCCCTTCCCCTTATGCCCCGGAAAGGGTGATTGGTATAAGAAGTTATGCCACCTTTGCCAGCTAAACAGCAGCAAAGATTCCTCCTACACAAGGGGAACGGGGGGGAAACACTTCAATGGGACTCTCTTGCTGGTGTGAGGCCAGGGTGCTGCAGAATGGAGCAGAGAATTCACTTAATAGCCACAATTTAGGAAATACTTGCTTTCCCACTTTGTAATTGTCATTGGATGTGAATATCAGTTTCAGTAGAATACATCTTCTTGTGCTACAGCAAAACACATTAGGCTCTGCTGGGCAAAGTGGTGATAGGAGAAATATGCCCCTTACTGTGTGAGCAGAATTATCCCTAAAGCTTATAGGCACAAAGGCTTATTTTCATTATTATTGTCCTTCTGGAGGACTCTGAAGTGAACTTCCCCATAAGGCAATGCTGTTGTTAGCAGAGTTCATGCATTAAAAATACATTTATTCCATCTTATTTCAGTGCCAAGAAACAACAAAGGTTGTTTATCCTGAGAGGTGAACAAAGCTTATTCTTTAGCCTTCCTTTTGGGGGTATGAAATAAGAAATAGGTTTAGGGCTTGTAGGATTAAAGCAGCCATATAGAATAAGGAGTCACTGGTAATGATACTGGCACCTCCATGAAGACTCAGGAACTGCATTTTATCTTGCGGGGGGCGGGGGGGTTGGAAGAACGAAATCCAACCTGCCAAGCTAGGATCAGAGCTGCAGCCAAGTCTCACCTATGGTGCTGCTGCTGCTCCTCTGAATTTGGTTAACATTTCTTATTAAATTAGAACTAGTTTTAAAACTAAGTTAGCACTTGTAATTTTCTAATTTTTTTACACTAGCCTGAAACATGAATATCACGCCTTTTTTAAAAATTGGTGAATAAAAAAATGTGCTGCTTGGCTGAGAACCATATGTGCCAAGTTTAAACCTGAAAAATTTTATGGCCAGATTCCGATTTCAATGCAAGTCCATTGACTTCAGTGGAGTTACTCCATATTCTTTGGTGTCAGAGAGCAGGCTCTGACCCTACCACTCTAAAAGTGGAGAATGGCAATGAAAAATATGTATAGACTCTTAGCTACAGGGAACACAATAAGGCTTTTTCCCTTTTCATTACAAAAATCAAACCCAATTATTCTAAGTTGAAAAATTCAATATGTAAATGTAAAATTGGCTAAAGAGATAAGAGTAAGTAAGTGCCCATTATTATGTTGCTGTTTCAATCTGTAGGCAATAGTTAATTAACTTCATACATTTTTATGTTCTTTAGTGACATCTTGCATAATGACTATAGTTTAAACCATTTATTTGCTGTATGTATATGGCTTGCACTCTGTTTGTTTTGTTCTGTTAGAAATGAGTAGTATGAGCTGGATATAAAGGGCAAGTGCTGTATCTGAAAAAAGTGTATAAAGAACAGTAAGGGTGGATATAAGCATGTGAGTAGTGGTGCAATAGGGTAGATCTTTTCCTTTCCTTCAAATGGAAGGACATTATCTGCTTGGAGTTCTTAAAAATGTAAGCTATCATGGAGGGGTATGGCAGTCACATTTCCACTGAGAATTTCACTGTGATAATACAGCTGTCAAAAGGTACAAATCTCTGCAACTAATGGGCATTGTGATGGGGCAAGGCCAGAGGGATATAGGAAAGTGGTAAGGAACCAGTATGTTCTTATTGGGATCTGGGAAGTGGGCGGGCAAAGCCCGCCCACTGCTAAAGGATCCCCCCCTTCAGCCTAAGGGGAGGGATCCACAGGACCTGGATACCAAGTGATTCTGCGGGACAAAAAATGACAAAACAGGAACGGGAGTGCGGTCAAAGGGTCAAACGAAGTGAACCAGATGGAGACACCGAGCAGAGAACCCCGGACAGCGCCCACTGCTCCTCAAAGGTGTCAAGGGAGCCAGTGGACGCTGCCCAGAGGAACTCTGCCCGGATGCGTGAACGAACAGAGGATCGAAAATAGGCCCCACAGTCACAGGAGCCTCCATCGGCCAACCTCTTCACCCTGGTTTTGTAGATGGCCAGTTTAGCTAGGGCCAGGAGGAGGCTGACCAGGAGGTCCCGTGACTTCGTGGGGCCGCGGATTGGAAGTGCATAAATAAAAAGGTGAGGGGAAAAGTGCAACCAAAACCTCAACAAAATGTCTAAGAGGAGCCGGAACAGGGGCTGCAGCCTGGTGCACTCCAGATAAATGTGCGCCAGGGTCTCCCTCACACCGCAAAAGGGACATGTGTCGGGGATTGGGGTGAACCGCGCCAAGTACACGCCTGTGCTCACGACTCCATGAAGGAGCCGCCAACTGACATCCCCGGCGGGCCTTGGGACTAAGGAGGAGTAAAGGCTGGCCCACCGGGGCTTCTCACCCTCTAGAGGTGGCAGGAGGTCCCGCCATTTCATATCGGGGCGGGTCGTGAGGGTGAGGAGATGAAGGGTGTGGAGCACGAGCGTGTATAGATGTTTCCTTGGGGTGGCCTGGAAGCGGACCGTCTGCAGTTTGTGCAGCCGGCTCACCGTGAAGGGACAGGGGACCCGGTTGGGTCCACGGGGTAGGTGCCCAATAAAAAGGTCCGGAGGGCTTGGGGTGAAGGGAGGGCGGGGCGTACCCTCTCGCAGGACCCGGTCGAGGTAAACCCGAGAAGCGGGCGGCAAAGCAGCCATCACCTCCTGAAGTACGCGCCGGGGAGTACGAGGTCTGGAGAGCCCCATGCGCTGAGCAAGCGTCAGGGGATCCAGCCAGTCTCCCTGGTCGTAGTCCAGGAGGTCTCCGACCCTAGTGACGTCTGCCAGGACCAACCTCTGGTGCACCGAGGGGGACTCGGCCACCTGCACACGGAGCTGGGGGTTGTGTAGCAGGGGCTCCGTGAGGAGATCTGCCCCCTCGGTGGCCGCCACGGACCTGGTCGCTGAGAATAGCTTCCAGGTCCGGAGGAGGTCCTGGTAGAAGACCGGCAGCCTGTAGAGGTCTCGTGGAAGACCTCTCGGATGGAGATAAAGGAGCTGCCGGTCATATCGGAGCCCTCGGAAGCGGCGTAGGAAGGCGTGCGCCAATACGCTCCACGCCGGACTACCTGCACCATAAAGGAGCCTCTGCAGGGCCTGGAGATGGAAAACATGGACCTGAGTGTGTGGACACTTCAGGCCCTGCCCACCCTCCTCCAGAGGAAGATGGAGAACCCCTGCAGAGACCCAGTGCAGTCCTGACCAAAAGAACTCCAGAATCAACGTCCGGAGGTTGACCAGGAAACCTGGGGCCGGGACCAGGGTGTTGAGCCGGTACCAGAGCATGGACAGGACTAATTGATTGATTACCAGTGCTCTCTCTCGAAAGGAGAGGCACTGGAGTAGTCCTGTCCATCTCCGGATCCGCTCTATCACCCTGCCCTCTAAACCTTGCCAGTTCTCCAGCGGGGATGGATGCGTGGCAGAAAGGTAAACACCGAGATAGAGCAGCGGACCCGTGGTCCACCTGATGGCCTGAAGCGCGGGTGGGAGGGAGCTCGCCTGCCATCTGTCCCCTAGCACCAGGCCAGAGCTCTTGACCCAGTTGACCCGGGCAGAGGAGGCCGCCGAGTAGATCGCCTGGCAAGCCTTCACCCGCACCAAGTCACCCAGGTCCTGGACCACGAGGAGCACATCGTCGGCGTATGCCGACAGGACCAGCCGCAGCTCCGGCTCTCGGAGCACCAACCCCGTCAACCTCCTGCGGAGGAGACAGAGGAAGGGCTCAATCGCCAGAGCGTACAGCTGGCCCGAGAGGGGGCACCCCTGCCGTACTCCTCGCCCGAAGCTGACCGGCTCGGTCAGGGTCCAGTTGAGCCTGACCAGACACTCTGCGGAGGCGTACAGCACCTGGAGAAAACCCACAAACTGGGGCCCAAAGCCAAACGCTCGCAGAGTGCGCAGGAGGTACCCGTGATCCACCGTGTCGAACGCCTTCTCCTGATCCAGAGACAGGAGGGCGAACGACAGACCATCCCTACACCCAAGCTCCAAGAGATCCCGGACCAGATACAGGTTGTCGAGAATGGTGCGGCCCGGGACGGTGTAGGTCTGGTCTGGGTGGACCACGTCCGCCAGCACGGACCCAAGCCACAGCGAGATGGCCTTTGCTACGACTTTATAGTCCGTGCTGAGGAGCGAGATGGGACGCCAATTCCGTAAATCGAGGAGGTCCCCCTTCTTCGGCAATAAGGCGAGCACGGCTCGCCTGCACGAAAGAGGGAGGACCCCGCCCTGCAAGGACTCGGCCCAGACGGTGACAAGGTCTGGGCCGAGGATGTCCCAGAACACGCGGTAGAACTCCACAGTCAGCCCGTCCAGTCCCGGAGATTTATTAGTTGGCATGCGACGGAGGGCTTCCGAGAACTCGGCCAGAGTGAGAGGCAGCTCTCGCCGGTCTCGGTCGCCCATGCTGACCGTAGGGAGTTCGTCCCAGAGCACTCTGCAAGCGTTAGGATCGGTCGGATCCGGGGAGAAAAGGCTCGCGTAGAAGGCCCTGCCCCTCCCGCACATCTCCACCGGATCCGTGAGGGGGATGCCATCTTCTGCGAGGAGGCAGGTGACGTGTTTCTTAGCCCCCCTCTTTTTCTCCAGGGTATAGAAGAAGCGGGAGCCGCGATCCATCTCCCGAAGGAGACGGATGTGGGATCGAATGAAGGCGCCCTGGGCCCGATGATCTTCGAGTTCCCGGAGCTCCTCCCGCTTCTCCCGGCACGCCCCACAGAGGGATGGATCCTCAAGGCTGGTGGCCAGACGCCTCTCCAGCTCTAAGACCTCCCGTTCCAACTGCTCTATCGTCGCATCCCTCCGTCGGCTGGCGCCCCGGGTGTAGTCACGGCAGAAGAGCCGGGCGCGTACTTTCCCTAGATCCCACCATCGCCACGCCGAGGGAAAGGTGTGCCGCTGCCCTCGCCAGGCCAGCCAGAACTCCCGGAAGGACACCACGAAACCCACATCCTCCAACAAACTGTTATTAAAATGCCAATAGGCTGGCCCCGGCCTCTCCACGCAGAGAGAGGCTGTCACGGTAGCGAGATGATGATCAGAGAACGGGGCCAGCCGGACGCTGGAGGAGTGGGCCCGCGAAAGGTGAAAATGTGATAAATAGATGCGGTCCAACCGGGAGTGGTGCGACCGATGGGCCTCCACCCGGACAAAGGTGAAGGTTGAGCTGTCGTCCGGGTGGTGGTCGCGCCAGACGTCCACCAGGGAGTGATGTTGGACAATCTCCCTGAGGACGTCCGCGGCGGCCGGGCACTGCTCGATCCCCGAGCGGTCCCGTTTTTCAAGGGTGTTGTTAAAGTCCCCGCCCAGAACCAGGCACTCGCGAGGATCCAAGGTGCCGAGGAAGGTGGACGCCTGCTGATAGAAACGAAGTTGTTCTGGGCCCGGTGTCGGGGCATAGACGTTGACAAGATTGACCACGAGCCCCTCCATATGGACCCGTAGGTGCAGCAGGCGGCCCGGCACAGCCTCGGCAACCCCCAGCACCTCAGGCCATAGGTCGGGGGAGAACAAGGTCGCCACTCCAGCCTGGCGAACAGAGAGATGGCTGAAGTAGACTCTGTCCCCCCATTCCAGCTGCCAGCTGTCTTCAGCGGCTAGATCCGTATGGGTCTCCTGCAGGAATACTACAGAGTACCCCCCCTCCCGAAGGAAGGAGAGCACCTGGCTCCTGCGGAGACCCATCCTACAGCCCCAGGTGTTCAATGTTATGAAGAGGAGAGATGCCATGAGGAGGGCTGGGGGGGGATCCTCGCTGGCAGAGTCACTCACAGACCCCATCGGGCTGCGTAACAATCCGTGACTCACCCCGTAGGTGAGTAGTGAGTCACGGAAAAGGCGGACCCGTTGGTAGGCAGCGGCGGCCTGCTTCCCAGTCCTTTTGCCCTCCCCCATGAGGGCCCTCGCGGCCCAGAGGATTTGGTGGAAATCCCCCCATCGCTGGAGAGCGAGCTGTACTTTGTTGCGGGAGCCCCGGACGTCCTCCAGGAACTCCCGCAGCTCCTCTCGCAGCGTATGGGGGGCCGGGGTTACTGGCTCCCTGCTATCGAACGAAGGGGCCCCTGACACAGCCCTGTGGCCCACCGAAACGGACAGGCAAGGGGCGGACCCTCGACGCAGCTCCTGCTGGGTCGGCACCTTAGGGCCCAGCCCGAAATTCGGCTTAGTTGGGGGAGGTGGCGGAGGGAGAAGAGCAACCCTCTGGTGGGTCGGGAAGAGGAAATACTGGAGCCGCTCCCTAGGGGTCATCCTCTGTTAAGGGGAGGGAGACAGCCCCAGGGGCGGCAGTGTCATCATGGGAGGTGTAGGAGATTGGGACAGCATCAGGAGCAGGCCAGGGATCAGAAGTAGGGGCAGGGAGAGGGACATGAGCAGGGCCGGGCTGAGGAACGGGTAGTGGATCCTGAGCCGCAGGAGCTGGGCCACTGGGAGGTGGCCTCTCTTGATGTGGCTGAGGGATCTGGGAATTGGGAAGGGGACCCCCCACGATGCTGGGCTCTAGTATGATGGCTTGTGTTACAGCCACGGCATCGGGAGGTGGACAGATATTTGCGGGGTCCCCGCCCGGGAAGGAGAACCGTTGTCCCACCCCAATGAGGGGTACCCCCTGGGATTCGGGTCCCGGCCGCAGGGCACCGGCCGTCGCTTCAGGAGGCTTGGCGGCCGTCAGCGAGGTGTCACTTGCGACCGGGCAGGTGGAAGAGCCCAGGGGATCCTCGGAGGTGGGAGCGGAACCGGCGGTCAAGGGGAGGGAGCATGGGGAGAGGGGGGGAAAGGGGCACCGGGGTGAGGTCATTGAGATCGAGGCCTGCTGGTAAAGGGTCGTCCTCCCCCTGGGTGATTGGGGTCAGACCCAGGGCCTCGATCTCCTCGTAGATGGAGGGCAGGTCACCTTCTGCCACCCCGGGGTTCTCCCCGCTGGCACCTGAAGCGATGCTCGGGTCAGGGTGCACAGGGTCGACAAAAGGGGCAGAAGGGGCTCTATCGGGGGCTTCCGAGGGAGGGGCGGTAATACCTTCCAGTGCTGCCACATCTTTCCCAGCCGGTTCTGGCGGACAAAAGCCGCTCGGGGGCAAAGCGGAAGGCTCGGCATCAGTGCCCCCCTTCCTGGTCTTCCGGGGGGCTTCCGCATCGGTGCAAAGGAGTGGGGCTCGAGCCTTCCGCTTGCCCCGCTTCCCCTGTACTAAGGCCCAGCCCTCCATGGCATCATCTGAGGGCTGGCTAGTAAGGGTCGGGTCAGGGGGGAGGGGCGATTTCTTAGGGACTCGGGGAGGTAGTGGTGGGGCAGCATAAGGGAGAGAAAAGTCTCTCTGGGGCGGGCCCTCTCCCATGCCCTGCGGTATCCCTGCCTCACCCTCTTCCACAGGCCTCAGCAGACTGTTCGCAGCGGGCCTCTCCCGCTCGTCTGGGCACACTGGGGGAGGTACTCCCAGGGCCCGAGTGGGAGCAGCGATGGACTGGGAAGGAGGAGGGGCGGCTCTGGGCACCGGGCATTCAGGGGCGCCAGCGATGACTGGGCTGACGCCCTGCCGGGGCTCGGGGGTCTCGGATGCTCCTCCTTGCCGGGCCAAGGGACAGTCCCTCCGGACGTGTCCCATCGCCCTGTAGAGGTAGCACCGAGCCTCCCCCGTGGAATAGTACACCCGGTAACGGGCCCCATGGTAGGGGACCAAAGAGGACCCCTCGAGCGCCTCCCCGTCACGTGCAGCCGGCGGCATTTGGAGCTGCACCTGCCAGCGGAACGAGAGGATGTGACGGAGGGTGGGGTCTTTGCAGCCCAGTGGGAGAGGGCTGACTACAGAGATGGGTCTCCCCAGGGCGGAGAGGGCAGGTAACAGGGCGGCATTGGGGAGGAAGGGAGGGACAGAAGCGAGGACTAGGCGGACGCCCAAGTCCTCCAGCGGCTCTAATGGGACGAACACGCCCCCCACCGCCAGGCCCTTCTCCACCGCCTCTTGGGCCACGGCCTCTGATGCGAGGAAGAAGACTACTTTCCCGTACATTTTGGAGGCTGCTACAATGGCCGTGGGCCCCACCACCCTCGCCAACGCCCCCACACATAGGTTTCTACGTGGGGCGAGGCGGGTACCAGGAGGCAACGGACGCCGTGCCTCCTGGTCAAGGTGGGAAAGGGGCCCCGGCCGCTATAGATGGTAGCTGAGGCGGTGGGCGGGTTAGGTGATGTTGCGGCAGGTGGGGGGGTTGCCGCCACCTGGGCGTACGCTCTGGGGGCCGGGGGTGGGACACCCGCAGAGCTGGTAGAGGGAACAGCAGGGAAGGATGCCGTGGCCGGTGGCGGGGCTGCAGCAGTAGTGGCTGCCTCTGCCATGGAGGGCCTGGCCTTTGTCGCGGGGCTCTTACCCTTCTTTTTACCCTGGCCCTTCGTGCCGGCTAGGGGGGCTCCCCCAGAATCATGGGGGGCGAGGGACGTGGCAGCAGCAGAGGTCTCTTCAGTGTCCACCGCTGCTGGTGCCCCAGCGGGGGCAAGAGCAGGTGGTTCGGCAGCGGCAGCGGCACCCCCACAAAACTGCCCCCCTGGTAAGGGTAACGGTAGCCTCCCCCAGGTATGGGTTGACTCCCCCAGGCACGGGTAGATCCCCATGGTAAGGGTTAGCTTCCCCCTGAGAAGGGTAAATCTATTTTAAATATGGAGAAAAGAAATTTTTATTTACATACCGGATCGGCGCTGGACCGGGTTAACAACGCCCCCGCTGTCGGTTTTGATGCCCCGGCTGACAGTGTAAAATTGATTAGGGGAGTGGTGAAAGTTAATGGACCCATGAGAAAGACTGGTCAGTATGGACCAGTCCAGCGGATGCTATGTAAAAGCGGTGACCTCCCCGTGGAAGAAGTGAAGGGAGTTGAGGACGAGCTTTTAGAGGATTATGAAGGTAGGAAGATTTTAATCAATCTTACCTGTTTTACCTATGGTTTTTATGAATAAGAATTTTAGAGATTTTTATTTGGACAATTTTAACCCAGATTTTGAATATTTAAATACATTTGAGGACCCATATTTTAAAGAAACTGATCATTTTATAAATAATGAAATACAAAATAGTGAAATTTTAAGACCTGTTAATAATATAGATTTTAATGAAAATTTAGGAAAAAATGTGAGTGAGATGATCAATAGTAATATGTATAAAGACGGGGTGTTTTATTTAGAATACCCTGTGGAAAGTTTTAATTGTCCAATTTGCCCCCAAATTTTAGCTTCTTTTGGTAAGTGGGCAAAGCATATTAATGTAGTTCATAAAAGCAAATCAATCAGAGTTTTATGTCAGAAATGTGGTAAGTCATCTCAATACCACAATATAGCCTGCCACTACCCCAAGTGTAAACCAAAGGAGTCGGATACCCCGGTAAAAGGCCATAGCTGTTCGATCTGTGGGCTGGCTTTTTATACTAAATCTGGCTTAAGCCAGCATTGTAGACACAAACACCCCGCCGTCAGGAATGAGGAGAGGAAATTGCCCAAAAAATTAAATAAAGAAATACCAGTATGAGGACGCATATGGACAAATGAAGAAATAGGACAATTGCAGCAATTAGAGGAAAAATATAAGGGAAGAAGGAATATTAATAAATGCATAGAGAGTGAATTGAAAACTAAAAATAATAAACAAATTTCAGATAAACAAAGAGAATTAGCAAAGAAGAAAATAGTTATAGAAGGAGAGGTAGAGGGGGAAAGGAGAGAGGTAGAAAAGTTAAGGGAGAATATTTTAGATAATCCTCCACCTAGGGAAAGGATTATTCCTTTAAAGAGACACGATAAAATAGACCAAATAGAAGAAATCTGTCAAAAAGGGAAACAGAGTAAAGAGGGAAAGGAGATAGTAAAAAGTCTAGTAGAAATAGAAAATTTAGTGAAGGATAATAACATAACATTAGGCTGGGCAATGTTAGAAAAATTATGTAGTGCATTAATTAGGGAAGATATGGATGGGAAGGAGAAGGAAGTAATAATAAGTAATAAGGGAAAGAAAGGAGAACTTAGAAATAAAAATATAAGTAAACCATCCAATGCTATAAGGAAGTACGCAACTAAAAAAGCAAAGTTTAAACTTTACCAGCAATTGTTTGAGAAAGATAGGAGATTGGCACGTATTATAATGGGAGAACCAGATAATGCCAATTGTAGGATCCCAATTAAAGAAATAGAGGAACATTATATAAATATTTTAGGTAAAGTGGGACACGGTGATGCTATGGGTTGGACAGCTCCGACCGAAATAGCAGATAATGATCTATTAATGGAGTCCTATTTCGGTCGAAGACGTCCACGTAGCATTGAAAGAAATACGTAAGGAGAGTGCCCCGGGACCCGATAAGATAAAAGTTAATGTTCTGTGGGAGATTTTTAATTTAGATTCTGCCATCCTCACTAAAAATTTTAATTTATGGTTTTTAATTCGACAGATCCCAAATAATTTTAAAGAGAATAGGACGGTTTTAATCCCCAAAACCCAAAATGAAGATGAATTAAAAGACAACCTCATGGAGACCTATTACAATAGGCTCAGTTTGGTTGAGGTTATATACAAAAATTTTAGCGAAAAGATTGGAAAATGCGATTCGAATCTGTGAGAGACAAAAGGGTTTTATTGCTGCCCCGGGATGTGAAGAGAATATTACTATTTTAAATAATTTGATTAAAGAGGCAAAGAGAAATAGAGATGAAATAGCTATTGTTTTTATCGATCTAGCAAAAGCTTTTGATTCGGTTGGGCACAGACATTTTAGCGGGGTTAAGGAGATTAGGGATAGATAATCATTTTATTGAAGTTATTAGGGATTTATATAGTGAGTGTTTTACAAAAGTGTGGGTGGGAGATAAGAGTACAGATTCTATTTTAATTAGAAAGGGGGTGAAGCAAGGAGACCCCTTATCTCCAATTTTATTTAATATAGCTTTGGATCCACTTTTAACTAGACTAGAAATGGAGGGGGAAGGGTTTTATGTGCAAGGTAATAAAATAACCTCATTAGCTTTTGCAGATGATATAGCGATTTTAAGTAATACGCACAAGGGGATGCTTAAGAATTTGGAAATTTTAGAGGACTTTTGTAATACTAACCTTAGAATTAATATAAAGAAGACAAAAGGTTTCCACATTTTACCAAAACAAAAACGTATGTAGTCAATCCAAAATGTAATTGGAAAATTGGAAACAATGAAATTGATTACGTACAGCCCGGTGAATTTGAAAAGTACCTTGGAGCTAAGGTAGATCCATGGGTAGGAATCAGGGGAGAGGAGCTCAAGGAAAAGTTAAAGAACTGGAGTGAGGATGTAAATAAGGCTCCCCTGAAACCGGCGCAAAAGCTATTGATTTTACAAACTTATGTTTTACCGAGATTATTTTATAACCTGCTTTTAATAGAACCTCCTTTTAATCTTTTAAATGAATTAGATGTTTTAGTTAGGAAATGTGTAAAAGAGATTTTACACTTACCGCAATGTACTACAGATGGTCTATTTTATTCGAAGGGTAGGGATGGAGGATTAGCCCTCACTAAATTTAGTATTCAGATCCCAAATATTTTAATCAATAAATGGTGTAGACATATAGTCTCGAAAGATAGTTGGATAGATATATAGATAGATAGATATAGATATATAGATAGATAGATAGATATATAGATAGATATATAGATATATAGATAGATATATAGATATAGATAGATATATAGATATAGATAGATATATAGATATAGATAGATATATAGATATATATATAGATATATGACCTAGGTGAGAATTTAGTGGATAAAATAATAGGAATGAGTGCAGTTGTGCCCCATCCTAAAAAGTGGAGAGATGAAGAGTTTAGGAAATGGTGCGAACTACGATGCCAGGGTATAGGGATAAAATACTTTTAAAATGACAATCAGTAACTCAATGATTAAAAATTCAAGCAAAATAAAATCCTCTTCATTCATAGCGGCATTACAACTGAGAGCAAATATATATCCTACGAGAGAAACATTGGCAAGAGGAAGAATTGGAGCAAATGCCTTATGCAGATGGTGTGGTAAGGCAAAGGAAACCACACCACATATATCAGGCCAATGTTACAAAACAAAAGATATGAGAATAAAGAGACAATAGGGTGGTGTCTGCGCTAATTGATAAAGTAGGAAAAGTAGGATGGAAAACTCTCGTGGAACCCCATATAAGAAATGAAAGGGGAGAACTTAGGAAACCAGATGTAGTATTTGTTAAGAACGAGACGGCGGTGGTAGTGGATGTAACAGTAAGATGGGAAGACAATGCTGGAAGCCTGGAGCTAGCCCACAGAGAGAAAGTGGCTTACTATAGTGAAATAGAAAAAGAGATTAAGATTCTGACGGGAGTTAACAATATCCGATTCTTTGGTTTTGTGCTTGGGGCACGTGGCAAATGGAGTGATGGAAATGATGATTTGCTAAAAATTTTAGGTATAGAAAAGAGTAAAAATGTTAAAGAAAGTATTAGTCGGCTTGTCCTATACTCAACCGCAGATATGATGGCCGTGTTTAGTGACAAGTGAAGATCCCGGAAAATTAATTCCGTGTATCTCACTAAATACGAAATTTTAGAATTTTTGTTTTTAGCTCCATAGATAAAATTTAAGCATGGATGTTTGGTGAACAATACCAAGCTATTCATGGCTATTTAGAACCTGCCCTTGTATACAAGGATTTTAATAGTTAATAAATATTTATTATATGGATTTTAGTTGTTTTTAAATTAAGTCTACCAGATATGACGCGGACTGGCCGCAAAGTAACCAGGAAAGGGCAGGTTGTCACGCCTGTACATAAATAGAGGTTTGGGAGGGTGACGGGGGAACAGGCGAAGGAGGGGAGGCCGTGCCGTCTGGAGGGGCTTCTCCCTCCATATCACCTGCCATGATGAGCAGGGGAGGAAGGGAAATCTCTTGAGAGGGGGGTGGGGAGAGGAAATGGGGGGACCACTCCTCCCTGTTAGGCTGCAGGCAGGGGAGGAGGGCACTAAAAGTGGGGACAGGGTTCAGGGTTATCTTGGACTAGTGCGGGGGTAGGGTTCAGTCACCGACTCAAGATGGGAAATCCGGCTCCTCTTGTTGCACTAGGGGAGGGGATGATATAACTGCATGGGGGTGCAGTGAGATAGGGTCAGAATTAAACAGGGGAGGGGCACAAGCGCATGGGAGGGGGCGTGGGTTCACAAAAGCGGGGGTCTAATCAGGGCAAATGGAGCTTCAGGGGGAGGGAGACAACCAACTGGGAATGGGGCAGAAAACCAAGGGACTAGTTTCAGGGCTAGGGCAGGGTAAACAAACAAGGCTGCAGAGGGAGAGGGGCGGGGCGGGCAAAACTGAAACTAGCAAGGGGCTGGGACCAAAAAAGGAGAGGGACCCAGATAGCTGCAAGGGGAAATGGGGCGGGTGGCAAGGGACAAAGCAAGGGGCGTGCTGATGGAGGGGTAGGGTCAGTCCAAGGGGAATGGGGAGGGGCACGTGCACCTGCGTGCGCTCGTGCAAAGTCAATTGTTGGGCTGGCTGCTGCTTCAGGCCCAAAAGGTGGAAACGGGCTCGGCTAGCCAGGCAAGTGGCTGAGTCCAGAGGCTGGAACCAGGGCAGACGGTGAGCAGGCAGCAGAGGTGGTGGTGGTGGAGGAGGGGGCAGCGGTGGTGGTGGGGGTTATGGGGGGGCACAGATGAACCAGGGGGCAGGCTCTACGCCACACCCCCTGTGCCCCTACAAACACAGTCAATACCCCCACCATGAGAGCACAGTTCGAAACATACTCCGTTCTTGGAGGCCCCCTCCACGGTGGTCTGCAGAGTCTCTGTGTTCCCTCAGCAGCCGACGGTCTTCCTGGTTCTTCCTCCTCTGGGTACCAGCAGCTTCCTGGCAGCAAACAGGGCAGCAGCAGCAGCTCCAGCAACTCCAGGCAGTGGTCCGATGGTCAGGCAGGACCCCTCACAGATGGTGGTGGTCACAGCAGCGGCTGGAGCAGGGGCCCTTCACACCCCTCCTCTGGGGAGAGGGCCAGCAGGCCCCCTCCCCCCCCGAAGGGGTTGCCGCAGGAGTAGCAGCAACCAAGGTGTTGGTGGGGGGGGAAGGGGGTTCAGCTGCCAGGCAGCCAGCAACCGGAGAGTAGAGTAGTGGGAGGGGTGTCTGGCCCAGCCAGGGGAGAAGCTGGAGCAGCAGTAGCAGCAAACAGCAGCTGGGAGGGCCCAGGGCCTAGCAGCAGCCCCAGCAGGATGAGTGGGAGGAGCAGCAGCAGCCCTCTACCTCCTTCCCAGCCAGAGGGCTATAGGAAAGTGGTAAGGGACCAGTATGTTCTTATTGGGAAGGAGAACTGTTGTCCCACCCCAATGAGGGGTACCCCCTGGGATTCGGGTCCCGGCCGCAGGGCACCGGCCGTCGCTTCAGGAGGCTTGGCGGCCGTCAGCGAGGTGTCACTTGCGACCGGGCAGGTGGAAGAGCCCAGGGGATCCTCAGAGGTGGGAGCGGAACCGGCGGTCAAGGGGAGGGAGCATGGGGAGAGGGGGGGAAAGGGGCACCGGGGTGAGGTCATTGAGATCGAGGCCTGCTGGTAAAGGGTCATCCTCCCCCTGGGTGATTGGGGTCAGACCCAGGGCCTCGATCTCCTCGTAGATGGAGGGCAGGTCACCTTCTGCCACCCCGGGGTTCTCCCCGCTGGCACCTGAAGCGATGCTCGGGTCAGGGTGCACAGGGTCGACAAAAGGGGCAGAAGGGGCTCTATCGGGGGCTTCCGAGGGAGGGGCGGTAATACCTTCCGGTGCTGCCACGTCTTTCCCAGCCGGTTCTGGCGGACAAAAGCCGCTCGGGGGCAAAGCGGAAGGCTCGGCATCAGTGCCCCCCTTCCTGGTCTTCCGGGGGGCTTCTGCATCGGTGCAAAGGAGCGGGGCTCGAGCCTTCCGCTTGCCCCGCTTCCCCTGTACTAAGGCCCAGTCCTCCATGGCTTCAGCTGGGGGCTTCTTAGGGACTCGGGGAGGTAGTGGTGGGGCAGCATAAGGGAGAGAAAAGTCTCTCTGGGGCGGGCCCTCTCCCATGCCCTGCGGTATCCCTGCCTCACCCTCCTCCACAGGCCTACGCAGACTGTTCGTGGCGGGCCTCTCCCACTCGTCTGGGCACACTGGGGGAGGTACTCCCAGGGCCCGAGTGGGAGCAGCGGTGGACTGGGAAGGAGGAGGGGCGGCTCTGGGCACCGGGCATTCAGGGGCGCCGGCGATGACGGGGCCGACGCCCTGCCGGGGCTCGGGGGTCTCAGATGCTCCTCCTTGCCGGGCCAAGGGACAGTCCCTCCGGACGTGTCCCATCGCCCGGTAGAGGTAGCACCGAGCCTCCCCCGTGGAATAGTACACCCGGTAACGGGCCCCATGATAGGGGACCAAAGAGGACCCCTCGAGCGCCTCCCCGTCACGTGCAGCCGGCGGCATTTGGAGCTGCACCTGCCAGCGAAATGAGAGGATGTGACGGAGGGCGGGGTCTTTGCAGCCCAGTGGGAGAGGGCTGACTACAGAGATGGGTCTCCCCAGGGCGGAGAGGGCAGGTAACAGGGCGGCATTGGGGAGGAAGGGAGGGACGGAAGCGAGGACTAGGCGGACGCCCAAGTCCTCCAGCGGCTCTAATGGGACGAACACGCCCCCCACCGCCAGGCCCTTCTCCACCGCCTCTTGGGCCACGGCCTCTGATGCGAGGAAGAAGACTACTTTCCCGTACATTTTGGAGGCCGCTACGATGGCCGTGGGCCCCACCACCCTCGCCAACGCCCACACATAGGTTTCTACATGTGGCGAGGCGGGTACCAGGAGGCAACGGACGCCGTCCCTCCTGGTCAAGGTGGGAAAGGGGCCCCAGCCGCTATAGATGGTAGCTGAGGCGGTGGGCGGGTTAGGTGATGTTGCGGCAGGTGGGGTGGTTGCCGCCACCTGGGTGTATGCTCTGGGGGCCGGGGGTGGGACACCCACAGAGCTGGTAGAGGGAACAGCAGGGAAGGATGCCGTGGCGGTAGTGGCTGCCTCTGCCATGGAGGGCTTGGCCTTTGTCGCGGGGCCCTTACCCTTCTTTTTACCCTGGCCCTTCCTGCCGGCTGGGGGGGCTCCCCCAGGATCATGGGGGGCGAGGGACGTGGCAGCAGCGGAGGTCTCTTCAGTGTCCACCGCTGCTGGTGCCCCAGCGGGGGCGAGAGCAGGTGGTTCGGCAGCAGCAGTTAAGGTAGAGGCTTGGGAGGGTGACGGGGGAATAGGTGGAGGAGGGGAGGCCGTGCCGTCTGGAGGGGCTTCTCCCTCCATATCGCCCGCCATGATGAGCAGGGGAGGAAGGGAAAACTCTTGAGAGGGGGGGTGGGGAGAGGAATTGGGGTGACCACTCCTCCCTGCTAGGCTGCAGGCAGGTGAGGAGGGCACAAAAAGTGGGGACAGGGTTCAGGGTTGTCTCGGACTAGTGCGGGGATAGGGTTCAGTCACCAACTCAAGCTGGGAAATCCGGCTCCTCTTGTTGCACTAGGGGAGGGGATGATATAACAGCATGGGGTGCAGTGAGATAGGGTCAAAATTAAACAGGGGAGGGGCACAAGCGCATGGCAGGGGGCATGGTTCACAAAAGCGGGGGGCTAATCAGGGCAAATGGAGCTTCAGGGGGAGGGAGACAACCAACTGGGAATGGGGCAGAAAACCAAGGGACTAGTTTCAGGGCTAGGGCAGGGCAAACAAACAAGGCTGCAGAGGGAGAGGGGCGGGGTGGGCAAAAATGAAACTAGCAAGGGGCTGGGACCAAAAAAGGAGAGGGGCCCAGATAGCTGCAAGGGGAAATGGGGCAGGTGGCAAGGGACAAAGCAAGGGGCATGCTGATGGAGGGGGAGGGTCAGTCCAAGGGGAATGGGGAGTGGCACGTGCACCCATGTGCGCTTGTGCAAAGTCAATTGTTGGGCTGGCTGCTGCTTCAGGCCCAAAAGGTGGAAACGGGCTTGGCTAGCCAGGCAAGCGGCTGAGTCCAGAGGCAGGAACCAGGGCAGACAGTGAGCAGGCAGCAGAGGTGGTGGTGGTGGAAGAGGAGGCAGCGGTGCGGGGTTGGGGGGGGGGCACAGATGAACCAGGGGGCAGGTGCTACGCCACACCCCCTGTGCCCCTACAAACACAGTCAATACCCCCACCACTAGAGCACAGTTCGAAAGATTACTCAGTTCTTGGAGGCCCCCTCCACGGTGGTCCGCAGAGTCTCCGCCGACGGTCTTCCGGGTCTTCTCCTCTGGGTACCAGCAGCTTCTGGGCAGCAAACAGGGCAGCAGCAGCAGCTCCAGCAACTCCAGGCAGTGGTCCGGTGGTCATGCAGGACCCCTCACAGATGGTGGTGGTCACAGCAGCAGCTGGAGCAGGGGTCCCTCACACCCCTCCTCAGGGGAGAGGGCCAGCAGGCCCCCTCCCCCCCAAGGGGTTGCTGTAGCAGCAGGAGTAGCAGCAACCAAGGTGTTGGGGGGGGGGGGGGTTCAGCTGCCAGGCAGCCAGCAACCAGAGAGTAGAGTAATGGGAGGGGTGCCTGGCCCAGCCAGGGGAGAAGCTGGAGCAGAAGTAGCAGCAAACAGCAGCTGGGAGGGCCCAGGGTCTAGCAGCAGCCCCAGCAAGATGAGCAGAAGGAGCAGCAGCCCTCTACCTCCTTCCCGGCCAGAGGGCTATAGGAAAGTGGTAAGGGACCAGTATGTTCTTATTGGGATCCGGGAAGTGGGCGGGCAAAGCCCGCCCACTGCTAAAGGATCCCCCCTTTCAGCCTAAGGGGAGGGATCCACAGGACCTGGATACCAAGTAATTCCGGGGGACAAAAAATGAAAAAACAGGAACAGGAGTGCGGTCAAAGGGTCAAATGAAGTGAACCAGAAGGGGACACCGAGCAGAGAACCCCGGACAGTGCCCACTGCTCCTCAAAGGTGTCAAGGGAGCCAGTGGACGCTGCCCAGAGGAACTCTGCCCGGATGCGTGAACAGAGGATCGAAAATAGGCCCCACAGTCACAGAAGCCTCCATCGGCCAACCTCCTCACCCTGGTTTTGTAGATGGCCAGTTTAGCTATGGCCAGGAGGAGGTTGACCAGGAGGTCCCGCGACTTCGTGGGGCCGCGGATTGGAAGTGCATAAATAAAAAGGTGAGGGGAAAAGTGCAACCAAAACCTCAACAAAATGTCCAAGAGGAGCCGGAACAGGGGCTGGAGCCTGGCGCACTCCAGATAAATGTGCGCCAGGGTCTCTCTCACACCGCAAAAGGGACATGTGTTGGGGAGAGGGGTGAACCGCGCCAAGTACACGCCCGTGCTCACGGCTCCGTGAAGGAGCCGCCAACTGACGTCCCCGGCGGGCCTTGGGACTAAGGAGGAGTAAAGGCTGGCCCACCGGGGCTTCTCACCCTCTAGAGGTGGCAGGAGGTCCCGCCATTTCGTATCGGGGCGGGACGTGAGGGCGAGGAGATGAAGGGTGTGGAGCACGAGCGTGTATAGATGTTTCCTTGGCGCGGTCTGGAAGCGGATGGGCTGTAGTTCGTGCAGCCGGCTCACCGTGAAGGGACAGGGGACCCGGTTGGGTCCACGGGGCAGGGGCCCAATAAAAAGGTCCGGAGGGCTTGGGGTGAAGGGAGGGCGGGGCGTACCCTCTCGCAGGACCCGGTCGAGGTAAACCCGAGCAGCGGGTGGCAAAGCAGCCTTCACCTCCTGAAGTACGTGCCGGGGAGTACGAGGTCTGGAGAGCCCCATGCGCTGAGCAAGCGTCAGGGGATCCAGCCAGTCTCCCCGGTCGTAGTCCAGGAGGTCTCCGACCCTAGTGACCTCTGCCAGGACCAACCTCTGGCGCACCGAGGGGGACTCCGCCACCTGCACACGGAGCTGGGGGTTGTGTAGCAGGGGCTCCGCGAGGAGATCTGCCCCCTCGGTGGCCGCCACGGACCTGGTCGCTGAGAATAGCTTCCAGGTCCGGAGAAGGTCCTGGTAGAAGACCGGCAGCCCGTAGAGGTCTCGCGGAAGACCTCTCGAATGGAGATAAAGGAGCTGCCGGTCATATCGGAGCCCTCGGAAGCGGCGTAGGAAGGCGTGTGCCAATACGCTCCACGCCGGACTACCTGCACCATAAAGGAGCCTCTGCAGGGCCTGGAGACGGAAGACATGGACCTGAGTGTGTGGACACTTCAGGCCCTGCCCACCCTCCTCCAGAGGAAGATGGAGAACCCCTGCAGAGACCCAGTGCAGTCCTGACCAAAAGAACTCCAGAATCGACGTCCGGAGGTTGGCCAGGAAACCCGGGGCCGGGACCAGGGTGTTGAGCCGGTACCAGAGCATGGACAGGACTAATTGATTGATTACCAGTGCTCTCCCTCGAAAGGAGAGGCACCGGAGTAGTCCTGTCCATTTCCGGATCCGCTCTATCACCCTGCCCTCTAAACCTAGCCAGTTCTCCGGCGGGGATGGATGCGTGGCAGAAAGGTAAACGCCGAGATAGAGCAAAGGACCCGCGCTCCACCTGATGGCCTGAAGCGCGGGTGGGAGGGAGCTCGCCTGCCACCCGTCCCCTACCACCAGGCCAGAGCACTTGACCCAGTTGACCCGGGCAGAGGAGGCCGCCGAGTAGATCGCCTGGCAAGCCTCCACCCGCACCAAGTCGCCCGGGTCCTGGACCACGAGGAGCACATCGTCGGCGTACGCCGACAGGACCAGCCGCAGCTCCGGCTCTCGGAGCACCAACCCCGTCAACCTGCTGCGGAGGAGACAGAGGAAGGGCTCGATCGCCAGAGCGTACAGCTGGCCCGAGAGGGGGCACCCCTGCCGTACTCCTCGCCCGAAGCTGACCGGCCCGGTCAGGGTCCAGTTGAGCCTGACCAGACACTCTGCGGAGGCGTACAGCACCTGGAGAAAACCCACAAACTGGGGCCCAAAGCCAAACGCTCGCAGAGTGCTCAGGAGGTACCCGTGATCCACCCTGTCGAACGCCTTCTCCTGATCCAGAGACAGGAGGGCGAACGACAGACCATCCCTACACCCAAGCTCCAAGAGATCCCGGACCAGATACAGGTTGTCGAGAATGGTGCGGCCCGGGACGGTGTAGGTCTGGTCTGGGTGGACCACGTCCGCCAGCACGGACCCAAGCCGCAGCGAGATGGCCTTTGCTACGACTTTATAGTCCGTGCTGAGGAGCGAGACGGGACGCCAATTCCGTAAATCGCGGAGGTCCCCCTTCTTCGGCAATAAGGCGAGCACAGCTCGCCTGCACGAAAGAGGGAGGACCCCGCCCTGCAAGGACTCGGCCCAGACGGTGACAAGGTCTGGGCCGAGGACGTCCCAGAACACGCGGTAGAACTCCACGGTCAGCCCGTCCAGTCCCGGAGATTTATTAGTCGGCATGCGACGGAGGGCTAATGAGAACTCGGCCAGAGTGAGAGGCAGCTCTAGCCGGTCTCGGTCGCCCGTGCTGACCGTAGGGAGTTCGTCCCAGAGCACTTTGCAAGCGTTAGGATCGGTCAGATCCGGGGAGAAAAGGCTCGCGTAGAAGGCCTTGGCCCTCCCGCACATCTCCACCGGATCCGTGAGGGGGGTGCCATCTTCTGCGAGGAGGCAGGTGACGTGTTTCTTAGCTCCCCTCTTTTTCTCCAGGGCGTAGAAGAAGCGGGAGCCGCGATCCATCTCCCGAAGGAGACGGATGCGTGATCGAACGAAGGCGCCCCGGGCCCGATGATCTTCCAGTTCCCTGAGCTCCTCCCGCTTCTCCCGGCACGCCCCACAGAGGGATGGATCCTCAGGGCTGGCGGCCAGACGCCTCTCCAGCTCTAAGACCTCCCGTTCCAACTGCTCTATCGTCGCATCCCTCCGTCGGCTGGCGCCCCGGGTGTAATCACGGCAGAAGAGCCGGGCGCGTACCTTCCCTAGATCCCACCATCGCCGCGCCGAGGGAAAAGCGTGCCGCTGCCCTCGCCAGGCCAGCCAGAACTCCCGGAAGGACGCCACGAAACCCACATCCTCCAGCAAACTGTTATTAAAATGCCAATAGGCCGGCCCCGGCCTCTCCGCGCAGAGAGAGGCCGTCACAGTAGCGAGATGATGATCAGAGAACGGGGCCAGCCGGACGCTGGAGGAGTGGGCCCGCGAAAGGTGAAAACGTGATAAATAGATGCGGTCCAACCGGGAGTGGTGCGACCGATGGGACTCCACCCGGACAAAGGTGAAGGTTGAGCTTTCGCCCGGATGGTGGTCGCGCCAGACGTCCACCAGGGAGTGATGTTCAACAATCTCCCTGAGGACGTCCGCGGCGGCCGGGCACTGCTCGATCCCCGAGCGGTCCCATTTTTCAAGGGTGTTGTTAAAGTCCCCGCCCAGGACCAGGCACTCGCGAGGATCCAAGGTGCCGAGGAAGGTGGACGCCTGCTGATAAAAATGAAGTTGTTCCGGGCCCGGTGTCGGGGCATAGATGTTGACGAGATTGACCACGAGCCCCTCCATACGGACCCGTAGGTGCAGCAGGCGGCCCGGCACAGCCTCGGCAACCCCCAGCACCTCAGGCCGTAGGTCGGGGGAGAACAAGGTCGCCACTCCAGCCTGGCGAACAGAGAGATGGCTGAAGTAGACTCTGTCCCCCCATTCCAGCCGCCAGCTGTCTTCAGCGGCTGGATCCGTATGGGTCTCCTGCAGGAACACTACAGAGTACCCCGCCTCCCGAAGGAAGGAGAGCACCTGGCTCCTGCGGAGACCCATCCTACAGCCCCGGGTGTTTAATGTTGCGAAGAGGAGAGATGCCATGAGGAGGGCTGGGGGGGATCCTTGCTGGCAGACTCACTCACGGCCCCCATCGGGCCGCGTAACAATCAGTGACCCACCCCGTAGCTGAGTAGTGAGTCACGGAAAAGGCGGACCCGTTGGTAGGCCGTGGCGGCCTGCTTCCCAGTCCCTTTACCCTCCCCCATGAGGGCCCTCGCGGCCTGGAGGATTTGGTGGAAATCCCCCCCATCGCTGGAGAGCGAGCTGTACTTTGTTGCGGGAGCCCCGGACGTCCTCCAGGAACTCCCGCAACTCCTCTCGTAGCGTATGGGGGGCCGGGGTTACTGGCTCCCGGCTATCGAAAGAAGGGGCCCCTGACACAGCCCTATGGCCCACCGAAACAGACAGGCAAGGGGCGGACCCTCGACGCAGCTCCCGCTGGGCCGGCACCTTAGGGCCCAACCCAAAATTCAGCTTAGTTGGGGGAGGCGGTGGAGGGAGAAGAGCAGCCTCTGGTGGGTCGGGACGAGGAAAGACCGGATACGCTCCCTGGGGGTCATCCTCAGTTAAGGGGAGGGAGACAGCCCCAGGGGCGGCAGTGTCATCAGGGGAGGTGTAGGAGATTGGGACGGCATCAGGGGCAGGGCGGGAATCAGAAGTAGGGGCAGGGAAGGGGACATGAGCAGGGCCGGGTTGAGGAACGGGTAGAGGATCCTGAGCCGCAGGAGCTGGGCCACTGGGAGGTGGCCTCTCTTGGTGTGGCTGAGGGATCTGGGAATTGGGAAGGGGACCCCCCACGATGCCGGGCTCTGGTATGACGGCTCGTGTTACAGCCACGTCATCGGGAGGTGGACAGACATTTGCGGGGTCCCCGCCTGGGAAGGAGAACCGTTGTCCCACCCCAATGAGGGGTACCCCCTGGGGTTCGGGTCCCGGCCGCAGGGCACCGGCCGTCGCTTCAGGAGGCTTGGCGGCCGTCAGCGAGGTGTCACTTGCGACCGGGCAGGCGGAAGAGCCCAGGGGATTCTCGGAGGTGGGAGCGGAACCGACGGTCAAGGGGAGGGAGCATGGGGAGAGGGGGGAAAGGGGCACCGGGGTGTGGTCATTGACATCGAGGCCTGCTGGTAAAGGGTCGTCCTCCCCCTGGGTGATTGGGGTCAGACCCAGGGCCTCGATCTCCTCGTAGATGGAGGGTAGGTCACCTTCTGCCACCCCGGGGTTCTCCCCGCTGGCACCTGAAGCGATGCTCGGGTCAGGGCGCGCAGGGTCGACAAAGGGGGCAGAAGGGGCTCCTTCGGGGGCTTCCGAGGGAGGGACGGTAATACCTTCCGGTGCTGCCACGTCTTTCCCAGCCGGTTCTGGTGGACAAAAGCCGCTCGGGGGCAAAGCGGGAGGCTCGGCATCAGTGCCCCCCTTCCTGGTCTTCCGGGGGGCTTCCGCATCGGTGGAAAGGAGCGGGGCTCGAGCCTTCCGCTTGCCCCGCTTCCCCTGTACTAAGGCCCAGTCCTCCATGGCTTCAGCTGGGGGCTGGCTAGTAAGGGTCGGGTCAAGGGGGAGAGGCGATTTCTTAGGGACTCGGGGAGGTAGTGGTGGGGCAGCATAAGGGAGAGAAAAATCTCTCTGGGGCGGGCCCTCTCCCACGCCCGGCGGTATCCCTGCCTCACCCTCCTCCACAGGCCTCAGCAGACTGTTCGCAGCGGGCCTCTCCCACTCGTCTGGGCACACTGGGGGAGGTACTCCCAGGGCCCGAGTGGGAGCAGCGGTGGACTGGGAAGGAGGAGGGGCGGCTCTGGGCACCGGGCATTCAGGGGCGCCGGCGATGACGGGGCCGACGCCCTGCCGGGGCTCGGGGGTCTCAGATGCTCCTCCTTGCCGGGCCAAGGGACAGTCCCTCCGGACGTGTCCCATCGCCCGGTAGAGGTAGCACCGAGCCTCCCCCGTGGAATAGTACACCCGGTAACGGGCCCCATGATAGGGGACCAAAGAGGACCCCTCGAGCGCCTCCCCGTCACGTGCAGCCGGCGGCATTTGGAGCTGCACCTGCCAGCGAAATGAGAGGATGTGACGGAGGGCGGGGTCTTTGCAGCCCAGTGGGAGAGGGCTGACTACAGAGATGGGTCTCCCCAGGGCGGAGAGGGCAGGTAACAGGGCGGCATTGGGGAGGAAGGGAGGGACGGAAGCGAGGACTAGGCGGACGCCCAAGTCCTCCAGCGGCTCTAATGGGACGAACACGCCCCCCACCGCCAGGCCCTTCTCCACCGCCTCTTGGGCCACGGCCTCTGATGCGAGGAAGAAGACTACTTTCCCGTACATTTTGGAGGCCGCTACGATGGCCGTGGGCCCCACCACCCTCGCCAACGCCCACACATAGGTTTCTACATGGGGCGAGGCGGGTACCAGGAGGCAACGGACGCCGTCCCTCCTGGTCAAGGTGGGAAAGGGGCCCCGGCCGCTATAGATGGTAGCTGAGGCGGTGGGCGGGTTAGGTGATGTTGCGGCAGGTGGGGTGGTTGCCGCCACCTGGGTGTATGCTCTGGGGGCCGGGGGTGGGACACCCACAGAGCTGGTAGAGGGAACAGCAGGGAAGGATGCCGTGGCGGTAGTGGCTGCCTCTGCCATGGAGGGCTTGGCCTTTGTCGCGGGGCCCTTACCCTTCTTTTTACCCTGGCCCTTCCTGCCGGCTGGGGGGGCTCCCCCAGGATCATGGGGGGCGAGGGACGTGGCAGCAGCGGAGGTCTCTTCAGTGTCCGCCGCTGCTGGTGCCCCAGCGGGGGCGAGAGCAGGTGGTTCGGCAGCAGCAGTTAAGGTAGAGGCTTGGGAGGGTGACGGGGGAATAGGCGGAGGAGGGGAGGCCGTGCCGTCTGGAGGGGCTTCTCCCTCCATATCGCCCGCCATGATGAGCAGGGGAGGAAGGGAAAACTCTTGAGAGGGGGGGTGGGGAGAGGAATTGGGGTGACCACTCCTCCCTGCTAGGCTGCAGGCAGGTGAGGAGGGCACAAAAAGTGGGGACAGGGTTCAGGGTTGTCTCGGACTAGTGCGGGGATAGGGTTCAGTCACCAACTCAAGCTGGGAAATCCGGCTCCTCTTGTTGCACTAGGGGAGGGGATGATATAACAGCATGGGGTGCAGTGAGATAGGGTCAAAATTAAACAGGGGAGGGGCACAAGCGCATGGCAGGGGGCATGGTTCACAAAAGCGGGGGGCTAATCAGGGCAAATGGAGCTTCAGGGGGAGGGAGACAACCAACTGGGAATGGGGCAGAAAACCAAGGGACTAGTTTCAGGGCTAGGGCAGGGCAAACAAACAAGGCTGCAGAGGGAGAGGGGCGGGGTGGGCAAAAATGAAACTAGCAAGGGGCTGGGACCAAAAAAGGAGAGGGGCCCAGATAGCTGCAAGGGGAAATGGGGCAGGTGGCAAGGGACAAAGCAAGGGGCATGCTGATGGAGGGGGAGGGTCAGTCCAAGGGGAATGGGGAGTGGCACGTGCACCCATGTGCGCTTGTGCAAAGTCAATTGTTGGGCTGGCTGCTGCTTCAGGCCCAAAAGGTGGAAACGGGCTTGGCTAGCCAGGCAAGCGGCTGAGTCCAGAGGCAGGAACCAGGGCAGACAGTGAGCAGGCAGCAGAGGTGGTGGTGGTGGAAGAGGGGGCAGCGGTGCGGGGTTGGGGGGGGGGGCACAGATGAACCAGGGGGCAGGTGCTACGCCACACCCCCTGTGCCCCTACAAACACAGTCAATACCCCCACCACTAGAGCACAGTTCGAAAGATTACTCAGTTCTTGGAGGCCCCCTCCACGGTGGTCCGCAGAGTCTCCGCCGACGGTCTTCCGGGTCTTCTCCTCTGGGTACCAGCAGCTTCTGGGCAGCAAACAGGGCAGCAGCAGCAGCTCCAGCAACTCCAGGCAGTGGTCCGGTGGTCATGCAGGACCCCTCACAGATGGTGGTGGTCACAGCAGCAGCTGGAGCAGGGGTCCCTCACACCCCTCCTCTGGGGAGAGGGCCAGCAGGCCCCCTCCCCCCCAAGGGGTTGCTGTAGCAGCAGGAGTAGCAGCAACCAAGGTGTTGGGGGGGGGGGGGGAGGGGGTTCAGCTGCCAGGCAGCCAGCAACCAGAGAGTAGAGTAATGGGAGGGGTGCCTGGCCCAGCCAGGGGAGAAGCTGGAGCAGAAGTAGCAGCAAACAGCAGCTGGGAGGGCCCAGGGTCTAGCAGCAGCCCCAGCAAGATGAGCAGAAGGAGCAGCAGCCCTCTACCTCCTTCCCGGCCAGAGGGCTATAGGAAAGTGGTAAGGGACCAGTATGTTCTTATTGGGATCCGGGAAGTGGGCGGGCGAAGCCCGCCCACTGCTAAAGGATCCCCCCCTTCAGCCTAAGAGGAGGGATCCACAGGACCTGGATACCAAGTAATTCCGGGGGACAAAAAATGAAAAAACAGGAATGGGAGTGCGGTCAAAGGGTCAAACGAAGTGTACCAGAAGGGGACACCGAGCAGAGAACCCCGGACAGCGCCCACTGCTCCTCAAAGGTGTCAAGGGAGCCAGTGGATGCTGCCCAGAGGAACTCTGCCCGGATGCGTGAACGAACAGAGGATCGAAAATAGGCCCCACAGTCACAGAAGCCTCCATCGGCCAACCTCCTCACCCTGGTTTTGTAGATGGCCAGTTTAGCTATGGCCAGGAGGAGGTTGACCAGGAGGTCCCGCAACTTCATGGGGCCATGGATTGGAAGTGCATAAATAAAAAGGTGAGGGGAAAAGTGCAACCAAAACCTCAACAAAATGTCCAAGAGGAGCCGGAACAGGGGCTGAAGCCTGGCGCACTCCAGATAAATGTGCGCCAGGGTCTCTCTCACACCGCAAAAGGGACATGTGTTGGGGATAGGGGTGAACTGCGCCAAGTACACGCCCGTGCTCACGGCTCCGTGAAGGAGCCGCCAACTGACGTCCCCGGCGGGCCTTGGGACTAAGGAGGAGTAAAGGCTGGCCCACCGGGGCTTCTCACCCTCTAGAGGTGGCAGGAGGTCCCGCCATTTCGTATCGGGGCGGGACGTGAGGGCGAGGAGATGAAGGGTGTGGAGCACGAGCGTGTATAGATGTTTCCTTGGCGCGGTCTGGAAGCGGACGGGTTGTAGTTCGTGCAGCCGGCTCACCGTGAAGGGACAGGGGACCCGGTTGGGTCCACGGGGCAGGGGGCCAATAAAAAGGTCCGGAGGGCTTGGGGTGAAGGGAGGGCGGGGCATACCCTCTCGCAGGACCCGGTCGAGGTAAACCCGAGCAGCGGGCGGCAAAGCAGCCTTCACCTCCTGAAGTACGCGCCGGGGAGTACGAGGTCTGGAGAGCCCCATGCGCTGAGCAAGCATCAGGGGATCCAGCCAGTCTCCCCGGTCGTAGTCCAGGAGGTCTCCGACCCTAGTGACCTCTGCCAGGACCAACCTCTGGCGCACCGAGGGGGACTCCGCCACCTGCACACGGAGCTGGGGGTTGTGTAGCAGGGGCTCCGCGAGGAGATCTGCCCCCTCGGTGGCCGCCATGGACCTGGTCGCTGAGAATAGCTTCCAGGTCCGGAGGAGGTCCTGGTAGAAGACCGGCAGCCCGTAGAGGTCTCGCGGAAGACCTCTCGGATGGAGATAAAGGAGCTGCCGGTCATATCGGAGCCCTCGGAAGCGGCGTAGGAAGGCGTGCGCCAATACGCTCCACGCCGGACTACCTGCACCATAAAGGAGCCTCTGCAGGGCCTGGAGACGGAAGACATGGACCTGAGTGTGTGGACACTTCAGGCCCTGCCCACCCTCCTCCAGAGGAAGATGGAGAACCCCTGCAGAGACCCAGTGCAGTCCTGACCAAAAGAACTCCAGAATCGACGTCCGGAGGTTGGCCAGGAAACCCGGGGCCGGGACCAGGGTGTTGAGCCGGTACCAGAGCATGGACAGGACTAATTGATTGATTACCAGTGCTCTCTCTCGAAAGGAGAGGCACTGGAGTAGTCCTGTCCATCTCCGGATCCGCTCTATCACCCTGCCTTCTAAACCTTGCCAGTTCTCCGGCGGGGATGGATGCGTGGCAGAAAGGTAAACGCCGAGATAGAGTAGCGGACCCGCGCTCCACCTGATGGCCTGAAGCGCAGGTGGGAGGGAGCTCGCCTGCCACCCGTCCCCTACCACCAGGCCAGAGCTCTTGACCCAGTTGACCCGGGCAGAGGAGGCCGCCGAGTAGATCGCCTGGCAAGTCTCCACCCGCACCAAGTCGCCCGGGTCCTGGACCACGAGGAGCACATCGTCGGCGTATGCCGACAGGACCAGCCGCAGCTCCGGCTCTCGGAGCACCAACCCCGTCAACCTCCTGCGGAGGAGACAGAGGAAGGGCTCGATCGCCAGAGCGTACAGCTGGCCCGAGAGGGGGCACCCCTGCCGTACTCCCCGCCCGAAGCTGACCGGCTCGGTCAGGGTCCAGTTGAGCCTGACCAGACACTCTGCGGAGGCGTACAGCACCTGAAGAAAACCCACAAACTGGGGCTCAAAGCCAAACGCTCGCAGAGTGCTCAGGAGGTACCCGTGATCCACCCTGTCGAACGCCTTCTCCTGATCCAGAGACAGGAGGGCGAACGACAGACCATCCCTACACCCAAGCTCCAAGAGATCCCGGACCAGATACAGGTTGTCGAGAATGGTGCGGCCCGGGACGGTGTAGGTCTGGTCTGGGTGGACCACGTCCGCCAGCACGGACCCAAGCCGCAGCGAGATGGCCTTTGCTACGACTTTATAGTCCGTGCTGAGGAGCGAGACGGGACGCCAATTCCGTAAATCGCGGAGGTCCCCCTTCTTCGGCAATAAGGCGAGCACAGCTCGCCTGCACGAGAGAGGGAGGACCCCGCCCTGCAAGGACTCGGCCCAGACGGTGACAAGGTCTGGGCCGAGGACGTCCCAGAACACGCGGTAGAACTCCACGGTCAGCCCGTCCAGTCCCGGAGATTTATTAGTCGGCATGCGACGGAGGGCTTCCGAGAACTCGACCAGAGTGAGAGGCAGCTCTAGCCGGTCTCGGTCGCCCGTGCTGACCGTAGGGAGTTCGTCCCAGAGCACTTTGCAAGCGTTAGGATCGGTCAGATCCGGGGAGAAAAGGCTCGCGTAGAAGGCCTTGGCCCTCCCGCACATCTCCACCGGATCCGTGAGGGGGGTGCCATCTTCTGCGAGGAGGCAGGTGACGTGTTTCTTAGCCCCCCTCTTTTTCTCCAGGGCGTAGAAGAAGCGGGAGCCGCGATCCATCTCCCGAAGGAGACGGATGCGGGATCGAACGAAGGCGCCCCGGGCCCGATGATCTTCGAGTTCCCGGAGCTCCTCCCGCTTCTCCCGGCACGCCCCACAGAGGGATGGATCCTCAGGGCTGGCGGCCAGACGCCTCTCCAGCTCTAAGACCTCCCGTTCCAACTGCTCTATCGTCGCATCCCTCCGTCGGCTGGCGCCCCGGGTGTAATCACGGCAGAAGAGCCGGGCGCGTACCTTCCCTAGATCCCACCATCGCCGCGCCGAGGGAAAAGCGTGCCGCTGCCCTCGCCAGGCCAGCCAGAACTCCCGGAAGGACGCCACGAAACCCACATCCTCCAGCAAACTGTTATTAAAATGCCAATAGGCCGGCCCCGGCCTCTCCGCGCAGAGAGAGGCCGTCACGGTAGCGAGATGATGATCAGAGAACGGGGCCAGCCGGACGCTGGAGGAGTGGGCCCGCGAAAGGTGAAAACGTGATAAATAGATGCGGTCCAACCGGGAGTGGTGCGACCGATGGGCCTCCACCCGGACAAAGGTGAAGGTTGAGTTGTCACCCGGATGGTGGTCGCGCCAGACGTCCACCAGGGAGTGATGTTCGACAATCTCCCTGAGGACGTCCGCGGCGGCCGGGCACTGCTCGATCCCCGAGCGGTCCCGTTTTTCAAGGGTGTTGTTAAAGTCCCCGCCCAGGACCAGGCACTCGCGAGGATCCAAGGTGCCGAGGAAGGTGGACGCCTGTTGATAAAAACGAAGTTGTTCCGGGCCCGGTGTCGGGGCATAGATGTTGACGAGATTGACCACGAGCCCCTCCATACGGACCCGTAGGTGCAGCAGGCGGCCCGGCACAGCCTCGGCAACCCCCAGCACCTCAGGCCGTAGGTCGGGGGAGAACAAGGTCGCCACTCCAGCCTGGCGAACAGAGAGATGGCTGAAGTAGACTCTGTCCCCCCATTCCAGCCGCCAGCTGTCTTCAGCGGCTGGATCCGTATGGGTCTCCTGCAGGAACACTACAGAGTACCCCCCCTCCCGAAGGAAGGAGAGCACCTGGCTCCTGCGGAGACCCATCCTACAGCCCCGGGTGTTTAATGTTGCGAAGAGGAGAGATGCCATGAGGAGGGCTGGGGGGGGATCCTTGCTGGCAGACTCACTCACGGCCCCCATCGGGCCGCGTAACAATCCGTGACCCACCCCGTAGCTGAGTAGTGAGTCACGGAAAAGGCGGACCCGTTGGTAGGCCGTGGCGGCCTGCTTCCCAGTCCCTTTACCCTCCCCCATGAGGGCCCTCGCGGCCTGGAGGATTTGGTGGAAATCCCCCCATCGCTGGAGAGCGAGCTGTACTTTGTTGCGGGAGCCCTGGACGTCCTCCAGGAACTCCCGCAACTCTTCTCGCAGCGTATGGGGGGCCGGGGTTACTGGCTCCCGGCTATCGGAAGAAGTGGCCCCTGACACAGCCCTATGGCCCACCGAAACAGACAGGCAAGGGGCGGACCCTCGACGCAGCTCCCGCTGGGCCGGCACCTTAGGGCCCAACCCAAAATTCGGCTTAGTTGGGGGAGGTGGTGGAGGGAGAAGAGCAGACTCTGGTGGTTCGGGATGAGGAAAGACTGGAGCCGCTCCCTGGGGGTCATCCTCTGTTAAGGGGAGGGAGACAGCCCCAGGGGCGGCAGTGTCACCAAGGGAGGTGTAGGAGAGTGGGACGGCATCAGGGGCAGGGCAGGGATCAGAAGTAGGGGCAGGGAAAGGGACATGAGCAGGGCCGGGCTGAGGAACGGGTAGAGGATCGTGAGCCGCAGGAGCTGGGCCACTGGGAGGTGGCCTCTCTTGGTGTGGCTGAGGGATCTGGGAATTGGGAAGGGGACCCCCCACGATGCCGGGCTCTGGTATGATGGCTCGTGTTACAGCCACGGCATCGGGAGGTGGACAGACATTTGCGGGGTCCCCGCCTGGGAAGGAGAACCGTTGTCCCACCCTATTGAGGGGTACCCCCTGGGGTTCGGGTCCCGGCCGCAGGGCACCGGCCGTCGCTTCAGGAGGCTTGGCGGCCGTCAGCGAGGTGTCACTTGCGACCGGGCAGGTGGAAGAGCCCAGGGGATCCTCGGAGGTGGGAGCGGAACCGACGGTCAAGGGGAGGGAGCATGGGGAGAGGGGGGAAAGGGGCACCGGGGTGAGGTCATTGACATCGAGGCCTGCTGGTAAAGGGTCGTCCTCCCCCTGGGTGATCGGGGTCAGACCCAGGGCCTCGATCTCCTCGTAGATAGAGGGCAGGTCACCTTCTGCCACCCCGGGGTTCTCTCCGCCGGCACCTGAAGCGATGCTCGGGTCAGGGCGCGCAGGGTCGACAAAGGGGGCAGAAGGGGCTCCTTCGGGGGCTTCCGAGGGAGGGGCGGTAATACCTTCCGGTGCTGCCACGTCTTTCCCAGCCGGTTCTGGCGGACAAAAGCCGCTCGGGGGCAAAGCGGAAGGTTCGGCATCAGCGCCCCCCTTCCTGGTCTTCCGGGGGGCTTCCGCATCGGTGGAAAGGAGCGGGGCTCGAGCCTTCCGCTTGCCCCGCTTCCCCTGTACTAAGGCCCAGTCCTCCATGGCTTCAGCTGGGGGCTGGCTAGTAAGGGTCGGGTCAAGGGGGAGGGGCGATTTCTTAGGGACTCGGGGAGGTAGTGGTGGGGCAGCATAAGGGAGGGAAAAATCTCTCTGGGGCGGGCCCTCTCCCACGCCCGGCGGTATCCCTGCCTCACCCTCCTCCACAGGCCTCAGCAGACTGTTCGCGGCGGGCCTCTCCCACTCGTCTGGGCACACTGGGGGAGGTACTCCCAGGGCCCGAGTGGGAGCAGCGGTGGACTGGGAAGGAGGAGGGGCGGCTCTGGGCACCGGGCATTCAGGGGCGCCGGCGATGACAGGGCCGACGCCCTGCCGGGGCTCGGGGGTCTCGGATGCTCCTCCTTGCCGGGCCAAGGGACAGTCCCTCCGGACGTGTCCCATCGCCCGGCAGAGGTAGCACCGAGCCTCCCCCGTGGAATAATATACCCGGTAACGGGCCCCGTGATAGGGGACCATAAAGGACCCCTCGAGCGCCTCCCCGTCACGTGCAGCCGGCGGCATCTGGAGCTGCACCTGCCGGCGGAACGAGAGGATGTGACGGAGGGCGGGGTCTTTGCAGCCCAGTGGGAGAGGGCTGATTACAGACATGGGTCTCCCCAGGGCGGAGAGGGCAGGTAACAGGGCGGCATTGGGGAGAAAGGGAGGGACGGAAGTGAGGACTAGGCGGACGCCTAAGTCCTCCAGCGGCTCTAATGGGACGAACACGCCCCCCACCGCCAGGCCCTTCTCCACCGCCTCTTGGGCCGCGGCCTCCGATGCGAGGAAGAAGACTACCTTCCCGTACATTTTGGAGGCCGCTACGATGGCTGTGGGCCCCACCACCCTCGCCAACGCCCGCACATAGGTTTCTACGTGGGGCGAGGCGGGTACCAGGAGGCAACGGACGCCATGCCTCCTGGTCAAGGTGGGAAAGGGGCCCCGGCCGCTATAGATGGTAGCTGAGGCGGTGGGCGGGTTAGGTGACATTGCGGCAGGTGGGGGGGTTGCCGCCACCTGGGCGTATGCTCTGGGGGCTGGGGGTGGGACACCCGCAGAGCTGGTAGAGGGAACAGCAGGGAAGGATGCCGTGGCAGTAGTGGCTGCCTCTGCCATGGAGGGCTTGGCCTTTGTCGCGGGGCCCTTACCCTTCTTTTTACCCTGGCCCTTCCTGCCGGCTGGGGGGGCTCCCCCAGGATCATGGGGGGCGAGGGACGTGGCAGCAGCGGAGGTCTTTTCAGTGTGCGCCGCTGCTGGTGCTCCAGCGGGGGCGAGAGCAGGTGGTTCAGCAGCGGCGGTTAAGGTAGAGGCTTGGGAGGGTGACGGGGGAACAGGCAGAGGAGGGGAGGCCGTGCCGTCTGGAGGGGCTTCTCCCTCCATATCGCCCGCCATGATGAGCAGGGGAGGAAGGGAAAGACTCTTGAGGGGGGGGTGGGGAGAGGAATTGGGGGTGACCACTCCTCCCTGCTAGGCTGCAGACAAGTGAGGAGGGCACAAAAGTGGGGACAGGGTTCAGGGTTGTCTCGGACTAGTGCGGGGATAGGGCTCAGTCACCAACTCAAGCTGGGAAATCCGGCTCCTCTTGTTGCACTAGGGGAGGGGATGATATAACAGCGTGGGGGTGCAGTGAGATAGGGTCAAAATTAAACAGGGGAGGGGCACAAGCGCATGGGAGGGGGCGTGGGTTCACAAAAGCGGGGGGCTAATCAGGGCAAGCGGAGCTTCAAGGGGAGGGAGACAACCAACTGGGAATGGGGCAGAAAACCAAGGGACTAGTTTTAGGGCTAGGGCGGGGCAAACAAACAAGGCTGCAGAGGGAGAGGGGCGGGGTGGGCAAAACAAACTAGCAAGGGGCTGGGACCATAAAAAAGGAGAGGGGCCCAGATAACTGCAAGGGGAAATGGGGCAGGTGGCAAGGGACAAAGCAAGGGGCGTGCTGATGGAGGGGGAGGGTCAGTCCAAGGGGAATGGGGAGGGGCACGTGCACCCACGTGCGCTTGTGCAAAGTCAATTGTTGGGCTGGCTGCTGCTTCAGGCCCAAAAGGTGGAAACGGGCTCGGCTAGCCAGGCAAGCGGCTGAGTCCAGGGGCAGGAACCAGGACAGACGGTGAGCAGGCAGCAGAGGTGGTGGTGGTGGAGGAGGGGGCAGCGGTGGTGGTGGGGGTTGGAGGGGGCACAGATGAACCAGGGGGCAGGCTCTACGCCACACCCCCTGTGCCCCTACAAACACAGTCAATACCCCCACCACTAGAGCACAGTTCAAAAAATTACTCAGTTCTTGGAGGCCCCCTCCACGGTGGTCTGCAGAGTCTCCGCCGACGGTCTCCTGGGTCTTCCTCCTCTGGGTACCAGCAGCTTCCTGGCAGCGAACAGGGCAGCAGCAGCAGCTCGAGCAACTCCAGGCGGTGGTCCGGTGGTCAGGCAGGACCCCTCACAGATGGTGGTGGTCACAGCAGTGGCTGGAGCAGGGGTCCCTCACACCCCTCCTCTGGGGAGAGGGCCAGCAGGCCCCCTCCCCCCCAAGGGGTTGCTACAGCAGCAGGAGTAGCAGCAACCAAGGTGTTGGGGGGGAGGGGGTTCAGCTGCCAGGCAGCCAGCAACCAGAGAGTAGAGTAATGGGAGGGGTGCCTGGCCCAGCCAGGGGAGAAGCTGGAGCAGAAGTAGCAGCAAACAGCAGCTGGGAGGGCCCAGGGTCTAGCAGCAGCCCCAGCAAGATGAGCAGAAGGAGCAGCAGCCCTCTACCTCCTTCCCGGCCAGAGGGCTATAGGAAAGTGGTAAGGGACCAGTATGTTAGCCCCAGGCTAAACAAATCCCTGATACTTTATGGCAGTTGCTCCAGGTTAATCAAGACACCTTGGGCCAATTAAGAACTTTCCAGAAGGCATGGAGGTTGATTGAGACACCTGCAGCCAATCAGGGGCTGGCTGAAACTAGTTTAAAGCCTCCCAGTGAGTCAGTGAGGTGTGCATGTGAGGAGCTGTGGAAGGAGGTTGTGTGTGAGGAGCTGGGAGCAAGAGGCAGATCCTGTGGTGAGGATAAAGAAGGTGTTGGGAGGAGTCCATGGGGAAGTAGCCCAGGGAGTTGTAGCTATCGTGCAGTTGTTCCAGGAGGCACTCTAAACAGCTGCAATCCACAGGGCCCTGGGCTGGAACCTGGAGTAGAGGGCGGGCCTGGGTTCCCCCCAAAACTCCCAACTCCTGATCAGACACAGGAGGAGTTAACCTGGACTGTGGATTCTACTAGAGGGGAAGATCTCTGAGGCAAGCAAAATCCGCCAATAAGCGCAGGACCCACCGAGGTAGAGGAGGAACTTTGTCACAGCATACATGAGCCACTCTCACTTATATCAGACTATATCTACATCCATATTCCAGAATAAAGGCATAGGCAAAGGTAACACCAGCCAAATTCCACTTTCTCGTTGGTTAGGTGAGACTAATAACTTGATACTTTCTGGGTTTTCTTTTGTCATCTAATTGTAGGCATTCACTTCCTTGGGCTGTCTGCTATCACATGCGTGGTTGCAGATGTGTTGTAGAGTGCCATTTGCAATCTCTTTTTCTGCACTGCTGGTACCTTCTCATCAATTTGGTGCTTGCGGCCCAGTAGAATATGACTGGAAAGATAGGCTGGTGGGCTATTTTAATGGCCTGGGCATTTGTGGTATTTTGCATTATTATTTAATGTCTTGTTTCTTTGAATGTGTGTACATTCAGTATTGAGACGTGCTGCAGTGGCATCCTGGGAGAATGAGACCCTTTATAACTACAACAAACACAGGCTGGGCAGCAGCACTAGGACCTTCCCCCCACATTGCCTGCCGAAGGGCTTGAAACCTGACCTGTGAGGGACCACTTGTATGGGTGAAAGTTCACCTCTAGTGCCCTTTAAATCTTTGGCCTCTCTGCTGAGACTCTGGAAAAGCTTGCCAATGGTGTTTTGTGAGATGTGATCGTTTCACTGCTGGGAACTAGAATGAAATCACCAAGCTAGTGTCAAGTAGGCAGGTAATACAATCACATGATCACACATGCAGCTGCTTAAGTTACCATTCCCCACGGTGCTGCATAAATCTCTATGTTCAAGATTGTCACCTTGCCTGCCTGCCACATTAAGAGTCTTATAGCAAGGGGATTTTTGTGACTAGCTGGAAAGGTATGAGATGCAGAAGGGCTGAAACACTGATTGGGAAGGAGCTGGGAGAAGCTTGCAGCGGCCATTTAGGTTTATTAGGAGGATTTCCAGTCCTATGCAATTTAGGAGCTGTGCAAGCAGAGAAATGACCTGCTGTGTGAAAAATCTAAGCATAGTGGAAGTAAAGGCCTTGTTGGCTGCTCTCTGTGGGCTTCCCATGACCTCCCTATCGCATCCAAGAAAAGTTAAGAAAAAGGGGATTGAAAGGGGAGGGTATTCTCAGAATAAAGGGGTGTATCAGGACACCCTGGGGGCCAGGCTGCATTTGGGCTGCATCTGGAACAAGCACTTCCAGCAGTGCCCTGTGATCTTTATTGACACAGTAGAGTTTACGATGGATCCAGTTGAGAATTTCATATCCGGGTATTCTAACTCTGCAAAAACTTGTTTTTTTGAGCTACCAGCATCCTACACACTGCAATGAAAACCAGACACTGGAACTGAAAAACAACTAGCTCAAAGCTGGTCACACTGGTAGTACTTGTGACCGTCAAAGATGAAAGGTGTGAGGGGAGAGAGTCGTTAGTTAATCTGACACTATCGCAGAAGCCCTCCTTCCCTCAGCGCTGTCTGGCAACATTCCTGCTGTGAAGTTGAGATACTGCCTGTGTCTTATAGTGCTTAAGGAAGGGGACTGAGAGTCAGGACTCCAGTGCTCTATTCCAGATTACGCTGTTGACTCACCATATCACTTTAGACAAGTCATTTAATCATTCTGTGCTTCAGTTTAGCCATGTGTGATGTGGCATCTGCCTCACACTGGCCGGTAAGGGGTTAATAGAACCCTAGGGAGAAAGCGGCCAATAGGAGAGGGGCTGCAAGGAGCAGCCAGTCAGGGCCTGGCAGGCTTGTATAAGAGGAGCTGCAGGGTAGAGCAGGTTCAGTTGCTCCCTGGAGCTCAAGGAGGGAGGACTGGCTTCCTTGCAGGTAGAAGAAAGGCAGCACCCTGGACAGGGCAGTGCTGCTAACAGGAACCAGAGCCGGGCACATCCAGCAGTGTGTGTTCAGGTGACACCCCCCCCCCCCCGCCCCAGCTGCTCCTGGGACCCTTCTGCTGGCTGTGTAGAGTGGGAGGGAAGGGGGGTGCTGATGTCAGGGTGTACCCATCACCCCGCCTCTGTACCCCATCTCCACAAAGCAGGGGAGAGGGGTTAGGGCTCAGGACTCGCAACAGCTGAGGTCTGAAGGAGCCTTCCCAGGCTTCTGTTCTGGGCAGTGAGTGAGTGCCTTAAAGAGACAGTGCATGACGTCTCTCAAACTTTCCCAGCAGCCAGCACACCCAATCTGTGTTTGTCTGACACACACACTCTGTCTCTCACCCTCCCCCCGGCCCATGTACTCCATCTCTGCAGAAGGGGGGAGGGAGGACATGTCTCAGCAGGAGAGCTGTCAGTGAGTGCCTTAAAGAGACAGCGCATGGTGTCTCTCAGAAACTTTCCCAGCACCCAGCATGCACACTGTTCGTGTGTGTGTGTGTGTGTGTGTGTCTCACTCTCTCACACACTCACACACACACACACACAGTCTTTCACACTCACCTCCCTCCCAACACATACTTGTATTATTGTTTGTTGTTACTACTTGGTACTTCCTGCAATGCACATATATTCTCTGTAATTTTATTCTTTCAAAGTGTGTTTGAGTTTTTTGACTGGCCTATGCATTTCATAATTTTTATTTCTCTCTTACACTTAAATTTAATTCTTTGAGTAGTGAGTTCTAAACTACCTAATCTGTCCTGGCTGGAGTAATTATCCCTATGGTAACTTTTTAAAAATATGTATTATATCTAGGTTTTTTTCTACTGGTGGTGCACGTCTGCACATTACCTCAATAATTTGGTGCACATAACAAAATTCATTCTGCACATAGGGACCAAATTAGAGGGAACATTGACTGGGACCCAGAGTAGTGAGCAGGTCCGGTTCTCCCCCTCGCCTTCACTCACCACTGAGGAAGTGGCTGGACTGTTGGATTATGGTGCTGTGCTCAGGAAGAGGGATCACAGAGGGTGGCACAGCCAAAGAGCTGTGTTCTGAAGAGGACACCGTGGTCCTTGGAGCGACACTCTTACAGGAGCACAAGTGATGGCAGGCGAGACACCACCAAGAATCGGCATACTATGGAGCTAATCAGCAATATGACCAACAGGAGGCACTGGCATGGTGAGTCCCACCTCATCACACTGTCTAGAACATGGGAATACCAGTATTTACCTAACAAAGGTGTCAGAATGCTTTAATTAAAGTTCATAGTATATTTTGAAATCCTCAGGTGAACAGCATTATGTAAGTGCAAAATATTTTAGTATTATTTGTTCACTGGCATTATTCCTAGCACATGCTGCCCCATCACACTTGCAGAAGTCACTGTAAATATCTGCACCTCCCTCCTTAAAACTCTCCTTTGCCATGATGCCTTAAAATTAGGCTGTTGGTGTACAGAGACCACAGCCTAACATGCTGGCTAATATTGTCTCATTATGTCCATGTACTCCCCTGTCTATTGGTTATCTCTTGTCTTATACTTAGTCCCTGCCCCAAAACAGTTTACTATCATTTTGCTGTATGTTTGTGGTCCATGACAAGAGCCCCTAGATGCTCCAGTGATACTACTATTAATAATAATTAATAGAGGGTGTTGGGATCAGTGGTTACAGGTTCATTTTGTAATTTATCTTCTTGTTTGTCACACTAACTTGTAAGCAATTTAAATATTTATCAAGGAACTGCTTTTATAAATGATGGATATTTAAAAAACAAAACCAATGGTTGGGGTTTGGTGTACTTCCCAGAACCATATCTTTATCTTACTAAAATTTCACCAGTATTAGATTATCAGGAGCTCAGAGGAAGTAAAGCAGTATCACTAAACTCTCTTACAAATATGCAGCCCCAGAGAGTGCAGCTTCTTAGAGCACAAATAAGAGCAAAGTTTGGTCCTGAGTGGCATACTCTAACAATAGTTACCTCCACGCTTTCCTTCAGGTGAGATGATTAATATACCAAAAGCCATATTGACCATGTACAGTGAAACACTAGGGTGAACTATTCAATACATGAGAGCGCCAAATCATGCAGCCAGTGGTTTTCAACCTGTCGTCGGCAGACAGCAGACTACTTCTAAGAGGTCTGCAAAAGGCTCTCGTTACCACAGAACAATGGTTTTCAACCTGTGGTCTGCGACCGCTGGGGGTCCGCAGACTATGTCAAAGATTTTGAAAGATTTCCACCGCCATTTGAAATTTTTTAGGGGTCTACAAATGAAAAAAAGGTTGAAAACCACTG
Source organism: Chelydra serpentina (assembly GCA_037349315.1). NCBI lineage: Eukaryota > Metazoa > Chordata > Testudines > Chelydridae > Chelydra > Chelydra serpentina. The sequence goes on from JBAIAC010000001.1 coordinate 19,490,352, forward strand.
CTCTAAGCCAATCCAGAGCAACTGCTCACAAATGAAATTGAAGTTCAGTGTCTGGCACATAGAACAATAAATAGAAAGTTTACAAAAGCAAGGCCAGATTATGCTCACTGAACTGTCTTGAGAATGGAGCCACGTTACATCACCCCAAGGGCAGTGTAAGCACTCCTCCTCCTCTTAGGAGGGTGCAACATGGACTTTTTCCTCTGTCTGCCTACTGTACCGGGTCCTTTCCTTTTCTCCATGTGTGCTTGGGGTGGCTAACCCCCAGGGGTGCTAGAGGAGGGAGGTTCGTGCACACAGTGGAGCACGAGAACTGTGAGAGCAGGTCAAAAACTGGGATGGAGTTTTTAGAAAGCCAATTTTGACTTTTTTTTCCCAGTGGAATTTGAAATTTTGACTGAATCTTGTTGAAATTTCAAATTTTGAAAATGTTTGACCCACTCTGGAAACTGCAGTTTTAACTGAATCCTGGGTAGGAGGCACAATGGGAAAACAATCCTTTGTGCCTCCTCCCCATTCACTCACAGGCGTGGGCCCTGAGCACATAGATATTAGAATAAGCTCTGCTCCAAACTCCCCTTGAATAATGGCATCTTTGGAAAAGCAAGATGAGCCCAGGACAGTGCAAGAAAGGGCTTGAATTAAATCAACTCAAAGTCTCAGCAAGTGTTTACAGTAGAACAATTTCTATGGTAAAAATTGAGCTTATTAGACATGCTGTTCATTGTAACGATCTTGCTAATGCATGCATGGTCATTCATCTTTACACCTGAACCCGCAAAATCCACAGTCCACACTGTCTTGAGCGCACTTCTGTTGACATTAGCTTTGTGCCTTGCAATGACTCGTATTGTCATAGGAATGCAGAGCACACTGACCATGCCCTGAAAACATTGTATTAAAATATGCTGTTCTTCTCACATACCATAGCATAGGCCCAGGCTCTCTTTATACTGCACAGCAGGGCTTCTCTCAGCATTGACGCGAGAGAGTGGAAAAAACAAACAGCAGTTTGTACAACACTTCAAACGCCACTGTGAGCAGCAGCATGAAGACCTGGGACCAATCGCCAACCACAATCTCAGTACAGCTGAGCGGGGAGAGTGTGGAGGCATAGGTGGCTCTAAGCCACAGTTACACTTATTCCATTCCTGGGCTTGCCAGGGGGGTCAAAGTGACCCTGGTGCAAATTGGAACATCTATAGCGCTGTTCTAAATTGTGCCACCTGGAATGCTCCCCTCCAGGCTATTCCGCTGACCAGCAACAGGCATAGTACATCATGCTCTGGCCCTGCCTCATCCTCACCTTGCACCATGTCCAGCCATTCCCACTCATCCCCTATGTGGGAGGTGCAAGGAGGGCTAGCATAAAGCCAGTTTGGCTGGTTTTACACTAGTCCAGGTTTCATGCCCACTGGGGGAAATGTTCATCCTCTCACTTAGGGCTGTCTTAAGGCCCCTTTGCATTGCACTGGCGGCACAAAGAGCTTCAGCCGCTGCTCAAGTCTGTATCTGTTCAGAGTTTTGATACTATTATGTTGTGTATTGAGAGAGATTCCCTCGTTCCTATTAAGCTATGCGTCTTCCTATTGGGCAGTATCTTTAAAGAGCATGGACTTACACAATGTGAATTATTAAAGGGTAGAAAACGGTGGGGGAAAGAGAAGTAACTTGGCCTTTGGAGCAAGCTGCTTTATGCCCTTCTCCTTGTCCCCATAGCAGGACTTTTATCAGTTTAACTTCATCATGGACCTAGGTTTCTAATTGCCTATCCTCCTCTCTTAGGGCTGGTCTACACTAGCCCACAAGTTCGAAGTAAAATACACAACTTCAGCTACGTGAATAACGTAGCTGAAGTCGAAGTATCTTATTTTGAACTTTAAAGTACCTACCCCTGGTCCACACGGCGGCGCGCAGCTCCCCCGTCGACTCCGCCTGCTCCGTTCGCAGAGCAGGATTGCCGGCGTCGACGGGGGAGCACTTCCTGGTTCGATTATCGCGCCTAGACAAGACGCGATAAATCGAACCCAGAAGATCGATCCGACGCCTCCGACGCTGCGGGTAAGTGTAGACTAGCCCTTAGTGTAACCATGCGCGCGCGCGCTCTCTCTCTCTCTCTCTGCATTGATGACAGTGGCAACAATGTATGTAGTGTTGTTGTAGCTATGTTCTTCTCAGGATATTAGAGAGACAAGGTGGGTGAGGTAATATCTTTTTTTGGACCAACTTCTGTTGTGAGAGAAACAAGCTTTTGAGTTTACACAGAGCTCTTCTTCAGGACTGGGAAACTACCTAAGAGGGGAGGGGTGATTGCTAGTGAGTTACAGATTTGTTGTAATAAGTCATAAAGCCAGTGTCTTTGTTCAGTCCATAATTTGTAGTGTCTAGCAAAGTTATGAATTTAAGCTCCTAGGCTCATCTTTTGCAAGTGTTGTGCAGGTTTCTTTTGAAGATGAGCACTGATAGGTCAGATATGGAGTGATTGCTTTGTGAAAAGTGTTTACCACAGGTGATCTCGTGTTTTTGTTTTTATCATTTTCCTGTATGCATTCATTCGAGAAGATAGTGATTGTCTGCTTCACAGGCGCTGACTTTTCAAACTGCCGGGTGGGGGTGGGGGTGCTTGACCCCTGGCTCTGCCCCAAGCTCCGCCTCCACTCCACCTCTTCCCCCCAAGTCCCTACCTCCTCCCCGCTACACCCACCCCTAGCGTGCTGTGTCCCTGCTCCTCCCCCGTCCCTCCCAGCTCACCGCAAAACAGCTGTTTGCAGTGGGCGTGAAGTACGGGGAAGGAGGGGGGAGGTTCTCGCTGATCCACGGGGCTGCTGATGGGTGGGAGCTGACTGGGGGAGGCTGCCGGTGGGTACTCTGCACACACCATTTTTTCCCCGTGGGTGCTCCAGCCCTGGATCTTGTAGGGTGTGTTGTGGATCTTGAAGGGTGTGTTGTGAATCTCAAAAGGTGTGTGTGTGGGGGGGTATTGATCATTTTAACATGGCAAAAATGTCTTCTAGATTTTCAGAAAGCTAAATATTTGTCAGTTTCTCGTCAAACATCCTCCTGACAGTGAAAAATCTTGAATAAAATGTAATTAATAAAGACATATCATAGAGACTTAAATATGACCACAGTGTATCCGCTTACAACTTGTGTGCTACAACTGGGGTCTACTAGAGCAACAGGTCAAATTTTACCTCCTGTGATGTCATCATTCAGGTTCTCCAACAATCTTGTCAAAATCATCCATCCACTAGGTGGAAGCGAAAGACCTAATGTAAGAGGGAAAATATTTTTATCAAGAGAACTCTTTGAGGCTACTACCTTTATTTATCTATATCTATATATCACCCAGAAACAGGAAAGGGCAGAAACACTATCACTTTTTGCTTTACAATTATCTCTAAGTTACCTGAGCACCACAGAACATCTGCAACCAGTAATCATGGCGAGTGAAGGGACAAGGCAGACAATTCTGATCAAATGAGAAAATGCCGTTTCTCTGAAATAAGGCTTTGTAATGGAAAAACTGAAAGACTAACCAGAGGGGCAGTAGTTAATATCAATATAGCTCACATCTCAGCTCAGTGTAGCACTGAGAGGAGGGGCTCATTGGTATCGGGTAATGAGTTTCAGCTGGCCTGACCAATTCAGTGTATCCCAACTCACTATGGTTATAATCTTTATCTGAAAAGTGTCATGTAAGATATCATTGGAAAACTAAACTCACTAATCATTAATATTCTTGCATGATGTATGCACAGGGTGTGTACAAAAAGTTATGAATACGCACTAGCATTATATTCTTAAAGTGTGCTTGGCAAGCAATGCATAAGCACAGGCTGCCTTAGACAAAGGATTGTGCATTTGATTATCTAACAAGCCCAGTCTTCAGGCAAAGACAATGAAGGTCCATGTTTACATATTAGGTAAATAAAGCTATTATGTTAACAAGTGAGGGAGGAGACCGCATGGTGTCTACACCAAGCAGGAGAGAGAAGCTTGGTCTTGGTTATATTTTTCAAAGAATACATAGCAAAGGTTTACTGGTCTATGAAGATGGGGGGGCTGAATCTGAAGTGATAAGCAATTGAACCAACTGATTGTATAGTATATTACTGTATTATAAAAGTATAAAATGAGGTCTTTTCTGAAAGCTAATGACTCACTGGTGATTAGTATCATTGTGAAATATATGTATTAACACTATATGAGGAAATATGGATATTTAATGATATTATGCTTTAAAGTCTGTGGCCAAACAGGGAGAAACAGTTTCCCTCCCAGACAGAGAAGGCAGCTATTTACTTATCTCCTGTGTAATTTAAGCATAGTGGAATCAAAACAATTGAAGCCCCATTTACATACGGGGGATGGCAAGCCCACATGAAGGGGGAAAACAGTATGAGGTCATCCTGCCTCATGAAACAAAGTCATTGAACACTGGGAGATAAGCAAGGCCAGAAAGCATCTCTGATATTCATCATTAGACAGACACAAGGGAACAGAACTTTTGCAAACTGAGAGAGAATGGCCCTTCAACTAAGGGGGAGGGCAGGGAATGAAGTCTCTGGGAACTGAATATAGGTGAGAAAAAACATCTTGAATAAAGCCTGTACTTCCTATATTAAGTTTTGGGTGCTTAGATGTGTGTTTTCACTTTTATTTTCTGTAACCCTTTCTAACTTTATTCCTTTTACTTGGCATCACTTAACATGTATCCTATTGTTAATACGTTTGTTTTATTTTTACTATAAACCAACTCAGTGCTGTGCTTAAATGGAAAGGTGTATTTATCCCAGTTAATAAGATGTGGTGTGCTTTTGTGTCTTTAGAACAAACCGACCATATTGTTTCTCTGAACTGCCCAGGGATGGGCTGGACATGACCGAGCACATGGTTTGGGGGAAATTCAAACCTGGAAGTGTGTTGGGGTTACGTTGCTGGTTGCAACCAAGGCTGGTGGAAGCCAGAATAGGGCTGTGGCACTATAGACAGGATGTTGGGGTCAGAGCTGCTGAACCAGGGCTGTCTAGCACACAGACACTTCAGGGTGTGGCCCGCATGCGTGTAGGCTGGTTGTTAGCATCCCAGGCTGGGAGCTACAGGAGCAAAGCATATAGCACAAGCCCTCACTGGTCTGGATTGCACCCCGAGCCCTGTGACGAGCTCTAAGATTTAGTGTGACCAGGACCCCATTGTGCTAGGCGCTGTACAAACACAGTCTAAAAAGATGGTCCCTGCCTCCAGGACTTTACAATTTAAGTACAAGACAAAAGACAACAGATGGATACAGACAGAGGAGTAGTAGGAAACAATGAGACAATATTGGTCAGCACAATAGGCTGTTAGTGTGCAGAGACCATGCCAACAGCCTAACCATTGTCATGTTTTTGTGTAGGCATCAAGGCAAAAGAGTTTGAGGAGGGATTTGAAGGTTGACAATGAGGTAGCTTTGTGGATGTTTACAGGAAGTATCTCCCAAGTATGTGGGGGTGACATGGGAGAAAACACACAGAGGTGCTTGTTTGAAAATATAACAAGTAGGCAATTGAGGCTGGCACATTGGCCAATTGGTGGTGAGCATTGATAGCTTGATAGCGAAGGAGAGATGACTTTTTCCCTTGGCTCAAGTGGGGTGGAGGTTTTAGAGCTAGAGACCATGTGTTCAGTCCCAGCTGATGGCCCAGCTAGGAAGTTGTCACATACTAGCAGTTTAATGGAAACAGCTCAGTTCTGGGCTTCAGTAGATTTGCACTCAGTTCCCAGCTTGCCCACATGTTTCCCAGGGGCAAGTCATAGTCTGGGGCTTGTCTTCACTGCATCATTATCTCGAGGTATAACTCGAATTTTGCCCCTAACCTGACTCTTGTCTACACATAAAAATCACTAGCTTAAGTTAAGCGGTGCTTTTAGCTCATGTTAGCTGGCACGAAAACGGGTGGATTGAAGCTGGATTGCTGCTCTTGCTCCAGCTAGTGATATAGCAGGGAAGCAGTAGCTCCAGCTCATGAACTGTGAATCCAATAGCTTTTGTGTAGCTGGAGTGTTTTTTCGCAGTGTGATTTTTCCTCACTTCATTCTCAATCAAGTGGAGTAACTCAAATGTACTAACTTGAGCTAACTGTGGCAATGAAAACAAGCCCAACATCTACGTTGCTCCTCTATTATTCATCTGTAAAATGGGAATAATACTTTCCTACCTCTCAGGGGTGTAGTGAGGATAAAACCCACTAATGATTATACTGCACGTGCATACTTTAGCAATGAGGGTCATAAAAGTACCTAGATACTTTAGATAGATTTATACCATAGAAAGCATATGGGAGAAATTACCTATACTGTTTTTGTTGTGAAAATCTTTACAACTTGCATTTGCAAGTAACTATCATTTCCACATTTGTGGTATTCCCTGCATATAGGGAATATCCCAGTGACATTAGTTAGGAAAAACTATAAAGATCTCCATGGCGACCACAGTGTATCAATAAAGAAAATCTAGGAGCATCAGCGAAATGCCCCGGAGAAAGGTGAATGTGTAGTACAGGAAGAGATGGGATACGTGTTCCTCTTCTTCACATTTATTGTATTCATATTTCCCTAAGAAAATGTTTTGTCATATTTATTGCTGAAAGTTACTTAACGAATGTTTTTTTGGCCCAATAAAACTGTAAGGATAAAACAATGTATCAATGTCTGCAGCTGGCTTCTGTCATGCAGAGAGGCAGTTAAGCCAGACACATTACTCTGGTTCAGTTTTTAATTTTAGTACAGAAGGAAGGAGAGGTGTGCAGACTAACTCTCTTGAACTTTCTAACTTCTAGCCCCCTGGTTTCCTGTTTCCCTCTTGCTGGCTTTGATCCTGAATGGCATGATACTCTGTTCTACTGCAGTAAAGATTCACAACTATTCCAGGAGAGTCAGATACACAGTGTGTGTTCAAAAGAAATTCTTAGCAAGGCTTGCAGCTCTGAGGTGAATTTGGCTACTCAAGGAACTGCTAAATGAAGTAAAAAATGTGCGAGGCATTGCCTAAACAAAGGTTTAAAGATGCCTTGTTGGATCCTGTTAGCTTGATCTAACACCTTCTAAAATTCTAGTCAAGACCAGATAAATCCTACTTTAGCATATACTAAACTACTCAAGTTAAAGCCTAGGCTTCCCCCTTGGTTTTATTCAATCAGTTTAGCACATGCTAAAGTACAATATGTCTTGTCTCTAGAGTTTTAGAAGGTGTTCCTTAGACTGAGCTAGCTAATGTGATCGAACATCACACTTTTAAATCCCAGTCTAGACAGACTATGTGGATTATGCTATAGTCAGTCAGTGTCTGTTATTGATTTCTATACTCTATCCGCGTGGCTTGAAGTTAACAAGCTATGAAGTTCATTGCGCTCAGTACAAACAGATTACAATTTCAGATTTCAGCATTCCAAGCACAGCACATTTCATAGGCACTTACCCTGCTCCCATTGAAATCAAGGAAAGTTTTGCCAGCAACTGTAGTGGGAGCAAGATTAAACTACATACAGTGGGGTCCAAACATGTGCGCAAAATACGCCACAAGTAGACCAGATACATAGATATTTTTGGACAACAATTACAATGGCACAGTTGCTGAAAGTGGGAGTGATGTCTGGAATTGGGCTGTTATAAATCAACGGAATACAAAAACACCCAAGTTGTTGTGCTTAATGTTTAATTCCTGGGAAACTCAGGCATGGAAATAAAATGACAGGCAAGTGCAACCTAAGAATCTATGGAGACAGGCGACAAGATGTCTCAGGGGATTTGTTATGGGATGTAAAGAATTTTACCAAGTCAAAGCATCCAGATTGATAGTAAATGAAAGTTGCCTAGTTCTCATCAAAATACAACCATTACAGCTGGACAGCCTTATTGGCAGTCTCAGGAGAGACCAAGGATTGAATGGGTATAGAGGCAGAAACACACTCTCTCTGCACAGATGGACCCTCCAGGGTCTGATTTGAGATACACTAGCTGGACAGTGGGGCAGAAGTTTGTCTATGTACCTATTCTGTATATAAACAAAGGGTGTCACTCATCAAGGCTCATTGTTCAGAATCTGTTCTCAGCTCTACATACATTGCTTATATAAAGATATTTGAAATTAAACAGGTATAGACATTGTTATTCTTTATTGTTGTCATTCTGGCATGGCTGCTCCATATTAATTTTTAAAAAGCAGCAGTATTTCAAAGTATCCTTTTATTAACAAGGTCTAGCTTACATTCCTTGCACACCCAGAATCCCCTGTGAACTCGGATGTGCAAGGAATAGGCGAACAAGAAATGCAGGATCATCTCCTTAGTGAACAGAGCTGTTATTTAGAAATCAACTGTTCTACTACAATCTATGTTTTAATAGTATTTTTGTAGCAGTAGTCAAAACACGATATGGTTTAAGAACCATATTACCAAATGAATGTATGATCATCAGTGGCAGTACAGTGAATGTCAATGGCCAGGTTGCTGAAAACATGAATGTTTTTTGTTTGGCATCAAACTCATTTGCTAAAAGTAAAAAGCCTAAATACTGGACATTAATGCACATGTAAATGAAACTGATTAAAGTATATGTCTGCATCCCTAAAAGTCACCGGTCGTGTGTGTGTAAAACCTCAACACACGCACACACATTTAAGGTGAAGTTAAAGTTGCATGCTTCGATGGTTTGAGTGTATATATTCACTTTCATTACAATTAAAAAGTAAAAGCCCAGGCAAAACATATAAGGTTGCACTCTAACTGCCTTGATTCTACCCCTCTGTAGTGCCCTAAGGAATGAGAAACTCAGACTAACTTTGTCACCTACACCTAAGAGATTAAAGCATTCACATTTTTGCGGTCACTGTTTGCACATATAGGATGCTACTGCCATCCATGGCGCTACTCACATAGGAAGAGATTGAGTGAAGGTGTCAGATTGCGGTCCACAGTGGTTATGCTGTTTACAACTTTCTTTATGGTCATACAAAGTAAACAATACGAAACGTGTAAAGTTTTGTTTAAGGACTGCACCCTGCCATATGCTGAAGGCATTCAGGCCCCAGTTAAAGCACTTAAGCACCCTCTTACACTATGTCCATTTTTCATTGCTAAGGGTTTGTCTACACTAGCAATTTTTTTCCGATGAAACTAATGTTGCCAAGGAAAAATCGACAAAAGCAAAGTCGCCAAAGCGGGTCTACATTTGCTCCCTCTGTCGACAGATCGTGTCCACATTTGGGGCACTTTTGTCGACAGCGAGAGCAATGGACTGTGGGTATGTATCCCACAGTGCCTGGCGACACCATCCGTCGCTAGGTGTTGTGGGAATGCAGAAATGGAGCGCGGCGCATCCTGGGATGTGCAAACTGTACCGTCATGCACCGCTTTGTGTGCCACCCCTCCAAAGGTTTCTGGCTTCCTTTCGCACTGTTTTTCCACAGGTGTGCCCAGCTCAATCAGGGCCCAGCTGGCCCTGATAAAAGGGCTGTGAGCCAGGAGCTCAAGAGGAGTCTCTCTCCAGCCTTGGAGGGAGAAGGGCTAGCTGTCTGCGAGCAAGGTACCTGAAGCAAAGCAGGGCTGGGGAAAAGGGCAAATGGAGCTAGGGAGCTCCAGCCTGGCAACTCCCCAGGCTGCAGGCCTTGGTAGAGGCCTACGGAGGTACTGGGGCTGCAGAGGGGCAGCCCAGGAATAGGCAGAAGCAGCTGGTCCTAACCCCTTGCCAATGATGAGTGGCCATTACAGACTGCAGTCTGCCCCAGTGAGCAGGGATAAGATGACAACTGCCAGTAGTCACTGAGGCAAGGTGGGTTTAGAGGGTTGCGGGTTCCCCTGGGAGGGGAAACCCAGAGTAAGGGGGTACTGCTGGGGGCATAACCCTGCGGTAAAGAGGCACTGGGGTCCGAGAGGGACATGGGGCCAGCGGCAGGTGAGACACCGGCCTGCAGAGGGTGCTCTGGGCTGGAATCGAGCTAATTCCCAAGACGACCAGCAGGAGGCACCGCATCGCGCCAGTGAGTCTTCGCTTCACCACACACACATTTTCAGGAACAGTGGCCTGTACGGAAAGCTGCAGGCGGGGACTCTCTTTCCAGACCACAAGTTCACAGTGGGGGATGTGGAATTGCCCCTATTAATCCTGGGAGACCCGGCTTACCCCTTACAGCCCTGGCTCATGAAACCTTACACAGGGCACCTGGACAGCAGCAAGGAGCATTTTAACAGGCTGAGCAGGTGCCGCATGGTAGTTGAATGTGCCTTTGGCCATTTGAAAGCTCGCTGGAGGTGTTTAAATGGCAGGCTAGACCTTATCGAGGATAATATTCCTGTGGTCATAGCCGAGTGCTGCACTTTGCATCATCTGTGTGAATCTAAGGGTGAAATTTTGCTCAGGTGTGGAGCACTGAGGCAGTTTGAACAGCCAGATGCACAGTTTGAACAGCCAGATGCTAGGGCTGTCAGAGGAGCCCAGAGGGCTGCTATTAACATCAAAGAGGCTTTGAGGAACCACTTTAACAATGAGGGGCAGTAACACATGTCTGCTTTGGAGTTGCTTCCCTGTTGCATCCATGTACAATTTTGGGGCCCAAGATCCATGCAATGCAATGCTTTAGAAGCCTGTTCCCGAGAGTGAATTGATTGCTATACACTTTTGTAGAACACAGAATAAAAACTCTGTACCATTAAATACCTTAGCCTTTATTTATTATTAAAAAGGGTAAAACCTCACAACTGTGTGTAGCTCCAGCTATCATTGTGCAAGCTGTGAGACAGGGTGGAGTGATGGGGAAACTCAGGAGTGCTGTGAAGTGAAAAGGAATGTGTCGGTATAGAGGGGGGTGGGGTTGGCAAAGAATTGTGCATCTGCATGTGCTGCAGTGAAGGTCAGCCACAGATCTGCTCAGTCTGTAGCTGTATCAAAGACTTGAGCATCTCTCTCTGATCCTCCATAACTTTTATCATCCGCTCTGTCGCTTGCCTAGCAAAATCATCATTCTCTTTTCTATCCTGCCTTTCGGCTTCCCAGCACACTTTGCGTTCCCCGATCCATCTCTCATCAAGCTGCGGCACCTCCCGGAACATGTCTTCTTTGCTGCGCCTAGCGTTTTTTCTTATCTGCCTAAGCCGGTCCGTGGGGGTGCGTGGTATGTTGTTCAAGGTCTGTGCTGAACTGAAGAGGGGATGGTTACATTCCAGCAAATGACTGAAACATTTTAATAGGAAGGGACTTTTGCTACTCGAAATCACTTTCTCTCTGAGACTCTAGGCAGGCGCACAGCTCCGCGAGCACCCCAATCATCATGAGTTTCGGGAGTGGGGGGGGAAGGCGGTTGTGCATATGGACATAAAGGTCTTGGCTTGCAGGGCAGCTTTGCAGGGAACTCATTCTAAAATTATCCCACACTTTTTCACAGGCAGCCAAACTGCTGGCTGACATCTCGCTGCTGCGGGTGACCAGAGAAACCAGGGCTCAGCTGCTGAATGCTTGTGGCTTTCACGCCGATTTATATGCTGCTCAGCTATGTGCCGCTTTGGTCCCAGCTCCAGTGATTGCTAAATGGCATGGTACAGTTTCCTACAATGGGGGAACTAACAAGGCTGCAATCCCTTGGAATCTGCGGCAGAGGATTAACAAGAACCTCTTGGAAACTTTCCAGAGCCTCTCTCTGGAGGATTCCCTGTAGGTCTCAATGTCCATCGACACCCTGCTTGTCCAAGCAGATTAGCTACACAGGGCAATATCCAGCTCACAGAAAACACTACCTGCCTCCCACTTTTCGATTCCCTACACAAGCCACAGCTACTTACCCGGAGTCTCATCTGCTTCCTGCTCCCCGCTGAGCGCTTCTGGAGCACAGAAAATTTCCTGGCTGCCTGCCCCACCGGGTGACCCCACTGGGAGCACCACATCCTCTTCTAGCTCGACTTCTTCATCCAGAATTTCAGCCTGTGGGTTACTCCCTCTTTCTACTGCCTGTGAAGTATCCACGGGGCTATCGGTGATGGAGGTGGGGTCACCACCGAGGATAGCATTCAACTCCTTATAGAAGCAGCAGGTCTTAGGTGCACTACTGGAGCGATGGTTCACCTCCCGCGCCTTATGGTACCCCTGCCTCAGCTCCTTTATCTTCGCTCTGCACTGCTGCGTTTCCCAATCGTAGCCCCTTTCACATAAGCCTCGAGAAATTTGCCCATATGTGTCCCGATGCCTATGGGTCCCTTGTAGCTGCGACTGAATAGACTCCTCTCCCCATGGATCTGATCAGTCTAACAACTCAGCGGTGGTCCAAGCGGGAGCACGTTTGGTGTGATAGCCAGCCATGGTAACCTTGGAAGCCACCTGGGAAGCTCCTCTGGGAAGACAGCAAGCAGGAAATGAGATTTAAAATTCCTGGACTTACAAGGGGGAGGGGCAGGTTGGCTGCAGGGCAGCAGAGTTCAAACCACTGACCAAAGCAGCAGCATGGGAATTGTGGGATACTTTCTAAAGGGCAATAAAATTGGAGAAAAAAATTGGTGTCTACACTGCATGTTTGCTGACAATAAAGGGAGAGGAAAAGACAAAAGTCTTTCACAGAGGTGGAAGTTTTTTGTCCCCAAAACTAGGTGTTTGGGTGGGGTTTTTTTTAGAAAAAAGTCACATTGCACTGTGTACGCTATCGCTGTTTTGTCACCAAAAGCCAGTTTTTGGTGACACAGGGCTTGTCTACATTGGCAAGTTAAGCTCAAAATGAACCAGAGGTTAAGAAGTCTATTTAATATTACATTTTATAGGGAAAAAAGTGTTGCTGGGTTTTGGTTTTCTTAGCAACTCTGATGCAATGGCCAATGTTACAGAAATAAAAAGTAGACAAGTATCCAGCAAAGAAATCCAGGAAAATGTTTATATTTAGTACATTACTTTCTTTAAATGTCAAGGCAGAGGTGTGCATTGCTTATTTTTGAGCTGACCTTCTCCATAATCTTTCTGTGTTCTTAAAAAAGAAAAAGGGAATATTGCCAGCTTTCCTCTGTGAAACACCCCATTCATCTCTCCAGACCTTTAGTTTTGATTCTTTGTTGGATGTTTGTTTTTTATCCTATGAGATGTTAGATGTCCAGTACAGCTCCGAAGACGTTTAGCAGATTAAAGATAATATATTATTTTGTCAAGAAGATAGGACAAAAGAAGAAAACCAACAAGCAGAATGGCCATATGGTGTGGATAATGATATGGACCCAAAAGGAACTAAAGCTTTTTTTTTTTTTTTTTTTTTTTTTCAATGGATCTGCTATTGAGAAACATTAATTTTAACTAGAAATCAATGCTACTGAGGCAACGAGACAGTGTATTTGAAGATTAATATAAAAGCAGCAACAATGCAACAACAGACCAGGATTTGAAGGATGTATCGGCTTTCCAGCGCGTACTATAGATTCATGAATATGTCTTATTCTATGTTGCTCTATTTATACCCATAAAGAAGAGGGTATTCAGCAGTGAACCAATTCATTTTTTCTAATAAATTCATCATTATTTGATCAATTCACTTCCAAATCTATAACCAAATGATTCACTGGTTGTATTGCCTGCAGTTCAGGAACATTTTATCTTCTGTAAGCCTCACATCGAGTAAAAAAAAAAAAAGAAACAAGTATTACATACACAGTTTATTAAATATGTGCAGTCAATGTCAGGTTTATCTGACGTGCTCTGTGATTTCCAGTTCTGTTACCTTTGTACTGGCAAATCAATAGTAATTGATTTCAAACTGTCAGATTAGTAACTTATTATGTCACTTGGTACACAAATATGCTGATGAAACCAAGAATGGATTGTCCAGGTCAAGCTGGCCACATTCACATTGATTTCAATGATCTTTGCATAAGACCCTTAGCAACTCATTTAAAAAAAAATCTTCTACATAGTGCTGAACAGAATTATCTTTTGATTAAATAGTCCCAGAACTGGTGCTGATCCCTTCCACAAGAGGCCGATCCTTTCTTCTCCAGCAAGAACAATGATCCATCTATACTAGATCTAGGACTACACCTCACACCCGAGTTTTATCTCATTTCTACTTTTTTTTCAGACCAAAAGGGGATGGGAAGAGCAGTTGAGGTGCTTGAGGGTTGGAGAAGGATTTGATTTGTGATCGCATTATAGATTGCCAGACCCAACCCAAACTTTTGTTGAAGTTAAAAAATGGTCATGAAATGCCCTCCCCGCCACCACACCATGCCTCTAAATTCTTGGTTCCAGATTGGTATTTTCACATCACTGTACCATGAAAGAAGCTATTCTCGTAGCTGGTCTCATTGAACTAAATGAGCTTTGCCATTGACTTCAACTGAGTGAGGATTTAACCTATAGATTTTCTGACCTGGTAACCAGGGTGTATTTGGGGTCAGAGAAAGTGGGAGACACATATCCTGTTTACCTGATATTTCCAGCTGAATCGCTTCGTTAAAGAGTCATTATTGCTATTCTAGTCTTGGGTGACTGGGCAACAAAATGACAGATGAAATTCAATGCTGATAAATGAAAAGTACTACACATTGGAAAACATAATCCCAACTATAATTATAAAATGATGGGGTCTAAATTAGCTGTTACCACTCAAGAAAGAGAGCTTGGAATCATTGTGGATACTGCCCTGAAAACATCCACTCAATGTGCAGTGGCAGTCAAAAAAGTGAAAAGAATGCTGGGAATCATTAAGGAAGGGATACATAATAAGACAGAAAATATCATATTGCCTCTATATAAATGCATGGTACATTCATATCTTGAATACTATATGCAGATGTGGTTACCCCATCTCAAAAAAGATATATTGGAATTGGAAAAGGTTCAGAAAATGGCAACAAAAATGATTAGGGGTATGGAACGGCTTCCGTATGAGGAGAGCTTAATAAGACTGGGTCTTTTCAGCTTGGAAAAGAGACATCTAAGGGGGGGATATGATTGAGGTCTATAAAATCATCACTGGTGTGGAGAAAGTAAATAAGGAAGTGCTATTTGCTCCTTTTCATAACACAAGAACTAGGGGTCACCAAATGAAATGAATAGGCACCAGGTTTAAAACAAACAAAAGGAAGTATTTCTTCACACACCGCACAGTTTACCTGTGGAACTCTTTGCCAGAGGATGTTGTGAAGGCCAAGACTATAACAGGGCTGAAAAAAGAACTAGATAAGTTCATGAAGGATAGGTCCATCAATGGCTATTAGCCAGGATGGACAGGGATAGTGTCCTTAGCTTCTGTTTGCCAGAAGAGCGACAGGGAATGGATCACTTGATGATTACCGGTTCTGTTCATTCCCTCTGGGGCACCTGGCATTGGCCACTGTTGGAAGACAGGATACTGGGCTTGTGGACCTTTGGTCTGATCCAGTATGGCCCTTCTTATGTTCTTATTTTGATGTAGTATTTGTCAAAAAGTTGGGGAGTGTCCACATTGTGTCCTTCAGGCCAAATTTCCCCCTGCAACATATCTGACTGATTGCACTGGGAGTAGCATGTGCTTATAGCAGGGTAGAATGTGGTCTTCAGACTTCTGGGGGATTTTTTCTGAAATGAATCTTCAAACCTTTATTTCCAACCCTATAATGCTGCTGTATTACCCCTTCCACTCTCCGAATTTTCCTTCCCCTTCCGCACACATTTTAAATGTTACCAGTCAAGTAGCATTTTGATAATATCACTGAATCCAGTAAAGCCTCAGGACTGACTCCTCAGTTTTTAATTATAGATGGTGTGAGGAAATCCAAATATTTTAAAGGAATTATTACTAGCTTTACATGTCTGGTGCCATCATCACACTGTTTCTTAGCAGCAGAATTAAGACTGATGGTTGATATTGTTTTTTCTATTGCACAAACACTCTGCCATTTACTGAAATATAATAGACTGAAATCAGAAAAGAAAATAATATTGATGCTCATTTACCTATTACTCCTGCTTGAGAGTGCTTGCCTATGATTTACTCCTAGAGACACTATTCAAGTAATTATATTATTATTATTGTTTTATTATTATGGTAATACTGACTACATTTCATGTATCAATGGGGGAAGATCTTATCAGAGTTCTTACTCTATTCATAGTCAGACAACACAGATTTCCTCAGAAGTATGTCCCTATTCTTCCCTGTACTTTCTTATATGCTTCCTTTACTTTGCTTTCACACTCTCTCCTTAGCACAATGGGACCCCAGTCTCCGCTAGGGGCTGCAGGCACTAATGCAATAAATAATAATAATAATAATTAATAGTATTAGTAAGGAAAGGTAAGTAAGACCTGGTTTACTGGTTTTGGATTAGAAGACCAAAATTCACAATCATCCCATACGGATGGCATTTGAGGATACCGATCATAGGGACAGTGAATTGCAAATACTAAGGTTTCTTGATATCATGATGGAAATGAATGTGAAGTTACTACAGTAGAACCTCAAAGATATGAACACCAGAGTTATGGACTGACCAGTCAACTGGACACCATGTGAAACCGGAAGTAACCAATCAGGCAGCAGCAGACACACACACATGCACGCAAATACTGTACTGTGCATGTATTGCATCTTAAAGGTAGGTACATTTGGGCTGCCTGTCCCAACCCCTACCCATACCCCCACCCCCACCAGTGGGGCACCCACTTACAGCTAGGAGTTGACGATGTTGAGATTCACTGGCAAAGCTGTGAGCCCCCACTGCCAGCCCAAGGCAGCCAGAGCGGGAGCAGCATTGAGGTCTGCACTGTTTTCCTGTAAGCTGGGTGGAGGCGCTGTACACACACACACACTCACACTCACACTCACATTCATACTCTCTCTCCCCCCCCCCCCCCCGCCACCTACCTACCTAGATGGGGATGCGCTGTGTTCACCACCATCACTTAGCATTGCCAGGTGTCTGCTTTTCTACTGGAAGACCTGGTCAAAAAGGGACCCTGGTAGCTCCGGTAATTACAAGTGCAGTTGGCAGAGCAGCAGGGGTAAGGCAGGCAGGCTCCCTGCCTGGCTCCGTGTGGGTCCTGGGAAGCAGCTGTCATGTCTGGCTCCTAGGTGGAGGGGAGGCCACGGGGGCTCTATGAGCTGCCCCCACCCCGAGCACCAGCTTCACAGCTCCCATTGGCTGGAAAGCACAGCCAATGGGAGCTTCCAGGGCAGCACCTGTGGATGGGGGCAGTGTGCGGAACCACCTGGCCATGCCTCGGCCTAAGAGCCGGAAGGTCATGCCACTGCTTCCCAGGAGCCGCCTGAGGTCAGCCCTGCCTGGAGCCTGCACCCTGCACCCCCTCTCATGCCCCAATCCCCTGCCCCCACCCACACTCAAACTCCCTCCTGGAGCCTGCACGCCACTCTCACACCCTGCCCAAGCCCTGAGCCACCTTCCGCACCCAAAATCCCTCCTGGAGCCTGCACCCCAACCTCCTGCCCCAGCCCTGAGCCCCCTCCTGCACCCAAACTCCCTCCTGGTGTCTGCACCCACACCGGCACCCCAAATCTCTGCCCCAGCTGTGAGCCCACTCTGGCATCCTGAACCCCTCATTTCTGGCCCCACCCTGGAGCCTGCACCCCCAGTCCAGAGCCCATACACCTCCCACACCCCAATCCCTTGCCCCAGCCCAGAGCCCACTCCCACACTCCAAACCCCTTGGCTCCACCCCCAGCCTGGATCCCCCTCCCCCACCTCAAACCCCTCATTCTCAGCCCCACCCCAGAGCCCACACCACCAGTCAAAGCCCTCACCCCCTCCTACATCCCAAACCCCTGCCCCAGCCCAGTTAAAATGGGTGGGGGAGCAAAGGTGGGGGAGAGTGAGTGACGGAGGGAGTGGGGATGGAGTGAGTGGGGCCTCAGAGAAGTGAAGGGGTGATGCCTCCGGAAGGGGCAGGGCAGGGTGTGGGGCAAGGGTGTTCAGTTTTCTGTGATTAGAAAGTGGGATTAGAAAGTGTATTTCCCTAGGGAAATACAACTTAGATGGGGCTACTATAAGGTGGGTGCGCAACTGGCTGGATAACCATACTCAGAGAGTAGTTATTAATGGTTCCCAATCCTGCTGGAAAGGTGTAACAAGTGGGGTTCCGCAAGGGTCTGTTTTGGGACCGGCTCTGTTCAATATCTTCATCAACGACTTGGATATTGGCACAGAAAGTACGCTTATTAAGTTTGCAGATGATACCAAACTGGGAGGGATTGCAACTGTTTTGGAGGATAGGGTCATAATTCAAAATGATCTGGACAAATTGGAGAAATGGTCAGAGGTAAACAGGATGAAGTTTAATAAGGACAAATGCAAAGTGCTCCACTTAGGTAGGAATAATCAGTTTCACACATACAGAATGGGAGGAGACTATCTAGGAAGGAGTACGGCAGAAAGGGATCTAGGGGTTATAGTGGACCACAAGCTAAATATGAGTCAACAGTGTGATGCTGTTGCAAAAAAAGCAAACATGATTCTGGGCTGCATTAACAGGTGTGTTGTGAGCAAGACACGAGAAGTCATTCTTCCGCTGTACTCTGCACTGGTTAGGCCTCAACTGGAGTATTGTGTCCAGTTCTGGGCACCGCATTTCAAGAAAGATGTGGAAAAATTGAAGAGGGTCCAGAGGGGTCTAGAGAACATGACCTATGAAGGAAGGCTGAAGGAATTGGGTTTGTTTAGTTTGGAAAAGAGAAGACTGAGAGGGGACATGATAGCGGTCTTCAGGTATCTAAAAGGGTGTCATAAGGAGGAGGGAGAAAACTTGTTCATCTTAGCCTCTGAGGATAGAACAAGAAGCAATGGGCTTAAACTGCAGCAAGGGAGGTTTAGGTTGGACATTAGGAAAAAGTTCCTAACTGTCAGGGTGGTTAAACACTGGAATAAACTGCCCAGGGAGGTTGTGGAATCTCCATCTCTGGAGATATTTAAGAGTAGGTTAGATAAATGTCTATCAGGGATGGTCTAGACAGTAATTGGTCCTGCCATGAGGGCAGGGGGCTGGACTCGATGACCTCTCGAGGTCCCTTCCAGCCCTAGAATCTATGAATCTATGAATAAACCCTACCAACACCACCTCCACCTGTGTTGGGTGGGGGACAAGCTTGCCTGGGCCCAAGAAAGAAGCTGCCTGCAAGGATGCTGTCCAGCTGCCTCTGGAACCTGGCCCGGAGTGTAATCTGCTGGAGCTGGAGCTGCGTTTTGTTCAGTTTCGAACATTTCTGAGTTACGAACAACCTCCATTCCCGAGGTGTTCATAACTCTGAGAGTCTACTGTAATTGAGCGTAGTGATGTCCTGGCTTGAAAAAGGACAAGTAGAAGATTGGATGGTGCAGAGTGAATTCCTATCACAGCACAATCAAACCATCATCATCAAATACACATAGTTTATTGAGGTCCATGCACCAGCCAGACTGACCATGGCTGATGGTGTCATACTTATCATCATATAGTGAAGTTCCCAAATCTGGCTCAATCCTGCAAATCCATGAATCTCTGGGGTGACTCCATACTCTAGAGGAAAATTATCTTATGATTGTTGGGGAAGGTGAGGCAAGAGACATTTAAATAAAAGTAGTACATTTCCAAAGTGTGCACTGTTTTCATTTGCAAGATAATTCCAATATAAAAGTAACTCTTTAGAATGTAGTACAACTGTTTTGTTTCAATAAACTCTCCTGCTTTTTAAAAAGGTGTCATTCAGGAAGGATTTCAAGTGGAATTTCCCATGTCAATATTTTATTGACTATGATCCTAATTTTCTAAAAGGGGCTCCTAAACAGGAGATCTAAATTCTATATTCGGTGTGCTGAGAATGGAAAGTAGGCACATCAATGCTTATTTTACTTGCCTTAGTAACAATTAAAATGCCAAAATATAGGGTCTGGCCATCCTGGTGGAGATTTTCAACTGGGTGCCCAAATTTAGGCTATGTAATCCATACTTAGGTAGATTTTCAAAAGTGACTGCTCAGCCACATACAGAATCAGTGGACCTGCTGGGTGCTCAGCCCTTTAGAAAATCAAGCCACTTATTTAGGTGCCTAAATATAGAACTGTCAGCCTAACATCAAGCACCAGTTTGATCCCCTATTTAGGGCCTTTATTTGAAAAATGGACTCCTTGTGCTCCAAGATATTTGTGGTAGTCCTACAAATGCTGCTATGAACAAAAAAATACACTGATTTCTCTTCTTCAGTGCTTACTAGGTTCATAAAATCCCCTCTCCCTTGCATGCCTACAGCTGTTTATGGAAATTAGTTGAATCTTGGACACAAGCAAAAATCAAATATAGCTATGTGGGAAATAAATCCGTTTATACTAGACTGTATTGAATAAAGTAGTTGCAACTACTGTTTTGCGTCACTCCCCAAG
Source organism: Chelydra serpentina (assembly GCA_037349315.1). Classification (NCBI taxonomy): domain Eukaryota; kingdom Metazoa; phylum Chordata; order Testudines; family Chelydridae; genus Chelydra; species Chelydra serpentina. The sequence continues at coordinate 19,510,700 of JBAIAC010000001.1, forward strand.
GCAGTAACAAAATTAGGGCATAAGTAGAAGAAACAGGCTTCATCCTCATACACATTGTCTCTTGTAAGTGAAAATGTGAATTTATTTTTAAATACTTTCTTCCGTCACTCAGAGTGCCTCATCAGACTTCCCCTGTTCAGGCTTAGTCAGTGATGGGTGCTGTCTGGTGACCTGGGAGAAATGAGGTGAGTAATCTGAGTCTTCTTTCCTGTGCACAGATGTCCATGACACAAAATCCACCACCACCACAACTGGTCGTGAGATTTTCACAGAAATGCCTGAATGATTTAGGAACACTAGTCCCACTGGGGAGTTGGGCAAATAAGTACTTCTGAAAATCCCACCCTCAACAACAAAAAAGTAAGAATACTTTTTTCAAACAGCCAAAAGAAATTTGAGTTAATACAAGTTCTGGGTCAGGTTGGTTCTTATTTTACAAGGACTGGTTCACTCTCCTGGTCTTGATGGCCCAAATTTTGCACTTAGTGCTTATCCAGACAAATCTACCATTGCCTTCTGTTGGAATTTTGTTTGAGTAAGTGTAACTGACATTGCATTGGCAAACAATAGAGTTTGAACATGGGGACTTCAATGCTAAAAGCATGAGCCTCTACTGTTTGAGCTAAAGCTTTAAACCCATTGGCCAGAAGTTTCATAAACATCCTCTGTGGGATCAATGAAGCTTTCATTGGGACAAGAGTTAAGGCCAATGCGGAGTGGTCTGGACAATTATATTCCTTATGTGAACCATCCACTGGAGAATGGGCAAAAACTCCCTTGCTCCTAATGCAGTTTATATAAATACTGCAGGATTTGGCTTAGCATATGCAATGACCCTGTTATTTGGGTCGCTTAGAACATACTTATTTGCATTTAGGAAGATAAAGATAACAATGCGCTTTAGGCATCCAGACTGAGATAGATAATGAAACACTTCATTCCTGTGCACAAGCAACACCTAGCAGAGGCCAATGTGCTTGGCAATATATTCAAAGTTAGGAAATCTCTCTTGCATGAATGAATTTCACCCAAACAAATGCAGTGCATTGGGACAGCTTTGACAGTTGGTGCCAAAAAGCAAATGTTTGACTCTGAAGAGCATTCAATACAGTGATCAAGTATATGTCTTGGCGCTCAAATGCAAATGGTACAGAACACATATGTGTCTATGTCATCAAGAGTTCACAGTAAAAATTCATTATTCAGTAAACAATGAACAATAGAAATGCAAAGTATTATTCTTATTGCTTTTAAATCTTTTTGGTCTAAATCTGACATATATAATGATATTCCAGAGGCACTTCTATAAATACCTATCATTGGGAGATCGCAAAGCAGTTTACACAAACAGGCCAAATTATACTCCAATTTTCATTGTTGAAAATTAGGAATATTTCAATAGGCATCAGCAAAGTGACTCCATGTTTATGCTGAGGGCAGATTTTGGCATCTTGCATAAATGAAGATTAATGAAAGCTCAGAGTAAGGTAGGCATTGGTAATTCATTGATTTTTAGGGTCATAGAGGGTATTAGGATCACCTAGTCTAAACACAGTGGTCCTTATCAACTAAACTTGATATAGTTTTTGACACTAGTTCAAGTTTACCTGACAAGTCCTATTTTCCATAAAGCCATGTTGACTGGTTTAATTATGACACTATCCTTTTAATTTATTGACTGAGCTTCCATAGTTGGTGTTCCTGTAGTTTGCCTAGGTTTGAAGTCAGGCTAACTGGCCTATTATTTACCTAAGTCATTCTATTTATCCTTTTGAAATATCAGCGCACCACCAACTTGTTACCAGTCTTCTGGATCTTCTCCAGGAACATACTTAAAGGATATATGGTAATACCACCTGTGGGATCGAATGCAGCAGCCATTTAACAACACACAGCAATACTTTACAACAATTTAGGATAGGAAAGTATACCATGTGTAATTGAGCAAGCAGGGGGAATTTACGTAGGCAGAATGTCATTACCTGATCTAGGATTTGATCATGACATTAGGGTCAACATCTCTGCTTTTGCAAATATTGTCATAGGTTCTTTAATGATCACCAGTTGGCAAGACCTTGTTTTGTTGTCTTCTCCAAAAGATGGCTCCTCCAGCAGCATAGTGCCCCCAGCACCATTGTGAGGCATTGGTTCACTATTGACTCCGAGTGAAGAATGCCACCCATTGAATCACTAACACTACTTTCTGCAGCATGTTTTATAGGTGTTCCTTTGAGGTCTTCTATCCAAGTCCCGACCCAGGCAAAACCTCCTTAGCTTAAAATCTGGCTAAATCAAAGCACGAGCCTGTTTAAATAAAACAACACATTTTTTTTCTGTCTCTTTTCTCATCTAGCTTTAACATGTTGCATACGCCATGAAGACATTATCCTCCTAATCAAGGAAATAAAAAGTGGAGCATAAGAGTATGTGATTGTCCTTTCCTAATCAAGGACAAAACCAGAAGTTGCATGGTTCTTTTCAGGAGGGTAGACATTTGGATTTTTACCAGCTTTTCCAAAAACATCTGGAATATGCGTTCTTGTTTCCATTGCTATGGGAGCTAATCTGCTTCTTCCTAATGTTCACTTCCACTCTAACTAAACTAATGGAGTGCTTGTGCTGCCAGTGACATCAGTGACTTTAATGATTGCGTTCATGACTCTGCTTTATCTTGCTGTAGGGACAAACAGTGCAATTTAACTTTTTTCTGCTGCTTTGATCCGCTGAGTGATTTTATATTTACATTTGGACATCTTAAAAAATACCTATAGAACTGGGATCCCCAAGGATATGCAGTTTTTTCCTAAACTGAGTTTTGAATTCTAATTGCCATGCAAATGAATAATTTTTAAATGTGTCTTAAGAATCTAATAGGAATGACCTTATTTTTCTGGGTTAGTACCCACTTCATCGGATGCATGGAATGAAACATACAGTAGACAGATATTTATACAGTCAGAGAAACATGATAAGGTGGAGGTGCATAGACCAACCTTAAGAGGCTAATTAATTGAGAGGAACCTTAATTAGCCTCTTAAGGTTGGTCTATGCACCTCCACCTTATCATGTCTCTCTGACTGTATAAATATCTGTCTACTGTATGTTTCATTCCATGCATCCGATGAAGTGGGTACTAACCCACGAAAGCTTATGCTGAAATAAATTTGTTAGTCTCTAAGGTGCTACAAGTTTTTCTTTCTTATTTTCGTTTTGCTGATACAGACTAACACGGCTACTACACTGAAACTTATTTTTCTGTTGGCTTTAGTCTTGTGTCACCAGTAGAACATTTTCATATGTTTGTTAAAAATATTTCTGAATTTTAAATTTGCCCTAGAGGTATTAACTTTGATTTTCTTTGTAGCAAATGTATTCAAATTATTTTTTAACTACAGAAATATTTGCTTCCCCTTGCAAGAAAGTCAAATTGTTCCAATCATGTTTAGAAGTGCTGAGTGCCCAGAACAGCCACTAAAGTCAATGGTAAGATGTTCAACTATGAATTTAGGTGCCTAAGTTTAGGCACCCAAGTTTGAAAATCTTGGCTTTAGTCTTAATGGCAGAGGTTGCCCTACGTTAATGTCTTTTTTTTTTAACTGAAAACTAAAGATTACATTTATACAGGTGAAAGTCACATAACATGGCCATATAATCTGGTCCTGTTGTATAAGAATAATTTCAATTTGACATACAAAATTGGACCATTGATCCATCAAATTGATAATCCTGCCTGTTTCAGATTCCGGCCGATGTTTCAGGTTCTGGCCTGATGTTTCAGAAGAAGACAAAACGTCCCCAAATGCACCTGAGCAGTTGTGCAATGCTGTACCTGTAAGATGGGAGTTTCATTTCTTTCCGACACCTAAAAAAATAACTAACAACCAATAACTACAAACAAAAAGACCCCAATCCTTTAGACATCAAGATTTGAAAATCCCTATAACTGCTTGAGCACATACATACAGAATGTTACCCAGCCCTTTAAAAAGTTTCCAAACATGTATGTCAGTTTTTGTGTTTCTGTGGATGAGCTGATCAATTGCACATGGAAAGCAAAGTCAAAGCTTTTGATACGGTCTCCCACAGTATTCTTGCCAGCAAGTTAAAAAAGTCTGGATTGGATGAATGGACTATAAGGTGGATAGAAAGCTGGCTAGATCGTCGGGCTCCATGGATAATGATCGATGGCTTGATGTCTAGTTGGCAGCCAGTATCAAGCGGAGTGCCCCAGGGGTCTGTCCTGGGGACAGTTTTGTTCAACATCTTCATCCATGATCTGGATGATGGGATGGATTGCACCCTCAGCAAGTTTGCAGATGACACTAAACTGGAGGGAGAGATAGATACACTGGAGGGTAGGGATAGGGTCCAGAGTGACCTAGACAAATTGGAGGATTGGGCTCAAAGAAATCTCATCAGATTCAACAAGAACAAGTGCAGAGTCCTGCACTTAGGATGGAAAAATCCCATGCACTGCTATAGTCTGGAGACTGACTAGCTAAGCGGCAGTTCTGCAGAAAAGGACCTGGGGATTACAGTGAACGAGAAGCTGGATATGAGTCAACAGTGTGCCCTTGTTGCCAAGAAAGCTAATGGCATATTGGGCTGCATTAGTAGGAGCATTGCCAGCAGATTGAGGGAAGTGATTATTCCCCTCTATTCGGCACTGGTGAGGCCACATCTGGAGTATTGTGTCCAGTTTTGGGGGCCCCACTACAGAAAGGATGTGCACAAATTGGAGGGAGTCCAGTGGAGGACAACGAAAATGATTAGGGGGCTGGGGCACATGATTTATGAAGAGAGGCTGAGGCAACTGGGCTTATTTAGTCTGCAGAAGAGAGGAGTGAGGGGGGATTTGATAGCAGCCTTCAACTACCTGCAGAGGGGTTCCAAAGAGGATGGAGCTAGGCTGTTCTCAGTGGTGGCAGATGACAGAAAAAGGAGAAATGGTCTCAAGTTGCAGTGGGGGAGGTCTAGGTTGGATATTAGGAAAAACTATTTCACTATGAGGGTGATGAAGCACTGGAATGGGTTACCTAGGGAGGTGGTGGAATCTCCATCCTGAGGGGTTTTTAAGGCCCAGCTTGACAAAGTCCTGACTGGGATGATTTAGTTGGGGTTGGTCCTGCTTTGAGCAGGGGGTTGGACTAGATGACCTCCTGAGGTCTCTTCCAACCCTAATCCTCTATGAGTCTATGTTAGCAGGATGGGGAAAGAATGTGGGAGAAGTTGCACAAAGAATTTGACTTTTTCATTGGTTTCCCTGAATGGTTTTGCAGATTTCACTGTAAGTGAAAAGCAGATTTCTGGTAATCACAATTGGTTTTGCTCAATTGGGTAAGTTCAGCCCTGGTGTAACTCTATTGTCTTCATTGTGCAGCTCTTTGCAGGGCCCGTGCCATAGTGTGGTGTGACAATTTGGGGAATGTATATACAACTGGTTGATGTTATAAGGTTGTTATACAATTGTTGCAACAGGGAATGCCTCTATGTGGATGTGGAATCCACCATTTTGTACTTATCAGACAAGGAACAGTAGAGAGTCATTAACCTTAAGAACTGTACTCTGACTGAACAATAGGCTTGCTAAGGAGGTTGGCTGGAGCTGGGAGAAGCTACTTGTTCCATCTTGTCTGCAGGGAGGGGGAAGTGAAGAGAGGGGAAATCTCCAAACAGGAGAAAGGGACAGAGGAGTTTAAAATGGACTCACATGAGAAACAAACGGGAAGGCTTTTAGAGGGACAGGAAATTTTGGGCAGGAAAAGGAAAAGATGGGCAAGCTTTCACAGCAGGGTCGATGTGTGGGTAGGGCGGGGGTCCGGTTCAACTGTGGGACCAGCCGAGGTCAGAGAAAGCGAGCTGAGCTGAAAAGGTTCCATGATTCTGGGGGAAGAATCCTGGACACCCTAGTGAACTCTGCGTAAGCCCAAAGAACAATCCAGGGTGGTGAGGCACCTGAGAGGGAAATACATACAGGCGTGTTTATTATTTTGTACAGATCAATGTATTCTTTATGCTACTAAGCAAAGAGCAATGTGTTTGTTTTAGAATCCTGTGCAATGCCTGTCTGTTTGCTTCCATTGCCACGTATCCCTGATGAGTCAAGCTGTAAACCAGAAGGTGGGAATCTGGGGAACATCCAAGAGCTGCTGGGGAGGCTAGGTGGAGAGTGTGACGGGTTGGTATCACAGAAACCCCCTTGGAGCTGCCACCTGGTGTGCCAAGACTACTTCTGCCCCTGCTTTCCTGCCTTTTCCAGCTTGGGACTCCAGAATCCTGTCTGTTTTGAGCCAGACCCGTTAGCCTGCTGTAAACCCAGACCCAGGTCTGAACCACGTCCCCTAACAGCTATAGGCCTGCCTGGAAGCAGTTTAGGAAGTGTTCTTGCCTTTGACACCCAGGTGCCCAACTCCCAATGGGGTTCAAACCCTGAATAAATCCGTTTTACCCGGTATAAAGCTTATACAGGGTAAACTCATAAATAGTTCACCCTCTATAACAGAGATAGAGCGATATGCACTGCTGTTTGCCCCCCTCTAGGTACTAACACGTACTCCAGGTAACTTAATAAATAAAAGGTTATTTTAATAAGTACAGAAAGTAGTATTTAAGTGATTCCAAGTAGTAACAGACAGAACAAAGTGAATTACTAAGTAAAATAAAATAAAACACGCAAGTCTATGTCTAATCACACTGAATACAGATAAGAACCTCACCAGTTCCAGCAAACTTCCTTTTACAGACTATAGTCCTCCTAGCCTGGGTCCAGCAATCGCTCACACCCCCTATTGTCTTTGTCCTATGTTCAGTCTCTTTCAGGTGTGTCCTTGGGGGGTGGAGAGGCTCTCTCTTTAGCCAGCTGAAGACAAAATGGAGGGGTCTCCCGGGGGTTTAAATAGACTTTCTCCCCTTGATGGATTCCCTTCCCTTTCCCTCTGTGTAGCATCCAGTTACCCTGGCGTTTTGGGATCACATGGGCCAGTCACATGTCCATGCACAACTCAGTAACCAGTCCAGTGACATTCCTGGCCAAGCTCAGATGTGGACTGGTGTCTGCAACTTCTTTTTGTCTGTTAAGCGCTTCTTGATTGGGCACTTTACCTGCACATTCCTTTCTCAAGAAATACAACCAATATTCATAACTTCAACTACAAAAGTGATACATGCATACAAACAGGAGGAATAGATTCAGTAGATCATAACTTTTACAGAGATATGTTACATGGCACATGTAGCATAAAACATATTCCAGTTATATCCTATATACATTTATAAGCATCCCCCCATAAAGGCTTATGGGGGCTCCGTCACAGAGAGAACACTAGTTTTGGGGCCTAGGCATTTGGACTGAGGGAGTCTTCTCTGCCAAGAGGGGTGTCAGGCGCAAGGTCTGCACCTGGAGTGCAGGCTTAGAGGCCCAAACCCAGGGACAGTGCCTAAACTGTGCCCAGCCCCAGCAAACTAAGTGTTTGGATCCCACCCTCAGTGTCTTGCAAGTGTCCAGCAGAGGGGATTTTAACTAGATCTGTGACACGTGGTACTTCATCTCAGCTTGGATCCTCAGCGCCTTCAAGCACATGCAACTCCTAGTGGGAGTAGTGGGTGCTCAGCAGTACCAGAACTCTACCAATAGCGGGACAGTTCGTTTCCCATTGTAGTTAATCACAAGTCTCCCATTGACTTTAGTGTTAGCCGAATCGGACCCAAAAAGTCATAATCTTTACCAAAAGATCAAATGGGACTATTTAATGTTATTATATTAATAATGTAGGCCAATATACAGTTCTTTTCAGTAGACTAAACTGGAGGTGATAAGGCATGGATTGTAGATAACAAGGTCCACTGCTGAAACCAACAATTTCAATCTATTAAAGTGAAAACAAAGATGAAAAATGGCCTTTGTAGAAACTGCTGTAAGTTTATCCAACAACTGGGGACCCATAATAACCCCAGCTTGCAAACTCTAACAATAAATACATAAAAACAAACACATTGCAACCTTGCCTCACCCCAGGTTTATCTACAGATACTAAATTTATACAATAATAGATATGCTATTGCATTTATATTGAATATGAAAATCCTGAATATTGTCCATGAATCTCAAGAGCTTGTTTTCAGGCCTCCTGCTAGGCAAACTTCATTTTTAGACCTCAGTGTAATTTTGGACTAAAGAGTGAAAAGATTGTTGACAGGGAAATCTCTCTCCCTTCTTCATGGGGAGGAGAGAGCCTGCAGGAAAATGGAGGAAAATCCTTGGGCACTCTTGGCTTTGGGCATGTGTGTTTCAGATCAACAGTCTTTTTGTGCAAATATTAGACCCACATCTGCCTATGAAATTAACTGAACCAAATCAACTTAAAACCAAACCTCAGCTAAACCCTTCAATGTTTTCATTATGTACTTAAAATAGCAGTCAAATTTGATTGTTTTTCCTCTTGAATCAACAGGAAAGAAATTCTGTCCATTTCAGTAAATCAAATTACCTGACTTTTTGCAAGGACATGGTAGCTTCTGTGAAAAGAGTGACGTTTACCATCTTTTCTTGCTAAAAATCAATATTAAATTAAACATCCTAAACATCTTATCCCATTACTTTTGTTCCGAAACTTTAAAAGAACCCCTGGCTTTGTGCTAATGATAAGTCTGAACAGCAATGTTTGTATTCAGATTTCATCGCCATGGCAAATCCCAAAGGGAACTGAGCAAATCCTTGCAACTTGAGCACTACCTGGATCAAATTCTAGCAAGGGGATCAAAATGGTCTGGTTCTATACTCAGTTTGGATTCAGATTTGACTTGCAAAGTCTATACAAATCTAGAGTTTTAGAGCTGAAGCCTCGCTCTAGAGTTTTGTTTGAAATCCAAACAATTCTAAAAGATCACAGAATTGTTTCTAATTAATACACTTTTGATGATGGCGCCTGAGACAATGCTGGTACCTTGCTGATAAAAGCAATATTTTTTTAAGATCCCTTTAGTGAGGACCAGTTAATTAGGCAAGTTATTTTCCCCAAGAATTCCCCAAGCAACATTTTGCTAGCTTCAGTGCTGACAACTCACTTGCAAATTGATAAGCCTAGCTGGTTTGACAAACTTTTGGCCAAGTTCACAAAAACTTCCACTATCACAGTAATTAATAGGATTTGAAAAAAACATACAACAGCCTGTTCGGAACATGAATGATATAAATAGCACACCAGGTCTAAACTTACCATGTTTTCTCCCTATATTTACACTGGCTTGTTCTTTAATCATTAGCAATCTACTAAACTCAAAAGGTCCAAGTTACAGTTTGGTTCAGATAAACACCCTAAAGGTAGCAAGCAACTCCCATCAGAACCTCTTTCTATTTCCAAAATTGGGCTGGAAAAATTAGAAGAAGCTATTTTGTGAGATTTTCTAAAATTCATGTTTCCAAGCAGGCTGGAAATACTAGAAGGACAGTGTTTTGTTTTGTTTTTTTCATTGTATTTTGTCACTTTCACCTCTGGTCCTGACAGAGACATGCATCGATGAGAAATAATAGTGGAGGGGAATTAAACCATCATTTATAAATAATCATATCTGCATGTAGAACGTTTCATCTGGAGATCTCAAAGTGCTTCATACAGGTAAGCATCATTGTCCTCAGAGGTAGAGAAGATAAAGGCCAGATGCAGCCACCCATACTTCATGGCACTGGAAAATCTGTGAGGTTACTAATGGAATAAGGTAATACTCTATGGAAATTAGAGTGTAGAAATCTGAGTTTGATTTGCCCAAGGCCACATTGACAGAGCTGGCAATGGAACTTAGGTTTCTTGGCTCAAAGTTTCATGATTTTTGTGGCGTTGCACTCTATATGATTTTATGAAAATATGCTGATGAGTGTGAATATAATGTAACTAAAATATGCTTCATGCAAAAGGTCTCTTATAAGGTATAATTACAAATCTTATAATCTGCTGGGTGTGGTCATCCTATTTGTATAAATGTATCACTCGTGTATCTGAAACTAGAAATATGAAATATAACTCTAAGGTCCTATTGTAGTTATGCAAAGTGTGGGCCATTAATGGTGGTTTGGAATCCTGATGGCTCCTATTAACCAAGACAATTGACTGTGGATGGCTCTATTTGCTTGAAGGCCTGCCTGTGAGTCAAGCTGGGAGGAATGAAGGCTTGGGGACTCACAGGATATGTGACCATGTCACCTGGTACTGGAATCCATCTTCAACCTGGTGTTTTTCCATTTAGAAGGGGGGGTTGGGATCCAGAGAGACAAAAGATTCCTGCCTTGTGCCAAAGCTATATAAGGGGGTGGAACAGAACAAAGGGGACGGCAATCATGAGAAATCCCCTAGCTACCACCTGAGCTGGAACAAGGGCTTTACCAAGGGAAAGGATTGTGCCCAGACTAAGAAGGTGTCCAGTCTGTGAAAGAAACTTATTGAAACATCTCTGAGGGTGAGATTTTATTATTCAGTTTTATTACTGAATAGGCTTAGACTTGCATATTTTGTTTTATTTTGCTTGGTAATTCACTGTGTTCTGTCTGTTACTACTTGGAACCACTTAACTCCTACTTTTTGTGTTTAATAAAATCACTTATTACTTATTGATTAACCCAGAGTATGTATTAATACCTGGGGGGGGGGGCAAATAGCTGTGCATATCTCTCTATCAGTATTATAGAGGGCGAACAATTTATGAGTTTACCCTGTATAAGCTTTATACAAGGTAAAATAGATTTATTTGGGGTTTGGACCCCATTGGGAGTTGAGCATCTGAGTGTTAAAGACAGGAACACTCCTTAAGCTGCTTTCAATTAAGCTGTAGCGGGGTGAGCACCCCGCTCAGGCCCTGAAGGGGCTTGAAACAGCCCAGGAGAGGGCTGAGGCTGGAGCAAGCAGCCCCAGGCTGAGTGGAAAGGCAGGCTCAGCTGAGGCTATGCCCCAATTAAGGCTCACCTGGCCCTTATAAGTGGGCAGTGAGCCAAGAGCAAGAGTCTCCCTCTGCCTGCAGAGGGAGAAGGGCCTGGTTGCAGGAGCTGAGCAGGGTCGCTGGAGGGGAGCAGGTCTGGGGAAAGGCTTGGGGAGCTCCTGCCTAGGCAAACCCCAGGCTCCAGGGCTAGTGTTAGGCCCAACAGGTATTGGGGTTGCAGGGGACAGCCCAAGGTTAGACAGAGGCAGCAGGTCCAAACCCAACTTTGCCTGTGATGAGTGGCTTATACTGCAGTCTGCCCCAGGGCATGGGGGCTAGCTGGTGACTAGCAGTAGCCTACGACTGAGGCGAGGTGGGGATAGTGGGTTGGGGGTTCCCCAGGGAGGGGAGACCCAGATTTGTGGGGTACTGCCAGGGGGCAACACCCCAGGCAACACTGGGAGGGATATTGGGCCAGTGGTCAGATGGATCACCGTCCTGAAGAGGGCGCTCTGGAGCTGGATGAGCTAATTTCCCAAGGCGACCAGCAGGAGGTGCCGCAGGGGTGAGTCCGCCCTGCTACATAAGCCTACAGTTGTTAGGGTATGTGGTTTCAGGCCTGCGTCTGGGTTTGCAGCAGGCTAGTGGGTCTGGCTCACACCAGGCAGGGCACTGAAGTCCCAAGCTGCCAGGGCAGGAAAGCAGGGGCAGAAGTAGTCTTGGCACATCAGCTAGCAGCCCTAAAAGTGTCTCTGTGATCAAGCCCATCACAATTTTATCACTAGATTATGCTACTTTACAAAAACAAGCAATCAAACAAAAATCCCATCAGTTGAAGTTCGATTTGCATTTTGGATGAAGGTTCATGCTGGAGGCAATTTTAGTCTCTCTTTAATAACTCTATCTCTATTAATGAGTTTGTTTTGGCTAGCCAGTATCTTTGTGTGGATTTGATTTGGTTTCCCTCCTCCAGAGATCTCTTGAACCCCAGAAGATATTGCAATGAGCTCTCCTAACTGCATTGCTAGGACACAACCACTGCAAAACCAAATCAGCTTGGTGAAAGGGCTGTATATGATTTATCTTCCTTTCAGTGTCTGGAGGTTGGTCAGGGTAGTCTGACAAGCATCCTACTATTAAAAAAATTCTGAGCCCAGCAGAAGGACTCTGCCCGATCCTTACACCTGGATCCTAGACACCATTCTGTGGTGTTACTGGTGGATCGTATGGTCAGGGAGAGGCAGACATTACTTCTGTAGGGCTCATACTTAATTAGCTGTGCTGCTTTTTAGCTAGCATTACTGACCTCCATCCAAAACTAGGAGGAAGTACTCACTATTCACCTAACACAAGCATCACAAACACAGTATCTGCTCAACTGAGTTAGTCTCCTTTGTCGGGATTTCTGCTGCCCCCTAGTAGATGCAGACAAGAATAGCACATGCTAACTCCTAATTCATGATACTACAGCAGGGGTTCTCAAACTTTTGTACTGGTGACCCCTTTCAGATAGCAAGCCTCTGAGTTCGACCCCCTTATAAATTAAAAACACTTTTTTAAAATAAATGTAACACCATTATAAATGCTGGATGCAAAGTGGGGTTTGGGGTGGAGACTGACAGCTTGTGACCCCCCATGTAATAACCTCACAACCCCCTGAGGGGTCCTGACCCCCAGTTTGAGAACCCCTGTATTACAGGAAGTCCTGAAACGTAGGTCACATACCAATGTAACTAAAGAGGCTGCTCAGAGAAGATCAGCTGTTCCATATATAGGGGAGTTTACTTTAGAGGTTGCCGGCTGCCCTGTGGTCAGCACCCCAATGTAGCCTTTTTAAAAGGCTAACAAAATTAGCTGTATTGTTGTAGGTGTTTTTACACTGCAATAGTAACTGAAAGTTGTCCTTCACATGTCTACCTTTTCTCTAATGTTTCCAGTCACTGGGGATAGTTTGGACTTTCATCCTTCATTTCTGGTCTGACTTCAGAATCGATAAGTAGCGATATTTCTTCATACAGAATCGTGAAACTACAAGAAGGATCTGTAGCATATTTCAGAGAGGAAAACTTTATTAATTGTAATTAAATCAAATTATAAACAGGATTTTTCACATCCTTAATACCATTCTCTCTGTAGAACTGAGTGGTTAACTGATATTCGTGGCCTTTCAGGTTGTTTACAGTAATGCATTCAGGTACTTCTTTGATGCAACCCTGTTTATTTACAAAGAATATACAAAGTCCTATTTTCCTCAAACACAGTACCAACCAAACAACAGGAGGCAGTTTCTTTCCTCACAGTTCCAAGCCTCTTTCCAGCTAGCGCTCTGCCCCAAAATCTCCCTCTCTTTACTTTCTCTTAGGGCCACATTTCCAGTGCTTCACTTCCTCTATGCCTGTTTTCTTGGCTGTTTTCTCTGCTTGTTCTCTTGCTGCTTCTGCTTACAGACACCACTATCAAACAATATCCAGCAACATCTCTCTGCTCACATAGCTCAGTTTGTGACTGGTTGTGCATGTGGCCTGTGTTTCGTGTGGTGCCTTCTTGTTTCAGCTATCTGACTCCAAAAAGGAGCTTAGAATCATAGAACCACAGGGTTTGAAAGGACTGCAAGGGTCATCTAGTCGTTGTGTTTAAACCATCCAAACTTAACTGCTTCTGACATTTATTCTGAATGAAGGGCAACTGTCATGCCTGCCAGCTCCAGTGAGGTTTCACCCAACCTCAATGATAACAATAGAAATGGTCACTTTGGCCATATGCTGGCATCTTTACTTACACTCTTAACCTACTGCATGAATAGTTCTATTGATTTCAGTGGAACTGTTTGTGGAGTAAGGTGCATGACTTAAGGGAGGTAGAATCAGCCCAGGCATGTATAAACATGGGCCCAATCGTGGAGTCCTCCTTAGACAAAGCTCCCAATGAAGTCAGTGGTTTCCTTAAGAAGGTCAGGATGATTAGATGCTAAATCCATGTTTGGTATTTGTATATCAGTCCTGTAATCTTTTCCCCTGAGCATCTTTCAAGTTTCAGATGTTTCCATCTGAAATTTCAGTGTTATAAACATGGGGGTCTTGACCCAAAAGGGAGTTGTGGGGGAGGGGGGGGGGTTTGCAAAGCAGTCATGAAGGGGAGGGGATTGCCACCCTCCCTTCTGTGTTGGCTTCAGAGCTGGGCCCTGAAGGCAGCAACCACAGAGCTTCCTGCATCTGGGGGAGGTACCCGAAAATGGGTCTGGTCTCACCCCCAAGAGTAGCCATGCTAGGGAAGATGAAGTCCCATCCGTCCCCAGCCGGGCGGACTAGCAGCTGGACCCTAGCGAATGGTAGGAGCCCCCAGATGTAGTGCCCCCAGTCCTGCCCCTCCAATAGCTAGATTTCATGGAGGAGGTCTGACTTCACAATCCTTTGTGTTTTTCACAGCCGTGAATTTGGTAGGGCCCTACTTATATGGCAGGTATTATCTCTTGTCTTTTACTGATGCTGGAAACTCTGTTTCAGAGAGGTTAAATGATCCTGCAGGAAGCCTGTGGCTCAGCCAGGACTAGAACTGAGATTTTTCTGACTCCCATTCTTGTACTTTAACTACTAAATGATGCATCAGTATTTTTAAAAAGTGACGAAAGGAATATGTACCTGACAAGTCAGGATGGGGATCCATTAAGTGATGCATATTTTAAATAGCGGGGTTGTGCAGATTGAGGACTGAGGGTATGTCTACACTGGGGCTGTAGGTGTAATTTCCAGTTTAAGTAGACACACCCCACTAGCTCTGACTGAGTTACTAAGCGAAAAACAGACGCGTAACCACAGTGGTGGAAGAACCCCGAGTACAATCCCATCTGAAATCGTAGGCATGTTCTTGGGATGGCTAGCTTTTTCTTCTGCTGCAGCTACGCTCCAGTTTTAGCACACAAGTTTGATCAAAGCTAGCATAGGTGTGTCTACCCACACTGGAAAGCAGTGTAGACGGGGCATTTATGCCCCACAAAAGTTCATTCCTAAATGAACAATATCCAACCAGAGTAGGCTCAGAGGCCTTTTCACAGTCAGAAATAAAGCATTGTCATCAGAGAGGGTAACACTGATTTCAAGGGGAGCTGGATCAGATCCTCTATATGCCTTGGGAGCCAGAACAGAAACCAGCTCTCTCTCTCTCTCTCTCTTTCTCTCTCTGATTGTGGTGATTCTGCAGTGCTAACAAGAGTGAGGGGAAAATATCAAGGTTTATTTGAATCACTAGAGAGTCTCTTGATACACGAAGGGAGATGGTCTGTAGAGGAATAAGGTGCCATTTTTATAGTTACTTTTCAGAGTGGAACCACATTTGTAAGGTGCTCTGCTTTATGTACCATTTAGATGTGTGATCATGTTATGTTGGTATTGACGATCATGGTGGATTGGCACTATTCCAAAGAGTGGAACACTTGTTTTTTCCTCATTAACAAGGAAGATCCATCAACCATTTTTTCAATATTACATCTAATTGAAGCTGCTGCCTCTGCACCATGCATTCATTTCCAGCTACTTGAAAGAATCAAGGCCAAGCTAAAGGGCCTCCTGTGATTTGCAGAGCATTAAACCTCATAACTTCAGGACTGATTTTAACATTTGACAGGTTTGTTTTTTTTCCTCTCCATTTTCACAAATGTCCTAAAGCTTTACTGAAAAGTGTCTCAGGGCTCTAACTGACACTCTGTGCCTTTTTTTAACATCAAATTATCTTAACAGAAACTCTTTGTCTGATCTTGCTTTCCTCCTTAACACTGTTAAAAAACAGTTTGAGACAGTGAAAGGAAAAACATTTATGAAAAATATATATTTTGAAAACAAGACAATTTTCCATTCCAGCCACTAAAAACCCCATATGGGCAAATATTTATATAGTCATTTTTTCATAGAGGGAGCACATAACTATTTTTTTCATGGCTCTTATATGGTAACTGTTGGGAGTTAAATTGGGAAACTAAGTCACAAGTCCACCCAATATAGGCTTAATCAATTTTTGGCTTTATTTATACAGTTTCAGACAGAATTATTGTCACTTGTATTATCTGAGCATGTACAGATGCCAGACAATAATATCAGACAAGAAGGAATAGGTAAAGGGCCCAAATTAGCACATTCTGGGGCACCAGGAAGTTCTATACTTCATGATGGTTGTTGCCTCTTCTGATCACTTGGTCTGGTCCTTCAGGTCCATTCCTTCAGTTTCTTGTCCAATGTCTCTCCAATTTGGGCCATGTTCACTTGGATTCTTATACATTTTCAAATTCTGTATTGGTTAACTTTTCTCCAGTCAGCTGTTAGCACATCACCCATTTATTTTTTTTATGTAATCCGTTTTTTACGCATGTGCTCACTTCAGTTTACGCAACTTCTGCATTGTTTATGTCATGTCATTCTGTGTCTTCCCATTAAAAGTCTTCATCTTGTTACAGATTGGTGTGTTTTTACCTCAAAACGTCCAGCACAATGTATTACCTTTGTTCTGTTAGCAATAACATCATTTTAAGAAGATCAGCAATTCTATGTAAGAGAAGAATTGGCAAAACCATACTTACACCAGCCAGGCCTTAGCCTAAGTGTTACCTCATCTAAACTCTTTCGCTGTGCATAATTACAAATCATTAAAGTATAACTATCAAAGCTCTTACCCTTGCAATTTTTCATTTTTATATTTCAATATCTGTCACATATTCAATATGTGTTATCCTACCCTCCCCCTTAATCTATTGAGAGGGGAAGGAGGTTTGGAGACCATGCTGTGATTCTTTGATGTCAATATTTCTTTATCTTCTGAAAACATAGATTTGTAAGGAGATGTTTTTGTATTCAAAGTCCAATGTTCTTATATTTGTGAATACTCTGTTAATAATTTTTCTTGTTACAATTTTGAGATGTTTGAGTTTTAGGGCCTTTATATTTAGTTGCTTTTAATGATACCCCAGCATAACAGTAAGCTGGATCCTTCCCTCTTTTACCCTGGAAGAAATCATGAGTTATTCCATTAAGAGTCAAGAGTTAAATGAATGTAAAACCTGCTGTGAGTGGAAAATCAGGCACAGTATGTTTATATTATGAGATGATGATAACTCTTGGCATTTAGAAATCACCTTTCATGCAAATAAATCAAAGCACTTTAAAAAAATACATTAATTAAGCCTCACAGCTATTATACTCTTCCCCTAATATGAGGCTAATAAAATTGGATGTTGGTTGGCTCGTACTCCGCTATTCCAAGTACTAGACTACATTCCATACTGTGCATGCATATAGAGAGCATCAGGGAGAGGACAATCTATTCCTTGTTTTATAATATAGTAGTACAATCCCCAATAGATGGCACTAATAAGCAAATCAGCACTGGAAAAGGGGATTCTGGGATTTATCTGTCTTAAAAAAAAAAACCTTTCTAAAGTGTTAAAAATAGCTGTCATAAGCTGGGAAATTTTGGAAGAGTTCTGTGTTCTGTTTGGAGAAAGGGTTCAATCAGCTACCCCAAGTGGAAGAAGGTAGATAGCTCATGGGAAAATTAGCTGTTTAATAATAAGCAATGTTGTTCGCAGTTGATGTGGTGATAAGACATAAATGCATTTCAAAAGGCTATAATCAAGGAAGTCTCTGTGTTGCACAAATATGAGTATGTATTATCATTCATATGTTATATAATATCGGGTCTTATAATCAATTTAGTTCCAAATTGTCATTTTTTATTAACTTTTATGGCAGTGGAATGCATACAATCACATGGACATGAGAGGAAATGTATTAAAAATGTTAAACATGGGATTTTTAAAAATACTAAGTATTGGGCTAACTCTGTTCCTACTGAAGTTAATAGTAAAACTCCCACCGACTTCAACAGAGGCACAGTTAGGCCATTGCTGAGTACTATTGGTTATCCCACCTGTCATAACCATACAGCTAAGCCCCACCTGAGACGAATCAGCAGTTCCAATATAAAGGGCAGGGGGAGAATGTAGGCAGGGGTGTGAGTGGCTGAGACCGTCAGAGGTAGGAAGCGTGGCAGTGAGCTGGGCACACTCAGGAAACAGGCAGTTGTGCAGCTGGGTTAAGAAACAGCTATGTGGAATGAGTTTGGTTCCTGCAGAGCTCTAGCCAGCTAAACCCTGGAAGTGTGGGTTAAATCATGGAAGATGGTCTGAAAAACATGTTTGTTTTGTACTTTTGAATTCTGTTGAGTACAAACCCTCCTGTTAGCCGGAGAGGAACTGGTGAGGAATGAATTAAAGGATTGATTTTAGAAGGGCCCTGCAGACTGAGGGTATGTCTATGCTTGGGTGTGGCCTGGGTCAGTGGTGCCACAGAGACATATTAGCACCCCAGCTGTTCTACCCTCCTGCCCTCCTCTGCCTGGCTGTACCATTGGGCTGCTAACGAGGGGGAGGGGAAGGATTGAAAAGGAGGCAACAGGAACCACCACCCGGAGTGCAGGGCCTAGGCCCTCCCCCACACAAAACGCAGCATGGGCTGTTTGTGCTGGGAAATCAACCCTGTGCACGGTGAAAGGAGGCTGCCGCATTCCCCCCGCTCCGCTGCTGGAGGGGGAATAGTTGGGCCTCCACCAGCAGCTGCTCAGAGGGGAGAGAGATAGCAGGGGAGCTGCACCGGGTCCCTGCTGGGTTCAGCAATGCACAGCACCACGTCTGGGCCCTGCGAGACCGGGGCGAGGAGGAGGCGCCGTGTCTCCCCCCAAGAAAGGTGAGCTGATCCTGGTGGAGAAGGAGCTGCTGGTGGTGATTGCCCAAGGTGAGGCATGCGCGTGCCCTGCTCGGCAGGTGAAGTCCTGTGTCTGGGGGCACCAGGGCTAGGAAGGGGACGTGGTGTTGGGGGAGAAGCTCAGCTAGCACAGATTGTCATTGCCCGAAAGCTGAGGCCCACCATGGCTGGCGGGTGAAGAGTCCCCTGGAGGATCCCTGTCCTACCTCTTCTGCCCTTGGCCCTGCCCAGACTCCACGCCCACTCTGCCTCCGCTCAGCCGCCTCCCCGCTGAGCCTTGCCACCACCACCAAGTCCCTCCTCAACCCCCCCACTCATGGTGAGACCCCCGCCTGCCACATCCCTCCTCAAGACCCCAAACCTCTGCTGTTTGCCACATCCCTCTTCACTCCTCCACCTGCCGCGAGACCCCCTCGCCTGCTGCTGGCTCGCCGGGTACCTCTTCACTTCCTGACTAGCTGTGAGACCACCCACCCATTGCTCGCCTCTTCACACGACCACCACCCCTGCCGCCTGCCTGCCTGCCCGGCAGACAGCAGCAGCAAGTGGTGGGGGCCTCAGGAAAGAGGCGGGACCACCACTGGCCAGGTGTCCGGTGATGGGTCAGTGGTATCACCCATGGGACCCATCCAAATTTCCACTCCTAGCTATGCCACTAGTCTATGCTGAAAAACCAAACCCATGGTACTAAGTCTCAGAACTGAGGTCAACTGATTAGGGCTTGTGCTATGGGGCTGAAAACAGCAGTATAGCTGTTCCCTCTGGGTCTCTGAAACCTGGTAAGGTGAGTGGGTCTCAGAGCCTGGCCTCTAGTCCAAACAGGAGTGCCTGCACTGTTATTTTTAGCCCTATGGTGTGAGCCTGTGTCAACTCACCCAGGTTCTGAGACTTGCTGCCTTTTTTTTTTTTATTGTAGATGTGCCCTGAGAGTGGTTCTTATGGAGCCAGGATGAAGGGGAAATAGAGGGGAGACAATCCAAACCAAGAGGGGCATATGGGAGGCAGTAATTGGCCATGGTGCTACACCCCATGATAGGACTTTATAGAGAGATCGGCCATGCAGAGGGTCCTCCACAACTGTTTGTGAAAGTGTTTATATTTCACAAACACTTTTTTTTGATGCATGAACCTAAACAGGAACTTGAAATAACTACATCACTCATGTCTTTAACACAGACAATAGGGCCTTTTAAGGGCTGGTGATGCCAGCCAAAGAATGTTTGGTTAAACACACTTCCAGCTCCTGCTCTCACTATTACACTGTTCCTAGTGTAATCTGTTCTTCACACACCAACTGTTGCTTCATGCAAATCACCTTTTAAAATTTGCATGATTTATAACTTATCTGGGAGGTTTGCCTAGTGAAGCATCAGCACAAGGAGGCTGTGCTTGTGGATAATCTATTGGAGGATTATTCCTCACAGTGGGCAAGGATAAACACACACAAGCTATTTTGTAGATGAAAATCTCATTTCTCTAACTTTGATAATTTCGGTCAGTTATTCTATGGGAAGTTGCTCTCAATTTAGAAAAGTTGTAAAGAATGTTGTGGGTACTATGAAGTAGGTTTAATTGGATTTTATTTGTTTTAGACAAAATTATGGTGTTAGATATGCCTGTAATTCTTGTACTTAACAGGTCCAGTGAAAGTATATCACACAAAGGGAAAAAACCCACAATTGTATACCAATATTTTTGGGCCATATTCTAAGGTTCTTAAATTAGGCCCTGACTTTACATCCCATTTAACATCACTGGACTCAAGGTAGTTTATGAGTAAAATATAAGGATTTAACCCACTGAATATACAGAAATATCTTTTAATAACATGTGATATCACCACCAGACTCATCATGTAACCTCATTAACTGAAACATTCTGTAATAGTTATGTTAAAAATAACCAATTGTCACTCATAAATTTCATTAATATGCAGTGATACAGTTACTCTGTCTTAATACTGTTCTAAACTTCTTAATGTCAGCTATGGATCCACACCTTAAATAACTCAATCTAGTATCACAGGCAAGGCCAGACCTAGTAAAGGAATGAGGTTCATGCTAAACATGGTGGATACTGCAAGTTAACTTGATTTTAAAAATAAATTTTTTTTAGCCAAACATTTCACTAAATAGGAAATGTATGTTAGTTAATTACATCCCTATTTTCCTTAAGTAAGGCTTAACTGAAGCCTGGTTTTCCCGTATGTGTGCACAACTTGCACTCATAAAACTTGTGCTTCCATTTTTCCACACTGTAATGGGATCTACAAAACACAGGCAGGAAAGGGTCAAGAACCTAACCTTCCCTTGGACAGCCAGACTAGCCATACCCCAAGCAACTATGAGAAATGCCAGTTATGGAAAGAGACAGCCACAGCTGCAGTGACTAATGAGAATAAGCCAATTATAAAGAGGAAAGGGCAGAAGAGGTTGGAAAGGAGCAATAACTCTCTGATAGCCCGTGAGTGGAGTTAGCCTCAGATGGTCTCTGAGAGACTAGTAAGCCTCTTGGAGAGGCAAGGGAGATAAACAGTGACAAAGGCCTGAGGATTAAGGGCCTTTTGACTCTCTTTTTAAGTTATGTTTACAGACTACCTTTTTCTTGCTGACTTGATTTGAACCATTGCTGTCTGGGCCAAGAAGTGATCCAGGCCACTTGAAGTGGAACTTTTATCTAAAGCTATGATCATCACAGCTGACATAGATACATAGGAATTGCCATTCTAGATCAAACCTGAGGTCTATCTAGCTCAGAATTTTGTCTCCAACTACGGTCATGGCATCAGTAGCAGATACTTCAGAGGAAGGTGCAAGAACCCCCCCCCCCCCCAGTAGGCCGATGGAGGTGTGGGGGAGAGGAACCTGCTTCCTACATTGTCTCCTCTAAAATATCTAATTGAGATTGACTTAAACTCTGAAGCACAAAGCTTAAAATCTTTTCCAAAACTTGTTACAATAACTACTATATCTCTAGATTATTTTTTTTACCCATATATGTCCAATCCCTTTTGATACCATTGAACTATAGGTGTAAACACTGGGTACTTAAATCTACATGATTTCCATTAGCAATTTGGCTGTGAGGAGCAAAAATGTAGGTACAAGTTCTAGGGCACAGATTATTCTAGGAAGAGTGAGGGTGTCTTTAGCATGAGTTACATCTAAACTCCAAAAGAAGCACTTGACTCTGAGTTTTGATTAATTACTCATGCCATAATGAGTTTGGGAAAACCTACATTACTTATGGGACTGTTGAGCCCAGCAAGTGTGCATTAGATACACCTTAGAACCAATGTTATTTTCACACTAACTTGCTATGTGCCTCTATGGTGAGAATAAAGTTTATTACATCCAAATAGAGTAGCAAGACTTTGCAAAGGTTCAGTGCAATAAATCAAGAGTATGTTTGGCCTTGGACACTGTCAATTTTGCATTTATAGTTTGGAATTTTTTTCTCAAGTGTGGACAGTAACTAATCCAAAACATTTTACACGTTTTAAAAGAGTTAGGAAAAGACCAGTTCTGACATACAAAGAAGCAACATAAGAAGTGTTAGGTATACAATGGCTAGATTCTAATCTCACTTTTACACTAGCATAACTCCATTGACTTCCATACAGTTCCTCCAGTCAGTATAAATGAAAGGAGACTTGGCTGTCATAAGTGAATTTTGTCAAGCCCTCTCCCTATTTCCTATTTCCCAGGTGGGGGTTCAAGGACTTAGAGATATAAATTCATATTTAAGTGTTAATAATCTCACACACAGCAAAACTTAAAGTCCCCATGGCTTCTTGGCTGCTTACTGAGTTATGGACAATTCATAAAACCATAGCATCTTTTCCCTTATCACACACTGCACAATGTCCCATTCTACTGAAACCATTTGGATTCCCAAATCTGATTATGCTTTTACTATCTTAAAAACAAAAGACATTTCCCTTTCTCTTATCTTGGCTAATACAATTTCCAATGCACATTTAAAAAAAATCATAATATCAACTGCTACAGCTGTTCCTATTTTTATAGTTCATATTGTGCATGCTTCCCCACAGCTAGAAATGACTTAGTTATGTGCTTCTAATTACCATTGATTACTAAACATTATAATAACATAAGACATGAAACGTAATCAATTAGAATAAATGACTTTACTACCAATATCTAGCAATTTCCTGTTACTCTTATCTCTATTTTCAACAGAGCTCATTGCGCTAGGAAAACATGGAGATTCCATTAATAGATAGGCATGCCCCTGACCTATGCTTGACAGGTGGATGGAGTAGAGAGGCAGCAAGCCTTGAGCACCCTCATGCCCAGGCAGTTGGTAGAGTGTCTCAGTGCTGAAGAGAATGTTTGGAAGGGTGTTTGACTGTCACATGGGCTGACACACCACAGCCCTGAGAGGGTGGTGCCTACCTGCAAAGGCTATGTCCAAACTCCCAGTGAGCTAGGACATGGGATACTACAGTAACCCCAAACGTTAAACAGTCATGGCCCAGGCCCCAAAAATCACAAGACGGGCTTAAAAATGGTTAGTTTTTTAAATGCCAAACAACCACTATTTTTTCTCCTTTAATATATCCTCATATTTGAGATTTCACACGTACTTAAAAGCTTCATGTGATGATAACTTTCACCCTAGCAGTGGATTTAATGCGACTCCCTCCCTTGAATCAGGCAATATCCTTTCTAGAGAACAATGCCTGGTGCTTTCTCCCTCCAGTTCCTGAGCATGTTCAGCTCAAGTCAGTATGAGGAGGTAGCAATTGAGCTTGGGTCCTGAATTCTGTTCTCTGAAATGTATTCTCACTAAACAAGCAGAACAGCCCGAAGTCCATACATTATAATCTCCTGTGGGTCAGATTCTGATACCATTACCCACCTTGGGCCTCAAACCCACTAAATATTTGCACACAGTCTTAACTACCACGAGTAGCTCCATTGATTCTAATGGGACTAAGTATCAGTATGAATATTCACATTTAGAACCAGAATTTAACTTTTCAAGAGTATCCATCAATATTTGCTTAAAATTAACTCATTCCATGAATGATCCCATTGCTAACCTCATTCATTTTAATATATTAATCGAAATCTAGTACAAAAGGGGCATGGACCCAGTAAAATAAACTTGTTCAAAATTTTGCATAGGTTCGAATTTTTACTTTGAGGGTTTTTGTCCAGGACTAATAATCCTGTTTCCATCAAATATAAGACTTTTTAATGCTCTCTTCAATGTGTATATTAATGTTTAAAACTACTAACCAAGATAGAGAGAAATAAAAAGCATAGGTGTACAAGAGTGAAATGCTCCAACTAGTCACTGTCAGGGGCATTTAAATGGACTCATAATTTGTCATGAAAAGGAATTATAGCTTTCTTCTTCGGTATAATGAAGTGAGTTATTTATTCTAGCAAACAAATTAATTATAAAATGACATTACTAATTATGGCAATTGAGGAAACTTTTTTTGAAGAAAATCATTGGCAATTGAGAGTAAGCAGGCATGGAAAATGCAACATAGCAAAAGAAAACAAACCAATTAGAAAGTCAAAGAAAAATGATTTGGAATTCTTGTCTATTTTCCCAGTGCAAGTTTTATACTAGAAAACCGAACACAAAACTTATCTAAATATTAAATTAATGCATTTTTAATTCTCTCAATATGTAGCTATTATGGCAGAGATGGATTTTTATAGACTTCATTTTAATACAGCTTGATTAGTTTTATGATTGTTTAAAAGCTGTGTAGGAAGTCAATTGAAATGGCAGTCTTGCTTGAGTGAGCTAAAAATGAGAGAGGAACTCAGGTTTTGGATCAGTTCTCCCATCAGCATAAGAAAGCTTATGCCGCTCGCGGAGGTGGTTATGTTGGCAGGAGACGCTCTCTCGCTGACATAGCGCTGTGCACATGAACACTTATGTTGGTGTAAGGCATATTGCTTAGGGGTGGAATATTCATAACTTTGGGTGACATAGGTGTCTACACTACAGCCTAAGTGTCAAATACCCATACGCTATGTACCTTTTATTATTCCCATTTACAATCAGGTTAATGGAGGCACAGGAAATTTAAGGAACCTGTCCACATTCACACAGTGAGTCAGTGAAGTCTAAGGACAGAACTCAGAAATCCTGTTATCCAGTCAATCAATAAGAGTTTTGCCTGAGTAAAGACCTCAATATTTGGCCACATTTTAATATTAATAAAACTCTGAAATAGCAAATACTATTTTATCAAACTATATCTATTAGCAAAGAATGTATGCGTGCTTAATGTTTAACTCCTACTGACTTAATGGTTTGTAACCATGTGCTTAAAGTTAAGCACATGCTTCAGTGTTTTGCCAGATCATGCTTAAGTGGAAAAAATCTATACAACTCTTTTTGAGTCTTTCTAGATTACCTGTTCTTGGAAGGGGGGGGGGGGAGTTGCCTCTAAGCATTATTTCTTAAAGTTATTGGCCTGATTAAGATGCAGGTGAATAATTTCATTAATTCAGAGTACTCTTCTTTTCTCAAATGTCATGGGTAGTGGCAATTTATTTCTTTACAAAGAAGATGTTGCACTCTAGAGTGCGTGTGGAGATCCTGAAGACTAAGTTTTATACATTTGTATCTGAAGGCCTCCAAGAGACTCTGGAAGACGTTTTTTCATGAGCCAGGGTGGCTTGCTCAAGTCCAGAGGCACCCAAAGTGTGCCCCCCCCCGGGGGGAATAGAGGAACATTCGGGGAATGCGGTGGACCGGGGCCAGCCCCCACAAGGGGCAGGGAGGGAGCAACACCCAGCCCCACCCCATACCCAGCTCTGCTCTGGCTTTGTCCCCAGCCAGGGACCTGACTCCTGGCCCTGCACCAGTCCCTGTCCCCAGCCTTGGTGCAGCTCTGCACCCGGCCAGGGGCCCAGATGCCAGCCCCCACCATGGCCTGGCAGCATCTCTGCTCTTGGCCCTACCCCTGGCCATGGCTCCACTCATGGCCCCAGACCCATCCCCAGCTCTGGCCCCACCCTTGCCCCCACTTACCCTTGTCCACATCCCTCCCTACCCCCGCAGGCCATGGCCCTGCTCCTCGCCCTGGGAGGACATGGACACAGAGGGAAGGCAGGCACCACCCTCAAGTTTGGGGATCACTGCCCTAGGCACTGGAGAGCCCCACCTAAGTGGGATCAGGAAATTCCCTATGAAGGGCAGCAGGTGGCTGCAGTAAGGGAGGGGGGCAATGTTCAAGGAAACAAAAGCCTGAGAACCAGTAGCTAGTCATCAGCTGCAGGGAGCAAGACTGGCTCTTGCAGAAACAATTAATTGTGCCCCAGCTCTGGGAAAGAGAGCTAGGTACCTCCCAACTAAAGCAGAGATACTGAACTGGGGTTGGTCCCTGGGGGGCCAGTGCATATTTAAGGACTGAATAAAGTGAACCCCAGGTGGGGAAACGTGTTAATTTCCTTTGGGCTGTTTTATTTAAGGAGCCCCGAAGAGGGGGAAAGCAGAGACAGGGGGCCATAGAGTGACCTGTGGCCATGAGGGGTACTTAGCTGGTAGATGACCGTGCTACAAGCAGATTACAGCACTGCCTACATATCTTGGGACACCTGCATGTCCTGCAAAAGTTGCTGCTCCTCCTCTTAGGGAATGTACTGAAAAATGTGTAACATCAACAGTTGCCTCACTAAAAGGGAATTTAATACTGGACCTTATGGTGTTTAGCTTAACTAGACCATGATCTGAATATTTTATCATATTTTCCAAAGAGGAAGGAACTCATAGGCCATTATCCAGCTCATCAGTGGTAAAACAGAAGAATGTGGGAGTATTTCATTTTGTGTCCTCCACCTGGGATCTCACAGAATTAATAAGCAGATGGGATCTCTTTCATCCAAGGTTCGACAGTTCTAATGAATTGTAGCTCAGACATTCTGGCTTCCTGGCATAGACACATGAGTGCCAGTTTAGCGGACATAAACCTAGTAGGACACTTTGCATTAATTCCTTTTTTTAAAATTCTGCTTGTATCCTACAGTTCTTCATGTTTAAGAATGACGAGTTTGTTTTTCCTGTCAGCTGCTTAAATAATGAGGTTTCAGGACAATATTTCATTTCAAGAAAAATGGTACATTCTGAATCATATACTGCTATGAAGTATCAGAGGGGTAGCTGTGTTGGTCTGGATCTGTAGAAGCGACAAACAGTCCTGTGGCACCTTTTAGACTAACAGACGTTTTGGAGCATAAGCTTTTGTGGGTGAATACCCACTTCGTCGGATGATATAAAGTAGATGTTGGTGACAGTTATGCCAATTTCCTGCAATATCTTTGGGAGAGCTTATTGAATTAAGTTTAAATAGCATTGAAGTCTGTGGTATTATAAATGTAAAGTTCATGGATTATTGTGGGACTGTCTCTCCTCTCGAGGTGGAAGATATGCCAATTGTCGCGGGGTGGAACCCTGCTCCTGCCTGGAGGGGCTGGAAATAGCTCTGGGAGAGGGCTGAGGCTCAGAAGCTGGGCTGATGAGCAAGGCAGCCACAGCTGGGGCCAGTTTAATCAGGGCCCAGCTGGCCCTTATAAGAGGGCAGTGGGCCTGGAGCAAACACACTCTCTCTCTGTCTTTAGAGAGGGATGGGCTTGGCTGCAGGGACCTGACCAGGTACCTAGGGTGGAGCAGGGCTGGGGAAGGCCCTGGAGGGGGGGGAGGGATAGCTCAGTGGTTTGAGCATTGCCTGCTAAACCCAGGGTTGTGAGTTCAATCCTTGAGGGGGCCATTTAGGGATCTGGGGCAAAAATTGGGGATTGGTCCTGCTTTGAGCAGGGGGTTGGACTAGATGATCTCCTAAGGTCCCTTCCAACCCTGATATTCTATGATTCTAAGGCCAGAGGAGCTAGGGAGCTCCGGCCTGAGAAAACCCCAGGCTGTGGCCTAGGGTTAGGCCCCACTGGGTACTGGGATTGTGGGGGCAGCCCACAGGTAGGCTGAGGCAGCAGGTCCAACCCAACCTTGCCTGTGATGAGTGGCTTATACTGCAGTCTGCCCCAGGGCGCGGGGGCTAGCTGGTGACTGGCAGTAGCCTACACTGAGGCGAGGTGGGGATAGTGGGTTGGGGGTTCCCTAGGGAGGGGAGACCCTAGAAGTAAGACCGGTGGGGTACTGCCAGGGGGCAGCACCCCAGTTAAAGGGGCACCAGGTCCTGGGAGGGACACGGGCCAGAGAGCGGTCAGCCGGATCCCCGGCCAACAGAGGGCGCTCCAGAGGCTGGATGAGCTAATTCCCCGGAACAACCAGCAGGAGGCGCCGCCGGGTGAGTCCAAACCCTGTCACACCAATGTAAACCTTGGGTAGTGTTATGATCAAAGGACTCTCTTAATGGGCCAGATAAGAAGGAACTTCAGGACAGACAAAGTTAAGTGGGCTTGCTAGGAAATATCTTGTGGGGGGAATGCAAGTTCCTACCTCTTGGCCTAGCCGTTTGAAGCTACACCCTGAGGAGAGAACCATTGTCTGGCTCGTTACCTATTCAGTATCTTTGCAGATCAAACAGCCAGGCTGTATGAAGGAAAAGCTAACTTGTGCAGAGGGGTTCTTTTTCTGAGCAAAGGCTGTTGTGAATTCGTGACTGGGGTTTACAGGACTGAATAACAAGAACTCTGGTAGAAGAGTTGCTGGTAAGCTCTGGCATGCCGGTAGGTTCTTCTGTTATCTTTGTTTTTAATCTGCAATGCTTTCACCTTAATATGTTTGCTTAGAAAGGGCTGTGTGGTAGAATGTTTATAGCCTCTGAAGAGAAAGCAAAGCAGGCCTACTTAGGCCATCTGCCCTGCTGGGGCAGTGTTGCCAGGGAACTGTTCAGACTGAAAAAGCCCTGGTCAGGAGGGTGAGAGAGACAGATCTCTCACCAAAAGAGGTGACAGCTAAGGAGTCAGGAGGTTATAGTGGGCATAGGCTCCGACTCTGTGGATGCTCCGGAGCTGGAGCACCCATAGGGGAAAGATGGTGGGTGCTGAGCACAGACCGGCAGTCCCATCAGCTCTTCTCCCTGTCCCCGCAGTGTTTGCTGCCCACCGGCAGCGCCTCCGCTCCTTCCCCCCGCCTCCTGCCCACCACAACCAACTGTTTAATGGCATGCAGGAGGCTTTGGGAGGGAGGGGGAAGAGCGAGGGTGCAGTGCACTGTGGGGAAGGGGTTGGGGCGGGAAGAAGTGGGGCAGGGGTGGGAAGAGGTGGGGCAGGGCCTTGGAGGAAGGGGTGGAGTGGCTGCAGGGCTGGGGTTTGAGCACCCCCGGACACATTAGAAAGTCGGCGCCTGTGCCCTGCAGCTCTTCTTATACTAGGCTGTTGGGCCCTAATTGGTTGGGTGGGACACAGCCACTCTAGGCAGCTTGGAGGACCCACTCCACTGCCCTTTGGGGGGGTGGGGTATGGCAGGACCACGAGGCCTCCAGCAGGGGGCCTCAGAGGGTCTGGTATACCCCATCAAAAAGACCAACGGGTGCTGGACATATCATCTGGGGCTAGATTGCAGGGTGGCATCCAGGAAGGTGAGTCTTGTCCTGGGGGAGTTGCTATGGCAGTCACCAGCCAGTGCTGTCCTTTCTTATAAGGAGGGAGTTGAGGGTAACATATTTGTGCATTGTGAGTAGTAATTGGTAAGAGAAGTTAAGCACTGAGAATCTACAAAATGATCTTTTTTTGGCACAGACAATAAGACTATTCCACAATCTTATCTACTGACAACATTGATGCTATAATCTTTTAGATGACTATTCCAAAAATAAAAGGGAAACTAAGGAGGAAGTAGCCTGACAACTTACCCTCACTTATTCACTTGATTACCACCATACTGCTGCAAAAACAAGCCTTTCCATTTAACATCTCCAGAGATCTTATTTTTATAGCTCATTTTATTCCAGGCTCTCAAATACCCAGATTGTTGGATACTGGAGCAAGAGAGTGAGATCCCTAACAATTCAAACCATTAAGGTACATCTATCATTCTTATCTTCACCAAATCCAGGACTGTTTTAAATCTTACTTCTGCTATGGACTCCCCATTTCAACACTGTATTGTTTATTTTATGTTTCACTGACATTTTCCTTAATTAGAAAGACATCAAAATAGAGTCTAAACACTGAGACCAATATGGTATTCTATGCTGGTAAATACTTGAAGAAACAAGTTTATCAATATAATAGTAAGAAAAAAAAGTGAATGTTAGTCCCCAGTACTTGTTGTTTTTAATCACTAGACCTTGGGGTTTGTATATGAAGGTAATCAACTTAGCCCTTGTCAATTAACATTTCTATTGCTGTCTAAAATGGGTTATTGGATGAGTGACGTTGGTTAGGTGTGGAGAATCCCTTAGATTTGTCCTTTGTTTCTCCAAGAGCCTAGACAGATACATTATTTTAATTATATTGGCCATTCCTATCATTGTTTCAGGTTCTAATATTCAAGTTCTTCTAGGGAAGGTGCCTGAAGTGATAAAAATGCAGAGCTGGAATGTGATTGCCACTAAAAAAAAACAGAGTAATGCCAAAAAGAATTAGAACCAGAGTCTTATGCTGAGATTAAAGAGACCGGAGCCCAAATTCTCCTATTATACAGACTTCTTGCATGATACTATTGAACTAGGATGGCAGTGCCAAAAGAGTTCGTAACTATCATACACCAAAATGCATAGAGGCTTTACCTGGTGGTTAAAAATATCGAGTTCCCATTTTAAAATGCTTTGAGATTCTCATATATTAAATCTGAATGAGATCAGCAAACTGTCACAGTTCAGACAACAGCATCTGTATCCCCCCTGCATAGCCCACCCAGGGCACCCACTGGGAAATGAACTGCAGTGGCCCAGCTGGAGAGCTATGCCCGGAAAGGCCCTAACAGGGTGAAGGCTTTGTCACGGGAGGGAGCCCAGGGGCACTGCTCTTTCCCGGAGCAGAAACAACTTGTAGGAGACATTACAGAGGCCACTGAGAGAGAGAGAACCCTGTTGGACTTCTATCCCGTAAGGGGCTTTGCTTTGTTTTCGTCACACAGACACTGTGTGTGACTTGGCCAGAGGGCTGAGTCACCAAAGACCACACCAGAGAGAGAGAGTGCAGGCACACACTTGGCCAAGCAGGGCACTCGCAAGAGGTGAGTGTGCCCTGTTAAACTCTTCCTTAGCTGTTTAAGGTGCTCAGCACCTCACAGGTGTGGCATGCAATTTGAGTAATGTTATGCTCACACTGATATTTTTCCTCTTAGAAGTCTTTTGGGAAGGGAGACCCTTCCAAGCATTTGGAAGCCATTGAAAAGACTTCAGTCAGTGAAAGGACC
The DNA here is from genome assembly GCA_037349315.1 of Chelydra serpentina. Taxonomy (NCBI): domain Eukaryota; kingdom Metazoa; phylum Chordata; order Testudines; family Chelydridae; genus Chelydra; species Chelydra serpentina. The sequence goes on from JBAIAC010000001.1 coordinate 19,541,668, forward strand.
TTTTTTGTAAAAGTACATTTGTTTTGCAAACTCTATGCTAGGAATAAATAGAAAATAGTCATATCGGTTGCCACGTCTATTAAAGTTGGTTGGCTTTTGAGGAATGTGTCAACACACAAACATGGGTTAAATCTAAAGAGTTAGTTTCAGGGCTTTGGAGCTGTGCTCCGGCTCTGCTCCAGCTCCAGGCAAAAACCTGCAGCTCCACTCCAAAGCCCTGGTTAGTTTGCTTTTTACTAATGTCTTGTTTTATGAGACGGGAGAATGGTTTGATAAAAATAAAGTGATATTTCTTTGTCCAAACTCCTAATGATATGTAGTGCACAGAAGGCTTACAAGTCATTGGTGACTGCGTCATAAAGATTTGTAGTGAGCACACAGGGCAAAATCCTGGCCACACTGAAATCAATGGGAGTTTTGGCATGGACTCTAGTAGTGGGGCTAGGATTTCACCCACAGGACTTCAATGAGACCTTGAAATAAGCTCCACATCTCTTGCATAACTTCCAGCCAGAGAATGTCATTAAAAAGGTACACGTTAGATTTTTCTGAAAGGGGTGTCTTTTGTTTCATTAAAAAAAAAATGAGACTAACTTTTCTCTCTTGGAAGAATGTAAGCGGTGATGGGTATTCCTATGGAATTCATATACCTTTTAGGGGCCAAGGCCATGAGGTGAATAAGTAGCACAGCTCTAAAATCATTACTGAAAGCCAGTGAATTGTTTTTAAATAACATAAACAGTCTGAAGATCTCATCTAGTGTAGATCCCTAGTGGAAGAATTCTAGACTCCATGGAGCCTGCTTGGAGGATATCTGGAGGATCAATAAATAATTGTATGACTCTTCTGCATAGATGGCTGCAGTGTCTCAGTATCACTAACTATGGAAACTTTTCCATCAATATATTAAGAGTAAAATATTCCCCTTTTACTAAGTGAGATGACGAAATCTAAAAATACTTCCAGCCTCTTTGACTAGGTTTGAAGCAATATTATTGTTGCTAAAAAATCATTGCAGTTTAATTGGTGAACATTTTGTAAGGGAGACTGAAATCCTGAGTTAAACAATATCTGCTTCCCAGCCATAATGCTGAAAAGCCATGTTGGATCATCCAGTCTCTGGTTAAAGATGCTGAATTTATATACCCGTAGTGTGAAATCTTCTTTTTATGCATAGAAGTGGTATAGCATGACCAGTAGCAAAATAAAGCATGCAGTAGCAACACAAACGGCTCCCACCATTTTGACTTTGTGCCTCAGTCCTGTTGTATAAAGCAAGCGGATAATTAAGTGTCTGCCACCATTCAGTCTTTGGCTTCTCAAACAACTCTGTCAAGAAGGATTCTATGACTGGATATCAGGCTTTAGAGCAGGTGCAAAGCTAATCTGCTGATTCACCAAAGCAACCAGATGAGGTACATGTCACTGTCTCCAATTTGGGGGCTATAAAAGCTGCTCTTTGAGAGAGGCAACTAGAAGGAGAGAAGGAAGTCTGGCTGAGGAAAAAGCATTGTGACTAATCAGCTCAAGAAAGAGCTCTGACTAAGGTTTTAAATTTATAAATGCTGTCATGCCTGAAGGCTTTGTTAAGAACAAAGGCTGTCCCCAGGAAAGAATGAGCTTTGGACCAAACCATATTGTGTGTGGAGTACTGCAATAGGTGGAGTACAGACTTGACCTACTCAGATATCATGTTGTCACAACATAGGTGTGGACTCTTGTCAATTAGGAACCAGATTGAGTCCTCCAACTCAACTGTCACATGGAAACAAGCACAATCTTTCCATATTTAAATCAGAATACCATAAATCCTTCATGTCTAGTCAGCCAGGCCTGTGTCACAGCTCTAGGTGAGCACCTTATCCCATCTTAACTACTCACCAGATTTCTGAGGAGATTCAGCCACTGGATCCCATGGATTTTAAGCCTCGAGAGTCTAAACAGGGGCAGTGCCTGGGTCTGCCTTAGGGTCTCTTGGTGCACATTCTTTTCAAGGGGGCACATGGTAGGTACAACACTTACTGAACACAGATAGACTTTTTACAAGGTTTTAAACCATCGTTGCTATTTACTTAACAGCTAAAGCACAGAGAACAGATCATATAGAAAACATATATCCAGAATACAGTGACCCTCACTCTAACTTGCCCTTCTCCCAGGAGTTCTTGAAGGACCATCTTCATTCAGGTAGGCAGGGTCCCCCCACTATGCCTCAAACCCCTGCAGTAGTTTCTACCTGTTTTGAGGTGGTGAAAATGGCCAAAGACCCTGACTTGATCAGCTCCTGCCCTTTTTATAATGCCCTAGTCCCTCTGGTATGTGACTCCTGAATCAGCCTTTACAGGTGATCCCAGACTCCGATCAGATGATTTTGTTGCTAGTGACAAACCAGTTCTGGGTGGGAGCATGCCTATTGTGTATAGTATTTGTAGTTGAATAAAGGACCCTCCTGAGTTAACATCCCTCTATTGTCAGCTCTGTATCAATATGTCTTGGAATTTCAGTCCAAAATGGAAGCAGAGACAACTGAAGACAACTAGTGCCCACATTCACAATAGAATTTGCAGTCTGATAAAGATACATAGAATTCATAATCTCACGCAGAAGTAATAAGCTCTACAGGCAGTTCCAGATCATGACAACCTGCAAGAGAATGAGACAAGACAATGGTTTCTAGAATATGTTTTTAAAACTCGTGTGTGTTAACAGTACAGCAGTGGAAGCCCACTTAGTGCTGGTGAAGTATGGCAGTGAGTGCAAGCAGAATAAAATTTGTCCAAGAACGTTCTGTCAACAAGGGTGGGAGAATAATTTAAAACTTTCATAAATATTATGTTTTGAATTTCAAATGGGATGTAAAGTGAGATTGTTTTAATAATCTCCAAAACAGAATCCAAAGCAAGCCAAGGGAAAAATATGGCAAAAATCTAACTAAATACCCCAAGATCAAAGCAGTCTGTACAAAAAAAGGAGCATTGCTAATAATATGAATCACTGTTTATATGGTTTACCCTGAAACCAAAGTGTGATTTGTTTTATTTGAAGAATTTTGTGCCATCTCTAGATCAGTTTTCATCCTAGGCTGCTAGTGATTAAAAGTAATTTGGGTCAGTTTGATTACAGCTACAATGGTGTAAATTCAGGGTAGCTATTCATTTAAACAGTTACTCCACATTTACTACTAATTAAGAGTAAAATCTGTCTCATTGCTGTTAGGGGTATATATGAAATGAGTTGGTCTCAAGCCAATTTCTAGTGAGCAAGTGTGCACATCACAACTAATTGAAACCATTAGTAGTAGTCTCTGCAGGGGGCCCTAGGATAGAATGAATTACTCTTTCATTGCTGCAAGAGGTCTTTCCTAGTAAGCAATGAGACACTGCAAGTATTTTGAAATGCTACTACCTATGCTTTATTTTTTCTGTGGATAAATAAAGGAATTCTGGTTTTGTCAATAAATGAGGCATTTTTCACATGTAATTTAAACAACATGAGTTTTTATTGAAACAAGTGACTCAATAAGCTGTCACCACACCAAATTAGTGTGATCATACTAAAAATGACACATGAGATTTGCCATATGGTAGAACTATCTTCAGGATACAAGGTGTTCTTCAAAAGAAAGCTTTTATTTCAAAAATAAACCGGTAATAACACACAATGAACCACATGGTTATCACTATAAACTATGGACTCTCCATGCACCATATGTCCTCACATTTTCCACTTTAATATCTCATTTTAATGGCAAGAAGGACCGTTCCAACAGCCAAGATGAAATATGAATGGGGTGACCATTCAGTGCAGGTATCTGAAGAAACCAGGCAAAACAGTATGGTTTAAAGTGTGAACCAAGTAATACATTTCAGTAGTGGGAAAAATTAACCATCTTTTAACCCTCATGGCTGTGGCTTTTTCCATGCTCCTAATGGGCCAGTGTCTGCTTAGTTTTGGCTTGGTTACTGTTTAAATATAAGTGTTCAGTTGCTTTCCTTTATCTTGCTACTTGGTTTTCCTGTACCGGTCTATATTCAAAAAATATTGGTCCTGAGTCTTATTTTCATTAGGGCCTCTTCACATTACCAGAGCAGTGTAAAGGGGCCTTACTGGGTCTAATTCTTATTTACACTAACTTTTACAACTAGTTTAGGCATCTAGCACAGCAGTGGATGAACTGTGCCATTTACAGTTGTCATGGATTATGTCAGTGGAGGATAGCCAGTAATAACAAGGCTCATCAAGACCCAAAGGTAATCACATCCATAAAAAGCCCAAACAGCCAAAATTAGGAATTTTGTTCTTGACATTATCATCCCTCATTTGGAAAGCCTAACAGATTCATGTGAGAGGATATTTGATTTCCAAATGAACACTTCTATTACCCAGAGCCAGCAGATAATCATTTAGGATGAAATTGGCACCTCCGCTGATTGCTAGCAAAAGGCATATGCACCACTTAAAACCCACTAAGCAGTGTTTTGAGGGTTTAAGTAGAATTTAAATGATGTACTGGGCTTCTGCTGGCCCCCTGCATAAGGTTGTTTCACCTTTTGTGATTGCTGGACACCAAAATGGGATTGAGAGCAGTCACATAAGGGGAAATTTTAGAATCAATTCAGTTTGACTCTTTTAAGTCAAGATTTCATATTTTTATATAGTACCAGATTCTACCACTCTCACTCATAAGAAGTAGAACCTAACTCTACAAGTAGTCCCACTAAAATCAGAGGGGCCACTTGAAGGTGCATGCTACAGATCATCATGAGTAAGTATGAAACACCCATATATAATGAAAAGTCAGATATTTATAAATCCAACATATTGGTTGAGCCAAATTCTGACAATATTATCTGACAATGTAGTATTTTATTGAGATCTCTATGCATTTACTTGATCCTATATTCATCTATCCTACTGACAAATTACATACAAATGATATGCATCTGAAATTCAGTTCAGCTCTAGAATTCCTCCTATATGGCACAAATTAATGACTGTAACATAGGCTTAGCTAAATGCATAATCTATGCAGCACATGCAAGTGAGCATTTGTAGATTTCATTTTTTTATTTTGTTCTTCTAGCTCTATAGCTTATATTTGTGTGACCACAAAAGACATGGTATCTATTTTTTTCCCTCATCCTTACATGTGTATATGCAGTGGTGTTGCAGCTGTGTCAGTCCCAAGATATTAGATAACTTGTCTCTCTTACACTTGTATTGTCATTCTCACCTGTGCGAAGTAGGTGTCGAATGCCATCTGGTGATTCTCTACCAAATTAGGCCCATGCATTCTGAATAGATTAGAAATTCCTATCAATCCAAAGTATGGGCAGACAAATGTTAAATAAGACAAACCTAAATATTGTAAAGTTTTGCAAAACTTGAGAGCCAAAATGAAACTCTTTGACCTTGCTTCCTAACTTCCATTTCATAAGGAACAATAACTTGTTGGATGTGGATAACATACAGCTATGTGGCTTTCTTTCCATTAATACATAAAAAGCAAGAGTAATCATTTTTATAATCTGTCACATATTGTAATGAAACACAAATCCCTTCAAATGAGTCTATAAGCCAGCACTTTATGGTTGCTTTGCCCATTACAAGAGAAATGGGAAGCAAGAGGATACTTTATGAGAAGAATCTGTCCAAACAATTGGTCAGTTCAGTTAGGGCTGAGCACCTCCTTCAGGGTGCTGCTGAAAGACAACAGTTCCAATGGAAATCGGTGGGAAATTGGGTGTTAAGCCCTGGGAGGAAAACACTCAATACTTCAGAAGATCAAGGTAATCTCTGAAAGACGGGATCAGATGAGACATTTGTGTTTGCCATTGCAGTGTTGTGAAACCCTGGCCAAAGAGGCTGTGAGGATGGAGAGAGCAAACATGTTTTTCATTAAAAAATATACAAATGCATGCACAAACATAATTGATGTATACACGCTAACTATGGGCCCAAACCAAACTCCAAAATCTGAATACCCCTAAACTCTGTCTGTGCCTATTTGATATAGTAGAGCTCCTTGTGCACATCTGTGAATATGGAAATGGGCTGTCTGCTATGCAGCAAGCTTCAATTAGTAACACAGCTATTTCTGTAACTTGGTACTACGTATAATGTTGCAGCATATTTCTGCCAAAAGAACTGGAATGTTGGTGTGTGGGTGTAGCACAAGGTCCACTGTGCTTCAGCAACAGTAGTGGGAACTGCATGTTGTGTACTACAAACTGCTGCATCATAGGCAATGGATATAATAGGCCAGGAGCTGCTAAGCGTCCCCTGTGGTGCAGCTGCCAAGCCGCCGCCTTTGCAAGCACAGATGCCTAGGCTGTGGTGGTCCCACCTGCGCTCTGCCCCCAACGCCCCTCCTGCTTTCCCCCTGTGGCTCCACCTCTTCCCATCCCTGCTCTGTCCCTCCACTGAGATACTTGCTGCTTTTTGCTGAGTCCCTCCACCTCTTCTCCCCCATGGCCCCACTCCTTCCTGTGTCCTGACTCCCTCCATGCCTACCTCCCACAAGGTCCCCACAGCTTGCTGAGTCCCGACTCCCTCCTCTCCTGAGGTGCCCATCACTTGGGGGTGGAGGGACTCGGCAGGGGCCATGGAGGAGAAGGGGTGGAGGGACTTGGTGGGAGAAGGAGGCCTAGCATGAGTGGGGCCTGGGGAGGGGCAGAAGTGAAGCATGGGTGGAGCCTTGTGGAAGGAAGCCGAGTGGGGGTGGGGTCTTGGGGCAAAGCAGGGGGCAGTGCCACAGTCCGGGCACCGGCTGAGCTTCTGGCGCTCAGGGCAGCATCCCCAAATGCCAGAGCCATGCACAGCCCATGTGCTGCATGTTGGGAGAACTCCCTGGTTTCTGTCTAGAAGTACCCTCTGCCATCCCAGCCAGAAGTTCAAGTTTTAACCCTGAAGTTGTGAGAGGAGGCTCCTGGACTGTAATCCTGGTCTGTTTCCTTATGGTATAAAATTGTTCTGTTGGTTTGTCTGAGTGATTCTGGTCTAAGGTGAATAGACACAGGCACACAATATAGAACACACTGAGGAACCTCAGTCCCAGTCCCCCAAAGTTGTGTAAAAAGCCACAAGACAGACTTACCCTATCTTGAACAACCTCATACTGGGGTAGTGAGCAGGAGGGGTGGGGGGAGCTCCATGTGTATTTAAAAGCCTTAAATATATTTAGCATTAAGTATGTTAGTAATTTAATGCAAAATATTATAAAAATAAAGGAAAATGCATGTACCTCAACCATCAAAGTATATAGCTCATTTACTAAAAGAATACCAGAATATTTTTAGCCGCTTTCGATAAGATGAAGAGTAACTGAAGAAATAAGAGTAACTCAACAATAATTTTATGTTAAATATCCAAAGGACAAACCTTTTATAGGTGGGTTTTTGTTTGTTTGTTGCTTCCCTGCCCCCTCCACTCTGTTCCCTCCTCCATCCCTTTGAACTCTGCATGTTTTGTGCTAATTCCATTTAGGTCATGAAAAGATGGGCTAATCTATAACTTTTTAGCTGGCTGTTTTTCTTTTGGTCCAAAAGACGTTGCCTTTTAGCAGTATATTCACAGCTAGGTGCCTTGGTGCATGTGTGGGTGTTTTTGAGGGTTGGACTTCAGTGAGGTTGCATGGTTTAGGAAATTGACCTCAGTATGTTGTGGGTGAGAGCAGAATTTGACCCTTTCTCCACTTGCCAGTTCACATCTGGTTCAGATTTGTAGTAACTGATAGTTGTACTGACCCTGACAGTCAATGTGCAGGCCATTATTTGGAGGATAAGCATGGAAGCTGTCCCAGGTGTTACCTGACCCGCCTGTCCATTAAGTGTTGATGTCTTTCAGGAGGGCTTGAATTTCCCGCATGTTTGAAAAGAACAAGTAAAGAACTTTAGATTTGGGAGGGGTGGGGTGTGCCATTCAGGTAAATGCAAAATTTTAATATTCCTCCTGGCTTTATTATTGGCATTATTGCAAACACTGTACTGCATGTATTATTTATAATCAGATATAAATTATAATGTACATAGTCTTTTTAATGTACATAGTCTTTGCTTCTGGGTTCCTTCATCCCAAATCAGACAAGCTTTCTCAAATTGCCTTCCTCCAGAAATACTTGGAGAATGAGCTCTACCTACAGTTTCTGTTCTACATTACTTCTGGATGTAGTTTGTCAGTTTGGCTCAGCCATTTTTTTTTTTTAAGTTACCAGGTTCCACCTATCCCCTTTAGTACTATTCATGGACAACTTCTATGTTGTGCAGGCCCTGTAAATTTTGCCTGCGGTTTTGTTTACATTAAATGAGTTACAACTGAGAGCCCAGTAGTCAAGTGTCCCCTTTCAAACACATTTGGTACTAATGAACACCCTTAGTGGAAGAGACAAAATATAATGAATTGGTATGGTATGTCAGGGTGGAGGGCAGGGGAAGTTTGCACTGATCGTGTTGATACTGTAGCTGTTCTGTGAATAGAGACTGCCAGCCATAGAAACATCAATCAGGTACCATACAAAAGCATTACATTTAAACACCTGTTTGGCTTTAAATTTAAAAAAAGACACTTCTTCCTACTCCAAAACACAAAAGGCAAAGACTAATTTCAGTCCTGCAATTCCAAAGGGTTTCAGACAGACTCTCTAGCGGAATATGTCACCTCAGCCACAAATTATAGGCAGCTGTGATTTGCCAGTAAAGTGAAAATCTGCTGCAGCTGTCATCATGCTCGCTTTCAGTTGTCATGTATCAAAAAGTAGAGTCTAAGTGGAGGAAGTTCAGAGATAGAAGGAAAGAGATTAATGCATCTACGGTAACTACAGGTAGTGAAATGGGAATTGCATGTGTAGATGGGTGCACAATGAGATGAGAACGCCCAGGACCATCTGTAGACCTGACTTAAGAGAAAAAGGTCATTCCTATCAACGCTGCCCACAGTAATTTAATGTGAAGTGCTGCAGCCCTGACCTTTCTTGTTCGATAGCTTAACTCTGTGAATCTTGTTGAGTTTGAGTATGTTATGCAACAATACTGTTGAGGAAAGGAGGTTAGTTAGAGTTGGAACTAGACCAAACACTTCTGGTTCACTTGGCGGTTCAGATTTGAACTGCAGCCCTATAAATCACCTCCCACCTCTGTTCCCATCATTCCCACAGGCCCTGGACCAAGAGATGTATCCCAGATGGAATGAGGAGGGACAGGCATAGGCTGTCTTCCTTCTCTTCTGTGTTGACATGCCCCCTCCAAAGATCTTCAGAGATTACCAGTGCCCCTCTGCTGCTCCACCCTTTGATTGTTTTTCAGGGCACCACTGGGTATGATCATCCACAATCTAGAAGAGGTATCCTCAAGGTGTTTAAGGGACTGTATGCCCACATTTCTATATATGGCAGTGGTAGCCAGGAAATTCCTGCTACAGAGGGCTTTATGAATAACAGAAACAGATAGAAGCCAAGTATACTTTGCCCAATTTTGTGAAGGCCTTGGGATTTCTAAGCAGCTGTACACTAGGGTTTCTAGGCCATCTATCTTAGAACACAGGTGGTCATACTTAGCAGTGCCCTGGGGGTAGTAGCCACCTTGGACTAAAATCACAAAGGGGAATTAGCATTGCAACATGTAACACTTAGGCATGCTGCCACCTAGATATTCACAACCCTGAGCTCGGGCTCCCTATACAATGTGTGGGGAGAGTTTGGTGCCTAAGAATGAGATCAACAAAAGCCATCACAGTGAGTGGGGAGATACCTAAGTTAGCCAACATGAAATGCCAAGGAGATGTATGGTCTAAGCCCTGCCCCTCGGAGGGGGTTTAGGGGCCTAACTCCAGGCCAGAGGGAAATGCCCATCTCCATTCAGGATTCACATCCATGAACCCTCTCCTAGAATCGGTCACCGAGGCCAGGTTAGCTGGTTTTCTTGACCAGTATTGGTGTGGGAGTGGTGGTGCTGGTTCCCTCTCCTTATAACTTTTTAGCACAGAGCACTCCACCAGAATGTCAGGTGCTTCCTAGTAGAGTATCCTAACCACTGGGCCATGGGATATTATGGGACAGGGTGCCCTCAGTCTCTTCTGTGGAATAACTTCAACTTTATAAATACTTAAATATCCCACTCCATGCTGTCTGGCTGATTGACTACTTAAGTATTTATCCACAGTGCAACAATAACTGGGCCACAGAGAGTGACTGACTATAATCCAGTGGTTAGGGCACCAGCATGGGAGGAGGGAGACCACAGAGTCAGTATCCTTGCTCCAATTGCTTTTATCGTTTATTGCCAGTGGAATAGCTTCAACAGGAGATACTGAGGGATCACCTCCCATATTTTAGTGGCTAGAGTAGTCTCCTGTGAGGTAAGATTTGAACAGGGTTATCCACTCTTCCCATCAGGCAGAGGATGGATTTGACACCCCCCCCCCCCAATCCCAGGTGAGTGCTTTAACCCCTGGGATAAAAGTTATAAGGCACGCAGCACCACCAAGATTGTGAATAGGATCAGACTTGGTTGGTGGCCATTGAGCATACCTACAAGATTGGGCACTGCACATGACTTAGGCACATGACTTGGGGGGGAGGGATAGCTCAGTGGTTTGAGCATTGGCCTGCTAAACCCAGGGTTGTGAGTTCAATCCTTGAGGGGGCCATTTGGGGATCTGGGGCAAAAATTGGGGATTGGTCCTGCTTTGAGCAGGGGGTTGGAGTAGATGACCTACTAAGGTCCCTTCCAACCCTGATATTCTATGATTCTATGAAATGAACAGCTATCTTCCTCCAGTTTAATTGCTCTGGGGCTTAGGGCAGAGATAGGCATCCAAATGCCTAGAGTGAGGCAGCGGTCCACATGCTCAGAGGCCAGAACATAGGTGCCTAGAGAAATTTTACTGTGAAGAATTAGGTGCTGAGTGAATTTAGGCATCTACGGGGTTCAGTGGGAATTTTGTGAATTGCAGTGGAGCCTAAAACTGGGACTTAGATATCTATATACCTTTGGGAAATCTTACGCTAGCCCATTATCTCCTTCTGAAGATTGCATAGGAGGCAGGAGGGAGTATCTGGTCTCTCTATGTATATTTAATGATAAACAGGGAAAAGGTCCCAGAGGCTGGAGAGGCTAGTTGTGGTTTGCTATACTAAGCTCAGTCCATGGATACTATATATTTAACCAACACAATTTAAAATCAGAGTTAACATATTATTGTTTTGTCTAATTAATCACACTCAAATGTCAATGGATTTATACTACACGTATCATGTTTAATTACTTTCATGATTAGTTGATTACTAGTAGCTTTTCCATCAGACCCTTCCCCTTATTTAATATGTGACTTCCATTTATTAAAAGTGACAAGTTTCCGCTCACTATAATACATACCATAAATTTTTATGGATTAGCCTTCAGTTTAATAAAACAATTCTCTCTGCAGTAATCAACTGATGCGTAATTGGGATAAAACAATTCAGTGGAATGTAGCAGAATTCGGGATAATGAGAACTATCTCTGGATCCAAAAATCTTTAATTTATGGTGCTATTAAACTGGAAACTAAACTAAAATTTATAAATAAAATATTTTTCTCTATAAACTGATCTCTTGATTAGATTTTTCTTTAAAGAGTTGTCATACTTGTCAAATCTTCCCCAGGCACAGTAAGGGCCCAATTCATGTTTATGATAATATCCCTTTATATCTCTCTGGCCGTGTAAAGTGTTCTTAAAATGGACATAAATTAAATTTGTACATACATTTAGGCACCTTCATACTTGCAGGGCAGTGTAAAGGCAATGTAAATGAACCTCTTTTAAAGACCATACTCATAGGTAGTTGTAATGGTTTGCTGCCAAACTGAGAGGAAATATCTAATGGGGTCCTGAAGGGGGTCCGTCCTGGCTCTGGTACTCAACAATATTTTCATGTAATGACTTGGATAATGAAGTGGAGATTATGCTTCTAAAGTTTTTGGATGACACCAAGGTGGGAGGGGTTGCAAGCCCTTGGGAGGACAGGATTAGAATTCAAAATGACCTTGAGAAATTGGAGAATTGGTCTGAATTTGACAAGATGAAATTCAGCAAAGACAAGTGCAAAGTACTAGCTTTAGGAATGAAAAATAAAATGCACAATTACAAAATGGAGAATAAGTGGCTAGGCAACTGTGCTGCTAAAAAGGTTCTGAGGGTTATAGTGGATCACAAATTGAATGAGTCAATGTGATGTGGTTGCAAAAAAGCTAATGTTTTTGGAGTGCATTAACAGAAGTGACATATGTAAGAAATGGTTGTGCTCTACTTGGCACTGGTGAGGACTCATCTGGAATACTGTACTCAATTCTGGATGCCACACTTTAGGAAAGATGTGGACAAATTTGAGAGAATTCAAAAAATAACTGGGTTTTTTAGATATAGGTATATTATAAAGCCTATTGTAAGCTGTATATAATGAATATAGTTGTTATAGACTTTTTTGTTTGGGGTGGATTTTGTCCTATTCATCTATGAAGCTGAAGTAGAACTTTTCTCAAATAGACATAATATTCTTATGTATTAAGAACTATGAACACCTTTGAAAATGAAAGATTCACACACTGTGGAGATGACAATGAGTAAGGAAGAAGTGAGAGTGAGTGATTGATAACAGCATGGAACAAAAGATCAGTATATTCTCCAGTACTTCAATTTGGAGTGGATTGTCATGTCTCTGTAAACTTGCTAATTGCAGTGGTATATTTATAAAACCATAGGCCTTGAATAGTTGAATCAGAGCAATGAGCTAAGTCATAAATTATGGGTTTGGTCAATGAAAGCCTTGAAATGGAGCAAGATAAACTTTCCTTCCTGCATCACTAAGTAGACTATTACATACACATGCATATTTGTTTATTTACATTGGGATGCCCACATTTTCCCAGAAGGAATTGTGGCATTTCCAAGAGCGGGATATATAAAGGGTATAGATATCAAATATGCCTTGAATGTATTGTTAATAACTAGGTCCTTCTTGCCCTTAAATCAGGAAATCATCACTCTATTCCCCTGTTAAGGACACAAGCAAGGTCACAAGATGTACCATTGTTTATTCTACTCCGTTACCCAAGGAACAGGCTACAAAAAAATCTTGACGCTATTGTTAATAACTTCAGAAAAGTCTCGATTTACATATACATTGAACTTCTTTCCTCCTTTTTCTAGCTAAAAAGAACCCCCAACAGTTGGCAAACAAGGGTAGTAGCCTCTTTTCCACAGCACAGTGGCCCACTGTGTGCTTGAGTTAAAAAAGTTTCACAGAGCAGTGAAAACTGTACATTTTAGTACATTTAAGTTAGGAATATCTTACTGTGAGACCCAGGAAAGTGGAGGTTCTGGATGTCAAACTTTCTGATTCCCCCAAGTCCAATACAGCTTTCACTCCAAATTAGAAAATGGACACGTCTCTGCCTTAAGAATCAGATATCTGTCTCTCTATTTTGGAGGAACTATAGAAGAATATTAAAAAGTATAAGCATCTAACTTACTTAAATCTTTAAAATATTAAAAGAAATTGCCTAAAAGGAGGAATTCCAATTAGTAATATGCTAATGTGGGAATACAGTTGTTGAAGCTAGTAATACATAAAAAACCTGTGAAAGGAAAAGGATCTAAGAAATTAGTTATACATTGATGACATCTACTAGATATGATGGAAGTAGGAGAGAAACTGAGGGGGCAAAAATCTGAGAGCCTGGACCACGTGGGCTCACCCAGTGTTGGACTAAGAAGTGATGAGAATATATTAAAGAACACAATCAGAAATAAGAGTAACTCAAAGAAAAATACAAAGTTCCCTTTGCTGAGTCTGCACTTTTCCTAGTGAGCCCCAAGGAACTTGGTGATTTTTGCTAATTACTTCTATCTGCATGTGTCTCCTTTGTAAGTCCAAGTAAATTGGCCTAAGAAACCTCAAAGAAAACTTCTAAGCAATAGCTTTGGTGTTTTAAACTACTCCCTTTCAAACCAAAAGCTATTAATACCAGTGACCACATTCAGAAGAGTGCCTTGAGACAAAGTACAATTTTACATCAAGGAGAATTCAACACATGCTAAATGTATTAGTAATACTAAAGAAACTGATAACTGTTGATTTTTATATCTATTTGGATCTTGCTGAGTTAAAAATAACTAAGTGTCCTGCTTGGTGAGAAAAATCTAGAATTAAAATTAGTAAGCCAGTGCTCCCTGCACTCACTAAAAAAGGGTTAAACATTATTCAAATATTGGCTGTAATATCTTATCAAATTGGCAATTCTAGTTTATTAGATTTCAGCTTTAAAATTTAACTGGCACCTTACCAAAAGTCACAAATTTGACCAGCTCACACATACAGACAGTTAATTGCAATGGTAAATTTAACTATTAGAATGGTGACCACTCCACTGAAAGGCTAAGTATTTATTACTATTTTATTATGATGATTACAGTTTTTTCAAGCTATGGTCCAGGGTTTCAAAAATGCAGGAGCATCGTGCATGTGAGTGACGTTGAGTAAGAATTTTTAAGTACATTAGAAGCAGGAAGTCTGCCAAACATGCAGTGGGACTACTAGACAACTAAGGTATTGAAGGAGCACTCAAGGGAGACAAGGCCATTGCAGAGAAACTAAATGAATTCCTTGCATTGGTCTTCACTGCTGTGTGTGTGTGTGTGTGTGTGTGTGTGTGTAACAGCACAAGTTTTGAAATACAGATATACCATACATATCTATAACTCACAATACAAAGGTGATATAAACAAGATCATCATACTTGGCACATCATAACATTTTCACAGATACCATATGTGGTAAGATTCATTACAATTTTATAACATTGGTATCAATAACATCACAAAGTGTTCCACATATTCCATACAGTGACAGACCAGATCCTCAGCTGCCGCAAATAAGCATATTCTCATTTACTTCAATGAGCAGATTCTGATCTCAGTTAAAATCAGGTGTAAATATATATTAAGATTTTACTACACATTTACACTGATGTAACTGTGGCTATACTCTTTAGAGGGACGAGATATGAAGCAACAGTTGAGGTATAAATTGGAATAAACTGCCTAGGATGATCGTGGAGTTTCCATCATTGGAGATTTTTAAGAGCAGGTTAGACAAACACCTGTCAGGAATGGTCTAGATAATACTTAGTCTTGCCATGAGTGCAGGGGACTGGACTAGATGACCTCTCGAGCTCTCTTCCAGTCCTGTGATTCTATACAAATTTCAAAGTGCTAACTCCATTTCTGCTTGATAGGGATGCAATAATTCATTCTGATACAATGTTTGTGTGCACTGAATACTTTTTCCTTTTCCTTTATACGTGGCACCACAGCCTGTCTTATACCAATACTATGTAGCAGTTGTTTGTTTTCCATTGACCTCATTTAGTTTATCTCAGTGGTCCCCAACCTTTCTGTGGCCAAGAGCACATTCATCCCTTCATCAGAGTGTGGCGGGCAGCGACACTTCTTGGCGGCATTTCGGTGGGGATGGTTCTCCGCCGGAAGCGCACCTCGGCGGCACTTCGGCAAAAGCTTCTCCACCAGAAGCGCTGCGTGGCGGCATTTCAGTGGCGACGCTTCTCCGGCGGATGCTCCTCTCCTCTTCCTTCCTTCCTGATGGCGGGTGCACATAAGTGCCCCGGCGGGCACCATGGCACCCGCGGGCACCACGTTGGGGACCACTGGTTTATCTCTTCTCTTTATAATTTTACAAGGAACTGTCTCTCCCCAACCGCTCATTCCAGCTCACGGTTATTTCTTAGTTTGGCTGATTCCAATGTCATCCACTTGTATGATTCATTATACACCCTATTCTTTTTGTAGTCTGGTACACTCGCTCAACTCATTTTCTGTGTAAATTGCTTAAGCTGGAATCTAGCAGCTAAAAATAAAATAAAATTGTTCCGTCAGTCATAAGAGAAGCAGAAGGCGAATAACCTTGAAAAGCAGGCAAGCATCAGACAAGCAAGACAAATGACCCTAGTTTTGTTCATGTATTAGGAGGTTCCTCTTTTGACTCAGTCCTTACTGAGATGAATTCTCATTTATGGTAGTGGAATTTTTGCCTGAGTGAGGACTGAGTGAAAACTTAACAAGGATGCCAGGCTTGGGACCCAAATATATTTGCACATGGTTTTATGTTGAACATTTATGGCACAGGTATGGTGGATTTAATTCTGTTGTGCACTCCTCATGGCTTAGATCAGTGGTTCTCAAACTTTTTTATTAGTGACCCCTTTCACACAGCAAGCCACTGAGTGTGACCCCCCCCTTATAAATTAAAAACACTTTTAAAATATTTAATACTATTATAAATGCTGGAGGCAAAGCGGGGTTTTGGGGTGAAGGCGACAGCTCACGACCCCCCTGTGTTATAACCTGGTGACCCCCAGACGGGTCATGACCCCCAGTTTGAGAACCACTGGCTTAGAGTGTAAGATCTTTGGAGGCAAGGACAATCCGTTCTTCTGTGTTTGCACAGTGCCTGGTACAATGGGGTTGTGGTTCGTGACTGATGCTCTTCCTACATGCTGCCGCAATACAAACAATGCATACAAATAATAATGGTAACACACATTGTTTTATCTTTCTATTGTCTCAGAACACATTATATTTTGGTAGAAACAAAAATTTGGAAAATAGATTTTTGGGTAATGTAAACATTTAACTTGCAAAACTAGAAAGGCGGTGTTATTGCTGAGGTTTAGAGCTGCTTTACATTTTTTCATTAGAAATGAGAATTTCCAGTGTAACAAGACCCAGTGAGATGCAACATGCAAAATAAAATAAATATATAGGTTGGAAGGATTAGATTTATATTGGTGAATGTCAGTAAACGTTGATTGCACCATAGACACACAAACAACAAAAAATATTTCCATCAATGATTGAAATTTTATAGATAGGCAAAGTAAGTTCTCAAGCAGCATTTTTCTTATTAGTGTCAAAAGTCTAAATCACTAGATTTTTAATTAGGCTTGTTACAAATGGACTAGTGAATGAATACTAATAAACAGGTATGATTTATTGATGTAAGGCTATTTTTTTATATTTTGACATGATGGGTTGACAATGTGTGTTTTTAACAGTTTATAAAGCTTTAATTTTTTGAATCTTGACATTTACAGTCATTAAATAATTGCCTGACCCTCCCATCATCATTTCCCACAAATTTAAATTGATATAAATATTTTTAAAAGCTTGAAACCTATAATTTAGTGCAACTGTGAACATTTAAATAGATAAAAATCTAAAAAATGCTTAAAAGTAAACAGTATTATCCATCCAAATTATTTAAAAAAGAAGGAAAAATTCTAATTCTTCCAAGAGCCCATCCCCCCGCCCCTCTCTCATAGCAGCCTGGAAAACTATTCTTGTGGACTGGCCCTCTAGTCAGTGTAAAGACTGCAATAATCCATTTATGTTTTGTTTGCTCTTCATTTTAGACTGGAACATTTTGTAGCATGCAAAGTGACAATCATTGGCACACTCACTAATAATTATTTTCTTCACAAGCTCTTTATTGGGTGTAGATGTGAGAAATAATCCCAGGAAAACCATGTAAAACTCACCAGATTCCCCCCCCCCCCCCCCCGAACATAAAGATTAGTGCAGGTTTGCCAAAAGATTTGATTTGAGTCAATCTGGGCACCGTTTTGAGAAAACCTGTGCTAATTTTTAGTTTCATCTTGAAACCATGCAGAGGTTGCTGGTGAATGTGATGCTTTGGGCTGAATCTGGGAGATCATTTGGAGGGCTCTGAACTCACCTTAATTGAAATCAAAGAAAACCTTTGCCTGAATCTCTGCCAGCTGTGAAATTGCTGGTCATTGCAGTGTTCTAACTTTAACTGAGAGTCCCTTGTAAATAATCAGAGCAATTAAACCTAATCCTGAGGGCCTACAAAATACACATCATTAAAAGATTCTTAGCCCTTTAACTTTGTTCAGGTGGTGGCACGGGGGAATCTTTTCAGACAATGACTGTAACAGGACTAACAAGGCACAGGATGATTATTATGTGCAACCAATTTCCTATTAGCACTTCCACAACAGCTTCCTTCACTTCTTGCTCTGGGCTTATGGCTCACTATCTGAGTGACAGCTATCTCCCGACTGACTGCAACTAGGGTGCTCTTGCTCTCTCTGACTGACTTCCTCCACCTGCTGTGCTTTTCTAGCACAATCTCTCTTGGTTCCTGTTACTTGCATCTCTTATGTTGACTTTCACATTTTCATATTGCAAAATACTTGTAAAGATGAGGAACCTCTTGTGGTCCAGCTTCCTGATCCTAATTCCACACTTTTCCTGTTACAACTGTAATTGAAGTCCTGTGCCTTAGTCAACACTTTGAACCTGAAACATGCAGCAAGACCCCCAAATGTATGTGGCAAAATGTGTATTGAATGTGGCACTTCACTAACACCTCCCCGTTGACTCCCCTCCATCACAAAGAGCTTTGCAGAGGGAGTGAAAGTTAGCTATGTGGGGGAGGGTTTGCTGGGGAGGACTTACGTGTGCATACACAGGTGCTTTCCTGGCTCATCAGCCTGGGGTTCACCCAGGCATGACGCTCTCCCTTCTTTGTGGTGGTTCACTAGCAGTCCTGAGCAAAGGAACAGGACAGTAAAGCTGGAGTTAACCTCTTGTATAATGGGGACGATGTAGTGTTGGTGTGCCCTGTCTGACACTGCTGTATTAGCACCTAATTAGCATTATTATAGCTTGTTCCCCAGGTCATTGCCTACCTGCCAAGCTTTGAAATATTAGACTGTGATGCTGAGTTAATTAAATGCTGTAGCTACAGAAATGTTAAGAAAAAGACTAAACTCATGGCATACCAATTATTCTAGCTTAGAACCCAAAGTGAAACTTTTG
Organism: Chelydra serpentina; assembly: GCA_037349315.1. Lineage (NCBI taxonomy): Eukaryota > Metazoa > Chordata > Testudines > Chelydridae > Chelydra > Chelydra serpentina. The sequence goes on from JBAIAC010000001.1 coordinate 19,560,562, forward strand.
TTTTTAAACAAAGGAATGGACCACAATTGCACAAAGACCTTGACTTTTCCTCTCAGATTTTGCTGTGAAACCTGTGGCTTTCACCCCCGCAATATCTTTCAGCATAAAATTTCTCTTCACAGGCCCATCGTATTTGTCTTAAATTGCTGCCATTTTGTAACATCTGTAGTTGTTTTTGTCAGCATATCATTATTCACATCTTATAAAGCAATTAACAGCAGAACTCATAAAATTAAGGATCAGATTATACCTGGCCCTTCAGTGGGCCTGGGGTAGGACACAAGGAATCTTTGTCCACTCACTTGTATTGCTCACATAAGAGCCAATCACAATTCCAGCTGCTGCACTGGGGGACTGTATTTAATCATGATTTTTTTTCATTGTCCCTTCTCCTCACCCCTGTGCTAGTCAGAAATGAGCTGGCACTGTTTCTGCAACAGTCAAAGACAGCTGAAAATAATAATGATAGCTGCCTGTACAGACCATGAGCTGCTGGTCTAGGTTGGGTTTACCAGCCCTCTATGGACTCACAAGAACTACTCCTGTCCTATTCCACCAGTGGTAACAAAAGGGAGAAGGTGAGGATAGGGTCCAGGCTTTAATCTGCTCTGGGCTATGAAGCATGGGTGCAATGGGAGAGTGCTGCACCTTCTGAAGGGATATGGTACTGGGCATGTTCCATCTGCCTGGCAGCAAACTCAGGAAGGGGATCTGCTCCACACTGTCCCTAACTCTGGGCAGTGCCTCACATGCATTACTGAGTGCCAAGTAAGGAAAAGATGGATTTCTCTGCTACTGCAGAGAAATGGTTCTGAGCCACTTCCACAGGCTCCACCAACAAGGATTAACTATGGGTAAGGTTTGTCAGGGCATCCGAATCCAGTCATTATTATACAGCATAGAGGTGAGAGGCCTAGTGCTGCCAACTCTGGTAATTTCATCCCCAGTAACATCAGTTGGGTCCCTGCTGCAGCCAGTCTCACTATGACCCCAGAAGCACCAGGCAGCCCTCAACAATTTCCAGCTTTGCTCAGGGGAAAGCCTGCTCCATTTGCCTTCCCCCCCCAGCTCCTGGGGAAGAGAAGCCAGGCAGGCTCTATCCCTGTTGTAGGAGACAAGTAGTATTCTCTCCTCTTTCCTCCCCTTGGGAGACAGAAGGAGTTTTGGGTAGGGGAGAGGGAGCAGCTAATTCTCAGAGGGAAGGGGAGGGAGCAGAAAGAGCTGGGCAGCTCTGTATCCTCCACCCACTACAAACAATGGGTAGGTCTGCTCTCTGCTGTTCCCCACCCCCATCCTTGCAACATCAGGCCTGGATAGTAGGAGAGGTGAGATGAAGACTCCCTGGTGTTCCCTCTCCCCTCAAAAGCTGGGAAGAGGGAGAAGAGTGTCCTGATGTAGCTGCACCCCAACAGCTGGGAGGAGAGGGTGAAGAACCACTGGAAGTGCAGAAGCTGCAGAGGTACACTGAGGGGCAAGGGCAGATGTGGGAGTGGTGGGGAGAGAATTGATGTGGAGGCAGAGTAAGTGCATAATTAATTGCTGGGCTGGGGGATGGGCAGGTGCTCTGCACCATCAGACAGCCAGGGAGAGTTCCTGAAGCAAGGGGCCAGAAACACCTTACTCTATAAATCTGGGAGAGCTGGAAACACTGTAACTGCCACACATGCTTTGGAAGTTCAAAAAGCAAAGACAGAAAAAAACACAATATAATCTCTCTTTTAAAGAATCTAATTTTGGGGCCAGCCTCATGATTTCTTGGCATCTGACCCAAGATTTTTGAACTTCTGGGGTTGCTCAGGTGTGTGCCCAAATAGGAAAATGCACGTTGTAGCCGCCTTGTTGGAGGAGTATCACAACAAATGAGACAATATACTTCCCTGTCATAGGTACCTTCTCTGGTAAAGTAATCCTAGTTTTACCTGGGCCTTTTGGTGTATATTTAAGGTTAAAAGGCTTGCTTAAGAGAAGCAGGGAGGGCGTGGAAATGAAGGAAAAACTCTGGATGTAATGGTAGTGAGCTTTGGTTAGAAGGTCCCTAGAGTTCCTAAAAGTTTGGAATCTGGGCTGTGGGTCCCCAGTTGTGCAGAAAGTCCACCTGGCAGTTGGCACAATGACACAATCCTCCTGCAATGCCCACTCCCCATAATCAGCCAGATCAGTCCCCCAAATCATTCGGTTTGGCCAGGAAAAGAAACCACTGCTTCTCCCAAGGAGCTTCTACCTGCAGTTCCTGTAGTGTGTGACTGGAATGTAAAAGTGTTTCCTTCATTGAAACCCTAGAGGAAGAAAGGGTATGGTACTGCTGTCTACCCTCCCAGGGGGATGAATGTCTCCACCAGATCAGCTGACCCTGAAGGTGTACAAGGTTGCAATTCACCTAATATTTGTATTCTGTAATTAATAAATCCAGAGAAAAATCTCAATTGCTGGGTTGGAGGATTCAATGAGAGGCAGTTCCAAAGAGAAACTAGAAGTAATTTGTCCAATGCTGAGATTATTCTGAAGTTACCTACTGTTGAGGGCCTGAGAAAGGGGTGTTCCATTCAGGAATGACAAAAACAAAATGACAGCATCTGCTAATTCAGAAGTGAACTTTGTAGGCCACAAAACCAAACCTGGGCACCCTACTGGGAATTTTTTCAAGTCAAAATAGCTTATAAAAATGAGCCTTCTGTACAGTTCCATTCCACATTTAATCTGTTAGTAATTTTCTTCTGTAGCAGTAACAGATTTACATTTGTCTCAGACTGGAAGTTTGCCTGCAGTGGTGGTTGTTAGAAAGTTAGCATTTTACAACAGCTACCCAAACATCTGAGATGACTGAAGCTTTTTCCCTGGACTTAGAGCAGGAGATATTTATGGTAACTATGTAGTAATTGTTGACAGATGTTGACTTTTTAATGGCTTCTATCGTCTCCTTATTAAAATACATACTCAGCCTGACACCATAATGAATGTTTCAAATGTGTTCCTTTTGAGTCACAGCTTTCACAAAAAAAAGCTATTAGAACAGCTGAGGCAGACCGAGAAATCTGTCACAAGTAAAGTACATTGCCTGCAAAAAAAAATGTTAAAAGCCCAAAAGAAAAACCCTTAGAATTAATTATCTACTTTTTCATTTAGATTGAAGATTTCTGTTCGCAACACAATAGTACTTTGAGGATGCATCATAACTAACAACTTAATTAAAATACAGATTTCCTAGTCATGTTTGAATTCTTTCAATACCTGTGAGCTATATCTTGAAAGTAATGTTAGCATTGCACATGTACAGCGTCTTAGCTTGATATATTAATGTTTTGGATTTGGAACTTGGCATGTCTGTGTATAATTCCCCAATGCATCTTGTTGTTGTTTTTGAATCTCCTCTATCTCCTCAATCTCTAACATGACTAAATTCTCTTTCAATCCCTTGAGCATGTACCTCCTAGCATGACATGGGCAGGTGTGATGACACTTGGCTAGGGATTCATTGCCTCAGAGCTGGCCTTTGTAGTTCTGCCTACTGATGAGAAGTCCTATGTAAGAGTTAGGTGGTATTATTATGTTGTTGTTTTATTACCTGCTTCTGACCATGTTCTGCAGTCAGCCCAAAGACTTTAGCAGCTGTCTATCCAAGTCAGGTTTGAGGCATTGATGTGTGGGAAGCTGACACTGCCCCTTGCTGTGCTGTGCTATTCTTGTGAACAAACAGAAAACATCTGTCTACAGAGCTATCAGTCTGGCACCTTTAACAAGCGTTACAATATACTTATACATTTTAGAAAGGGATTTTGTCTAAAGAGATTTGAAATTCGAGGTCAGGGTCAAATTACTGCTCCTCTATCTAATCCCACTGGGACGAGGTATTTTTTTTAGGACAATCGTTCACTTTTGCTTTTGACCATGAATAACTTAACACCCAGCACCAGGGTTAAAGCCCCTGCCTTGCCAGTGCCATATTCCCTCGGGGCAAATATGATGGGCTTATGCCAAAGCCCCCCTGGGAATGTGTGTCCTCTGATATCGGCAGGCACGTCTGCAGTATACCATGACAATGCATCCAGTCATGTCTGTGATCTCCGCCAGTTCATCAAAATTGCAACATTCCAGGTTGCAGCTCTTCACAGGCATGGTTATCAGGTTGCTGTCTCACGTGAAATGGACCATTTTGGCATATCAATCGCAGGCCTAACGGAAGCATGACTGATAGATCATGGATGTCACAAGTTGGAAGATTCCTTAGTTCTGTATTCTGGCAGCCCCAACCACTTACATGGGGTAGCACTACTAATGTGAGGCGAGGCCAAGTCTCCTTGATAACCTGGATGCCCATGTCTTTTCGGTTACTTATTTCACATCTTAAACATTGGCATGGTTACCTCGCAGTCATAGGAGTCTATGCACCAACAGAGGAATCTGTTGATTCATTAAAGATGATTTTTACAATCAATTGGAATCTCTAGTATGCATAGTCCCTCCACATGAGAATCTCATCATCCTGGGTGACCTAAATGCAGTTACTGGCTCCCTGCAAACTGGGTTTGAACCGGTCATTGGTCATTATGGTTCAGGTATACCCAGTGATAACTCTTGCTGCTTGCTCACATTCTGCGGCTCCCGGCATCTTTCCATTCTTGGGTCATGGTTCAAATGGCGATGCATACACCAGATGTCATGTTTCTCCCACAATGGCATCACAAAAAATGAACAATGGCATCACTCAGATGAACCACATCATCACACATGACAGGCATCTCTCCACCTCCTGCAGAGTATATTGTATTGCGGAATGTGTGGCAAACACAGATCACCACTAAGTGGTTGCTCGTATGGTGTTGACGCTCCAACGAGCAGGTTAGCCCTCTGCGATGATGAAGAAGTGTGATATCAATGCACTTCGTGTGCCAGGTTTAGCCAACAGGTTTTGTGTCTGTCGTCAGTAGATTCTTGGCTCTAGTCAACTTGCCGGACGACGTGGAGGTTGCCTGATCTCTGTTCACTTCTATCCTCCACCAATCTGCAGAGCAGATGATTGGCTATAGGCGTCCAGCATGCCGACCATGGCCATCGGAGGAGGCCTTCCAGATAATTACATTGAAGGCCACGCCCGCCAGCGTGGCAATAAATGCGCTCATAACCAGCTGAAGCGAAAATTTAACATCCTCGCACTCCATGATTGCAAGGCATATTATAAACAAGTGGTGGATTATGTGAAATTTGGCATAGCCAGGGGCAACTTAAAGCCGGCATTCTGCGTGATCCGCAACCTCAGCGGTCAAGAGGTAGTCGCTACGAATGGCATTGGGAACGACAGCCAAGGCCATCGGTGTAAATCATATGATGACATCCTCTCATGCTGAGTAGAACATTATCACAGTGCCCTGAGCCACCCTCCAGCTGCTGCATGCTCAGAGCTGGACGGTCTGGCAGCCACTGCGGTTCCAGACCCAGACACTTGTACCAATGCACCAACATTGGATGAAATGAAGCACGCTATCTGTAAACCGAAAAATGGACGCACACCTGGTGCTGATGGCATCCCCGCAAAGCTGCTAAAATATGCTATTGATCCTATAGCGTAATCACTTCTGGCCATCTGTCGCCTGGTGTGAAGAACTCGAACCTTTCAACCGCACTTTACAAGGGCAAGGGACTGCGCAGTGAATGTAAGAGCTACAAGCCGATCACCTTGTTGTCCGTTCCAGGGAAGGTGTTTGCACATGTTCTGCTGGCACACTTGGAGCTTCTGCCACATCAGAAGCATCGCCTCCAACAATCAGGCTTTATGAGGAACAGGTCCACATTAGACACCATTTTGGCCCTCTGCTTGTTGTCGGAGATACACCATGAGTTCAGGAAACCCCTGCACATAGTGTATGTTGATCTTAAGGCTCCATTTGATTCAGTTGACCGTGCCGCACTGTGGAAGGCTTTAAAGGGCATAGGTGTCCCTGCCACTCTGCTGGACTTGATTAGAGAGCTGCATAATGGAACCACTGCCTGTGTACATCTGCGGAATCAGATGTCAGCACCTTTTAAATCAGTAGCTGGCATCAGGCAGGGCTGCTTCTTGGCCCCTGCACTCTTCTGTCAGGTCCATAGGCATTAAGATTGGTGATCTCTCGCTCTCAGACCTTGACGATGCTGATGCTGATGATCTTCTAGTACAAAGCCCCAACAGGTTTTGTGAGGCAGTCCAGCAAATGGAGGAGGAGTCAGCTAAGATTGGCCTCCATGTTTCGTGGTCAAAGACAAAGCTGCAAAATCTAGGACCAAATCCACCCACTACTCCAATCTCTTTGAATAACAAAACTGTCGAAGCAGTCTCCAGCTTTTGCTATTTGGATTCTATACTCACCAGTTCCTCCAACTTTCACACAGAGGTTCTCTATCAGATTGGCATCGCAGCATCTGCCATAAGTCATTTACAATGAATATGGAACCAACATCATCTCAGCACAACAATCAAATTCAGGCTCTATTCGAGCTGTATCCTCCCCGTACTGTTCTATGGCTGCGAAACGTGGACACTATGCCGCTCAAACTGGGCAAAGTTGGAGGCTTTCCACACAAAATGCCAACATCGTATATTGATTGGGCATAAAGTGGAATGACTTCCTCTGTAATGCAGATGTTTACAGTCACTCCAGTCTACAGATTACTGGGGCCATTGTCCGCAGATGACCCCTTACGCTTTTCAAATATGTTGCAAGTATGCCACATGACGTTCCAGCAAGTGCCTTTCTCCGGGTGGCTTGTAACATCCGGGATAAAATTCCACCAAACAAGGAGTGGCGATGGCCCAGAGACAGACCCCCTATTACATGGGTTCATCAAATCTGTTCCAATGTTGGACTCTGGGGCCATCAAGCCTTTGCGGCTGCGCAGGAATGGACCAAATGGCGAATGATCGCTACAGCTGACTGTGTGACTAAGCATTGAAGAGAGAGAGAGAATTTCCTTACTATTCTTCAGTTGATTAGAATGCAGATAGTCCCCTCCCTAGCTCGCTGCGGAAATTAAACCAGGAGATTCAGATCCTTAAATCTGCAGTTCCCCTGTCACATACAAAGAAAAGGTTCAGCCAGATAGAGGTCTCCTGCTTCTGGACTGCCACTCTACATGCACTCCTTTTCCCCAAGTTTCTTGTGGCCTCTTGGCAGCATAAGCAGATAATCTGTACTGTGCTTAATCATCTCAGCAACTCTCAGCAGTAAATCGGGAGAGAGGTTGAAAAGTTTGCAGAAGTGGTGCTGTCCCACATTTAGTGGTCCATGCAGAAACATCCACAAAGCAGAAGAAATCCTTTTCCTTTTCTGTTTTTGTATAATTCAAAACTCAACCACCCCTTGTCAATGTTAGAAGCAGACTGGCAGGCCAAAACGTATACATGGAGCAATGATTCGCACACAAGGGGAGATAAAAAAAGGATCAGTGCTATTCTAGCTTGGGCATACCATATTACTTGTGCCATACAAGCCCGCTTGCCCTACACCACCATCCCCCACAAACATGAAGATCTGTCAGTCACTGAACCGCAATGGCAAAGACCATCAAGATTGAACCTGACAGAGCAAGTGGCAAAGTGGCTGAAAGAGAGCTATGCCAGTAGTTGTCTTCCATGTTGTCTGTCCACATGACTGTCCTCTGTAACTTCTGTTGTTTTAATGAGAATAGGTTTACTCTCTCAGGGTCTTCAGTGCCTACTGAGAGGCATAAAGTTCCCTCAAGTGCCTTCAGTGGCACCTGGGGCATTTAGCATCTCACAGAATCAAAGTAATCAAGGATTATCTGTACATTTACAGCTTTTAGAGTAACATCAGTGTTAAAAAGGAGCTTTATGTGAGTTTGAAGGAAAGTTACAAAGTCCAGCTGTGACTTTCTGCAGCATGTGCTTCTGTGGTCTGTCAGAACTCCATGCAGCTGACTATAACTTGTAGAATCATAAAAATGTAGGTATGGAAAGAACCTCAAGAGGTCCAGTACAGTCCCTTGTGCTGAGGCAGCATTAATTATACATAGAGCATCCCTAATTGGTGTTTGTCTAACTGTTCTTAAAAGCCTCCAATGATGGGGATTCCACAACCACTCTTGGAAGCCCATTCCAGAGCTTAACTATTCTTATCGTTAGAAAGTTTTTCCTAATATCTAACCAAAATCTCCCTTGTTGCAGATTTGAGCCAACTATTTCTTGTCCTACCTTTAGTGGGCATAACGAACAATTGATCACCATTCTCCTTGGAACAGCCATTAATGCTAAAGGCTATAATCAGCTCCCTCCTCGGTCTTCTTTTCTCAAGACTAATTAGGTCCATTTTTTAACCATTTTAGGTTTTCTAAATCTTTTCTCATTTTTGTAGCTCTCCTCTAAGCACTCTCCAATTTGTCCACATTTTTCCTAAAGTGCAGTACTCCAGTTCAGGCCTCACCAGTGAAAGCGGGACAGTTACCTCCTGTGTCTCTCATATGAGACTACTGTGAATACATCCAAGAATTACATTAGACTTTTTTGCAACTGCATCACATTGTTAGCTCTTATTTAATTTGTGATCCATTATGACGGCCAGGTCCTTTTTAGCATTACTACTGCCTAGCCAGTTATTCCTCATGTTGTAGTTGTGTGTTTGATTTTTTTTCTCTTCCTAAGTGTAGTACTTTGCACTTGTCTTTATTGAATTTCATCATGTTGATTTCAGACCAGTTCACCAATTTGTCAAGGGCACTTTGAATTCTAATCCAGTCCTCCAAAGTACTTGCAACTTCTCTCCCAACATGGTGTCATCTGCAAATTTTATAAACATACTCACCATTATCCAAATCATTAATAAAAATATTGAATAGTACTGGCCCAGAATAGACCCCTGCAGTACCTTCCCCTTAGATATATTTCCCCAGTTTGACAGTGAACCATTGAAAACTATTCTTTTCCTTAAGTATGGTCTTTCAACTAATTATGAACTCACCTCATAGTAATTTCATCCAGACCACGTTTCCCTATTTGCTTCTGAGAATGTCATGTGGGAATGTGTCAAAAGCCTTAGTAAAATCAAGATATATCACATCTACAGCTGCCCCTTTTATCCCCACCATCCACCAGGCCAGTAATCCTGTCAAAGAAGAAAATTAGGTTGGTTTGGCATAATATGTTCTTGACAAATCCATGTTAGCTATTACTTATAACCTTATTATCCTCTAGCTGCTTACAAATTGGTGTTTAATAATTTTTTCCAGTATTTTTTAAGGTATTGATGTTCTGTTGACTGGTCTATCATTACCCGACTCCTCTTTGTTCCCCTTTTAAAAGATGGGTATCTTTAACTCACTCAACTGAAAACATAAAGTAAAGAATTTAGCATTTGTACTGCTCCATTCAGTTTATCTGCCTCATTAATTTCTGGTAGCAACAATTTCATCTGGCTGGAAGAAATCTAATAATGGATCATTTGAATAGGGAAATAATTTTAAAGATACCAGGGTAGTTTTTGGCCAATTCAAATTGCTTCACAGTGAAAATGAAAACCATCAAGTTCAACAAGTTTTTCCTATTACACAAAACAGACAATATAAACTATATTTTGAAATGGACCAAATCCTAATTAAGTGCCCAATCCACACCATTGAAAGTAAAGGGAGTTTTGTCCCCAGCAACAAGAAAACAACAAAAAGGGAGTAGACTCAGGCATTAAAATGACACACGCAGACTATGGTGATGCTAGGAGCCATAAAAAAAAAAGACTTTAAAATGATTTCATGTTTTAGCTTCCCACTCCCTCAAGGAACATCCAAAATATTTAATGTATGCTTATGGTATTCCTGTTAGAAACTGCAAGTGGCCATAAACAACTGTTGTGGCAATGCATCTAAATATGAGATTGCAAAAGAGTAAGGCCTAGCAGGAATTCAAGAGCTGAGTACTGCTCATTCACATTGTAACCACGCCTTAGCAGCTCACAACTGAGAATGCCAAATTCAGGACGAACTGCTGAGAAATACGGCAAACACAACCCAAAACTGGTGGTTATTCTTTTATAAGATATACCAAACCAGCCACAAAAGTGAACTCCTGTTTCACCACATTGGCTAACAAGAAAACATAAAGGCAGTTTCCTTAGGCATTCCAGTTCTTGTATCACCACCAAAAACACTGGATTCAGAGATGAGTGATTCTTTACAACCAGTCTCATCAAATAATAGATTCTTCTGATCCCAAAGGACCAGCCACACACCCAGGTAAATATATAACTTAGATCTTACCCAAAAATCACACTGATGCCAATCCCTTAGTATCTAAAATCTAAAGGTTTATTTATAAAAAGAAAGAAAAAAAGTTGAGTTAAAATTGGTTAAAGGAATCAATTACATACACTAATGGCAAAGTTCTTGATTCAGGCTTGTAGCACTGATGGAATAAACTGCTGGCTTAAGTCAAGTCTGATCGGGCAGGTGGGGCTCATTAGCCTTGGAAGGCAGCCCACCTAGGAGAAGGAAAACTCTGATTTAAAACCTCCGCTGCCTTGTGGCAATACCCACTCATGGGAAAGGCTAAGGGAGTCAACCCTGAAACCAAATCCGGTGCCGGAGTCCCGATGGCGGTCTGACATTGTCCTCAACGTCATTCCCGCAACTCCTGCGATGCCACTGGTGCCAAGTTGTATCGACATTGTCTTTCCCTTGGATCCATCAGTTGCGTGGAGAGGGGGGTTCTGCTGCATGGGCAACAGCTGTTCCTCCATATCACCCTGCCCTGGCTTGCGCCCTGGAGAGGACACTCCAGCTTCGCCTCACAGCGTCGATACAACACGGGAAGCAACAGTTTACCGGTTATAAGCCTCTTGCTCAATTGGCGTAGAGCTGGCACCAGGGGTTGCTTCCGACGGTGGGAGGGATCACCACGTCTCACTGGACAACTATCGCCCGCCTCAAGCTGGGCAGCCCCCAGCCAATAAGGTGTTGTCCCGCCACAGTTCACCTGCTTCACTGGGTGCGTGGGGCTTAGTGTATGTGAGTACCCGATAAGTGGACTGCGAACCATGCACCAGGCAACAACAAAAGAAAACCAACATAAGAAACCAGCCCTCAAGTTAGGATGCTGGAATGTACGGACCATGACAACTGGCCTATCACAAGACCTTCAGGCAATCAGCGATGTTCGGAAGACTGCAGTCATCAACAATGAGCTAGCACGACTCCAAACCGACATAGTCGCATTGCAGGAGACATGGCTGCCAGATGCTGGGACTCTCAGGGAAAAGAACTATACGTTCTTCTGGCAAGGGAAGAGTGCCGAAGAAATCAGAGAGTGTGGTGTTGGATTTGCCGTAAGAAATTCTTTACTGGGGATGGTGGAACCTGGTCAACAAGGAACTGAAAGACTGTTATCACTCCGACTCCACACATCCACTGGATCCGTTAACCTGATCAGCGTGTATGCACCAACACTCAGCACCACCAGGGATACCAAGGACGAGTTCTACGACCAGTTAGACACGATCATCAGGAGTATCCCTAAAGAAGAGCACTTGATACTACTGGGTGACTTCAATGCCAGAGTGGGCGCTGACCACAACTTTTGGCCAACCTGTCTTGGAAAGTTTGGTGTTGGAGAAATGAATGAGAATGGACAATGACTTCTGGAACTGTGCTCGTACCATGACCTCAGCATCACCAACTCATTCTTCCAGACAAAGCCTCAACACAAAGTGTCCTGGAGACACCCTTGCTCGATGCACTGGCACCAACTCGACCTGATCATCACCAGGCAGTCTGCCTTGAAGTGCGTCCTGCTTACTTGCACCTTCCACAGTGCTGACTGTGACAGCGATCATTCGCTGGTGTGCAGCAAGATGAAGCTACAGCCAAAGAAGATTCATTGCTCTAGGCCAGAGGGCAAACCCCGCATTGATGTGAGCAAGACCGCACACCCAGACAAGGCAGAGAAATTTACCCATGAGCTCTCTGAGGTGCTGAACTGCATGCCTCCTGGTGGCTGCGCCAAAGAGAGATGGGACCACATCAGAGATGCAGTACACAGCACAGCCATGAAAGTTTTTGGAAAGAAACGAAAAATGAACAATGACTGGTTTGAGGCCAACTCCGCCACACTCACTCCAGCCATTGAAGAATGCCGCGCTGTTCACCTGGAGTATAAGCGTTCCCCCAGTCATAGGACTCTACAAGAGTATCGATTTGCCAGGAGCAAAGTACAGAGACTAGCTCGACAGTGTGCAAATGATTACTGGCTCCAGCTCTGCCGGAGCATTCAACTATCTGCTGACACTGGAAACATCAGGGGAATGTATGATGGCATCAAGAAGGCCTTGGGACCCACAAAGAAGTGGAGAGTGTCACTAAAGTCTGCAACAGGCGAAAACATCCAGGAGAAGAGCAAGCAGATGGATAGATGGGTGGAGCACTACTCTGAAGTGTACTCCAGGCAAAACACCGTCACCGAAGCTGCCCTCAATACCGTGGATGGTTTTTCCATTGAAACTGAGCTGGACGAGAAGCCCACCATGGAAGAACTGCAGAAAGTAATTGAGAGCTTGTCCACAGGAAAGGCTCCAGGAAAGGATGGCATCCCATCAGAAGTTATCAAGTGTGGCATCAATGTCCTCCTAGAACACCTCCACGACCTCCTCTGTCAGTGCTGGGATGAAGGTGCAGTACCTCAGGATATGAGAGACGCCAACATCGTGACCCTCTACAAGAACAAGGGTGATAGAAGCGACTGCAACAACTACAGAGGCATATCACTCCTGAGTGTTGTGGGTAAAGTCTTTGCACGCGTGATCCTGAACAGACTGCAGAAGCTTGCTGACAAAGTTTACCCAGAGTCACAGTGCGGGTTCCGAGCAGGGAGATCCACAACCAATATGGTTTTCTCCTTAAGGTAGCTGCAAGAGAAATGCAGAGAACAGCACAAGCCGCTATTCCTTGCCTTCATAGACCTGACCAAAGCTTTCGACCTTGTGAACAGAGATGGGCTGTTCAAGATCCTGGCAAAGACTGGCTGCCCACCGAAGCTGCTGAGCGTGATCCAGTCTTTTCACGACAACATGAAAGGCACAGTACTGTATGATGGCGCGTCCTCTGATGCCTTCGATATCCACAGTGGAGTAAAACAAGGCTGCGTTCTCGCTCCCACACTCTTCGGCATCTTCTTCGCAGCGTTGCTGAAACGTGCCTTTAGACTCCCTCTGTGGAATTTCCATCTCCACACCCGGTCTGACGGGAGACTTTTCAATCTGGCTCGACTAAAGGCCAAAAGCAAGGTACGGGAGGCAACAATAAGAGACATGCTGTTTGCAGATGACGCTGCCCTGGCCACCCACACAGAAATCAATCTCCAGCGTCTGATTGACCGCTTTTCCAGAGCTTGCGAAGAGTTCGGGTTGACAGTCAGTCTTCAGAAGACCAAAGTTATGGCCCAGGATGCGGAACATCCAAGCATTGCCATCAATGACTATGTGCTAGAGGTGGTCAGTCAGTTCACCTACCTCGGATCTACCATCACGGACAACCTCTCACTGGACCCTGAGATCAACCGTAGAATCGGCAAGGCCTTCACAATTTTGGCCAGTTTGTCACAGTGTGTGTGGAACAACAACATGCTGACCATCAACACAAGGGTCGCTGTGTACCGCACATGTGTGCTAAACACTCTTCTCTACGCCAGCGAAACTTGGACCCCCTACGCTTCGCAAGAAAAGAGACTGAATGCCTTCCACATGCGCGGCCTCCGTCGCATACTCGGGATCACTTGGAGTGATTGAATAATGAACAACGAGGTGCTGGAACGTGCCAAGATCTCCAGCATGTTCACTCTCCTCCGTCAACGCCGCCTCAGATGGCTTGGCCATCTAAGTCGCATAGAAGATGGACGGATCCCCAAAGACCTGTTGTATGCTGAACTTGCCTCCGGAAACAGAGCTACAGGACGGCCCCACCTTCACTTCAAGGATGTCTGTAAGAGGGACCTGAAGACTGTTCAAATCGACATCAACAGCTGGGAAGAGCTCGCCCAGGACACGTGCAGATGGAGACACGCTCTGACTACTGGATTGAAAACTGGTGAAGACAAGCTGCGGCAGCTTGCCGAGGAAAAGCGGGTTCAACGAAAAAGGAAGCAGCGGCTCCAACCCACAGCTGATACCGCCTTCAAATGCAGCAAATGCAATCGAGACTGCCACTCTCGTGTGGGGCTCCACAGCCACAACAGACGCTGCACAACCATCAACTAAATATTCCCCATGGGCGCATATCCATCGTCTCTCGAGACTAACGGACGCCAACAACAACAATGGCAAAGTTCTTGATTCAGGCTTGTAACACTGATGGAATAAACTGCTGGCTTAAGTCAAGTCTCTGGAGTACATCCACAGCTTGGATGAGTCATTCAGTCCATTGTTCAGAGCTTCAGTTTGTCGCAAGATTCCTACAGAGGTAAGAAGCAGGATTGAAGACAAAATGGAGAAGATGCAGCTGCCTTTTACAGTCTTTTTGCCATGCGGCCTGTGCTTCCTTTGTTTCAAACACAAGCTGCCCAGCATATGGCTTGGTAGCCTTTGGGCTTGTCCACACTGGCACTTTACAGCACTGCAACTTTCTCGCTCAGGGGTGTGAAAAAACACACCCTGGAGTGCAAGTTTCAGCGCTGTAAAGCGCCACTGTAGACAGTGCACCAGCGCTGGGAGCCGCACTCCCAGTGCTGGTAGCTACGCCCCTCTGGAGATGGGTTTTTTAGAGCGCTGGGAGAGCTCTCTCCCAGCACTCTGCCGCGACTACACAAGCCATGTTAAAGTGCTGCCGGGGCAGCGATTTAGCATTGCCAGTGTAGACTAGCCCTTAGAGTTCTGTCCATAGACATGTCCCTGCATGCCTTGCTGAGTCATAAGGTGTATCTGCCTTCTCTCAATGGGTCAGTTGTATAGCTGATGGTCCTTAATGGGCCATCAAGCAGGCTAGGCAGTGCTGATGCCAAACTGTCTGGGGGTGTCACCCAGAAGCATAGCACAAGTTTGGAATACAGACAGACATACATATCTGTAACTCAGAATACAAAGGTGATAAAAATATATAAACAAGATCACAATATAAGGCAAATTATAACATTTTTGCAGATTTCCTATATGGCATATCTGGCTGTGACTGGTGTCCCAGTGGGGAATAGTTATGGTCACTCAGTTAGGGTGAACTGCAAAGAATGGGTGGATATTCCATAAAGCTGGTGGATTTTCCAATACTTATAACTTTACATACAAAAATGATACATGCATACAGATAGCATACTCATAACCAGCAAAACATAACCTTTTCATAGACACCTCACTCGACAACCTTTGTACAATATTTGCTGCAAATATATAACAGTGGTTGCAGCAATGATCTATATGGTTATATTGTAATTAGATAACGTCATACACACGTTTTATCACTAAGGGCTGGTCCACACTAGGGGGCAGGATCGATCTAAGATAAGCAACTTCAGCTACGTGAATAGCGTAGCTGAAGTCGAAGTATCTTAGATCGAATTACAAAGTACTTACCTTGGGTCCACGCAGCACTGGCAGGCTACCCCATCGACTCTGCTTACTCCTCGCGCCGAGCTGGAGTTCCGGAGTCGATGGGGAGCGCTTCTGGGATCGATTTATCGCATCTACATGAGACACGATAAATCGATCCCAGAACATCGATCGCTACCCGCCGAATCGGGCGGGTACTGTGGATGTACCCAAAGAAATGAAGTTGTAGCAGTTTAATAGCTGGAAAACCACCCATTTCAACAATTATATATCTAAAAAACAAGATTTGCATACAGTAGCCCGATCCAAAATTAAGCTGTTCTGGCACCAAAGCTGAACATATTGTAAAATGATTAAAAACACATTAATGCTGGTTTATAAATGATTTTATTTGGGAAATGGTGGCCAGAATAGGAGAGTTTGGTCAACAGAAAACACTTGCTGCCAACAGATTTACCAAATAAGGCCCTGACCTTGCATACTGGTACACAGCCCTTCTGGGGCCTAATTTCTGTATTAAATAATGTATTATAGGGTTGTGTGTGTGTGTGTGTGTGTGTGTGTGTGTGTGTATAATTGTATTATTCATATGACACCAACAGCATGTTAGATACTTTACAGCTATAAAGAAAGAAAAGTACCCAGGGGGAAAAATACCTGTTGTATTCTTTTTATATAATTAGTAAATATAGATTAATATAGATTATATTTCATTTTCATGTATCTCATACTGTAGGACAGGGGTGGCCAAACTTACTGATCCTCCGAGCCGCATACAACCATCTTGAGAAGTTCAAGAGCTGGGGCACACCTAATGGGGCTCGGCTCTTCAGCCTTGCCCCTGCTGAAACCCCAAGCCCTGGCAGGTGCGCCCCGTGGGGCTGAAGCCCTGAGACCCCCTCCCTTCTGGGCAGAAGCTCCTACCCCACCACCCCACTCCAAGACAGAGGTCCTGAGCTTTCCCCCCACCCCCCATCTGGTAGGTGGAGAATGGGAGGGAACATAGGAGGCTCTGCGAGCCGCACTTTAACAATAAAAGAGGCTCATGAGCCACAGTTTGGCCATCCCTGCTCTAGGAACATTACATACATTGGAAATGCTGTACCTAGCACAATAGGGCACTTAGGGCTCCTAAGTGCTACGGCAATACAAATACAAAAAAATATTTATAGTGCATAAAGTTAAACACATGCATAAGTCTTTGCAGAATCAGGCCCATATTTCTGTACATTTCCTAGCGATGCTTTTTGATGTTTAGGTTGTTTGTTTTAGCTATGAAATTCTCTTATTTGTTTTATTAAATATTTGTATGTGAGGTAAACACATAAGTCAGTAAGGGTTCCTTGGTACTTTTTTTCCCCATTTATTGTAGCAATCTTAACTTTTAACAAGTTGCATTGGAATATAATATAAAAATCAGTCAAAAAATCAGTCAGTCTATCCTTTATCATGAAGATGATGATGAATATATCTAATGATATTTTAATTTACTTTCTAATCAGAAGATATTACTGGCCTTGGGCAAGTCAGCAAGTGGCATTTTGCAAAGCTAACCTAATATATCCTGTCTTTTAGAAGCCACAAACTTACTTACTTTGTTTTAACTCTGCAAAAGTGTTGAATAGGTAAAATGTACAGTAAATCAATGGAATACCTCTTTGTAAGATGATGTAGCAGATCAACTGAGTCTGTTCTTGTTGAGCCCTCATTAAAGCAAAGAGGACACAACCATTTCACTTGAACTGATCAAATTGATTTTAGATTGAGGCACTAATTAATAAAGTAACATGAGAGATCAGCTGAAAGTTGTTCTCTTGGGGAATGGGAGCCAGATGTTGTTCTGATGAATAGAAGAAACTAACAATTTCAGATTTTCATTCCTATTGTTTTATCCTCAGCTGCTGAGTATGTAACAATAAAGTCATGTACGTAAGAATGTATTGGCATTCCCTCCAAAGCTAGATTTTTTGGAGTATTCAGTGGCATATTCAGTATCATATTCATTCATATACTGCTTCTGCACTTCAGGGATTTATAGTTAATCCAGCACACCGTGGATCTGCATTGCATATTGTACTGAATATATGACTTAAAGTAGGAGTTTTCAGCCTGCAAAAAGTACAGCATATGCACTCTGGATAAATGATCCATGGGGTAAAGAAGAGGGCAGAATTTTGCTGGTATTGTATAAAGGTTGATTAGTGCACCACAAATTGAATATAGCATGATTTTAATAAAAGAACATTTTGTTCTCTTAGCCAAGGGACCTTGGTGTAAGTGGGCACAACTCCTATTACTTTAGTGAGTCATGCACTCACTCAGTTACACAAAGGCTGATTTTTGTCCAATGTTTTATGAAAATATTATGCTTTTGCAAATCCTTCTAGTTAACCAGATAATCCTTAAAGATAAACTGCAAAACTAAAATTAAAATAGGCACACCCAGAAATACGTTCAGAATGCCTCCATTATTCAGGCTCTAAAAGGCACACAGCACAAAACAATTAATATCAGTGAAGCTGTTCTCGAGAAGATGCATGATGGGAAGTCATTAGTCAGCCATGAAGTGCCAGAGGATTTCAGAGAAGAGGAAAAGAATTTTCAGAAATAGGGAAGTTAAATGTTTTTCTGTGCTGAACAGCCTGGTTACTATTCAGAACATACATTTTTGCTTAACTTGATTTTCATTGTAGCCTTTCTGTTCCTCTTTAAAATGGAAGTGTATGCAGTCACAAACCCTATTATAGTTTAAAGCTTAAGACAGACATAGAATTAATGAGAAATAAGGTGGATAGTTTGCATGTTTTAAATCTACTAATTAGATTGTATGGCATCACCTGTCATTTAAAGAGATGGAAGAACTCATTAAAGATGTGTTGATTATGACTAAGATTTGAAAACTACATAATTTTAAAAAATTGCTCAGAAAGTTAATCAAAATGCAAGGTAGGCGGTAAAATAATATTTCCTGGCAAGCACATTATCCTCCTCCTCCTCATGGTAAAAAGGGTGTCCTGAGTTTTGAACTATATATATATATATATATATATATATATATATAGACAGGTGATATATAGTTAAATCCTCCATGGAGTTTTACTGGACAGAACTGACTCCTCACAAAAAGAACAAGGATGCATAGAATGGAACATGCAGTAGGAAGATATATATACTGAGAACATGAAAAGGTGGAAGTTGCCATACTAACTGTATAAGGCTAATTAATTAAGATGAGCTATTGTCAGCAGGAGAAAAAAAACTTTTGTAGTGATAATCAGGATGGCCCATTTCAGACAGTTGACAAGGAGGTGTGAGTAACAGTAGGGGGATACTTAACATGGGGAAATAGATTCAATTTGTGTAATGACCCAGTCACTCCCAGTCTTTATTCAAGCCTAAATTAATGGTATCCTGCACATCTACCAATGTGATATATGCCATCATGTGCCAGCAATGCCCTTCTGCCATGTACATTGGCCAAACCGGACAGTCTCTATGCAAAAGAATAAATGGACACAAATCTGACATCAGGAATCATAACATTCAAAAATCAGTAGGAGAACACTTCAACCTCTCTGATCACTCAGTTACAGACTTAAAAGTGGTAATTCTTCAACAACAAAAACTTCAAAACAGACTCCAACAAGAAACTGCTGCACTGGAATTAATTTGCAAACTGGATACCATTAATTTAGGCTTGAATAAAGACTGGGAGTGGCTGGGTCATTACACAAATTTAATCTATTTCCCCATGTTTGCAATCTATTTTCCCATGTTAAGTATCCCCCTACTGTTACTCACACCTTCTCATCAGCTGGCTGAAATGGGCCATCCTGATTATCACTACAAAAGTTTCTTTTCTCCTGCTGATAATAGCTCATCTTAATTAATTACCCTCTTAGAGTTGGTATGGCAACTTCCACCTTTTCATGTTCTCTAACACAGGCGCCGACTTCCTGTGGCGCCGGTGGGAGCTCACGCCCAGCGTCGGGGGCGGGGCCCTGCTCCCGACGCCGGGCCCCGCCCCCGACGCCGGGTGACGTTGCGGGGCCCCAACGCCGGGCCCCGCCCCCGATGCCGGGTGACGTTGAGGGGCCCCGCCCCCGACGCCGGGTGACGTTGCGGGGCCCCAGCGTCGGGGGCGGGGCCCCGCAACATCTCCCAGTGCTACGGTAAGATGGCGGGCCCCGGGGTTGGCGGGGAGCTGGCCGCGGGTCCCGGTGCGGGCGGGGAGCTGCCGGTGGGTGCGGAGCACCCACCAATTTTCCCCCGTGGGTGCTCCAGCCCCGGAGCACCCATGAAGTCGGCGCCTATGTTCTCTAATATATATCTTCCTACTGCATGTTCCATTCTATGCATCTGATGAATTGGGTTATAGCCCATGAAAGCTTATGCCCAAATAAATTTGTTAGTTTCTAAGGTGCCACAAGGACTCCTCATTGTTTTTGTTGATACAGACTAACACGGCTTTCTACTCTGAAACCTGATTCCTCACAGTCACTTGATCTGCCTTAAAGAGCTGTACATGCTTTCAGCCAGAGTCAGGTTTTGAAAATCACTGGATACCTTTCTTCTGGGGCACATGCTGCCCAGTCCTTTCCCGATGGGATTAGTTTTGCCTTTATGTGCATAAAAGGAGGAGTGGGGAAAAAGAAGATAGAGGAACGTCGTTTCCTTCTGTGAAGTATGAAAAAAGATTTCTTCATTGTGCACAGGAGATTGGAGAAATGCTAGAAAGTAGGCCAGTGCTGCTGATTCTATCCTTAACAAGCACTGTGGTCTCTGGGTTATTGGTCTACCCAGCCCCCTACACTGGTTAGTGCATACGATGCCATTAGCAGCCTGTGCTAGCCAGAAGATGGTAGGTATGAAATGTATAGCTGTTTAGAACAGCAAAGTGTGTCCCACATTGTGTTATTTGAGAGCTGTTGCTGCACTTGTCTGAATGGGATTTGGCCCCATTACTGCCTGCGTTTTTAAAGCATCTGTTACTGTAGTATAAACATATGGCTAAAGGGGAATAGAGGAGATAGTCAACAGCAGGCTGCAGGGCAATTTAGCATGCTGCTTGAGGTACAGCAGGGACTAGCTAAAATCATTAGGAATTGAACCTATTCCTGTCTTCTGTGATGCAGCCACCTTTTGTATTTGTATAGATCATGCCCCACTAGCTGTTCATCCAATCTTTTTATTTTATTGGTCCCTGTTTCCCAAATGGATAATGTGGCAAAGTGGAAACGGCCCAAGAGCCACAGATCTTTCAGTATGAGCGGGGAAGATATTTACCAGAATTTTTAGTGACTAGACAGTCCACAAGGAAAAAAAAAAACTTGTATGTGGGACAGAAGCTCTTGTTTGTACCAGGATGTGAGATCAGCTACCCAGGCGAGAAGTGGGGAATTCCTCCCAATAAAACAAGGCCTTCAAAGCACTGTTTGAAAGCTCTGTTGTGAAGCCAGAGAAACTGCGTGTCAGGCACTGTAATAAAACCTGTCTGCCTTGGGACACGATCTGTACAGGAAATTTTTTAAATCAAATCAATCTGGGTAGCTCAGGCACTTGAACTATGTATTTACTAGATAAACATTCACAAGAGATTAGAACACAAAATATTTTATTTCTTGTTATTTTTCTCAAATTTGTTTGTTGGTTTTACTGGTTTTACAAGAAAGTGTGCTCCATGGGAAGGCATGCTCTGCATTTATGCTAACTTGACTGAGGAACCCTTACTGACTTATGTGTTTACCTCACATACAAATAAAGCACATCCAGATTTGAACTCTGTCTCTTGGATTCTGTTGAAAAAAAACCCTACGAATTTTGGCCTGGACTTCATGATATTTTTTGGCTTATATAGACCTTTTAGCTGCATGCATCATTTTTTCTGGAATGCTTAACCTGGTTATATCAATCATAAAAACACAAGATGTCAGGTGCAGTACTGCTTAGCAAGTTCATGGCTTTGCATTTGTCGCCCTTGCCCCCCATCCCTCTTACCTCCTCCCTCTGTTTGATCTCTTCTAATCTTATGTCTCTGCAAAGGCCCTGATCTTGATTTAGATCTTCTAGCACAATCTGTGTAGCACACCATTGGTTTCGTGCCACATGGGTGCTGGGTTCTGTGTTAATGGATCCCAATGCAGGTCCTGAGATTGTAAGCTCTTTGTGTGACAGATATGGCAACTTCCTGCAATATCCTTGAAAAACCTTATTGTATTAAATTTATGTAGTATTGTGAGCCGGGATTATATGTAACCTTTCTAGGGGGGAAATGTGACAGATAATGCAACCCCATGAAGTATCTTTGGGATTCACTGTTTTTAATGAATGATTTTATATATGATTGTGTTCTACTCCATTGTGGAGGGCTACCACAGCTCCTCCAGGAGCTAAAAACAGTGGTTGGTGATTAAGGCAAATCAGCTAGGTTTAACCCCTCCACCCCCTTTTTCTATTAGTCAGCATGTTGCCTAGCACATCTTAGGGTGCTCAGTGAGTAAATAATAATATTTAATAAAATATAATGATTGGGGAGTTATTTGAGGGAATTCCCACATAATTCTATATCTGTTTAGGGAACTCAGGAGTAGGAGCATAAGAATTTCTGATTCCAATGCCATTTTCAGTCCGCTAGACCATACTATTGACTATTCTCTCACACCAGGGTGTGGGGGAATCTTGCATTATCTCTTACCATATTCTGTCGCTAGACAAATGACTTGAGTCTCCAGGATTGCCAAGCCAGCAGCATTCACAATAGTAAAATGCACATTAAAAGATCATTGGGGGGAAATACATCATGAAAACTGTAACCAATGCAAAGGGAATACTATGGGCTAGATTCTGCTCTCATTTGTAGTCATTTACCCACGAAAGCTTATGCCCAAATAAATCTGTTAGTCTTTAAGGTGCCACCGGACTCCTTGTTGTTCATATGTAGGCTGGTTTAACTTGGAGAGAATTTGGTCCAAGTTTTCAAAGGAATGTAACCTAATATACTTTGGCATCAATTAGAATCAGCCCCTTAATATCTGAATAAATAATGCAAACTTGTTGCAGCAACCTGGATGTTTACACATCTTTTGTGAGTTTTATTAGCTCAGTGAAAAAGCGAATATGAATAGCTTTTGATTCTTCTTCGAGGAGTGTCACTGTGGGTGCTCCACTTTGGGTGTCTCGGCGCCCTGCACTTCTGATCGGAGATTTGTAGTAGTAGTGCCCTGGTTGGCCGCGCATGCGCAGCAGCCATCTCACACTGCTCTGAGCAGTTATTTAGCATGCTCAGCCAACTATCTCCCTTCTCTACTGCCTTTGGCTTGAGTCGGAGTGACAGCAGCGCCCCTTATAATATTAGATCATTCAATTATTTTCAGTTTTTCCCCAGCTCGTAGCCTCTCATTCCTTTATTTTATATCTTCTTTTAAAAAAAATATTGTAATAGTTGTCCACCTTCCCCTTCCCCATCCTGCCTCCCAGGTGGCTACCTGTGAAAGACAGAAGAGGGACAAGAATGGGATTATTCCCATTTCTAATTTGAAATAAATATTCCCTCAGGCATGCCCGGCTCTCCTGGCTTTAAATGCTGCCTGACCTGCAGACTCTCTATACGGTCTCCGACGGCCATGCACAGTGTGTCCATTGCTTAGGGGAGACACATGTTGCTCAAACGTGTCCTGTAGCGAGGTCGAGGACTCACCGGCACGGTGCCTCCTGCTCCTCATCCAGGGAATTAGCTTTTTCAGCCCTGGAGCGCCCTCTGCTGGCCAGTGGCTCACCTGCCTCAGGCCCCATGTCCCTCCCGGACCCTGGTGCCCTTTTCCTCGGGGTTCTGCCCCAGCAGTACCCCCACACTCTGGGTCTCCCCTCCCAGGGGGAACCCCCAATCCTCTAAACCCACCTTGCCTCCGTGGCTACTGCCAGTCATCAGACAGACTGCAGTCTGTAATGGCCACTCATCATTGTCAAGGGGATAGGACCTGCTGCCTTTGCCTATCCCCGGGCTGCCCCTCTGCAGCCCCAGTATCTTTTGGCCTTAAACAAGGCCTGCAGCCTGGGGGGTTACCAGGCTGGAGCTCCCCAGCTTCCTTTGCCCTTCCCTAGCACTGCTCCGCTTCAGGTACCTTGCTCCCAGGGAGCTAGCCCTTCCCACTCCAGGACTAGAGTGAGACTCCTCTTGAGCTCCTGGCTCACAGCCCTTTTATAGGTGGTCAGCTACTCACTCAGCTTCCCCCAGCTGTTCTCACTCTTCTTATTTCAGGAGCGGGGTACCCACCCCCCTACATGTCCCCACTGCAAAAAATTGACCGCTAGGACAAGGAAGGCTAGGGATCTCCAGTTGAAACTCCTGATGATGGAGAAATCCCTCAGACCAGCCTCTGACCCTGAATCCAGGACGCCTCCTAGCCAATAGTCGCCAGTGGCCATGTCTGACAGGGGCTGTACCTCAAACACGGCTACTAAGGAGTCTGCTCCTAAAAAGGCTGCGTAAAAATGCAAATAGGGGACAGTAATAGCCTCAAATTAATATTATAGATTGAAGCTGGAAGGGACACCTCTAGTTAAAGGTGCCTAACTGTTCTCTTTATTAGATCCTGGTTTCATTTCTTTATGACATAGCCAAACTGTAATCATTCAAGGCTGAAATTTGTAGTGTCTACCCACCCCAAATAGCTGGGGTGCAGGCAGCCATGCACCTATGAGGGGTTGTTCTCACTGCACCAGCCAAGGAAGAGGAGGGCTCTGGGAGAGTGCTGATTCCAGGGAGTGGAGGGGAGCTCTTTCTTTGCTCCCTCTTATTTTACCTCTGCTTGGTCCTCACCCGCAGAAAAAAAGAAGCAATTGCAGGGGCTTGGGAAGTAGTAGGGTAAGTATTTTTTTCATAAGGGTCTCCGCTGCGGGAGGTGGAAGATTGGAGACTGGCAGTCCAGCTATATCCCTGATTCTCGCTGTTGCCAGCATGCAGGACTTCTCTGGTGCGCCTCTTTTGTCTCTTCAGTGCCAGGACAGCCTTCTGAAGTACTGGTGTCGGGGGACATGACCCAAGCTTCCATTTCCTTCTTCTTCAGACTCTCTTTCTCTTCAAGATGTGGGGAGAAAGAAACCCCTGTTTGGAAGTGGTCAAGATGGGAGGAGAATGTATTTCAATACTCTTAGGGCTTCTAACTTTGTCAGCACAGTTTTGAACCTGCCTGTAAATAACTTGCCTACAGTTTTCATCCTACAACAATTTGTGTGTGCAATTGGTAGCACTGAGACATCTGCGCAATTTGCTGCAGGCACAGTGAGGCACAAAATTACTGCAAAATCCTCCTCATTCCTGGGGACAGTGAAATAGTGCCAGTTGCTCCTCTACGGAAGCCACCCTGCATCTGTGCATTGGCAGTAGTCCTGAAAGAATGCCTTTGTAAGGACAGCTTGTCCCTTGGGTTACTGTGAGAGGGAACACACAGGGCCCTGCTCTTGCTGAAAGCAATTGGAGTTTTGCCATTGATTTTAATGGGAACAGGAAAGATGGGAAGGCAAGTCTTGTTGCTAAAGAACTATTGTGCAACTCAGGAGATCTATGTTCTACTGCCACAGACTTCCTGCATGACCTGGGCAAGTCCCTTTATCACTTTGCCTCATTTCTCCATCTGCAAAATGAGGATAACAGTGTTTCTTTTCTATGTTTTACCTAATGAGAGTGTAAGCTCTGCAGGACAGAGACTGTCTCCTACTGTGTATTTAGATGGTGCCTATGGCAATGGGGCCCTAATGTGGGTTGGGTTCTGTAGGTGCTACTCTGGTGTCAATAATAATAACTGGACCTTAACACATTGAAGTACAAATAATGGCAATTAAAAACAAACACACGATTAACTAAACATCACCTGACACAAAAATAATAGCACTGAGATACAATTTCACTCTCGTCCACACAGAATTAAAGGAAGGAAGAAACTCCAGAATGCTATAATTCGAACAGCTGCAATAATTTACATGCAAGAGAAAACTAAAATACTTTTACTTTTTAGGGGTAAAAAATGCATGGTTAGAACATGATCCAAACTAAAGCACTCTTAGTTATTTCCCTGAGGACTGTAATTCATTGGATGTAACAAATATTGCTGCTTCCAAATCATAGGAATCATCAGATTTCTAGCATGAAATTAATATTAACCAAGTTCACTTATGTTGTCTCTTTAAATGTTAAAACAGCTATGTAGTTCAAACCATACTAGGACATTTTATAAAGGGCCCAAAGGAAGAGCATCCTATGTCTCCCGAGAAAATATTCTTTAATTTAAACTATAAAACAGACAAGTTGAATACCTTATGCTCTTTTTTTCATAGGCCAAATCATATCACTTTATAGTGGAAAGCCCTCAGAAGCAAGAAGGAATGAGACTATGTGGAATGATCTCCACTCACTGCTCTTCCCTGTACGCAAGCTCTGTATAGTACTTTGGTCAAGGAAACCGCATATCCTATACATATGCTATCATGGCCCAATTTCCAAGAGAAAAATTAGGATTCAGTAATACTGCTGGGTTTATGGGATTGTGCTGCGTGGGAGCAAGGAGCTGCTTCTAGCCAGAGTTGATGTGGAGGCACAAGGCTTCTCCGTCGGAGGTCCTGGTCTCCTGCAGATCCCTGAGACTCTACAGGGTCTCTGCGTAGACCCTGTAGCCTAGTCCACATAGAAGGGTAAAACTCACCCCTCACCCAGTGGAATGATAGGGTGGGATAGACATAACAACAGATGCAGAGATTTCCTCTCTGAGAACCCACACGCTGCCTTTTTCTATGGCAGGAGATAGTTTTGGACTCAGAAGACTTTGTGGAGAAGGGTCAATATGGACAAAGGCTCAGAGATGTAAATGGGAGGACATGAATAGCACTCTAAGGCAGGCATCACTCAGTGTGCAAAGGATTATTATATTAAAAAGTCAATATTGATGAGTCCATTATCTCATTAATCTAGAAGGCTCATGGTGTTTTGATCTCTGTACTGCTATCCCTCCTCTCTTTTCTTGTTGTTGTTCTTGCCTCATTAAGTTTATTACTTCCTCTATTGGCACTTGTATTCCTTTCCCTGAATCCTGTTTCCACAAACCTTTCGCTTCTGTCATTTGTTCCATGCATATGCCGTCACCGTTCACTGTTAGTTTCACTTTTAAACGTGATGGA
This sequence comes from Chelydra serpentina, assembly GCA_037349315.1. Classification (NCBI taxonomy): domain Eukaryota; kingdom Metazoa; phylum Chordata; order Testudines; family Chelydridae; genus Chelydra; species Chelydra serpentina. Next base: position 19,587,234 of record JBAIAC010000001.1, read on the forward strand.
AGATTAATCCATTTTGGACAGATGGATGGAGGATGGAAACTACTCTGCATGTATAATATGTTGTTCTTGTTGGTAGGTTTTCCATACATTTCTGTTCTCATTTCTTTAAATACTCTCATGCTCATGTTACTGTCATCATTGTTACTGTTATCATTCAGTATTGTCTGTTTTTTCCAAAATGTTTAGTTCTATCTTGCGAACATGACACAAATGACAATGACAAATTCCATCATAAAGGATTCTCTTGTCTAATATACAGATATATTCCTCTCTACCAGTGCCCTAAATAAACCTTGCAAGTTTCTTGTTTCTAAAGATATTTTTATATTTTTTATATTTGAAGTTATTTTTATCTATCAACTTTTGCTTATCAAAGCTATCAAACATTTCCAAAATAGTTTGCATCTCTTCATCATGAGAATTTGCTAGCGCAGACTACTACTATTATAGATAGCACTATGGGTCTGATCATTCAACCCTTACACAAATATTCTCTGCTACAGCCAGTTGTTTCATTTGCTTCAGTGGGCCTGCCCATATGAGTTAGGATTGCAGGACTGGACCCTATATCAATTACATCAATGTCTTCATTAATAAAATCCGCAGTACTCTGTGTATACACTGTAGGAATGTAATCCTGATTTCCATAGTTCAAATATTATGGAACTGTGGATGGCACAGGAAAGATGTTTCATGTAGTCCTGATTTTTGTCTTTCAATGATCCAACAAATTTTTAAGTCTTTTTAAACTGAATGTTTTATTAACAGATTCCCAAGCAACATATTTGTAAATGAGGGCAGAGTTTGGACCATTGTCTATCTGTTTCCTTTGTAGAGTTGCTTAGATGGTCTGCTGTAAATATGACATGTAAATTGTATTTTTAATTGTTTCAAAATGTCCTCTATTTGTGATAGTCCATTGTTACTCCAGAGCCCTCTTTGTTCAATCAGAATGATTTTGCCCTTTAATAGTCTCTTAGGCTACATCTACACTTACGTGCATCCCTTAGTACTTGTCCGTGTACCGCTAGTACATGTACCCTGTCCACATATGCTACGATGGGCACAGGTACATGCTGTGTGCGCACATACAACCATGTCAATGCTGCCCCTGTTCAGTACATGTTGCTACCATTTCAGGGACGGTATCCCAGTGTTCTGTCCATCACATCAGATGCTCTAGGAACAGCCTTACTGCATGTTTCTGCTGCTGTATGCTACTTTCACACATTTGGTGGTGGCAGCTCCTGCTCATCTCTCCCTTCTGCCAAACTGCATGGAAGACATGCAACAAAGATTCACGATGCCAGTTCATGATGCTAGTTCACGATGCCAATGTGCTCAGGAGATAAGGATCGTGCTTGAGGGGGAAAGAAGGGACATTATTTCCTCGAAATGATGTGGTTCTATATTGTGATTCTGTGCCAACAGTTATTTTGGGGGACTTCATATAATGCTTCTAACATGGATCCTGAAGCCATATCCTGATATTCTCCACCCAAGAAAAAGGGAATTGAACTAGAAACTGAGGAGCTGCAGAATGGTGTCATCTACAGACCCATATGGATGCCAATGTGGTTCACATAATCGTGGCGTACTATGCTTTGCACGACATATGTGAGGCTAAAGGGGGATATTTCCAGAGCAAGTGGGCACAGGGCAGATATGGTTTTCAAAGCCTGTCTAGGCAGCTGGATCCCACACACATGCACACTGCTCTGGTTCCTGCCAGGCAAGGGAAATTTGTGATGCTATTTGCTCGCACATCATGGAGCAGCGGGGAGCCAGAAGGTCACTTTGGACAGTGCCAAAGGACACAACATGACATGATGCTGCTGGAAAATCTCAAGGGACCATTGCCATGTGGCTGTGTTGGATTTTGGTCCCTGACAACCAATGTTAATGAACCAACTGAAAGCAGACAGTTGTGTGAGGAGAGCCCCGCCACAAGATTAACACCATTGGCCATGGTTTTGTGCTGCAGAGGGTGTATACACACTTTATTGCCAGCATGGAGCAATGTTTTTGTCATATGTTAACAGCTCTGTTTCAGGGTGCTTTATGGGAAGCACTTTCATTGTTAAAGTAATTGAAAAACAGTTCAGTAAGGTTTTCGGAAGGGCTTCACACATTCCTTCTTCATAATCTTTTCTGATGCTGTGCTCACAGCACTTATCAGCCTGAGTACTCCTGTGGTTGTAAGTGCTGAGAATTTGGGGGAGGAGAACAGATCATAAAAGCACTGCTCAGTGTCAGATATATTCAGTGTTAATTTACTTGTGTTCCCTTTGGCTGTATTGTCACTTAAATTATTAACAAAGCCGTAAACACATCTAAGTACATTTATCTTCTGTTTTTCATTGTGATGTTTTGGGCAGCAACAGTTGTTCTCATCCCTGGGTCTCTTGTTTTTTGAAATTAGGAAATTCATCACTGGGGAGGAGGGGTTGTGGGAGGGACACAGAAAAGTAAAGCAGTTCAGGACAATTATGCAACTGTACTCCCAAGATTGCAAGCTGTGAAAGTTGGCTGAGGGTGGAGGATGAGGAGTCCTTAAAGCATCGCTTGATGTCAGATATCTGCACTGCTCATTTTTTAGTTTTGTTTCCTGTCTCTGGTTTGTCACTTTTGTTATTTACAAAGACATAAAGACATTTATGTACATGACTCTTCTGTTCTCATTCCAGTGCTGCTGACAGCAACAGTTAGTTCAGAGCTTAAGTCACTGGCAAGAACCCTGTTTTTTTTTTAACATTAGGAAATTCATGGAGCATAGGAATGGACAGAGAATTCATTGCATTTCTATGCCACCAGACAGTTACAGAAATCACAGTTATGTGCTATGACTCCGGCTGACCCATTCCAAATGTGTGGGAAATATCCCATTGAACATATTCAGAAAGCAAGATGCACGCACAAGTTAAGTGAACAATAACTTTAAAGAGATACATGGAACACAAAACTAAAACAAATTTTAATGGGAACTCCAAACGAACAAAATAAAGGTGAGATTCCCTGAGAAATAAACCAACATTACTGTCTCTGAACCTATCTCCTCACCCTTCCACCTCCCTCCTCCCCCGACAAGGGGGGGAACGACTGTGGAATAGTGTGCAGGGGGACAAATGGGGATGTATTCTGCGTGGAGTCTGGGGGATAAACACAAGCTGGGCTGCAGGGACTAGATCAGCATTATTCTCCTCCTGGGTGTCCTGCTGGGTTCGCCTCTGAAGGGTTTCAGGTGCCAGTGAAGGATGCTGTGCCAGCCATCCAGCCTGCTCCTCCCTGTCATGGGGGCAAGGTTGGATCCGCCACCTCAGCAGCAGCCTGAGTGGCAGCTGCCGAAGGAGGAGGAGGTTGTGCCTGTTCCCAGAAGGGAATAGCAGCCATGCCTGTGGACAGGTCCCGAAAGCGTTCAGCCACCAGTTGTAGTAGTGACTTCATGAGTGCATGGTCCTGTTCCCTCTGGCATACCCCCATTCCCGGTGGCGTGACCTCCATTTCCAGAAACCGGTTAGTCAGTGCCTCATTTTGCCGAAGAGCCCAGTCTTTACATGCGCTAAGGAACTTGAACTGCTCCTGACTCCTCCTGTCAGTGCCAATGAACAAGCCCTCCAGGGTCTTTCTCCATCTGCCTCTGCTGTCTCTCTGTTGCTTCTCCTGCTCTCTTGGTGGAATGGTTTCCCTGTTGGCATCAGAATGTCCTACCAAGTCAAAGACAAAGCTAGCTTTAATTTCATTTCTCCTTTGAGGGAACATAAGAAATCCCTCCATAAAACATAACTGTGCTACAAAAGGCCACAATATTAATACTTTTCAGCATCTCAGGAATGCTGCTGTTACCATCTCCTTTCTTCAGACAACTTTTGCAGCCCACGACGAAGGAGCTGAAGGTAATAATGGTAAGAGACTTGTACTGTTAGAATGCAATATTTCCAGTGCATGAAGGGGTTGTTGGAGTGGGGGTTCAGTTCCTTTCAGAATGTACATTAACAGTTATCTGTTCTTTAAGGGCTGGCCATCAGTTGGAGAACATAGCAGTTTTGAAGGTACCAGAATGGAAAAGAGAGGTATGTTTCCAGTACTGTTGAGGAGATCCAGCCACCTATGCCGGAGAGGGGTTTCTGCTAATACTCTACATATTGGTGCGAGGAGGAGTTTGGTGAGCTACGAAGGTAGACCAAGCACATGCCCTGCTCTTAAACCTGAAGAATCAGCTTAAGTTCCTGCTACACCAAAAATTTGCTGAATAATGCTTACAGGACTGGGAGGCAATTGGAGAGGAAACTGATTGACTGTATTCTAAGCTACCAGATGGAATTCCCATGGAAGAGGAACAGAGAACCACAAAGAACATCCTTCCATCCCCAACTCCTTCTACATCACCAGAAAGTCCGGTCCCTGTGTCCAGTGAATGGCATTGAAAGGAATGGGGAAACAGAGTCATACACCAAGTGTATTTTCTTCCCTGAACTTTCCGATTAACACTGCACGTCAGTTGCCTCTCCACTTCTAAGGGACATGACACTGTGTCTGCACAACCACCGGAGCGGATCCTTCACCCACCCCTACTTCTCCCAGCTTCTGCAGGGTGGTTCAACGCAGGGAGAGGCCAGATACCAGGGACTGGGAATGGTACAAAACATTTGAAATTATCACAGGGAGAATGGACCACTTTCAAGTTCCTCAGACAACCAAAGGAGTCCTTTCCCTTCCCACACCTAGGCGGGCCCAAACCCAAGCCAGCAAAAGCACCCCCACCTTCCATATCTCCTGTTTCTAAGTGGAAGGAAAGTTGGGGCGGTGAGGGTGAATCTTTTAACAGCCATAAATGTCATAAAACTGTTCTTTCCCCACATGGGCTTTTTCCAAACCTGCCCCCCTCCTTCCCTTTCTCCCCAGTCCATGCGGCCTAAGGATTATCCCTGCCAAAGTGCTGGCTGAGAAATGCACAGGTGCAGAGGCACAGTAACTGCTCAGTAACACTCTTTGTTGTAGCTTCTGTTAAGTGTGTTACAGTGGTTGATGGGATTTCAATAATATCATTGATTTTCAGCAGTGTGTTGCTCCGAGACCATGTCTGGGTGGAGTGGGGGTGTGGTGTGGTGTGATGGGGTGGGGACTGAGCCAAACCATGTGGCACTGGAACAAGAGGGTATTTCTGGGGGGTGGCGTCCATTGTAAAATGTATTAGCTTCAAGTTCTGATTCCTGCAGCTTCAGGGCTCCTGAAGGGGGCTTCCTCCACTGGATCCACTAGGTAGAGGTGCAGAATTACATGATCCTCTTTCTCCAGGTCTCCTGAGGCTTCCTCAGATGTCCCCACTGCCTTCTCGCCCTGCCCCTCACCAGCATCCCATCATATGACGAGGTTGGAGGGGTTGAGTAGGGGGTCATGAGTCACTGCGGGCCCTGTACTCACAGCCCTAGAGCACATCCAGTCCAGTTCATCGTAGCATGGGGAAGTGTGAGGTTTCCTCCTGGAGCAACTGTTTCAGTCCTTCACCCTCCGGTACAGGAAACTCAGGTACTTCAAGCCTCCCAGCACTGGGACAGAGTCCATTGAATACCAGCCTTCATGAAATCTCCCAGCAGAAGTATATATTCCTGCCATTCTGGGCAAATACATAGAGGAGAGGACGACATACTCTGACCACACATTGATGAACATCTGGGTGTGCTCCAAAGACCCTGTCATAAAACTGTTCTTTCCCCACACTGGCCTTTTCCAAACTTGCCCCTTCCTTCCCTTTCTCCGCAGTCCATGTGGCCCCTTGCCTACACTGTATTGTAGAATGGTTATGGGGTCATGCCACAGAAGAGGCGTGTACATACACATATCTCTCATGCATGCTAGCATTCTTGCTGTGTGCTCTCTTTCAGGAATGTGCTGCAGGGCTTCAGATGTGGACAATAGGGGGGTTATGGCACAACACACATGTAAACATGTACCACAAGTGTAGATGTAATCCTAATGCTCTATTATGTTTTTAAAAAAAATCTTAGTTCAGTATGTAGATTTTTTCTTGTATTATTCAGTCCTTCTTAACTTTCTGTTTTAATCTTGCATTGCACCAAAAACTCCCACTAAAGTCATGAGGGATTTTGGATGAGCAAAGAATGTAGAATCAGTCATAAGCATGAATATGGTAGGTCTTATACACTGCTTTATTCCTACACTTCCTTTTTACTTTGGCTGTCTTCCATCATCTTGTCTTATGTTCACCACCTCCACTTGTTTTATTAACCAGCCAGTAAAAAAGTTTCAATAGCAATTCCAGTTTCTAAAGCAGTCAGAGTTCAGTCTTTGAACAGGAACAAAGGAAAATGGGTTACATCCTTGATCCTTGATGTAAATTAAGGGACTCAATTAAAATTATACCAGGGTTTAGTCTCCAACTGTGCTTTGTCTTTTTTCTTTTAATCTTACAAGTTAACAGTTAGGGATTGCTCAGTTGTTCCAATTTTGACCTTTATGGTTCATCAGTTTTGCTTTTCCCCCTTCTTATGCCACTGTGTTCCAGGTACCAGAAAAAACTCAATATTCACTAAATGAAAAGCTAACTCTTTCTCTTACTGTTATTTTGACCTATTTTGTCATGTCACTTCTCTGATCTCCACCTTTCTCATTAGATTTCATCCCTTTCTTTTCTTGTCATCAGGAGGCAAATCTTTTTCTTCTTTATATCACAGCTTAGATGCCTTTAGTTTCTCCTTGTGTCATGGTGTAGTGTTTTCAGTTACATATCATTATTTCATAGATTGCAAGGTCAGAAGGTACCTCCTATATAACACACACATGGAATTTCCCCAAAATAATTCCTAGAACACCTCTTAGGAAAACATCCAATCTTGATTTAAAAATTGTGAGTGATGGAGAATCTACTATGTCCCATGGTAATTTGTTCCGATGGTCAGTTACTCTCTTTCTTAAAAATAGATGCCTTATTTCCAGTCTGATTTGTCTAGCTTCAACTTCCAACTATTGGATTGTATTATACCTTTCTCTGCTAGAGAAGCAATACCACATATTTGTTCCCCAGGGAATTACACCTAGCAAAGGACATAAAAGGTAATAAGAAGAAGTTCTTTAAAAACATTCGGAATAAGAGAAATACAAAGGAACGTGAAAAGATTCTCTGCTTAGTGAGGAAGGAGAGCTAATAACTGAAGACATCAAGAAAGCTGAGGTATTTAATGCCCATTTTGCTTCAGTCTTCACTAAAAAGGTTAATGGTGACTAGATACTCAACATATTTAATATTAACAACGAGGAAGAAGGAACACAAGCCAAAATAGGGAAAGAACAGGTTAAAGAATATTTAGATAAATTAGATGTATTCAAGTTATCAGGGCCTGATGAAATTTATCCTGGGGTACTTAAGGAACTAGCTGAAGCAATCTTGGACTCTTCAGTGATTATCTTTTGAGAGCTCATGAAGGACAAGTGAGGTCCCCGAAGACGAAAGAAGAGCAAACATAGTACCTATTTTTTAAAAGGGGGAACAAAAAGGACCCAAGGTCTTACAGAGCAGTCAGACTCACTTAGATACCCTGGAAAGATACTGGAACAAATAACAATCAATTTGTAAACATCTAGAGGATAATAGAGTTATAAGGAATAGCCAGCATCAATTTGTCAAGGACAAATCATGCCACACCAATCTAATTTCCTTTGACAGCATTACTGGCATACTGGATGGTGGGGAACAGTAGATGTGATATATCTTGATTTTAATAAGGCTTTTGACACAGTCCCGCATGACATACTGATAAGTAAACTAGGGAAATGCAGTCTATATGAATTTACTATAAGGTAGGTACACAACTGGTTGAAAGGCTGTACTCCAACAGTAGTTGTCAGTGGTTCATTGTCAAAATGGAGGGAGATATCTAGTGAGATTCCACAGGAGTCAGTCCTTGGACCAATGCTATTCAAAATTTCTTTAATGATTTGGATAATAGAACAGAGAGTATACTTATAAAATCTGCAGATGACATCAAGCTCACAGGGGAATGGGTTACAACCACTCTGGAGGACAGGATTAGAATTTAAAACGACATTGACAAAGATTGGAGAATTGGTCTGAATTCAACAAGATAATTCACTAAAGACAAGTGCAAAGTACTTCACTTAGGAAGGAAAAATGAAATGCACAAATACAAAATGGGGGATAACTTGCTAGGAGGTAGTACTTCTGAAACGGATTTGGTGTTATAGTGGATCACAAATTAAAAGAGTCAACATTGTGATGCAGCTATTTAAAAGGCTAATATCCAATGATATATTAACAGGAGTGCTTATATAGGACATGAGAGGTAATTGTCCCACTCTACTTGGAACTGGTGAGGCCTCAGGTGGAGTACTGTGTCCAATTCAGGATGCCACAGTTTAGGAAAGATGTGGGCAAATTAGAGAGAATCTAGACCAGAGCAACAAAAATGATAAAAGGCTTAGAAAACCTGACCTACGAGGAAAGGTTAAAGAAACTGGACATGTTTAATCTTGAGAAAAGAAGACTGAGGGGCAACCGGGTGATAGCCTTTAAATATATTAGGGGTTGTTATAAAGAGAAATGTGATCAATAGTTCTCCATGTCCACTAAGGTAGGACAAGAAGTAATGGACTGAATTTGCAGCACGGGAGATTTAGGTTAAATATCAGTAAAAACTATCTAACTATAAAGGTAGTTAAGTTCCGGAATAAGCTTCCACGGGAGATGTGGACTAATAGGCAGCAGGTTTAAAACAAACAAAATAAAGTATTTTTTCACACAACGCACCGTCAGTCTGTGGAACTCTTTGCCAGAGGATGTTGTGAAGACCAAGACTATAACAGGGTTCAAAAAAGAATTAGGTAAGCTCATGGAGGATAGGTACATCAATGGCTATTAGCCAGGATGGGCAGGGATGATGTCCCTAGCCTCTCTTTGCCAGAAGCTGGGAATGGGTGACAAGGGATGGATCACTTGATGATTACCTGTTCTGTTCATTCCCTCTGGGGCACCTGGCATTGGCACTGTCAGAAGACAAGATACTGGGCTAGACGGAGCTTTGGTCTGACCCAATATGGCCGTTCTTATGTTCTTATATATTTTCTTGTGACTACCTATCATTGGAAGTTTTTAAAACCAGGTTGCACAAGCACCTGTCAGGGATGGTCTAGGTTTACTTGGCCCTACCATAGTGCACAGGGCTGGACTTCTCAAGGTTCCTTCCCACCGTACATTTCTGTGATTCTATGTGGGACCCCCATAAGGGAAGAGGGTCCCAAAGCCCAGGCTCCAGTCTGAGCCCAAACGTCTACACTCCAGTTTTATAGCCCGGGAGCTCAAGCTCCACAAGCCCAAGTTAGCTGATACAGGCCAGCTGAAGGTGTCTTATTGCAGTGTAGACATACCCTAAGTATATTACATCAACACTTCTACCTTTATTAGGGAGTATATCCTGCTTGGTTTAGGTGTGTATGTACTTAGTACAGACAGGCTGCTAACTGGAACCCTGTATCCTGAAGCTTTTATTTTGCAGAGAAATCAATAGACAAAACTCAGTCACATGTTTTAAATTACAAAAGAAAAGCTGCTAGAAAAACTAAACAAACCTAGTGTAAGGGGACTGTTATCCCCTTACTAACATTTAGAGCTCCCAGTACCAGAAGGGGAAGGGTCCGATGGGACTGACAGTCCCCAGGGGCAATGGGGAGAGGCCAATGCTCCAGGTCAGCTCTGATTGACAGGGCGGGCAGGCGAATCAGGGAGTCAGGAGGTCAGGGTGAATCCCGTCCTCCGTGTGAGCTGGAGTTGCCTGAGTCAGAGTGAGTGGGGCCGAGCTGAGGAGAGGGCAGAAGCCAGAGGCCAGAGCTGAGCTGAGCTGAGCTGGGCCAGATCTGGAGGGGCCAGAAAAGCAGCCCAGAGACACAGACCTGCCCTGGGAGCAGAGGTGCAGCCCAGTGAGACAGACCTGCCCTGGGAGCAGAGGTGCAGCCCAGAGACACAGACCTGCCCTGGGAGCAGAGGTGCAGCCCAGAGACACAGACCTGCCCTGGGGGAGAAGCTGCAGCAGCCAGAGGGGCCAGGGCAGCAGCCCAGGGAGCTGGAGGCAGAGCAGCAGCAGCAGCAGCCGTGCTGAGGCAGAGGAGCTGGAGCTGAGGCAGAGCTGTGGAGCTGGGGCTGGAGCAGTCCGGAGCCGGGTGCGGTGAGCAGCTGGGGAGAGCGAGGGGAACCCTGGGCAGTGGGCCCAGCGCAGGGAGAGGCCTCAGCCAAGGGGCCCTGCAGGCCAGACTTGCAGGGGGATCTAAACCCTGACAGGGCGGGGGCAACGCTGGGAAGAAGGGTCCTGCCACCCAGAGCCTGCGAGCGTGTGGCCACCGCCAGAGCAAGTGTCCAAGCAGCGTCCCTGAAGCACAGCCAGGGCCTGAGAAGGAGCCTGGGACTTGCACAGGAACAGACTGAACTGCCCTGACATTTTAGAGACACTGTTGTGATGTTCCCTGCCACGGAGCGGGGTGATGTGTTTTCATTAGCCTTTCCCATTTCTCCTTATTCCTGTTACAAATTAATTGTTAATTAAATAATTTGCATTTGCTTTGAATTGTATGCAGTGATCAGTGGGTCAGGGAAGCATCCTGTACAGAGAGAGTACCCCGGAGTGGGGACACCCTAGCCCCTGACCTAGGTGACCACAGCAAGGTTGGGGGTCGAGCCCCCCAGGAATCCTGGGCCCAGCCTTGTTGGGGTTACGAGGACTCTGCCAGACAGGAGAGTACAAGGGGAGTCCTCGAGGGCAGGGAGGCCTCTGGGGTAAAGGAAGTGGGAGCGAGGACTGAGATCCTTCCGCTAGCCCATTTCACCGGGGTAGTGCAGAGACGAGGAAAGTTCCCCACAATAGCGGGACTATTCCCCCGCTTACACTAGCAATCTGTGTACTTTAGTACTGGCAATAAAATTGCTGTTAATTCAGCTCCCCTGTCAAACTGAGGAAGCCCTGTACATGCTTATAACCTTTCCCAAGAAGGGGTGGGATTAGGAAATCTCTGAGGAAGTATGCCTTCTAGCTTTACCACAGAAAACGTCTGAGATGGCAGTGTGATCTAGGTGCTAGGATACTGAATTCAGGAGAGACTGATTCTCTTCCCAGCTTGCCAACTGACATGTTATGTGACACTAAGCCAGTCACTTCACCTTGATGTGCCTCAGGCCAGGTCTACACTAGGTCTACAATAGCGTAGCTGAAGTCGGTGTATCGTAGGTTGACTTACCTGGCCGTGAGGACGGCGGCGAGTTGACCGCTGCTGCTCCCACATCGACTCCGCTTCTGCCTCTCGCGGTGGTGGAGTTCCGGAGTCGACAGGGAGCATGTTCGGGGGGGTTAATTTATCACATCTAGACGAGATGCGATAAATCGATCCCCGATAGATCGATCACTACCCACCGATCCACAGGGTAGTGAAGACGTACCCTCAGATACCTTAGAATGGGGGCAGTAATACTTGCAAGGAGCTTTGTGATCTACAAGTCAAAAATCTAATTCTTCTAAGATATTACATGCAAAAAAACTACATTAAAAGAATATTAAACTGTAAAGTCAAGCACTCAAAAGATAGGAAATGCCAGTATTTAGGTTGCCTCTGCAACCTTAATTTGCCTCTTTTTGCGTGCACTTTATGATACAATCTGTAGTCACATGATCACATACTGTTTTTTCCCCCAATGCTTTCCCTTCCCAACTCTTTCCTTTCCCTCCCTCAAAGCTCTCATTGATCTCCAAGGAGGAATGAAAGTGCACTCCTTGCCCCACCTTAGGCTCCCTGGCTCTGTGCAGAGGACTGTGTCTCAAACCTCACTTGGACACATAGGTGCCGACACCATGGATGCTCCAGAGCTGGAGCACCCATGGGAAAACAATAGTGGGTGCATGGCAGCCCCGCTGATAAGCTCCTCTTCCTCCCCTCCAGCGCCTCCCGCCCACCGGTGATCAGCTGTTCAGTGGCATGTAGGGGGCGCTGGGGGTGGGTGGTAGAGGAGCAGGGGCACCAAGAGGCAGGGGAGAGGGTGGGGGAGGGGGCAGAATGGGTCCAGAAGAAGTGGGGGAAGAAGGTAGAGTGGGGCTGGGAAGGGGCGGGGGTGGCGGTTTGGGGGAAGGATGGAGTAGGGGTGCAGCCTGGGGAAGAGTGGAGGTTGAGCACCCCCTGGGGAACTCAGAAAGTCAGCGCCTCTGCAGTGGAGAGAAGATGAGACTCTTGCCTGCCCCCAATTTCTGGTGCTCCCTGAGTTTGTGCAGGAGGCTGCGAAATGAAGTATGGGTTTCCCCTAGGCCCTACACTCCTCTTACTTCTGGGCAGAGGATAGGGATGGGAGGGAGTGGGTTCCCCTGATCGCCTCTTCCTGTCTGTTGTTACTCCCCAATTCTGTGAAGAGGTGCCGAGAGTAAAAGGGAGAGCTTCTTGGCTCTGATCTTAGAAACAGAAGGAGCTCTGTTGCAATGCAAGCTGAGAACACTCTCTTACAGTGCCTGGGGAAGAGCATGCACAGGATTCCAGCCAAAACAGTTCATGAGAGGAATGCCATTATTGTGTTCATAAAAGAGACAGGAAGTGCAACTTGCTGTCAGCTCACAGTGACACAAAGCACAGTACAGTACACAAATGAAAACAAACTGAAAAAATGTGTAGCTTTGTTCACTAACTTTTTTTCAGTCTTAACTGTCTTATGCCCAGATCCAGTGAAGACTGACACATGTGCTTAACTTTATGTCTTATGGCCAGAACTTTCAGAAGGACTCAGTATCCACAATTGCAGGCAGATTTTCAAGAGTTCAGCTCCTATTTAGGAACCAAAATAAGAAGCCAATTTTTTAAAAGAATTCAGCATGTTGCTGCTAAGCGGTTTGGAAAATCTGGCCTTTATTTAGGTGCCTAAAGGGGAACCGGGAACTTTTGAAAACCTAGTTCCAATTGTGAGTGCTCAGCACTTGAAAGTCTAGCCCCATGGATAGTCCCATTGAAGCCAGTGGGACTACTCACAGCGTGTAAATTTAAGCACATGTATAAGTGTTTTCAGGATCAGGGCCCTAGGCATTAGGTATAGCAATAGGCAACCCCTTTTAATGCACAAATGTGATTTTTTTCAGGTGACAGTGTCTCATTAATTTAATGGGTCAGAATAGCAAACTTCTCGTGTTCTGTGACATAACCCACAATATTTGATTTACCTTGTTGCTGATCTCCCACAGAAATGGAAAGAACAGGAAGAGGTATTTTATATTTATATATTTCTATCAAATAGCTGCCCTTCTAAAGGAATTATTAATTTGCATGACATACAAGCATTCTGTTGTGCACCAGAAGACCTTTATGCTGATTCTGCTATTATTGAAGGTTGGTGTCCTCTACCAAGCAATTATTGATCTATAATCAACTTCCTCAAATACCCAAGAGCATTGTTCCTTCTAAAATAATCTGTTTCTAGCTCTCTTTCTTTATATCTCAATTAAGAGTGCCACAGCTACAACTAAAGGGAGTTACAGACAGAGACAGCTACTGTAATTGTTATAGATTAGTTTGATTACAGGGATTTAAAATAATTCTCCCTGCCTTCCTTTCCTCTCTCCCTCTCTCTCAATGGACAAGAGGCACTATAAAAATTCTTGGATATTGAAAAATGTCCCACAGTTTGGGCAAATCAGTTAAAATAAATAGCAAGCCGTCTTTGATTTCACATCCATACAAAACAGATAACACTTGCACATATATAGCCAGTAATGAAGACACTTAATTCTTAATTTTACTTAAATATAAACATATTATCTCTAAATTAATTCCTAATGTATGTGGGTGTTTCACTGTCTTTAACATGTTAAAGCAGCCTTGTTAAATGTGAACTGACAAATATTTTAAATCTCTTTTAAGATTCTGAATCAGTACCACCATATAGATGTGCAGACTTAAAAATGACATATCAATTTGCACTTTAAAACAAAATATTTACAAATCAGTCTGGGCTCAGTCCTATAGGATCATGTCCATTGTATTCAGTTACCTGCCAAAACCTGCTGCAGTCAAGAGTCCATATTTTCCTGGCAATCAATGATGTCCCAAACACCTAGATCAGAGCAAGAGCCGCAGCTGTGTGATTAATCTTGAACTGTGATCTCCTAAGCAAAACATGGTTGTGCCTGTTAGGCCGCTATGTAGATTTGGATGATTGTATTACTGAGGGTATAGCAGGGAGTGAATTATGTCCTAATATTTGCAGGATGGTCATCCCAAATCTGAATATTGCTAGAATTGGACCCTCTCTCTTTCCCTCTGCTCCCAGGCCTATCTGATCACTCTTATCCTCCTTACTCCTTTCATAAAATCAGGGTAGAAGCACCAGTGCTGTCTTTGAGCCCTGATCCCTCTGAGGAGAATGTGTAACACTGTGAATGTCTCTTTCCTTGAGCTATCTATGGAGCTTAGGGTTGCAACACCAGATTTGCTCTTTTTCATCACTTTCTGAACGCCAGTCATTCATTCTTCCTCCCACTTGCTACAGGGAAGGGGAGTTGACTCATCTTTGTCCTGCCCTCCTAGAAGAGGCAAGCAAGGACAAATTTCTTCTTTCTCCTTCACTCTTCTATCTGTGTTGGTAGAAGGAAGAACTGAGGACTCAGTGGCTCAGAAACCAACCCCTTCTGCACTAAGCAGGCCATGTGGGAAGAAGCTGATCTGGGCAGCTTCACGTTTGACTTTGCCTTCACTACTAGACCTGGAAGGGTGTTCGACACATAAGTGTCTGCTACTGCAGCCCAAAGCAGCTGCATATCCAGCTCATGAATTTTTAGGGCATATTCAAGTGACTGAATACACTCCTATTCATGGTGTTCAGCTATGTATGGGTAGGATGCTGTGGAGCTTGGAAAAACATCGGTCAGGAGGGAGACAGTCTTTGCCCAAGAGAGGTGACAGCTGGGAGCTGTAAACCTTTATGAGGGTGTCTTTGGTGGACCACAAGGGAGGCAGTGTATCTGAAAATTTTACCCACTAGTTCAGGGGTTAGCAACCATCGGCACATGGCCTATCGGGGTAATCCGCTGATGGGCCGCAAGACATTTTGTTTACATTGACCATCAGCAGGCACGGCCCCCCACAGCTCCCAGTGGCCACGGTTCACCATTCTCGGCCAATGGGAGCTGCGAGAAGTGGCTTGGGCCGCAGGGACATGCTGGCCACCGCTTCCCGCAGCTCCCAGTGGCCGGGAACAGCGAACCATGGCAACTGGGAGCTGTGGGGGGCCCTGCCTGCGGATGGCCAACGTAAACAAAATGTCTTGCGGCCCGCCAGTGGATTACCCTGATGGGCTGCATGCTGAAGGTTGCCGACCCTTGCACTAGTTAAATCTTAACCCCCCCTGTGGGCATAAAAAAATCCATGGCAGATTTTGAAAGACCAGGAGTATTTTTATATTTTTTGTCTGCTGTCTCTGTTACTACTAATTTCACACTTGCATTTCCCCCAATCATTACCGGTTCCCCAGGTTCATTGTTTAATAATCCTTCCCCAACCACATACACACAAGATAGTTATGGATTTTTTTCTTGTTTAGTCATGACTAAATGCTATGTGGTGAGTAGTTATGGGCTCTGTCTCGTACTTAGCTAAGGGGGAAATAATGATGCTTTCAGTTAAGTACTTAAAATCATCAGCAATACACTGATTAGCCAAATGTCAACAGAGTAAATAAGCCATACAGAGTGTTGTGACATTTTGATGAAAATAGAAACATGTATTTGAATCATACCGGAATGAAATGTGCTCTCTGAATTTTTCATCGCTGCACCCACCACAACAAACGCACAAGGCTTTTCTTGTTAAAATGATTCCTTTAAAATGTTGATCAGTTGTTACCAGCCATTGATCACAGACCTCTGACTGCACCCTCCTTTTCTGAGCCAAGCCCTCTGTACGTTTTATCACTTCATAAAACATCTGTAGCTGCTTTCCCTCGTATAATGAATTTTTGCCATTAGTGTATCATCACAAGATCTTGCTCGCATAGATGCATCTTGGTATTATTTTTTTTAACTGTGCCAATTGAAATAGGAATAAACTGCCCCCAAAAAATGCAAGCACAATAAAAACGGCCACATTTTCAAAGGGTCTCCTTAGTTGCAATCTTAAGCCTTGATCCTGTGAACACTTAGGCGCATATTTAACTTTACACACATAAGCAATGCTGTTGAATGCACGGGGAAGGCCCATGTGCATAAATCATGCATGTGGACAAATGTGTTCAGGATTAGGCCCAGGGTGTTTCCTAAGGAAATGTTTCATTGTTGAATAACCTACAGGAAACAATTAGCACAAAGGCCTAACGAGCCAGGAGAGACTACATAGCTCCCTTTATTTATTTTTACATTACTGCAAATTGCCGCGATCAGATTCTATAATCCTTAGCTATTTATTTATTTATAACGATTTAAAACATTTATTTAACAGTATGTGTGTGGGAGAGAGAGAGAGTGCCAGAATTAGTTATATTATGCTTATGCTGCTGCTTTTAACATGAATTCTGTAGAAGCGGGTAAAAGTTACTTCTGGTGTATGCATCTTGAAAATGTTATGCCTTGGTTTACTGTGTCCTACAACTTTAACATTTCTAAGAACTCTGCCTGCATGCAGAGACCAGGACCATTTTGTTATCAGAGCTACTGCTGCCAAGGAGACTAACATACCAGGCCTTGCATTGTTGATGATTAATTTCTTGTTGTTTTACCTAATCTAAAATGAATCATTATAAACAGGAAGTATGTTTAGCTCTTTGTGCATGGAAATGTACACAGCAATACTGGGTCAAATTCGGCTCTCTGGTATACCAATGTAAATCTGGAAAAACTCCACTGAGTTCATTGGAGTTACTCTGGAGGAGCTGAGAGCAGAAATTGTCCCAATGCATTGTTTTAAAATTAAATCTCCAATATTCAGTGCATCTTTCTCAACTTGACATTTTAGACAATTTGGACAAGGTTGTTTGAATACAGGCTTGTGATGCAGCAGAAGTCCAAACCTGATTTACAGCAAGCAAGGAGTTAAATCCTGCACAGATGACACATGGGAGACGCAGGTAAGTTACAAAAGAGGGCTTACAGGAATGAAGGAAACTTTATAAGAACAGTATCTTGCTAGGCAGAAAAACTATGAGCTGGCAGAACTCCTATCTATTGATTATAAGCTTTACCTCAAGATTGGAGTTTTTCTGTTTCTCTAGCTAGAGATAAACTTTTCTTCTCTTATTTCTTATACTCTGTCTGTCTTTTCCATTGCTGAACCAGCCAATGACCTCTACTTTCTCACCCTGTCATATATAATTTTGCAGGTACTGCATACTTTGTTATGTTTTAGGATTTTTGCCAAGTAATACTGTAGCTTTTAATCAAGTCCACATCAGCTGTCCGGTAAGCTTCATCCCTATACCTCCAGACTAGAGTGCTGTAAGAATGAGGATCATTATCCCAAGGGAAATACAGGGACCTTGAATTTTGTGGTGGTGGTGGTGGTAAGCATTCCAGAGAATAACTTTACTTTTAATAGTAAATTTGATGAAGGGTACAAAGAAAAATATATTAAGTTTATAAAATGTATTACCAGATTTCTCTATATTGGGATAAAGGATTCAAAACCGGAACAAAACATATATATTGCAGAATGGAAAATATCCTTCTGTAATCTTTCTTGACATCTTCAGATTCAGACAAAATAATGAAACTGGGTATTTTGCAGGCAATAAAACAAAAAAGATTTGCCTTTCAAGGGGGGAGATTTTCAAAAATGTCTAATGGATTTAGGAGCTCAAGTACCATCATATTTCAGTAGATTGCAGGCTCCAGCATCAGCCAGAATGTCTACACCACAATTAAACAGCCCTGCGAACCTGAGTCAGCTGACATGGGCCAGCTGTAGGTGTTCAATTGCAGTGTAGATGTACCCTAAAAGGTCTAGGGTTAGGCTGTGCCTGGCCCTAGGCAAAGCATGCAAGGGATGAGGGCCTAGAGGGTAAGGTGCTAGCCTGGGACTTAGTCTCTTTGTGCCTCAGTTCCCCATTTGTAAAATGGGGATAATACTATCCTACCTCTCAGGGGTGTTGGGAAAATAAGTCCATTAAAAATTGTGAAGCACACAAATACTACAGAAATATCTCTTGTTCACAGGAGGGCACAAGGAGCCTTCCGCTCTTTTGCACCTCTTTGCAGTGTCTAGGCATAATGGCAGTCCTTTTCCTCCATTCTAGTATCCCACAGTCACCCAATAGGACAGAAAGAGGGGTGGGAAAGAGGCAAGGCTATAGCCCATCCCTCTTCTGCCCTGGCAAGCAGAGGTGACAGCAGGTTTATTTCCTTTGCATGCCTCGTTGCTCTTAAACACACTGTATATGCCCTCTCAGGCACAATGCCTCCGAAGGTCTCCCTGTCTCTGTGCAGCCCTCGTCTTCCTGCAACACAAGCTAATGCCTGATAGTCTTAATATAGCTGTAAAACATATGTCTATTGTGTTCGTGACAGCTG
This sequence comes from Chelydra serpentina, assembly GCA_037349315.1. NCBI lineage: Eukaryota > Metazoa > Chordata > Testudines > Chelydridae > Chelydra > Chelydra serpentina. The sequence continues at coordinate 19,605,773 of JBAIAC010000001.1, forward strand.
TTGCAGGAGTCCACTCTCTAGACCTGTTGCGGGGGGGAAGAAAGAAATGGTACATTTTGGAAGAAAATTTCTTAATTCGCTGGGTACATTAGCTGTAAGAACAAGGCAGTACGAGAGGACATAAGACAGTGGAATAGGGCAGTCATAGTGCATCACCAGGCAGGTGACCTGGGAAGCAGGGGTAGATAGGGCAGCAGGCAGACATCACACCTTGACACTAATTAAGCCAGTTGGGATCCTGTAAATAGTTTTCATGCTACTTAAAGACGTCATGCTGAACTGATGAACCACATCTGTACAGAGTAGCTTGTCTAACAACTTTAATTTCTGAGAAAGAAAGTGTGGTAAAAAATTATGTGTGTACATCTCACCTTAAATTGTTAAATGAAGCTCCCAGCTTTGTTCTAAATTATTTATAACTTTGCATATTCTATTTGCTTCGGCCCTTAGTCAAGCTAAATTTACTCCTTTCTTAAACTGACTTAGCAGACATGAGTACTGAGTTTTTTTAAAGAAGGTTCGGGAAGCAGGGAGGATAAACTTCTGAATTTTGTGATGTTCAGCTTAAAATTTTTCTTCAAAGAGGTGTTATATATTCTGTTGGAATTTAAATCACTGTTTTCTATATGAAGCTGTTACATGCATGCATTTATTATAATGCTGATAATAGAATAAATCCATCTTATATGAAAAACTCCCTGCAGGTACCATCAACATCTTGCATAACAATTTTTTGTTATGCGTGTTCACCCAGACTAAAAAGCATCTAATAAATTCAAGAGAGAAATATTTCTATTCCCTCTTGTCTTAAATTCTAAATGCAGTTGGAAATAAATAATGGATATTCTCTGTTGGGAGCCATAACAAAACTAAACACATTACTTTTCTTTTATTAATACTGATATTTGCGGAACATTCTCTCTAGCTGTACTGATTATGAATTTGTTGTTTACCCCACATTTCCATGATGTGTTTTGAAGCAATGGCAATTCCTGTCAGGGAAAAGCTGAGGTAGACTTGTAAGACTGGTGTGACGGGTTGCCCTGGGTGCAACCTGGAACTGGGGTACTGCTGAGCTCTCTGTCTTATCAACCTGGATTCCCTCTCACACTGTGATGCTGTGATAAGCTGCAAACCCCTCCAGGTACTGCACTTGTACCAACATGCACAGGCAGGGATACACCCAACTGAGTTACGTGAATGCTTTCCCCAGTCACCTGTGAACCAACAATAGAGAGGCTCCAGCCTAGGTCCCCAGAGCTGTACCATCTTGCCCTGGTCAGAAGCCTGACCAGCGTAAGTTTACTACCCAGTCTGCCTCTCCCTCAGTCTGGAGGGGACATGCACCAGCTCTTGTTCCTGAGCAGATTTCCCAAGCACCTCAAGCAAAAAACCTTTAGTTAAAATATAAAACAGATTTATTAACTACAGAAAGATAGATTTTAATTGATTATAAGTAGTAAGCGCACAGATCGAAGTTGGTCACCTAAGAAATAAAAGTAGAATCGCAATCAGAGTTCTGTTAACTAGACAGGATTTGAATCAAGCAGTGTCTCACCGTGATGGTAAAGTTCCTTCATACACTGGCTGAAATTCCACTTTTCAGCCTGGGACCACCTCCCCAGTTCAGTCTTTGTTCTTCAGACCTGTTTCCAGGTGTTGAGTTGTGAGGGGAGTGAGGACAAATGATGATGTCACTTCCCCTCTTTTATAAGTACTCCGAGCTCGCTGGAAAGATCTTTTGCTATGACGTGAGTCAAGCAGCGTCCGTTATCTACGTGCTCCCTCTGAGAAGTTTTCATTGTATACAGACCCTGTGATAGTCCTGGGCAGGGTGGGTTCCCTTTAATGGGCCATCCACACTGTCTGGCTTCTCTATTGTTGTACCTGAAAGGCTGTACAATATTGTTTCCAACCTCACAACATATTGCAGTAACACGCACATAGCGAAATTTCATAACTTCACATGCAATGACAGCACAGACAATCCAACAGGGTATTAATGTTCAACAGATCAAGACTTGTAGAATGATACCTCACAAGGCACTTTGTACAAAACCTATCATAATAATATCATCATGGTAAATGTGGGCTACCAGGGTGATGCTTTGAGGCACAGCGTGTTGCACCTGGGAATGAGAGAGGATTTACCAAAAAATCACCAACAAAAAAAATGGCAGTCAATGAGGGTCATGCAAACATTCACACACATCTTGTAGTAGCAGACATTGTCTTGGGTGGCAGGCAAATGACTGTAGAAAATTAAGGGGCCAATCCAAAGACCATTGAAGTCAATGGGCTTCAATAAGCATTGAATCAGGCCCTAATCTGATTTTTCATCAGAATGGATCTCTCCTTTGCTTTCTCCTACCCATAAAATGCATTCAGAATTTTTTTGCAGTTTGCAGGCTTTTATTTTTCTTTCTTGTAGCTGCTCTAGTTGCAACAATGACCTCTTCTTGCCAAAAATTAATTATTGAGTGCTCTAATGCTTTTATCCAACATTTATTTATTTTCCAAAGTCTGTCTCTCTCTTTTTTTTTTTGTATTCGAGTGTTATGTCTGCTCAGGGTGAACAAACCTCTCAGCTTTACTCCACAGTCCCCACACGTAAAAGTGCTTTTGTGGTGACATTTTTATAAAGAGCTGGGTTCCAGAGAACGCTTGAATATGTAGTGAAACAAAAAAATGCCTGCTTCAGAAACAGATTTTAGTCTTCAGCCGAGTGCTAGTTCTCTTTACAATGAAAATAAAAACTCTTGTGTTTTTAAGCTACACCTGTTGCTTATAACTAGGACTTCACATATATATTTTACAGTAATGTATATTGACATGTTTATACTGTATACATGCCTTTAAGAGGAAGCACTGTAACTGGCTATCTGGATGGAGAGACATATATTTGCTAAAAGATAGGGTTATTGCTTTGAGTCAACATATCCTGAGTTCCACTGATGTCAATGGGAGTTTCCCCATTAGCCTCAGTGAACCAGGTTTTAGCTAGTTCCGGTTAGTTCCTGTATTCGTCTTCATTAGAACTCTCATAACTGAGAGATACAAGGGGCTGGAGCCCTAATTTGATAACAGACACACTAGCCAATTGACTAAACATATCACATTAGAAAACCTAAGTATAAAATGGGCCAAATATTACTCATGCAAATAGCCTCAGAGGAATCAAGAGACTCCCCTATGAAGTGAAATGGGGCTACACATTTAAGACAAGCAGATAATCACACAGTGTTAAATAACTCCATTTCAAAAAAGAATTTGAGGAACAGTTAGCCAAAGACTCAAAAAGTAATACCAATTTTTTTAAGTACATCAGAAGCAGGAAGCCTGCTAAACAACCAGTGGGACTACTGTGCGATCGAGGTGCTATAGGAGCACTCAAGGACGATAAAACCATTGTGGAGAAACTAAATGAATTCTTTGCATCGATCTTCACGGCTGAGGATGTGAGGGAGATTCCCAAACCTGAGCCATTCTTTTTAGGTGACAGATCTGAGGAACTGTCCCAGATTGAGGTATCATTAGAGGAGGTTTTGGAACAAATTGACAAATTAAACAGTAATAAGTCACCAGGACCAGATGGTATTCACCCAAGAGTTCTGAAGGAACTCAAATGTGAAATTGCAGAACTACTAACTGTAGTCTGTAACCTATCATTTAAATCAGCTTTTGTACCAGATGACTGGAGGATAGCTAATGTGACGCCAATTTTTAAAAAGTGCTCCAGAGGTGAAACTGCCAATTACAGGCCTCTAAGCCTGACTTCAGTACCAGGCAAACTGGTTGAAACTATAATAAAGAACAATATTGTCAGACATATAGATGAGCATAATTTGTTGAGGAAGAGTGAACATGGTTTTAGTAAAGGGAAATCATGCCTCACCAATCTACTAGAATTCTTTGAGGGGGTCAACAAACACGTGGATCAAGGGGATCCAGTGGATATAGTGTACTTAGATTTTCAGAAAGCCTTTGACAAGGTCCCTCAGCAAAGGCTATTACACAAAGTAAGCTGCCACTGGATAAGAGGGAAGGTGCTCTCGTGGATTGGTAACTGGTTAAAAGATAGGGAACAAACGGTAAGTATAAATGGTCAGTTTTCGGAATGGAGAGAGCTAAATAGTGGTGTCCCCCAGGGGTCTGTTCTGGGACCAGTCCTATTCAACATATTCATAAATGATCTGGGAAAAGGGGTAACCAGTGAGGTGGCAAAATTTGCAGATGATACAAAATTACTAAAGATAGTTAAGGTCCAGGCAGACTGCCAAGAGCTAAAAGGGATCTCTCAAAACTGGGTGACTGGGCAACAAAATAGCAGATGAAATTTAATGTTGATAAATGCAAAGTAATGCACATTGGAAAGCATAATACCAACAATACACATAAAATGATGGGGTCTAAATTAGCTGTTGCCACTCAAGAAAGAGATCTTGGAGTCATTGTGGATAATTCTCTGAAAACATCCACTCAATGTGCAGCGGCAGTCAAAAAGGTGAACAGAATGCTGGGAATAATTAAGAAAGGGTTAGATAATAGGACAGAAAATATCGTGTTGCCGCTATATAAATCCATGGTATGCCCACATCTTAAATACTGTGTGCAGATGTTGTCACTCCATCTCAAAAAAAGATATATTGGAATTGGAAAAGGCTCAGAAAAGGGCTTCCATGTGAGGAGAGATTAATAAAACTGGGACTTTTCAGCTTGGAAAAGAGACGGCTATGGGGTAGATATGATTGAAGTCTATAAAATCATGACTGGTGTACAGAAAGTAGATAAGGAAGTGTTGTTTACTACTTCTCATAACAGAAGAACTAGGGATCACCAAATGAAATTAATAGGCAGCAGGTTTAAAACAAATAAAAGGAAGTATTTCTTCACACAACGCACAACGCACGTGAGTGTAGACACGTGTGGAACTCCTTGCCAGAGGATGTTGTGAAGGTCAAGACCATAACAGAATTCAAAAAAGAACTAGATACATTCATGGAGGATTGGTCCATCAATGGCTTTTAGCCAGAATGGGCAGGAATAGTGTCCCTAGCCCCTGTTTGCTGGAAGCTGGGAATGAGCAACAGGGGATGGATTACTTGACGATTACCTGTTCTGTTCATTCCCTCTGGGGCACCTGGCACTTGCCACTGTTGGAAGACAGGATACTGGGCTAGATGGACCTTTGGTCTGACCCAGTAGGGCCATTCTTATGTTCTTATCTATTTCATTATTCTATTCTATAACAAAAATTAAAAATTGACTTTATTTTTCATGAACCTTTGCTTTTAAGTAAAATCTGGAATATTTTTTTCATCCTTAATTTGGCTCAATTATTTATTTAAATTTGCTGCCAATTTTTTATTCTGTTTTCAATTTTGTTTTCCAGACTGACAATCCTTTACAACTAAATCTTTTACTTATCTACAGAGCAAGAGTGGGAGTAGCATAGACAACAGAAGTGTAGAACTCCTTATCATAGCCTTATTGTGCCAACGTGTCTGTTCGGGGTGGACCACCTCTAGAAATGAGAGGGTAACTCAATCTCCAACCCAGTTCAATATCTGGCTTCTCTGATATTGCAAGTAAAATACCAATAATTTTGATGGGTTTTTCTGGAATGTGGCACTTATCCACTAGGAATTAGAGGTCACCATACTCAGTGCTTCACTTAGGCCACTCGTCAAAACTGGTTTTGAATGATCTGAACAAAAAAAAAAATATATGAAATTTTTCTTGACTGGTAAACTCTTTTCTTTCCCTACAATTGAATAAATCAGATGGCCAAGCAGATTTTGGCCCATATCTCCCAAATCATTACTATGCTGAAACTAAGCATGAGAAACTTCTGCTCAATATGAGAAAAGCAATGACAGGTCTTTAGCATAAAGTGTCATCCAAAACTTACATATAATGTTCCTCCCATCATTTTTATCCTAGTATCCTTAGAAATGTAGGCAAAGAACATACCTAAGAATAAGAGGGGAAGTGGGATACCAGGAGGAAGCACAAGCAGGAGAGTGCAAGAGGGGAGGACTCCTGCCTCATACTGAGAAAGCAGGACGATCAGCGAGTTATCTTAAGTGCCTATACACAAATGCAAGAAGCCTGGGAAACAAGCAGAGAGAACTGGAAGTCCTGGCACAGTCAAGGAATTATGATGTGACTGGAATAACAGAGACTTGGTGGGATAACTCACATGACTGGAGTACTGTCATGGATGGATATAAACTGTTCAAGAAGGAAAGGCAGGGCAGAAAAGTTGGGGGAGTTGCATTGTATGTAAGAGAGCAGTATGACTGCTCAGAGCTCCAGTATGAAACTCCAGAAAAACCTGAGAGTCTCTGGATGAGGTTTAGAAATGTGAGCAAAAAGGGTGATGTCATGGTGGGAGTCTGCTATAGACCACCAGACCTGAGCAACAAGGGTGTTGTCATGGTGGGAGTCTGCTATAGACCACCAGACCAGGGAGATGAGGTGGACAAGGCTTTCTTCAGGCAACTAATAGAAGTTACTAGATCACAGGCCCTGGTTCTCATGGGGGACTTCAATCACCCTGATATCTGCTGGGAGAGCAATACAGCAGTGCACAGACAATCCAGGAAGTTTTTGGAAAGTGTAGGGGACAATTTCCTGGTGCAAGTACTGGAGGAACCAGCTAGGGGCAGAGCTCTTCTTGACCTGCTGCTCACAAACAGGGAAGAATTAGTAAGGGAAGCAAAAGTGGATGGCAACCTGGCAGGCAGTGACCATGAGATGGTCAAGTTCAGGATCCTGACAAAAGGAAGAAAGGAGAGCAGCAGAATACAGACCCTGGACTTCAGAAAAGCAGACTTTGACTCCCTCAGGGAACCGATGGGCAGGATCCCCATGGAGAATAACATGAGGGGGAAAGGAATCCAGGAGAGCTGGCCTTTATTGTAAAGAATCCTTATTGAGCAAACTATCCCGATGTGTAGAAAAAACAGTAAATATGGCAGGTGACCAGTTTGGCTTAACAGTGAAATCCTTGCTGATCTTAAACACAAAAAAGAAGCTTACAAGAAGTGGAAGCTTGGACAAATGACCAGGGAGGAATATAAAAATATTGCTCCGGCATGCAGGAGTGAAATCAGGAAGGCCAAATCACAATTGGAGTTGCAACTAGCAAGGGATGTTAAGAGTAACAAGAAGGGTTTCTACAGGTATGTTAGCAACAAGAAGGACAGGGAAATTGTGGGCCCCTTACTGAAAGGGTGAGGCTACCAAGTGACAGAGGATGTGGAAAAAGCTAATGTACTCAATGTTTTTTTTGCCTCTGTCTTCACGAACAAGGAAAGCTCACAGACTACTGCACTGGGCAGCACAGTATGAGGAGGAGGTGACCAGCCCTCTGTGGAGAAAGAAGTGGTTCAGGACTAGTTAGAAAAGCTGGATGAGCACAAGTCCATGGGGCCGGATGCACTGCATCCGAGAGTGCTAAAGGAGTTGGAGGATGTGATTGCAGAGCCATTGGCCATTATCTTTGAAAACTCATGGCGATCAGGGGAGGTCCCAGATGACTGGAAAAAAGCTAATGTAGTGTCCATATTTTAAAAAGGGAAGAAGGAGGATCTGGGGAACTACAGGCCAGTCAGCTTCACCTCAGTTGCTGGAAAAATCATGGAGGAGGTCCTCAAGGAATCAATTTTGAAGCACATAGAGGAGAGGAAAGTGATCAGGAACAGTCAGCATGGATTCACCAAGGGCAAATCATGCCTGACGAACCTAATTGCCTTCTATGATGAGATAACTGGCTCTGTGGATGAGGGGAAAGCAGTGGACATATTATTCCTTGACTTTAGCAAAGCTTTTGATACGGTCTCCCACAGTATTCTTGCCAGCAAGTTAAAGAAGTATGGGCTGTATGAATGGACTATAGGTAGATAGAAAGCTAGCTAGATCATTGGGCTCAACGGGTAGTGATCAATGGCTCCGTGTCTTGTTGGCAGCCGGTATCAAGCAGAGTGCCCCAAGGGTGGGTCCTGGGGTTGGTTTTGTTCAATATCTTCGTTCATGATCTGGAGGATGGCGTGGATTGCACCCTCAGCAAGTTTGCAGATGATACTAAACTGGGAGGAGTGGTAGATACGCTGGAGAGTAGGGATAGGATACAGAGGGACCTAGACAAATTAGAGGATTGGGCCAAAAGAAATCTGATGAGGTTCAACAAGGACAAGTGCAGAGTCCTGAACTTAGGATGGAAGAATCCCATGCACTGCTACAGACTAGGGACCGAGTGGCTAGGCAGCAGTTCTGCAGAAAAGGACTAAGGGGTTACAGTGGACAAGAAGCTGGATATGAGTCAACAGTGTGCCCTTGTTGTCAAGAAGGCTAACAGAATTTTGGCTGTATAAGCAGGAGCATTGCCAGCAGATTGAGGGACATGATCATTCCCCTCTATTCGGCGTTGGTGAGGCCTCGTCTGGAGTAGTGTGTCCAGTTTTGGGCCCCACACTGAAAGAAAGATGTGGAAAAATTGGAAAGAGTCCAGCGGAGGGCAACAAAAATTATTAGGGGGCTGGAGCACATGACTTATGAGGAGAGGCTGAGGGAACTGGGATTGTTTATTCTACGGAAGAGAAGAATGAGGGGGGATTTGATAGCTGCTTTCAATTACCTGAAAGGGGGTTCCAAAGAGGATGGATCTAGGCTGTTCTCAGTGGTAACAGATGACAGAACAAGGAATAATGGTCTCAAGTTGCAGTGGGGGAGGTTTAGGTTGGATATTAGGAAAAACGTTTTCATTAGTAGGGTGGTGAAGCACTGGAATGGGTTACCTAGGGAGGTGGTGGAATCTCCTTCCTTAGAGGTTTTTAAGGTCAGGCTTGACAAAGCCCTGGCTGAGATGTTTCATTGGGGATTGGTCCTGCTTTGAGCAGGGGTTTGGACTAGATGACCTCCTGATGGCCCTTCCAACCCTGATATTCTATGATTCTATTATTCTAAAAGACTGTGCAAGGGAAAAACTGGGGAAATGAGATGGCAGCATAATAGACGTGATTTATGCTCAGCCTTTACAAAAATGATGAGCACTCTGGCACGTCCAGAACATAAAATGGAAACCTTTCATTAGGTAAAGAAACTGGTTTCTGTGTATGTCTACATAATTTAACACTTATACATATAGTGAGAATATGGTTGAAGCATTTTGCCAAATAACAATGAACAGCAACAAATTATAGTCACGTGAATTTTATTTGATCATTTATAGCAGCAGAATGTTAGCAATCAGAAACAACCAATATCAATAGTTAGTAAACCTGAACCTCACAAAACAGAACACATGAGTTAGATATTGCTTCTTGTATTCTGTTAGGAGTGTTGCTGTTTTAAACCACATCTGAAACCTTGGTATGATAGCAGCAGCCTTGCTATGAAATGATTTACCATAGGGCCTACTCCTGCAAGATGCTGAGAACCCTAAATTCCTATTGTCCTCAGTACGAGTTGAGGATCTGGCCTTTGCTTATTTACATATGCTTTATCAGTTAGGGCTAGAGTTTTCACTTGGGTTGAAATCGGAATGTATCAGAAATATGTCATTTGAGGAATAGAAAAAGTAAAATATAAAAATAAATAAATATTAGAGGCCTGATTCCTCTCTCACTTACACTGGCATAGATCCGGAATAACTCTGCTAAAGACAATGCGATTACATTAGTGGAAAAACTGGTAAAAGCAAGGGGAGAATTAGGCCCCTCTGAATCAAATCTTTTTTCAAGTTCTGGCGGGGACAAAGAGAGACATACCCACATACATACAAATAGACACACACTTTTCTTTCCCTCACACCTAACATAATTGAGGCTTTTTCCCTCTTTGCAAATCACCACAGAATAAGCTTTCTCAAGTAAAGGCCAAAAAGTCCATGCAATATGAGCAGTAGTGTATACCTAGATGCTCCAGTAGATGCATCCTTCCCAAAAGTAATCCTCCCAGCACAGGGCAAAATACCGTAACTGGGTGACCCAACATGATGCAGAGTGCTAGTTCGTGTTGCATTCCCAAGGAATACATTGCTCACAGCTATTGCAGCTGTGCTATGCTTCTGTTGGGTAGCTGCATTTGTGCCTGCAAGCTTCTGGTTGGCCATGTCTTCTTTTCTTTCTCATCACACCCATTTTCTCTGATCTGTGCCTTCCTTCATTTGCAACTCAGATGGTTATTCCCATACATTTGTGCACTAGATTAGGATTAGCTCTAAATTCCTGTCCTTCCTCTTGTCCTGTACATGCTGTGTTCTCATACTTTCTTGTCTCCAAACACATTTACATGGCAACAGGCTGAAATTAGCCTACAAGTTTTTCTAGTAGAATGTAAAAATTTCAAGGATGAAATCCTGGCCCAAATGAAGTCGTCAATGACTTCAATGAAGCTGAGATTTCACCCCAAATGTTCAAACTGGTTATAAAAAGCCCTACAAGATACTTAACATCTCCAATAAGAAGCCCTCTCAACTCACAGGATGGAGCCCAAAACTAGCAACCAATACAAACCCAACCCTGTATTCTTTGTTGTCAGCGTGATTCCTGGGTGTGAAAAGAATGAAAGAATGGGCCCTATCTGGTTTACTCTTCTAAAGAATTCATCTTATCCTGTCCACAGTTCCCTACCTCATTTTTTCTCATTCATTTCGCTGAAGGGAGCCCTCCTTAAATCATAGTCTATCATCCTATAACTTACTTTTGTTCATATGCCACTGCCAATTCTACATCACCCTCAAAGCAATCAGGAAAACCTGCCTCTCTGTTAATTCAGGAGGCGTAAATATTTTCATGATGATAGCGAATTTAGAACAAAAAACCCCACCACGCATCACCTTATGTATTTTCTTTTCATAATGGGATGGTGGAAACCAGACTCTTTTTAAAGAAGAATTATTTTTAAGATGTACAGCTGTACCATAATCTCATTAAAATACAAATTTTGTAGAACTTGAAGAGATGGAAAACAAAACAAAATAATAAAACATAACAGAGTATATTTTAGTGGTCCATTAATCTGTATCTTTGGTAGTTGAAAGGGTGAGGTCTCAATATATATGAGGTGTTTATATTAATTTACCAAAAATAGCCTGCATTCGTTTGTTTTCTCAGTCAGCTTCATGCTCTGTAAAGTGTGTTCTAACTTTTCTTAGATGCTATTGTAGGTAATTTTATTGTCACTAATTTTATGAACTGGAACTGTATCCTGTAATTTCTTATTTAAAAATTGGGAACATTGTAAAAGCAAAAGAGCACACTCCTTCACCCCATTCTAATTATTAATTAAATCTGTTAGCACAATTAATACAGATCTGGATTCTGCAATCTCTTACTTGTGTGAAAAAGAACTATTCACTTCAGTTAGGTTTGCAAGAGCTAGCCACACTATCCATTCCTTTATCACCTCAAGGTTAGATCATTGCAATATGCTCTACATGAGGCTATACCTTCACATTTCAAAATTGCAGCTAATGTAGAATTTGGTTTCCCAACTGTTAACTGATATTTTCCCATAGTGCTCTGTATTTGCTACCAGTGGATTTCCAGATGTTTAAGATGTTGCTATATCATGCATGGGTCCTCTGTATGATACTGCAACATTTCCAATCAACTGAAATGTGTGAGCTACTAATTGCCTCATTTAAATGGAAGGGATATGAGGGAAAGAATTCTTGGTGAAGGATCCTTGTTTTTTGAATGTACTTCCTTCCCCACATCCTCTGACCCTTGGTCCACCAGAGACTGCATTTAGGGACATTCCAGTCACACTGCAAAGCTTACTTGTTCTCCTAGTTCTCTTCTAATGGAAGAATCTAAGTTTTGGAGTTGTGGGGAGGAATGGATTTGGAAGTTTATCACTTTTGAATATTGTGTCTAATTTGTATGAATTATAGGTTTTATATTTTGGACATGCTGTCAGAGGTTTGGATTTAAGGGACACTTTTTAAATAAATAAAAATAGATAAAATATAGCAGCTTTAAAAAAAGCCCATGTTCTGCTGTTTTAAGGCATACTTCTGAAATACTTCTTTGAAAGCATGCAACAGCAAAATCACAGAGCGTACTGATACTTTATCCCTCAAAAATGAAACATCAGGTTTGTGAAAAGGCATAAAAAGATATGCTGATGCTCAGATGTTCTCTTTATAAGAAAATTAGTTATTGCTGACCCACCTTCCATAATGCATTTCTTCTTAGATCTACTTGACTATGCTGACATTTTTACCCTTGAATTTCAGTGCAACTCACATTTCAGCATTCGCATCAGCAAGTATAATCTCTGCCCCTGAAATTCCATAGCATGTCAGTACCGATATTTGTGCCACTATATAGTACTGGATCTGCTTCTGTATTGGCTATTGGAACATCTCATTTCAAACACAATGTAATTTGTATTAATACTCTATTAGGCTATATGAATGTAAAATGTAATTATTCAATAGATGAGAAAATATAGCAGTGCTTTCATTGGGGATGAAAAAAGCATTTTGCATAAAATAAACTATGAGATTTAAATCTGAATTTACTCTTCTGCATCACATATTATACTATGCTTGGCATTTATAAATGCCAGATGTGGGCCAGAAGTCTGTGAGCAGAGGTATCTCTATGGCAACAGGTTTCATTTTTCAAAGATAGCACACAAATTGCAGATGAGGTAAATTTCAGTCTGATTTTGCATTATCTAATTCATTGTGAAATTAAATCTGGTGCTGGTGCACCTACTAGGACCTGACTATGAAACATTTAAGGGAATTTGTGTGTTTAGCATATTTATTTAAACATATTTGAATCTAGCATATAAATTATTAGTAGTGTATTAGAACAGGGAGTCCAACTTGTTCCAGTATCTTCTAACCCCAAGGAGTTTCAGCAAAGATTTACTGATAAGTCTTCCATAAACCATAGGTGCAAAGTGTGTAAAAGGCCCCTGGGTTCCAGAATGTTGTCCCTGACCACACTATGCCTTCACTCAAAGCCAATAAATTATTACTTCAATAATCTTGAGTGATGAATGCTGTCTCATTAGACTGTTTCATTTCTTTTGTCATTGGCACATTTTATTAAAGTTGGAGAATTTGCTGTAGAAGTTCAGTGACATATTGAATCAGAGTAGCTGGGTAAAAATAAAGGTATAATGATTTATATTAGCACATTAAAAAAAAGTTAGTCCTCGGATCTCTTTTGAAGGCAGCTAGTATAGGATAAGGACCAGAAATTGAAATATGATTACCCAGATTTGTACTGATGCATGTATAACTTAGTCTAAGCATTAGAGAACAATCCAGAGCAATGACACTCTAACTTGAAAAGTTGGAGTCATTTTGTCTCCATAGCCTCGTTCCCTCTTTTATTGTAACAGATAAAGGAACTATGATCCAACACAGAAAAGGAGAACTACAAGGAATGTTTCACGCTGTCAGCAAGCTCAAATGACAGATAAAAGGCAACTGCTAGATTTAACATGCCTTTCTCAGAATAAATGATCTTGTATAACACTCCCACACCCTTTGATTTTCCTAGTCTCTGAAGACCTTCTGCATCACTGCTGACCTTTATGCATACAGCATGGCCCAGACAGTCACAACAAAAGGTAAAACACTCCTCAGCCTGTTAAGAAATAACAAACTGGGACTGGAAGGAGCAGCAACAGCAAGACTGTGATCTTGTCAGATTTTGTAAGCTAAGTAGGATCAAGCCTGGTCAGTACTTAAATGAAAGACCTACAAGGAACACCAGAGTGCTACAGCAAGTGGTCTTGTTAATTCAGCAGGTGCACACCTCCATCCTGTATCAGTACTGAACTACTCTACAGCACAATCTTAGCACTACACTGCTGGAGATAGCAGGTAAAATTATGGTCTGCCTCCCTGTCACTTGTCCCATATATAATCTGGTCAGGAAATGTTTTGTGTTAAAGCAAAACTTGAGCTAAAGAAGTCTTTATTTTTGGCAGTTTTTCTTCAGAAGTTTCAGGTTTTCATCAGAAAACCAAAATTTTAAAAAAACAAATCAGATCAATTTTTGATAGAGATTTTTCAGTTTTCAATTAATAAAAAACAACACAAAAATTGGGTTTTTGGCTGAATTTTTTTGGGTTGCCGAAAAGATTACTTGGGTTTTGGGGCTTTTAGTGAACCCCCCACATTTAGTAAAAACACGCATCTCCCACTGAATTTTCCATTTTGCCAAAAAAAATAGCCATTTTTCATGGGAAAAAAATATTGAATGAAAAATTTAGACCAGCTCTAATGACTGTGCACCCCCAAAATGTATCTCCACTATCTATCAGTTTTTTTCAGTCACTCTTCTTAAGAGATTAGTGTAGTTCTTACAATGCTATTTTTTCATTGTCTTCATATTGTTAGACAACAGCAGTAATCTTCTCGGTTTTGTGGTCTCTTCTTCGGTTTCTAGGTATGGATGCCCAAGCAGATGTGTTCTTTCCTGATGTCAATGGACTCATGACACCTGAGGCTTGAGTCTGTGTGAGTAATGACTACTTGTAGCATTTTGAGGATAATTGTGTGTGTTAAATTATTACGATACCTTTCCAGCTGCAGTCTTCTACAGCAACTCTTAGTTCAGCTTTGTTCTTCCAAACCTTTCAAGGTTATCCCATTACTAATGTTCAGTTAACAGAAAGATTTGATTATAATGTTTTTAAAAGCTTTTTTTTGCTTATTTTGTCATTATTGTTGTTCATCTTATTATAGAGCAGTTTTATGAAGAATAAAGACGAAAGCTGCTGTTGGCATATAAAAATGGATTTGGTTCTTCTGGGGACAAGAAGATATCTTGGATGGAAAAATGTAAATATTTTTCAAACAAATAAGCCCTTTAACTCTACAAAAAAAATTCTACAAAAAAAACAAAACAAACCCTTTTTAAAGTGAATAAGAAGAGTAAAGCTAATATAGTAGCATCTATGGTTCCCAACTGAGATCAGGGCCCAATTGTATCGGCACATAGAATCAGAGACTTCTCCTTGCCTTGAAGATCTTACAGTCTAAACAGACAAGACAGCTTGTCTCCCTTATCAATAGAAGTTGTTGCAATAAAAGATATTACCTCAACCCACTTTGTCTATCACAGATAGTAACAGCTTTTAATCACTATTGGACTTGTGTCACATTCAAACTAGAGACCTTACTTTGAAGGCTCCATATAACATTACTAATCTCCTGAGGAACGCAGATCTGCAAAAGTTTTCAAAAACATTATTAGCAACTTGTTGGTAAAATAAAATGATATTGACTGCATGCTGTGGTCCAGGTTCTGATGTCTACGACATCAATATAGATCCAGAGTAACCTCACTGAAATAAATGAACCTAGAAGGTTAGGTGCTTTGTAAACTCCACTCACTAGATGTCTAGCTGCATCTTTGGGTGCCTAAAAATCTTTGAAGCTCTGTCCCTAAGGCAAAGGTCATATGGGAAGTCCATAGGGAAAGTAGAAACCAGGTCTGTCAGGGCTAACTCTCTAGCCACTGGACCAGCCTATCTGCTGCATGGTGGGGGGAAAAAAAGAGGACTTGGATAGATGGGAGCAAAACCAAGGCCAGTTCTCTGAAACTCCAGCAAATGCTCCCAGGCGATTGGGAAGGATGTCATGGTTGACAGCATGAAAATCAGCACAGAGGTGAGGAAGGATGAAGAAAGAGAGAGAATGAGAGTCAGATGAGAGGAGATCACTTAACCCCCCAAGGGGTGTCAGGTTCTGCCCCAAGCAGTGGCTGCTGTGCAATTTTACATTTTAACTGAAAACCATTTTGTTTTGTCATTTTTTGTTCCGAGTTTGAGAAAAGGAAGGAATGAAAAAGTATCACATGAGTATCAGATGTGTTTATGCCTCAAATTCTTAGGGTTTCAGCTGTATCCAGGCCAATTCCAGAAGATATAACAGAAATTGCATCCACAGAATACATAAAATCGACGATTATTGTCATGGTTTGTATTGTTCACTGAGTACAATCTGTATGTTCAGTGCTGTTCAGAATATGCCAGAGAATGTAGTCCCTGATCCAATGCATATAAGAAGTCTAGCCCTGGATAAGATGACTCCGATATTTAAGTATGAAGTGTATAGTTATTGAGCACATGTTAATATCTATGAGTGGAGGTACTGATGACAATAGAAGTTTTAATTGATTAAGGACTAGAAGATTTGACCCTCCAACATTCTTTCAAGAGGAAGAGCTGCCCAGAGCTCCTGTACCTGTTTATTTTCCTTTTCTGCCTGCAGTGGCCCGGATATACCCCATAAGTTTCCATTTTTTTCTCAGCCTTAAAATGTGGAATTTTCTCGGGATTTTGGTTTTAAATATTCTCCTGTGAGAACTGCAAGTGTTGTGTTTAAGAGCCTTCTGGAAAGTAGCTAGCCTTTAAACAGAAGAGAAAGCAGTGTTACCAACTCTCATGATTTTGTCACGAGTCTTATGATGCCACAGGACTCTTTGTCACTTCTACATGATAATCATTGTTTTCCTTAGAGTCCCAGCTCCTGGATTCACGTGGATATGTAATGATTTCAGCCTTCATTCTTAAAGAAAAATGAAGTTTCTAGCCCTCGTGGTAGTGAAGAAAGCTTCAAAATGTGACCCCAGTGCACCCTAAAGTCTCAAAAAGCAAAAGGCAAATAAATAGAACCCCAAATCTATTATTTTTACATAATCTGATGATTTTAAAGTCAATCTCATGATTTTTGGTGAGCCTGATTAATGATTTTTGAAGGTTTGGGGTTGGCAATACTGTGAAAGTGACTTGAAAGTGTCAGTTTCATTCCTGTTTCAAGTCAGTTTCTAGTCTATTATTTGTAGTGGGGGAACACCTCTAGAGCTCCAGGCAGGTGCAGTATAAACCTACGGGGCTTTGCCCTAGTAGGATGTTTCCAAAAGTTAAATGATCTATTCCGAGCTTGATGAACTGCAAAAAAGTGATAGAAATTAATCTAGATTTTTCTACAGTTGTTTCAATTGTTGTATTCAAGAGTTAGTAACAGAGTAAGAATATATATTAAAATTTTAAACCTCACCAGTGTCCCTTAAGTGACTTGACACAAGATGTCAGAACATGTATTAGAGCTGAGTGGGTCCAATATTTATTTAATTTTCTTTCTTTATATAGGAATTATAAATTAGCTGACAGGAGCACTGTATCTAAATTATTACCTGCAAAAAAATAGAGTTTTCAGGTGCCTACGTAGCCCTTGGAAGCACGGTTAAAGTTTTCACCTCCCCCACAAAAAATCTGAAATGGTGCCCTGGCTCCTGCCTCTGGTTTTCACAAAAAGTCAAGAGCAGCAGTAGCAAAGTAGATGGGAGGGAGAGAAGACACAGCTCTTGAAGGAGCAGAACAGTGGATTAGTTAAAGTGGTGAAACATGAGGGTCAGTATCAAATCATCAATCATTTTGAAATCAAATTATTTTTTAACAATCCAGATTGAGCGGGAGGAAAAGCTTGTGGGCATCCTCTCCCCTGCTTTGTGGTGTAGTTGAGAAAGCACCAGGAGGAAAATGACACATCCCTCCAGCTCTTGAAAGCAGATACAAATATTTACTGGCCCTAAAATTGCCCCGGAGGAGAATACAATGGTATTTTCTATGACTGGTCCTTCCCTATCTGCACACCTGCTGGATTTTGTAACGGGATACATTTTAACAGTTTCATTAACTTGCATTCATTACTTGAATGCCCTCTAGCATAGATACATGTTCACCAAGTGATACTACATTTATTGAGAAGGTAATTCATATATATATTATATTATCACACAGCTTTCTATGGTTCTGTTATTGACAGCTCTTGTTCTTGTCTCTGTAGATTCAGGGTGGAAATAACCTGACCTAAATACAAAGAACCTGAGTTGAAACCTGTAGATTTTTTTACCTGTAGAGTTTTAAAGCCAAACATAAGAAACAAAGGGCGAATCTGAAATTGTGGGTTGTTTGGTTTTTGCAATCCATACTAACAGAGAAGTTTAAAACTGCTGGGTTTGAACTGTAAAATTTGCATTCTTAGGGATAGTCTAGTTTCTGGAAGCAAACGATACAGTACTTTTCAGATATAATTGCCTAGCACAGATATTCCTCTATACTATACAACTGTATATGTCATACAGAACACTGAACGATTATTACCTTTCATAGTTTATTTCACCTCTGACACAAACCTCTTTCATAGGTTTGAATATGGTATATAATTGAGACTGGATTGCTCTTGTGTCCACTGGTAGGAGCCAATGAATGGAACAAGTTTCTGACTTTCACGGTTCAGAATGAGTGCCATCACAAATGAAGTTGTAGTTTGGGAAAGGACGATTACTTTGAACAGGTTCACAAGCAATCTCCCATTTCCATAAACATTGGGGTAAGAGGTTTCCATGTCTAGATGCTTTGGATGCCACCACAAAAATAAATCTTTCCGAGGAAAGGGTCATCCTGAGCGCACTTCAGTGGAGTGAGCTGGCACAAACTGAAACACCTTAGT
Organism: Chelydra serpentina; assembly: GCA_037349315.1. Classification (NCBI taxonomy): domain Eukaryota; kingdom Metazoa; phylum Chordata; order Testudines; family Chelydridae; genus Chelydra; species Chelydra serpentina. The sequence goes on from JBAIAC010000001.1 coordinate 19,624,272, forward strand.
AAGACATGGAACCCTTGTATTGGAAATTGTATAATATAATGCCATTTTAAACAAAAAGTCTAAATCAAAATGAAATGATTTTGTCAAAACAAAATGTTTCAAATGACCCCAAACAAATTTTATTCTGAATTTTCCTTCATGAAGAATTTCACAATTTGGGGGTTTTGCTCTGACTTGGAACAAAGCCATATTTTGAAATCTCAAAATCCTTCATGAAACAGAACTTCCATCCTCCACACAGCTCTAGATATTATTACATCCAAGTTAACTTATGGACATACCGCAAATCCCCTCCTTTCTAGTGGGAATGCTGAGCTAGTGGGAGTCTGTCGCATTTGCAAAACATTTCAAGAATCACTACGTTTGGAGGGAAGTACTTTGAAGAAAGAAATTAATGTTGTGCAAGCAGAGTAGTCTGAAGTTGTGATGTTCTCTAGGAAAAAACGCTTTCAGTGGTCGTATGTTCAAGATTAACAGTTTTGAAAATAGCGATGTCCACAATTTCAGAGGTAAGTCAAGTACGTAAGAAGCTGACATATCCTTTCATTTGCAGTTACATGATACTCGTACTTCATCAATTTAGCCTCTCTCTTCTTTGAGGTGCTTAGTAGTAGAGAGGGGAAATGATTGCTTAAACTGATCTAACAACTGGGTGAGCTTCAAATAATGCTTTTAAAAGTGAGCGTCCTCTTTGTTATATTTAAACAATGGTGCATGAACACTTTGTAAACTACTTTCTATGGGCTTGTCTACATGGTCAGTTAGTGCGCGGCAAGCTGGGGTGTAAATCTACAGCATATTATGTTGCCACACAATAAGTCACTGCATGGACCCTGCTCCCATGCACTAGAAGTTCTGTAGCATGCTTTGACATATTGTTGTGCGGAATGTCTAGTGCACGGGAGCAGGGTCCACATGGCAACTTTGTACAGTGCACAAGTTGTGATGCACACTTTCCAACCCTGGCTTGCCACACACCAAGTATTCATATCAGCAAGCCTCATGCCACATGGTACCTTGCATTAAGCTACAGAAGAAGCTCCAGTCACTGTCATAGCACAATACTGTTCTTTTACTAGGCTAGCATTGTTCCAGCAGTTCAAAAACTCTGTCATCTCCTCTTTCCCAGTCTGGGTTACAACATCTTTTTGACTTTACACACCAAAACAGTAGGTCTTATACTGGAATGCATGGCACTAATGCTTATGTTTTCCCTATGGCTGGATCAGCTAATCTGGTCCTGAGAAATCCTAGTTTAGATTTTGGTTAGAAACAGGTTTGTATGGTGGTGGACGTCCATAATTAGGTGCTATAAGAAACAGAATAAATTACATTGCAATGGGTGAATTGTATGATAGTTCAAAAACTGCCTGTCTCCAAACTAGACAGACAAAGTATCAGATACTAGTGAAAGAAAATGTTAATAAATAATATTGAAAATCTTTAGATGAACAAAGAGATAGAAGCTTTGTCAGAGGGCATGCTGATTTGATAAGATTCATGGGAGTTTATTTTCAGCACAGTTTAAGTAGGCACCATATTCTGCGTTGTCCTGTGTACAGGCACACTGGGAAGGGGAAAGAGAAAACTTCTTCCCCACCCTTTGAACCTCCCTCACTGCACCCGCACAGAACCTGAGTAGAACACTGCCACTGTTCTCCCTGAGACAAAAGCTCTGGCTGGTGTGTTCAAAGCTGCTGTATGCCTCCAAAGTGACACCTCTCAGACAGGGGACACCACTAGAGTTCAGTCCTGCTCTCCTGCTGGGAAGCAGGCACAGTCAGGGTTAATGGTGCCCACCAATATTCTGCAGTGGGCATAAGGAGTTGCTCTGCACAAATAAATACATCAGTCTTTTTACCTATGTCTAGCCTGCAGAGGGAGAAAACCTCAGAGCACCCTGGCTTCAGGACAATAGCTCTGCATGTGCCTACCCACCCACCCCCACTTAGTAGGCACCGGAAGCCAGAATTTAACCCTAGATGTGCATTGGTTTTATTAGCATATGTCTAACCTTTTCAGGACACTCGTCATGTGCTCCCAAGGCATTTGTTATATATTTAAAAACTTTCAAAAGCAAATTCTAATACTTCTTCCAAAAAGAGAAGCAGAAATTTCATTCAAATTTATGCTTCTTAAGGAAATCATTATTGTCCTGTCAGTTACACAGAAGGAATGATGACACAGTGACTTGCTACGGATAATTGTTATGGGAACAGGGAAGAAATCCTACAAGGGTGATGATCAGCACTTGGAAAAACAAAGACTAGATTTAGAGCAATGTATGCAATCTGAGGATCTGAACCAATATTTATATATCTGCAGTTTTCAGAAATGACAAACAATTCTCATTGCAAAACAAATACTCCTTCAAGAATGGAGCAGGTTTTTCATTTCAAAGTTCAGCTTTACTGGGGGTTGGCCGACCTGTTTATACAGTGTGCCAGAAGAACTATTTTCCCAGCTCTGTTAACCATCCTAATGTATTGTCATGGAACTAGGCAGAATATCAGCATCATGCATTTCTAATACGTTCTGAAAACATATTTTGGTTAAGCCACTCAAAGTGTGCAAGGAACTGCTGTAGCTGCATTGAGACACAGAAATTGTTTTTAATAGTAGCAGTTCTTGTTACAAGAGTGAACAAAAGACAATATATTTAGGCACATACATAAAGGGCCTGTTTTTTCTTTGAGGAATGAAGCTCTTGCAACTCCCATTAACCTTACAAACGGGTCCTCCTTCAAATCCCTCCTTAAAACTCTTCTTGCCAGGATGCCTGCAAAATACTTGATAACAGTTAGGCCACTGATGTGCAGAGACTCCGGCCTACCATGCTGATACATATTGTCTCGTTGTTTCCTTGTACTCATCCATCTGTCTGTATACCTCGGTTGTCTCTTGTCTTACAGTTAGATTGTAAGTTTCTTGAGGCAGGGACCACCTTTTTGTTTTGTGTTTGTATAGTGCCTAGCACAGTGGGGACCTGGCTCTTAGGTGCTATGGTAATACAAATAATAAATCAGAATATATAATATAAAGGTGCTCCAGGATCAAACATTTTGGACATTGTTCTTACGAAGAGCATTTGAAAAGATGATCTGTTCTAATAGTTGAAGGAATTCTTCCTTCCAATAGCTACAAGTCTACCTTTTCTATATCACCAGCATGTGTATCTTTAAATTCCGGATTGTATTCTTTTCCGCATATTGCCAGTCTCCCATCACAACTACTGATCTAGTACAAGTGATAGGCCTCCCCCCACCGTTGCCTTGAGGCAATGATGAAATGCAAGAGATGAGGGTTATGAAACCTGACAAAAGTGTTCACTATCTCTGAGGGCTATGATCTCAACCCTCTCTGCAATGTCAATGCCCATGAAGCAGCTCCTCCAGAGAGAATAATGTTATCAAAAGAGTTTTGGAAAAGTGACCAGCATTGGAACAACGGGAACGCATGAAAAAACATTCATTTTTATTATTGCTAAAAACCTATTTTATATGTTCATGCTAAGAATCAGATTTTGACTTGCTCTTGCATAGAGGCATAAGATAAAGGGCCAAGGAGCCTTTTTCCTCTTGCACTCACCTCTTAGCCAACCCCAGAGATGCCTACTGCTCTCATCCTTCTGCACCAGCCAGCAGAACAGGCAGTGGCCAGCAATGGAGAAGGAAGCACATTATATGTGGGATGATGCAACATGCAAACTCCCATTACATGCCAAGCAACTATGGTAGCTCTTGTGCAGCTCCAGACTGCTCCTTGCTCAGTGCTGATCCCTAATGGCACAACTGAGCTGCAAGGGTCAGATTTAGGTGCCTAAAGACACAGTTAGGCACATAGTGGAATTTTCAAAAGCATCTAAGTGCCTCACTTCCATTGATTTCAATAGGAGTTAGGCAGGTAGGTGTTTCTGAAAAATCCCACTAAGCACCTATCTACATCTTTAGGCTCCTAAATGCTTTAAAAAATATAGCCTTCAGTGCCTGTCCATTGGGAATTTAACCCTGTAATCTTCTCTATTAAGATTTCGGCATCAGCGCATATTGTTGATGATTTTCAGAGGTTGTTTGAGAAAAAACTTCCTAACTGCAGTATTGTATATCTACTTTTATATTGATTGCTTCTCTAGACATGGTTTCTTATTGGTAATGAGAATAATATGTAAAAGGACTTTTAGTCAGCAACTTGTTCAACTGCATGGTATTGTGTAGTCCTCTGTGAGTTAAAAAATATTAATTCAGTTCTGACACAGCTTTCAAACTTGAATGTATTGGACAAGTGGAAGCACTAGAAGCATTTCTTCCAAGAGAAAATTGACAAAATACAATGTAACCTTCCCATTTGCCCTCCTACACGTCTTGCCTCCTTCTCCCATCACAGACAAAGAAGAGTCTCATCTGTTCTCCTCTAATGTCTCTGCTTGCTTCAGTGACCCCATCCCATCTCCTGATTTCCCTTGTGCCCACTCTCATCGCTTCCCTTACTTTTCTCCTTAGCGTAGTGGGGCCAAACAGCAAAAATTAAGATGTTTGTACACCAATGCGAGGAGCCTAGGTAACAAAATGGAGGAATTAGAACTACTGGTCCAGGAAGTGAAACCAGATATCATAGGAATAACCGAAACATGGTGGAATAGTAGTCATGACTGGAGTACAGGTATTGAAAGGTATGTGCTGTTTAGGAAAGATAGAAATAAAGGTAAAGGTGGGGGAGTAGCATTGTATATCAATGATGGTGTAGACTGTAAAGAAATAAAAAGTGATGGAATGGATAAGACAGAGTCTGTCTGGGCAAAAATCACATTGGGGAAGAAAACTACTAGAGCCTCCCCTGGGATAGTGCTTGGGGTGTGCTATAGACCACTGGGATCTAATTTGCATATGGATAGAGACCTCTTTAATGTTTTTAAGGAAGTAAATACTAATGGGAACTGTGTGATCATGGGAGACTTCAACTTCCCAGGTTTCAGTGTAGTAGCCGTGTTAGTCTGTGTCAGCAAAAAGAAAACAAGAAAAATACCTGTGGCACCTTAGAGACTAACACATTTATTTCAGCATAAGCTTTCGTGGGTTAAGCTTATGCTGAAATAAATTTGTTAGTCTCTAAGGTGCCACAGGTATTTTTTCTTGTTTTCTTTCAACTTCCCAGATATAGATTGGAGAACAAGTGTAGTAATAATAATAGGGCTCAGATTTTCCTAGATGTGATAGCTGATGAATTCCTTCATCAAGTAGTTGCTGAACCAACAAGGGGGGATGCCATTTTAGATTTGGTTTTGGTGAGTAGTGAGGACCTCATTGAAGAAATAGGTGCAGGGGACAACCTTGGCTCAAGTGATCATGAGCTAATTCAGTTCAAACTAAATGGAAGGATAAACAAAAATAAATCTGAGACTAGGGTTTTTGACTTCAAAAGGGCTAACTTTAATAAATTAAGGAAATTAGTTAGGGAAGTGGATTGGACTAAAGAATTTATGGACCTAAAGGTGGAGGAGGCCTGGGATTATTTCAAGTTAAAGTTGCAGAAGCTATTAGACGCCTGTATCCCAAGAAAGGGGAAACAATTCATAGGCAGGAGTTTTAGACCAAGCTGGATGAGTAAGCCTCTCAGAGAGGTGATTAAGAAAAAGCAGAAAGCATACAAGGAGTGGAAGATGGGAGGGATCAGCAAAGAAACCTACCTTATTGAGGTCAGAGCATGTAGGGATAAAGTGAGACAGGCTAAAAGGCATGTAGAATTGGATCTTGCAAAGGGAATTAAAACCAATAGTAAAAGGTTTTATAGCCATATAAATAGGAAGAAAACAAAGAAAGAAGAAGTGGGACCGCTAAACACTGAGGATGGAGTGGAAGTTAAGGATAATCTAGGCATGGCCCAATAGCTAAATAAATACTTTGCCTCAGTCTTTAATGAGGAGCTTAGGAATAGTGGCAGCATGACAAATGGGAATAAGGATGTGGGGGTAGATATTACCATATCCGAGGTAGAAGCCAAACTTGAACAGCTTAATGAGAGTAAATCAGGCGGCCCAGATAATCTTCATCCAAGAATATTAAAGGAACTGGCACATGAAATTGCAAGCCCATTAGCAAAATATTTTAATGAATCTCTAAACTCAGGGGTTGTACCAAGAATAGCTAATATAGTTCCTATTTTTAAGAAAGGGAAAAAAAGTGACCCGGGTAACTACAGGCCTGTTAGTTTGACATCTGTAGTATGCAAGGTCTTGGAAAAAATTTTGAAGGAGAAAGTAGTTAAGGACCTTGAGGTCAATGGCAATTGGGACAAAATACAACGTGGTTTTACAAAAGGTAGATCGTGCCAAACCAACTTGATCTCCTTCTTTGAGAAAGTAACAGATTTTTTAGATAAAGGAAATGCAGTGGATCTAATCTACCTCGATTTCAGTAAGGCATTTGATACAGTACCACACAAGGAATTATTGGTTAAATTGGAAAAGATGGGGATCAATATGAAAGTTGAGAGGTGGATAAGGAACTGGTTAAAGGGGAGACTACAGCGGGTCATACTGAAAGGTGAACTGTCAGGTTGGAGGGAGGTTACTAGTGGAGTGCCTTAAGGTTCAGTTTTGGGACCAATTTTATTTAATCTTTTTATTACTGACCTCGGAACCAAAAGTGGGAGTGTGCTAATAAAGTTTGCAGATGACACAAAGTTGGGAGGTATTGCCAATTCAGAAAAGGATCGGGATATCCTACAGGAAGATCTGGATAACCTTGTAAACTGGAGTAATAGTAATAGGATGAAATTTAATAGTGAGAAGTGTAAGGTTATGCATTTCGGGATTAATAACAAAAATTTTAGTTATAAGCTGGAAGTAACGGAAGAGTAGAAGGACCTCGGAGTCCTGGTTGATCACAGGATGACTATGAGTCGCCAATGTGATGTGGCTGTGAAAAAAGCTAATGTGGTCTTGGGATGCATTAGGCGAGGTATTTCTAGTAGAGATAAGGAGGTGTTAGTACCGTTATACAAGGCATTGGTGAGACCTCATTTGGAATACTGTGTGCAGTTCTGGTCTCCCATGTTTAAGAAGGATGAATTCAAACTGGAACAGGTACAAAGAAGGGCCACTAGGATGATCTGAGGAATGGAAAACCTGTTGTATGAAAGGAGACTCAAGGAGCTTGGTTTGTTTACCTTAACCAAAAGAAGGCTGAGGGGAGATATGATTGCTCTCTTTAAATATATCAGAGGGATAAATACCAGGGAGGGAGAGGAATTATTTAAGCTCAGTACCAATGTGGACACAATAACAAATGGATATAAACTGGCCATCAGGAAGTTTAGACTTGAAATTAGACGAAGGTTTCTAACCATCAGAGGAGTGAAGTTCTGGAACAGCCTTCCAAGGGAAGCAGTGGGGGCAAAAGACCTATCTGGCTTCAAGATTAAGCTAGATACATTTATGGAGGAGATGGTTTGATGGGATAACATGATCTTAGTCAAAGGTCAATTAATTGCCATCAGTGGTAAATAGGACCAATGGTCAATGTTGGGATGTTAGAAGTTACTACAGAGAACTTTTTCCTGGGTGTCTGGCTGGTGAGTCTTGCCCACATGCTCGGGGTTCAGCTGATCGCCATATTTGGGGTCGGGAAGGAATTTTCCTCCAGCGTAGATTGGCAGAGGCCCTGGAGGTTTTTTGCCTTCCTCTGCAGCATGGGGCACGGGTCACTTACCGGAGGATTCTCTGCATCTTGAAGTCTTTAAACCATGATTTGAGGACTTCAATAGCTGAGGCATAGGTGAGAGGATTATTGCAGGAGTGGGTGGGTGAGATTCTGTGCCCTGCATTGTGCAGGAGGTCAGACTAGATGATCATAATGGTCCCTTCTGACCTTAAAGTCTATGAGTCTATGAGTCTTGCTTTCCTCTGGCTCTTTTCTCCACTAATTTCAAGCATGCTGTAGTCTCTCCTATCCTAACAAAAACCTCACTTTTGTCTCCACTTGCCCCTTCAACTACCACCCCGCCTCTCTTTCATCTCTAAGCTCTTTGAATGCACCATCTACAATCACTGTCTGGAGCTTCTCTCCTTCAATGCCATCATAGATCCTCTCCAATCCAGCTTCTGCCCTTTGCACCCCATTGAAACTGCTCTTGCCAAAGCCTCTTGTGACCTCTTCCTAACCAAAGTTTAACACCAGTACTCCAGCTTTATCCTCCTTGACCTATCAGCTACTTTCAACACAGTCAATTATGCTCTTCTACAAATCTTGTCCTATCTTGGCTTCCATGACTTGCGAACCTCGACTGGTTCTCCTCCTGCCTCTCTAATCAGTCATTCAGCGTGTCCTTTCGAGGGTCCTCTTCATCTGCTCTCCAACTTTCTGTGGGGGTTCCACAGGGTTCTATCCTTGATCCACTTCTTTTCTCCCTCTGCCTCTGGGTAATCTGATCTGCAAACACAAATTCAACTAACTTCTCTGTGCTGCCAACTCATAAATCTCTCTCTCTCTCTCTACTTCAAGCCTAGCTCCTTCTGCCCAAATTAAAATCTCAGCCTCTCTCTCTAACATCTCCTCATAGCTATTAGCTCAAGCTAAATATGGCTAAAACAGAGCCCCTAATTAATCACCCTCCCCCAAAGCCTCTGCACTACTTCCTTTCTCGATCACAGTGGACAGCACCAATACTCTGCCTGTAACTCAGGCCTGTAGTTTGGGCATTATCTTTGGCTTGGACCACTCTCTAGGTCCTTACATCCAGACTATATCTAAACCTTTCCAATTCTTTCTGCATAACATTTTAAAGATAAGACCTTGTCTATTCACACAGCTAAACTCTTGTCCCAGCTCTCATCTTGACTACTGCAACATCCTCTCTGGCCTTGTCAAATGCAAGTTAATTTTCCTTGCCTATGACTTTGACCATGCCACCCTTCTCTTTGAATCCCTCCACTGTCTCCCCCTTTTCTATCACATGAACTATAAGATGCTTGTGTTTACTTTCAAGGCCCTCCACAGTCAATGCCCACCATACCTATCATCTGTTATTTGCTATCGAGCCGTCGATGTTCACCTCTGATCAGCCCGTGATGCCAGCCTCCATCTCCCACTTACTGCCTTTTCAAACAAGCACCTTCATGCTTTCTCCCACACTGCTGCATACACTAGGGGTGCCTTCCCTGTAAACATATGCAAAGCTACCTCATTATTCTCCTCCAAACGCTTGTTTGCCAGGATGCCTACAAAAAACTTGACAACGCTTAGGCTGTTGGTGTGCAGAGACCAATAATGTCTCATGGCTGCTTTGTATTTCCCCATGTATCTGTCTGTCTGTCCATGTCTTCTCTCTTGTGTTATGCTTAGATTGTAAGCTCCTTGTGGCAAGGACCATCTTTTAGTTTTGTGTTTGTACAGTGCCCAGCACAGTGGTCCTGTGCCATGACTAGGGATCTTAGGCACTATGGTATTACAAATAATAAATCATCATCATCATAATTGTATCTCTGTTTGTTCCTGTTTGTTGGGAAGAGGAATAAATTTGTCTTCATCCTGTATGCAGAGAATGAGTATAGTTAGGGTCTCAAACTCTATGTTGAATATGGGTGAGGACTCAGAGAGTTGGCAGAGTTAAGGCTGAGGTGAGCACCTCGATTGAGAATGACTTGGCTTTTGTTTATTTGTATGCTATTAACCTTAACTTTTGATTAACAATACATTTTGTTGTTGTTTAGCTGTGAAAATACAGGAAAATGGAAATGTACTACTATAACAGGCTTAATAAAAGAAATCCTTCACAGGAATAACACCTTCTGCATAGAATGAACTGCTGTCTGTGAAATTACAATCTGTACAATGGAACAGAACAGACCTTGTCACAAGCAAAAGTTACACACAGCTGAGTTTATTCTCCCTTAAGCTGGTTTGTAACACCCACTATATTTAATGGGAGTCAAATGAGTGTCAAGAGACAAGAATAAATGCTTTTGTATCTAATACTAGGCAGAAAAATCAATGTAACCTTATTTTAAGCCATTTTTCTTTCTATAAAAATGAGGAGATATTGTATGTTTCTGTAGAGAATATGTCTTTTACATGACCGGTTTCTGAATGTATAGTGATTATGTTAGGGCTCTATCCTGCCTTTCATTTTGGAATTACTCTGAAAATCACCCATTGCAAAAATGCATGTACTACAAATTTAGTAGCTGATGTGCCAGGATATTTTTCAACATGCCTCTCAAAAGTTCCATTTTCAGTGAGACGTCTCACATTTTGGCTAGATTTCTGGCTGGGCCCCACTCTTACTAAATCCAATACAGTAACACCTGCCAAGAGCGACCACTCATGGGAGTTAGCAAAAAGTGGTCTCTTGTAAGAGGTGGTCTTTCTTCAAAGGTTTGCACACCTGTTCCATGGCCTCTGCAGCTAGTCACTCATGACAGGTGCTCTCTCTTCAGAGGTGGTCTCTAAGGCAGGTTTTAATATATATATATTCCTTACCGCTATGTCATTTTTTCTCTTTCCAGGTAACACGCTGTCCCACTCACTGTTCCACCCACATGTCACAGAAAAAGGACCTAATCCTGGAGTCCTAATGCAGTCAAAACCCACACTGACATCTGTTATGTGAAAAGCTTGGGCCAGGTTAACAGGAAGGACCTGGCCTTCCAAGTCTTCAGCCACAGCCACACCTGTTGCCTTGGAACAGCATTAGAGACCCATGAAGGGAGGCAGACTGGCAGAGCTGGAGACTAATACTGAAGTAAGACACATCTTCTGTAGAGTGGATTCCAAATGGCAAAAATAGATGGGAAAACAAGTGGAAGCTACTGATATCTTGTGAGTATCTGCCGATGTTCCATAGTTTCTGTGGAGGGAGGATTCAGATTTCTTATCTGTCTGTTCCTGCAGAAGAAATAACCTCTGAAGAAATAACAAGATCACTGACTGGGGAGGCCACTGCTGCATTAGGATTCTTCAAGTAGCATGCTGTACTTGGTTTAATCCTTTAGCCTGAAGAGAATTTTTAAGGGCTGGTCCTCACTAACCCCGCAGTTCGAACTAAGATACGCGACTTCAGCTACGCGAATAGCGTAGCTGAAGTCGAAGTATCTTAGTTCGAACTGAAACACACTTACCTCGGGTCCACGCGGCGCAGGCAGGCTCCCCCATCGACTCCGCGTACTCCTCTCGGTGAGCAGGAGTTCCGGTGTCGACGGGGAGCGGCTCTGGGATCGATTTATCGCGTCTAGACAAGACGCGATAAATCTATCCCAGAAGATCGATTGCTTACCGCCAAACCCGGAGGTAAGTATAGACGTACCCTAACACTCTGTGCATATCACTTTGGGTGTTCCCTCCTCTGTTGAGCTCACTGGAGTGGAAAGCAGAGTTCTTTCTTGGAGTCAGTAGGAAATATCTTCACATGGGGACTCTAGCTACTTCTCACTCTGTTGGGGATGAATATTCAGTGTTTATCACCCTTTAAAAAGAAAACTCAGGTAGAAACAATCTTTCTTGTGTCTCTTTGAGGTGCTTCAGGATGGGAAACCAATAATACCTCTTCACTGGGGGGATTAGAAACTGGATGATAAGATGTCATGTCTAATTTTATATTTCTTTTGTCTCTCTAGTTGGATAATTTCTTCCTGTGTCGACTGCTAAGGGAAGACTCTGAAGAGGATGGGAAATCTGAGAGACCTCTTTAATGTGTTCTGTGAAATTCATTACAAATAATATTATCTTCATTGGAGAGCTTAATGTGCTTCCACATTTGTTTCTCTTTGTATCAGGAAAGATTTCTGAGTTTTTTAGCTTTAGAGACAACCATCCCTGCTTTAATGCTCCTCTGTAGCCTAAATCTCTATCTATGAAAGACCGTGTCTGATAGGGCCTGACTCTGGGTCATAGGGGAGACCGAAGAGGATAGTCTACTCCTCTGCATTATAAGTACATCAAAGATATTTTAAAATCATGGACCAAATTTTATCATGAGTAATACTCTATGCAACCCCATTGACTTCAAACCTATGATATAGTAAAGTTATAATTTTTCTGTTGTAATACATACCTGAGCAGAGCTGTGGAGTTATCTTCAACACGTTTACTGGAATTATTAAGGGCAGATGATGGTCATTAGTGTGAGGGAGAGAGTTAATATAATCTAATATTCATGCATGTTTGTATTACAAAGAAATTAGAGTGAGCTGAAGCTGGTATCGGAAAGGCAATGTGTTTTACTTATTAATGAACAGACTTCCCTGTAGCGAGGTCAAGACTCACTGGCGCGGCACCTCCTGCTGGTCGTCTTGGGAATTAGCTCTTTCCAGCCTTTGGAGCACCCTCTGCCGGCAGGTGTCTCACCTGCCTCAAGGCCCCGTGTCCCTCCCAGACCCTGGTGCCCTTTACCTCAGGGTTCTGCCCCTGCAGTACGCCCACTCTCTGGGTCTCCCCTCACAGGGGAACCCCCCACCCTCTAAACCCACCTTGCCTCAGTGGCTACTGCCAGTCATCATCTAGCCCCTGCTCAGTGGGGGAGACTGCAGTCTGTAATGGCCACTCATCATTGGCAAGGGGTTAGGACCTGTTGCCTTTGCCTATCCCCGGGCTGCCCATCTGCAGCCCCATACCTTTCGTAGGCCTTCAACAAGGCCTGCAGCCTGGGGGTTTGCCAGGCTGGAGCTCCCCAGCTCCCTTTGCCCTTCCCCAGCACTGCTCCACTTCAGGTACCTTGCTCCCAGGCAGCTAGCCCTTCCCACTGTAGGGCTAGAGTGAGACTCCCCTCTCTCCTGGCCCCACAGCCCATTTATCGGTGCCAGCTGGGCCGCTTCCCCAATCAGCCTAGCTTGGATGCTTTTAACCCCTGCCTATCAGAGTGGGGCAGCCGCACCACTACATTCCCACAAATGAAACACCATCTTGGGTCACGATCCTGCAAGTAGCTCTGCAAGAGCAGACCCAGAATCTGCATAAAGTCCCAGGCTGAAATCTTGGCACAGCTGGATTCAATAGAAGTTTTGCCGTTGACTTCAATGGGGCCAGGAATTCGCCTCAGGGGTCTGCCTATGTTGAGCTCATTGTAAGATCAAGGACTTGGACTGGGAGATCATGTAATGAAAAATAGGAATTCCCATTGAGCAAATTGATTCTAAACTCAGAACTACACCAAGGATAAATGCAATCCATTGGATTTAATGTGGTTGTACGGGGTTTATGTCAGGCAAAATTTGGCCTCATAAGTCTAATAAAAATTGTAACTCATACACTCAGATATATCTGACTGTCACAAATATTAAACATTATAGAGCCATAAATCTGGATTCTGCATAGTTTTCTAAAGCTACCCTTCTTTCCCCCAGAGATGGTCCATATAGAGAAAGCTCTTACATATCTCAGGGATATTAAAGCATTGATCCTCAAATCATTTTAATTTTAATTTGTAGAGGAAAGGGTTATGACAACCCAGAATAACATTCGTAAACTGGCCCTTGCTAAAATTTGAGTAGTTTTATGATTAATTTAGACGTTTAATACGAAATAATAATAAACAATGCAAACCTGCTTTGCAAAATAATTTTAAAAATCAGTTCAGTTAAAATGAATATTTTCCTGCTGGAAACACAACAGGAAATCAGTTTGTTTATAGTTCCTGTTTTAATCAAAACATTTTTCATTGTTTAGTAGAAGAGAAAACATAGCATTGATAATTTATTACATAACAAAAGAGTACTTAAAGCAGAGTATGCTAAAAGGGACACACTTCAGTGGCGGCAAAAATATACATTTGTCTCAAATATAGGAATTAACTCTTTCAAAGTGAGGGAGCAGGGAAGAGCAATTCAGTTTGAGAGAAGACAGATGCTGGTACCATTGCCCTCTCTCTGGGTTTCTGCTGAGTGGAAAATCATCCCTTCCTTTCCTAATTTGGCAAGACCTGAGTCGTAAGTGCTGCTAAGCTTCCATACTACTACTGATGTTCTTGTAAACACCTAAAGCAGTGCAAAAAATATAGTTCCCTGCACTGTTAAGTATTAGTGATGGCATCATCTAGTCAAGGGAAACATAAAGCCCTCCACTGGCATTATGCTGAGTAAAAAGCTTTTTTAATTCGCTTTCAAAATATGTCACCAGCACCTGCTTTTATTAGTACTGTGATTACAGACAACTGTGGAAAAGTACAAATGAGTATCTAATGATTTGTGGAATAAAAGTTGAAGAAAAATTGTGAATATTCAGGAAGAATTTTCTCACACATGAAAACCACGGTCAGTGTAACTGTTCACATACAAATGCTGTTATAGCCTGGAGAAAATTGTCAAATCAAATCTGACTCCTCCAGATACAGATCTAATCTGCTATTCTGTGTTTCTACATCAGTCACAGGTCAGACTAGTTTGTTTACTGATAAAAGGCAGTACTCAGATCAGCAGCCTTCATCTTAATTGTTTTTTATTCCGCTCAAAGATGAAGCCTCTTCATTGCTATCAGATTCCATTCTTGAATGGCAGATACTATGTTCATACTCCCAGTAACTGCAGCTAGAAATTCACAAGATTCAGACCAGATAGGTTCGGCAGGCAGCAATACAATATGATCTGTCCTTATATATATATATGTCCCTTCAGTAGTTCATTTCAACAAATATTCATCCTACAATTTTTTGTGTGTGTTTTGGCTGAAAGTTATTTTCTTATATGGTTTACACATTATTACATGTTCTGATTGGCTTGTTTTGGTTAACTTCTACCCATGTTTAAATCTCATGTGAAATTTGGGTATGGCATCAATTCAATGGTATGGCATAGATTCATCACTGGATCATTTTAATTATATTAAAATAAAACAATGCATTGCTTTTTATATAGCTAATCCTCTAGTCTACATTCAGGCAAAATATCCATTGACTTCAATGGGAATTTTAGCTAACTGAGGACAGCAAACTAAGCCTCCGAGGGCCTGATTTTGAAAGGTGCTGAGCACTCATTGATCTCATTGACCAGCTAGAGTTGTGGACAATGTTCCCTCTAATTTTTGACAGGCCATGGGCGCAAAAAAAATTCTTCTTTGCAAATTGTTGTGGTTGTGTGAAAATGTTTGTGCGCGTGGTGTTTTGCCATGTGTGCAGGGTTTAGGATCTGTGTGCGCGTGCACACGCGCACAACTTAGAGGGAACAGTGGTTGTGGATACCCAGCAATTTCTGAAAAAGAGAACTGAAGCCACCCAGAAAATCAGTAGCAGAAATGGACATAGAGTCCTGTCTTGTGTCTCCTGCTGTCTGTATAGAGGAAAAAAATGGTTGAAAGAAAAGTAAACAAAAAAAACAAAAAACAAAATCAGCATCTTTTCCCCCCCACTATTCTCAGTGACAATTAAAAACATTCTTCAGGCTTTAGTGCTGAATACATCTAGAGCTTGTAGATCTTTTTCTCCCCATCAGGTTTCCCTTTCCTTTGCACCTACCCCTTTTCTCTTTTCCAACAGCACATCCTGATGCCTTTTGACTTTTGGTTTCATTTAGAATCTCCTTCCCAGTACACATATGCATGCAAGAAATACCTCTCTGATGCTGGTTATTGGTTTTCTTTTTAAATTAATTTTAAGCATTTCCTGTAGCAAAACATTTATCATCACAGAAATGTGTGGGTTTTTAAAAATTAATTACAGATAGTGTGTCCTGGTCCTGTAGGATAACCATGAAGTTCCCCTGGTACTGACTACTATCAGAAGCAGGATATTGTATTCGATTATAAGGTCTTTGAGGAAGGCCAAATACAATGGTAAACATACTTATGCTTTTTCTGCACACTAATGCTCCCACCATTGCAGCAACTAAAGGTACTATAGCTGTAGAAAAATGTAAAAAGCAGCTAAGTACAGACAAGGCTTAATGGTGTTTTGTTGCTGCTAAGCTAAGCCTTTCAATTCCAGACTGAGGGAGCTTGAGTGGAAAAAGCAATTTTATTTTCCTAGCTAAAAATTGGATTCCTGCAGAGTTCCACCCTGTCTGGAATGGCTACCTGGTAGTTATGGGGACGGATAGTCTTGAACTTTTATACATGCAAAATTAAAGTTAGTTGTTTTTCAGTTAGTTAGTAAAGTTCTGATTCTTCTTCAAAGCTGTTGGATGCTGGTGGTGGTGTTGCTGCCTGTGAACTGAAATATCCGAAGAGAATTGTGGATAAAATTGCCTCTGGTAATGAAAATGTAGGTGGTCTCCTTTTAGCAGTATAATACAAGTCAAGTGACTGAGCAGTCGACATGGCCTCTTTTAACTTTTCCAGGAGTATGTCCATTTTTGGTACTAAAAAGACCATCACCCTCAAAAGGGAGGTCCTCAACTTTAAACCTGGTGTCCAGAGCCAAGAAAGAAAATCTCAACCATCTCAATCTCTTCTTAAAATAACAGCAGATGCTAATGCCCTGGCCACAGAATCAGAAATTTCAAAGGAACATGTTTTGCCACATTCTGACCCACTGAAAGAAAAGCACTGGGGAATTTTCTCTGATTGTCCCATAAGTCTGAACAAACATAGCCATTTTTTCTCCCCACTGATGAAACTGGTATCGGGACATTACCACCTGGTAATTCACTACTCTAATTACTGCCTAGTAATTCGCTACTCTAATAGTGACAAAAAAGAGAAAACTTTCTTTCAAAAGGCACAGTTTCTTCCCTTCTCTGTCAGCAGGTTTAGAATGGGATTGACCACTCCTAAATCTAGTACTTTGCTGCAATAACAAAAAATGTGGGGCAAGATGAGTATGAAAATATGAAAAATCTTAATGTGGGAGCTGATACAGTTTGTCTGCCTTCTTAGAGATAGGTTGGCAGGAAGCAGGAGCAGCCCAAACGGCTTTAGCACTTTGCAAAAGTCTATCCAAAACAGGTAGACATTTATGATATCTATTCTACAGCAAAAGAAGGGTAAATTTAAAGTAGACCCCATTATGACACTTCAACTCATTAAACTAGTGTATCCTCTGAAGGAGATGATGCAGAAGCAAAGTCCACATTTTCATCAGGAGACAATTGCTTATCCAATTCTCTATTCACCTGCTATTGTTCCATGGAAGGGACCAGCTCCTCTTCTTCTCCGGACAATGTGTTGGACAGTTGGATCCGAAGAGCTCACTACAACTGGATCCTTATCAGCTGGAGGCTCACTAGGTCATCCATGCTGTGGATGTTACAAGAATTTTCTAGGCACAAAGATGACGGAGCCAGTCTCTCTAATAGTTAGGGTCAGGAAACGTACTCATAGGGTGAGGCAGTACAAACTGTCCATAAGGTTGTGGGACCTAGGTGGCAGATCTTCTGAATCTGTCCTCCGCTTCTAATTGTGGATCCAACCTTGGATTACTTGAGATAACAAAGGCACTGGAGGATGGAGAGAAATGAAAGGTGAGAAAGATCTCCCTGGTGATCCTATGGGAGTCGGAGGAGGAGGAGCAAGAGGTGGTGGTAGAGATTGTTCTGGATAAAAACGTAATACATCGTCCTTCTTACCCCTTTGTTCAGAAGTGGAGGATTTCGACTTTGGAACCACTGTGGTCTTTCTCTTCTTTTCCCTAAGCGATCTGAAAAATGATCTGATACAGCACAGGGAACTTCTGCTACCACTCTAAATAGTTTTCTTCAGATCAGACATCAATCCTGGAGCTGATAAAGGCAGCAGTGCCAGTCTTGTAGGCTTAGCTATAGTTGAATCTGGACAGAGCCTAAAATCCATAATCCTGGACCTGAGACTGGAATGTGGAACAGATTTAGGTCTTGCAATCAGAACCATGCAAGACAGATCCAAACCAGAAGGATCTGAGAGATCTGACCTGCTAACAGTGGCTGCCTTCTCCCTCACCACCTTCTTCAGAATCAACATAGTTGGAACCGATGGCCTTGATATACGGTCCTTTGCTGCTGTGTGAACAGTCGGTGCCTTCAACACCTTGGCAGCATTGATAGAAGGATCCAGTGTGTACTGGCTCCTGACCATGGGGCCACAGCCAGAGCTGACCAACAACACAGATATCAACAACACAACCTACGAACCTTAGCCTTATTTGACAATGAAGCCCATGCTGATATGGGCCTCTTAGCCTTTGGATCCGAAGATCTCCCAGAACCAGAAGGTCTAGCAGCAAGAGCTTCCTTAAACAAGAGTGCCTGAAACCTGTTTTGCCTACAAGTGTGAATATGCAGAGTTATCTCGAAGAACTCCAGGTACAAGTAAGTAACCTCCATTTAATGTGTGCTGCTTCTAGGGGTACCAATATCCTAAAAGTGGACTGGTCCATTTACCCGGGTGAAAGGAGGGGAGAAGGAACAATCCATTAGTTCAAGATTGGAGGATGTCTTTGCAGAAACCCATTTCTCAGATAGGAAAAATTTCCTTTATAATAGCTGCCATATTTAATGAAATATTGTAATGTTATAAACAGAAGACCTGACCCAACACCCTTGGCAATCAGTGGGAGCCTTTCCATTGACTACATTGGGCTTTGGATCAGACCCAAGGAGCCCAGTCCTGCAAACTGAAATAATATAGCAATAGAAACCATTAAAAGAACCTAGATAGAAGAATATTTTGTAATAAATTAATTAAACCAATGAAGGTTCAGCAACAAGATTTCAATACAACTCTCTTCTGTTATCTCTTGATTGAGAAGCAGAGGACCCTCCATTTTAGGGGACAAATTATAAAGCAGCATGAGGTTAATGTAGTTTTTGTGTATGAATGATGTCCACTACTAGCACAACTACCTGAAAGGACAAACCGGTAAGTATGTTTCATTAGTAGAACTTTACCTGATAAGCAGAACTACATTTTGTTGTTTGTCTCTGTTCCAGAGATGATTTATCTCTTCTTTTCATAGAAAAACAGACATTCATAATGTGATATTAATGTACTATGTGAGCTGTTTTTCTGAAAACAGAGGAAATCACAAATTATAAAGGGCAACTATTCATTTAAATTCAAAAGTGAATAAATAACAAATAGTAATGTCATTCATGCATTAAATCCTTCCTATTAAAAAAAATGGCTCATTATTCCTTTGTATGACTCACAAAGTTTCCATAAAACAGATATTTCACCCATAGCTATACAACATTTTTCTCTGTGAATATGGGAGCAAAAATCCATAACTAGAGTTTGATTAACTGAATGGCTCAAGGGACTGGTAACAAGATGTAAAACTTTGCAGCCAAGATTTTTGAGAGTGACTAGTCATTTTGAATGCCTCACTATTTGAGTGCCCAAATTAAGGCACTTTAAAGGAGACTGAATTTCAGAAAATGTTGAGCACCCACTCTCTGAAAGTCAGTTCCCTTTAAGGTGTCTCAGTTTGGGCATTCAAAAGCACTAGTCTTTTTTTTTTTAAATCTTGGGGTGAAATCTTGGTCTCATTGAAGTCAATGGGAGTTTTAACATTGACTTCAATAGGGCCAGGATTTCACTCTTGGTCTTCATCTCTAGTTAACCACAGCAAATATAGTCCAAAGGAATTGTTATAGTTAAGTAGCATATGTAAGACTATAGAAATTGCCATACAGGATCATACTAGTGAGCCATCTAGTTCAGTATTTTACCTCCAAAATATCTGGTAATGGACACTGTCAGAGAATGGTTCAAGGAGCCCTATTGTGGATGGAACAACATATGGTTAAGATTTTGGTTTTTTTAAACTTACCCCATCAGTTAGTGTCTGGCGTTTCATAAGTGTCCAGGTAACTGTGGATGTTCTTATTATGCACATAAATGTCTAATACTCTTTTTAAAATGCTAGTAAGATCTGTGCATCAAGTTTTTAAAAAATTCTCTTAGTTTTTTATTGTTTATAGTTTAGTTTTGTATTGCCAATCAATTTCACTGTATCTGCCTTTTTCTTTACTTATTTACATGAGAGTAAATAAGAATACTCAATTTTATCTTTTGTCTGTTCATTTACTTTTCTATGTTCTTATACTGCCATCACCAAAGTATCTGAGTGCATCCTAGAAGTAAACCTTGCTGAAATCCAGAATTGAATAAAGGACCTTTAGATATTATTCACATTGATCTCCAAAATGAGTTATTTCAGTAGCTGCCTTTATCATATCA
This sequence comes from Chelydra serpentina, assembly GCA_037349315.1. Lineage (NCBI taxonomy): Eukaryota > Metazoa > Chordata > Testudines > Chelydridae > Chelydra > Chelydra serpentina. Next base: position 19,644,344 of record JBAIAC010000001.1, read on the forward strand.
ATTCATATCCCCTCTAACACATCTTCTCTCTAAATTAAACATTTCATTTTCTCCCCATAAAGAGGCCTTTCCTTGCCTCTTAAAAATTGTATGGCCCTGAACCTCTTCTATTTCTGCTGGTTTTTTCCAGATAGGATGACCGAAAATGAATACAGTATTCTAGGTAAGGATGCAACACTATTTTATATAAATGTTAAGTGAGGGTGGTGATCTCTGTTTTGAACCTAGAGGGACAGCTATCCCTGTGACAAAAAATGGCAACACAGTTGGCTGAGAGATGTTTAAATGGACCTGTTGGAGATTTATACAAATGAAGATTTTTTGGTTTTCTGGCAATTCCGGGGGAAAACCACCTCCCACACACAACACCCTCTTTTCAAGTCACGCAAAAATGATCTTACTTTTTTTTTTTAATTTTCATCAAATTGAAAAGGCAAAAACAATATTTTGGGTCAAAAGGTTTAAATTTAAAGTTTTATATTTTTTATAATAAATTTGGAGGAAACGTTGAAATAAGTAATTTTGAACCAACATTTTGTGTGCGTGTTCTTTTTAAAAAAAATTGAGAGGGGAGAGAGGTTCAACACAATTTGGCAAAACCAACATGAATTCACAAAATTCTTCATTTTTCGCTGAATAAAAGATTCTGACAAAAAAATTCACCTAGGCTCTAGCCTGTAAACTACCTGAACCTGAGAGGTAGTTGAATTGAGGCACATTAGTACAGTGGTGCAGGGAAGCTTTCACCTCCTATTCCTCATCATGTTGTTCCTGTTCTGTGGATAAACAGAGAGACCTTCATTCTCTAGTGCTGTTAATCTGGCACTTCTCAGAAGCATTAAATTAATAAGAAAAAAAATTAATACTACCATCTGAGCACTTCAGAGTGAGACAAAGATTTTCCTTTGGGCATGTGTGAACAATTTGATTTTTTTTCTCCTCACAGTCTCGCTAAACTGCGATTTCCACACACACACACACACCCCCCCCGCTGTAAGCAAATGGAACAATACCAGTTATTGGCAGCCTTCATGATAATTAGCCCATTTCAGTAAATGATAAATGGATTCAATATGTATTATTCATTTATGTTCTCTTTCTCGTGTAATTTAAGAGCTGATGGCCAAAATTTGAATATTCTGTCATGAATAAGATTGTGTGTGTGTGTGTGTGTGTGTAATATAGCATCTGAGTTGGCAATTACTTTTTCTCTTTCATGAGTTCAGCACTATGTCTGTAATTTGAACACAAAGATGATGTAGCACTAATTACTTCTGAGGTAAAGAGGACATTGAATTAATGTAGTGTAAAATTTTACTTCACTTTTTATTATGATCAGACATGGAATTTTTAAAACTTTTGTTTAATTTAGTGCTCCTGAAACATGCCATATTGACAGCCCTCATAGACTTTAAGACCAGAAAGAACCATCATGATCATCTAGTCTGACCTCCTGCACATCACAGGCCATGGAACCTCATCCCCGCACACCTGTAATAGACCCATAACTTCTGACTGACTTAGTGAAGTCCTGACATCATGATTTAAAGACATCAAGTTAGAGAAAATGTACCATTTACTCTAGTCCAAACCAGCAAGTCACCCATGCTGCAGGGGAAGGCAACTCCCCTCCCTGCCAAAAACAGGATCTCTGCCAATATGACCTCTACAATGAATTCCTGTATTTAGCACAAACCATGCAGCTATGGCCTTTTAAAAAAAGATAAAGAATACCAAATCTGATGAAAGACCAAAGGGAATAATCATCAGAAGGGACAAGAAGGATAGAGACACTGGACAAGGGGAAGGTAATGGACGGTGCGTGAACCACAGACTAGGGGAGGCTAGCCCCTAGCCTTGCCTCTTCAACGTATCCACCCCTCCGCCAGAGCCCAGAGCCGCCCCGCAGCGGCCCCTGCCCCAGGCTAGCCCCCCCAGCTCCACAGTGCCAGGAGGGCAGGTGGCGTGCAGCCGCAGCCTCCGAGTCTCCACCCCCAGAGGGCCAGGAGGGTGGGCAGCATGGCCCCAGCCTGAGCTGAGGCCACCGTTAGGGTGACCAGATGTCCCGATTTTATAGGGACAGTCCCGATTTTGGGGTCTTTTTCTTCTATAGGCTCCTATTACCCCCCACCCTGTCCCGATTTTTCACACTTGCTGTCTGATCATCCTAGACAGCGTACAGGGGGACTGGAGCTGCACACTGCCCCACACAGTGCAGGTGGGAAGGGGGGAACCTGGGCGTGTAGCGTGGGAGGGGCCATGCCTGGCTGTCCAGTCCATGGTATCCGCTGCCGCTAGGGATGGTGAAAATGAAGGTAGATGGAATGATTTGGCACTGAGAAAGACTAAATCTGTAGGACTAGAAGGACATGTATGGATGGAGCTCCTTAACTTTGTTACTTGCAACAAGTATTTTGCCTGGGACAGGAAGGAAGTGGACTAGTCCAAAAAAAAGCTGCATGAAGATCAATAACCCTAACCAGTAGCAAGAGGCAAGCGCTGGAAGGTGATCTTCAGACAGAAAGAAAAGACAAATACTCCTGGGGGAATTCTGCACCCACATACCTTCCGCATGTTTCTTGGCTCCCCCGCAGAAAAATGGGGGCGCAAAGAAATCTGTGAGGAACACACGCCCCTTCCGTAGCAGCCTAGTCATGTCTGCCGGGAGCAGCTGGCAGGAGAGAGCAGATCACGAGGTGGGCGGGGGGGCAGGAGGAGGGAGGCTGAGCGTGCGTGGGTGGAGAGACGTTAAGGGGGTGGGTCTGGGTACCTGCCTGCGTGCGAATGAGTGAGAGAGACTCACTCTGTCCCTAGCTCACTGTTGCTGCGGCTGGGGCTTGGAGGCGTAGGGCTTGGTGAAGCAGGCTCTGTCCCTGACGCAGAGCAGAAATGTAACAACTAAACGGGCAGGCTGCTAATGTTCCCATTGTTAGTTAGTTGTTCCCATTCTTAGTCAATTAAGGCTCCTTTACCTTGCCGGAGTGGTGTAAAGGAGCCTTATTGTAAATGACAGTAAAGGAGTCCTCAGCTAGGACAGGGGTCTCCAAACCTTAGGAGACGAGGGCCACATTAGATTTTTGAAGGGGCTTCGCGTTCGTGGGCTGGCTTTAGGGAGTGTGGGGCCCGATTTCGACTGGGCCCTGCCACCGAAATACTGCCGAGGCGGCAGCAGCGTTTAAGCTGCCGCCGAAGTGCCGCCGAGGCAGTGGCAGCAATTGGTTGGGGGCCTGGACAAATTGAGGCCGCGGGCCAGATCTGGCCCTCGGGCCGTAGTTTGGAGACCCCTGAGCTAGGAAGGTCTATGGGCTTTCTCCCTTTTTTTCCTGTGCCAGAGAGGCACCATGGGGTTAGATTACAGCTCAGAATCTATTTTACTTATCCATTAAAAAAAAAAAAGCAGGGCAATGATTAGCAAAACTGTATGACTTTCATTTGTGAAAGTCTGAGCAATTTAAAGCAACGTTCTACTTTACAGAACACCAAACACCAAAATAAAAGTAATGTAATGTAAATGAAAATCCAGGATTATAACTGGAATGCAGGATATTGGTTACCAAATTTTGTGTGTTTAGGAAATGCTGAACAGTTATTGTGATTTTTTCTGTGTGATAGTTTAAATAAATTACCAAAATAAGTGAAACGGGTGTGATTATGTTGCATTATTTTGACAAATAAATATGCAGATTTTTGCAATTTTTGGTGCAGAATTTTTGATATTTTTATTGTGGAATTTTGGATTTTTTTTGGCGCAGAATTTCCCAAGGAGTAAAAAAATAATCATTTAGTATACTGAATGTGATCTGAGGCAAATGTTTCATGAACAAAGAAAACAAGGCAGCTTCCTTAGTGCCTCTTCAGGAGAAGGGAAAAGGGTATCACAAGAAGGGTGTTTGATACCCTGAAGAATGAAGGAGAATTTCCACTATTCATTGTTTATAGAGCCGGTTGGAAAATGTTTTTTTCCTCTACAGATAATGTCAAAACGCAAACAATAAAAAATATTTTTTGTTGAAATTTCCTACAGAAAATCTTGACTTTTTGGTGAAAAGTTTGAAAACCAAACGTTTTTGGCTGAAAAACAAAACAGTTTGGCCAAAATCTTTTGAATTATAATCAAGTATGTCTATATGGAAATGTCACCGTGGTGCCTCATGTACCAATTCTTCCCTATGGACAAGCCTCCCTGGCCAGACTACATCTCCCCATAATGCACCATGGTCTCTTGCTGAGCCACCATAGTGCATCATGCCCATGGTGCATCATGGGACATGTAGTGTGACTGGGGAACCTGGTCCACAGAGGAAAAAGGAGGTAAATGAACTACACCTCCAATGAGGCACTGTGCCAGTATTCCTGAATTGAAATTATTCAGCCAAAAATGAAAACTTTTTGTCCAGTTCTATTGTTCCTATTTTCAAAAGGATGTTGAAAAATTGGAGAGGATGCAACTAAGAACCACAAAAATAATTTTAGGTCTGGAGAAAATGCCATACAATTAGAGACTTAAAGAGCTCAATCTATTTATCAAACTGAAGACTGATAGATTACTTGATTGCTGGTCTAAGTACTTTCACAGAGAGAAAATACCAGCTAATAAAGGGTTCTTTAGTAGAGATATGTGTAATAAAAATCAATGGCTGAAAGCTGAAGCCAGACAAATTCAAATTAGAAATTAGGCACAATTTTTTAACAGCGAGGGGGATTAACCACAGGAGCAAATTACCAAGGGAAGTGGTAGATTCTTCATCTTTTGATGCTTTAAGACAAGACTAGATGCTTTTCTGGAAGATGTACTTTACTCAAACACAAGTTATTGGGCTCAATGGAGGGGCAAGTAAGCAGTAAATTCTTCGAAAACAAAAATAATATTTATTTAGGAGTGAGTGGTTCCAGTAAGAGAGTTGAGATAGATCAAATAGGGTTATAGTTAAAAGGGGAATGAAGCGGTGTGGAAGATAAAGACACAACACTACTATAACAATTTCAGTTTAGCTCTATGGCATATAACAATATAATCATTCACTTAATACTCCATAACTTCTAACAATATAACTATTAAGCATATAACAAGATATTAATTAAACATTCAATAGGAGGTGATTTCACTGAGACCAGGGCCGGCGCTTCCACTAGGTGACCCTAGGCGGTCGCCTAGGGCGGCAGGATTTGGGGGGCGGCATTTTGCCACCCTCGGCAGAATTTCGGCAGTGACTCATTTCCTGGCGGCAATTCAGTGGCAGCTTCAGAGGAGGAGCTGCCGCCGAAGCATGTCACACTCAATCTCAGCCAATCAGCTTCCAGACATCAGCATATGTTAATTATATGCTAATTAGTCACGTGTACTAGTAGTGCCTCCTTCTCCCATAGACCTCTGTGGGCTCAATGTATTCCTATGGAGTTTTTCAGCTGACCTTTGGATGAACCCTAGCTACTTCCTGTTTGAAAGTCCCATGTATTCCTATGGGCTACAATGTAGCTCTATGGGATTGTGCTGAGTCATTCCCCACAGGAAGTGGAATTTACCATTGCATCATAGGAAGTGAACTTATTACATCTTATGCAATAGACCCCATGTGCTCTAGAAATAGGATCTCCCACTATATTACATCATCCTAAAGCTGCCATTACTTTTTATTTAATAAAGATTTATTCCTCAAACTAATTACTATTTTAAGCATGGCAAAGGGTCCTGATACCATCACCACTCATTTTATTTCTCATTAAGCCAATTATTATTTTTCCAAAATGTAAACCCTTTCTCGAGGGTTTCCACCCCCCCCCCCCAAAATCTCCAATTTAAAGTGTTGTAAGGCATTTCGGGTAGGGTGGATTTGATTTAAATCAAATTGATTTGCATCATGATTTAAATCACTACTCAGGAAGACTCGATTTAATCATGGATTTCTACATAAAAGTGTATTCTTGTCGGTTGTTATAACCTTAATACATATTCTTCACAACTCAGAGATAGATATAGGTTTCATTTTTAGAAGCTATACATTATACATTTTAAAGTGATTTATTTTGAAAACTTTTCAAATTAGTTTTACAGCTATATCAGAAAATGAATGATTGTTTGGTTATTTCATTTACCAAAGGTAATTGAAGCAGATATTTATGAAGTCATTGGGAGGTGAACTATCTCCAATTCAACTGGTTAATCATTAATATTTGGAGGATTTTCTTGCTATGCTGTATTAGGAGGAGAACATCACCAGACAGATATTTAAATTGTTTTATTTAACTAAAACAACAAGGTTATGTATTCTGGATTTTTTTCGTCAACAGCAAACATATAATATTTTAACAAAACAAGCATAAGAATTTTTGAATTTATTTAAACATTCAAGTTTTTTAAAATCAGGTTTGTTTTTGTTAAAATTGTTTTTAACTAAAATAGTTAAATGAAATATATATATAAAAAACAAATATTAAATCGACTATGTCAGCCAGGTCAACATGAGAAACTTAAAATATTGGCTTCTGCAGCTAACTCAGTCGTCTTCACCTTCATTTTCCGGTTTGTTCATAATCTGGAAAAGAAAAACAAGCTTTCCTGCCTTTTCAGGTCCCAAATGATTTCTCAATTTTAAATTAATTAGTCCAAAGGAAGAAAATATTCTTTCTACACCAGCAGAAGAAGCTACTGCTGTTAAAAGTGAGATGATCACTTCAACAGTCTCTGAATCCAACTACTTAAGTGACTTCCACCAGTTCACTGGTGTGACTTTCTTTAAAACATCATTGGCAAATATATATTTCTTGAATGGTTCTTATTTCCAAGCTGGGTCTCTTTTACAGCCTTCTGCCATTATAGGTTTTCCCTTCTAGTGAGAGAATGGTAGATCTGAAATCAATGAAGGCTACACTCAGAATAGGGTGACCAAATGTTCCGATAAAATCGGGACTGTCCCGATTTTGAGCAATTTGTCCCGCATCCTGACCGAAGTACGGTCTGGACGCCATTTGTCCACATATTTTGTTTGGGGACTTTTTTTTTCTTTCCTCTTAAACTCACCCAGCATGTCCTGGTCTTTTGGCGGCATTTTGGCAGCGGGCCCTCTGCTCATTGACGGTCTTCGGCGACACTTTGGTGGTGGGTACTTCGTTCTTCAGCAGCAAGACATATTACCCGCCACTGCCATGCTGCCGACAACCGTCAGCGACTGAAGGACCTCCCGCCGAAGTGCCGCTGAAGACCGTGAGTGCCTGGTGAGTATCCCGGTATGTTTTCTCTCTCATCTGGTCACCCTAACTCAGAAAGACCTCAAGACTTCTGGAATATGCTGCTCAAACAGTTTCACTTTTGTTTCTACTGCCTGTCCCTCCCTTCTGACATTTATTTCCAGACTTCTTCTCCTTGTCCAGATCTATTCTGTCCCCAACAATCTTCTATTTATTGAACTTTTTGAAACTTTACACTTTTAGAGAGCGGTAAGGGATTGACTCTGTGTACACAAATTTATTTATTTTAAAACATTTTTGATGTTAACAATCATGTTAGCTCTGGAGACACAAATCCACAGTTTGAGAAATGCAAAACTAAGCATCTCTGATGTATCAGAGGCATCTCTGATGGTATTTTCTAGACTAAGCACTGAGTCCCATTGGGTACATAGAAAGATTAATCTAAATAATCTATACAGAAACCCCTGGAACACCATAAAATTGGGTCCCTAATCCATTAACTGTTGGAATTCATTTACAAAACTTTTCTTAAACATTACATGAATATATTGTCTCATACTATAAAATTAGAATTTATAATCCCTATTCCATGATGAGATATCTTTGGGCTATAATGTATCTTAATTAAAACTATCTTTAAATAGATTTTTCCTCAAAAAAATCTGATTAAAAAAATATTTTTTTTAAAAACATTGATTTTTATCCGCCCTGATTTCGTGCAACTGAGGCAAAATCTTTGGTCACGTTTAAGGAGACCAATTTAAGCAACTTTAAACCTGGAATTTCCTAATTTCTGAATACTTGGCTTTGTAACCTTAATGTTCTATTAATGCAATTTTAGTTTGTAATTTCCTAGACTGTTAAAAAAGCAAACTGAACAAAAGAGAAATTCCATCTGTGGCATCATATTGACTCCCACATTGCCTATCAGGAGCTAGAACCTTTTTAACCACAACATAGATTTCTGCCACTTGGGCTAATATAGTAACTGATAGCAGTACAGAGATTCTTGGGAGGATTTAACTGCAAAACTCTATGTCTCCAGTGAGCATGTGTGAACTGAGACTTTCCAAAGCACATAACGTGACCAGATTTGGGCACATTTTCAACTGGATGGCAAAAGGACAAACCCCCTGACACCAGGACAAACTCCCTGCCAAATTTAAAGCCTTTTCTCCAAAGTATGAAGGCACTAGAGCTTTTCAGCTAAACAGTAAGAATTTTTTAACATGGGCACAGCAATGTACTTTTCTCTAATCTATTTTTGGAAATATTGAACTGTTTTTGCTGAAACGTCCCAAACAAATTCAGCCTGAGGCAGACACCTGCCATTGGAAACTTCAGCCCAGATGACTTAAGTTTGGCAAAGTCATAAGCAACTGAAAACAGTCTTATAATGGAAAGTAACCTTATCTATAGATGTTGCTACCTCTGGTATGTCTAATATAGTCCAAATTACACTTAATAATCAGATATTATGGGAAGATTTCCTAGGCAGGCCATAAGCTTAAATTGCAAGGTACCCTTGTAAAGTGCCTGAAAATTGGGGTGGGGTCGGAACAACAAAACAATAGCTACAAAACTAGTTAAGGAATTGGAGTGCTTGATGTAGGAAGAAATATTATGGATACTAACTGTATAATTCTCCTCTTTAAAACTTGCTGCATAAACCCCACTTTCTGCAGCATATATGGCCATTCTGGGACTTTGACAGCAGTGAACAAGTAGCCTGACAGAAGCCAGGGAGCCTGGAGAAAATGAATGTAACTGCATGGAGGCTTGTGGAGGAGGTGTATGTCTTGTGGAGATCTTAAAGCCAGCTGGAACAGCGCTCTTGTTCTGGCAGAGTTCATGAGCTATGCAGGGCAGCCACCTTCCCCAACCAAGAAGCAACTAAGATATGTGGGAGCAAGGCTCCGCTTCTGCACACTTTAGAGGCTCCTCAGGATTCAGGAAAGACCTTGTGGATAGGTTAGGGGCTTGAAGGAACAGGGTAAAGAGGGCCAAACAGCAACAAAGGGCTTGTCTACACTGGCAATTTACAGCGCTGCAACTTTCTCGCTCAGGGGTGTGAAAAAACACCCCTGAGTGCAGCAAGTTTCAGTGCTGTAAAGTGCCAGTGTAGACAGTGCACCCAGTGCTGGGAACATTGGTACCTACCTCCATTGTGGAGGTGGTTTTTTTAGAGCGCCGCAACCATACAAGGCACTTTAAAGCACTGCTATGGCAGCGCTTTAGCATTGCAAGTGTAGACTAGCCCTAAGAGATTGAAGGATATGCATTCTGTTCTATTGTTGAGCCTAGCCAACTTCCTGAACTCCACCAGAGCACAGCCAGTTAATTACGGGAAAGTAGTGAGAAACAGGTGTGTTAGCCTCAGGCTAAACAAATCCCTGTTACCATGGTAACCAAATGGCAGTTGCTCCAGGTCAATCAAGACATCTGGGGCCAATTAAGATCCTTCTAGACAGCACTGGAGACAGCTAGGTTGATTGGAACACCTGAAGCCAATCAAGAGCTGGCTGGAGCTAGTTAAAAGCCTCCAGTTAGAGGTGTGTGTCAGGAGCTGTAGGAAGAAGCCACACTGCTGGAGAAACTGGGCAGGACAAACCCTATCAGGCACAAGGAAGGAGGCCCTGAGGTAAAGGTGAAGTAGATGTTGAGGAAGTGGGGGCTCCTGTGGGGAAGTGGCCATGGGAATTGTACTCATGCTGTTTCAAAAAGTCAGCTACCAATAGCTGCTACTATTAGGGTCCCTGGGCTGGAGCCCGGAGTAGAGGGTGGCCTGGGCTCCCCCACTCTCCCTGATTAATTACAGAGACTGTGAGACAACAGAGACTGTGTGACGGAAGGTTGCTTCTTCCCACCTCCCTTGCTGGATTCTGATGGAAAATGGCTCAGTAGACTGTGACCCTTGCCTCTAGAGAGAGAAGGGCTTCATGGAGGGTCACAGTGACCCTCTGAGGCTAGCGTAATCTGACAGGAAGTGCAGGACCCACTGAGACAAAGTTGAAACTTTGTCACAACATTTACTGAGTGTGAGCTTATGGTTCAGGGTCCAAGAACTTGTATTATATAGTCCTGTTTTCTCACTGTGTTTACTTTACTTTATTATTTTCCTCTGTACATGAATGCTTTGGGATGACAAGTGGGTAAGTTATAAAATCAATGGTGCTAACCTAAAGCTTTCTCTAGGTACTGCAATTGTATTTGTACCTAAGAATAGAGATTTTCAAAACTATGATGTGCCTTCTTAATTGAGGCACAACAGGCTACATCTCTGAGAAGGAAAAAAATAAGGAATAATCAGTAGAAATGTGGTTTCACAAGGGACTGATCAAAGCTCTGAGGTTACAGAAAAACAAAACATATGCTGTAAACATCCAGGGTGAGATTCACCAGTCTACTTTGGCTGAGTTGCTCCACTCTAGCAACACAAAGCAGCTCTCTACATGGCTTAACCAGTCCTTTTAAAATGAGTTTACAGCCATTTTACTTCACTGGAGTAGTGCAAAGCAGCCCACAGCTTACTGGAAGAAGGCCTCCAAACAAGTCTATAGATTCAATCAAGACTTTCAGGAAAAAGACAGAATACATTAAAGGCAGCCAAAGAGATTTAGAGAAAATATAGGGAGTACAATGTGTGATCCTTTCTCAGTAACCTTTGGAGAGATTAACTCGGTACACCACTCTTCAATGGTTATAGCACTTGGGCCCTATCATGCAAAACATACAAAAGTACTTGCTTAACTTTAGTTAGATAGTCAATGAGGGTTACTCACATGCTTAGAGTTAAGCATGTGCATAAGTACTTTGGTTGATAGGTGGCATGATTCCTTCTATAATTTTGGGACAATAATAATTTATTAATAACAGAGGCAGTCAATCACTCAATAAGAACAAGCCAATCCAAACAGATTTGGTTACATGATTTTATGTGAAACTAGATGGAAAACTGTAAAATTTAAAGAAAATATTTTTTAAATAATGACTATTGGGGTAATTACTTGGCACAAATGTTTACATATGTACTGTGAACCCCAGGAAAGATTCCATCAGAACACTCACACAAATGTGGACAATAGCAAACATCAGTGGAGCAGAATGGACACAGTGGGTTTTCAGATGCCTGCCTAAAAAAGGGGTCATGAACAACATGGCAAATAGACACTGCAAACTATTCTTGCACTTCCAGTACTTTAGTCCACAACTGTGCATTCTACCTTTGGCACTTGTGATAGATGCTTGAATTTAATTGTTGTCATCCATTGTTCATTAATTTGGCCATGCATTAGTTCAGATTATATTGGGCTGGTCCGAGCCTAGCAGCTTACACATACAAATACTTCAGTAAAGGTGTCTTCATAGACCAAAGAAAACATTACAGGGATGTTGATTGTATGAAATATTGTACTTCATTCCTTTTATTTGCAGCAGTTTAGCCATCTAAACTAAAGCAACAATTGGGACTACTCATGTGTGTAAAGGTAAAGCATGTTTAAGTTTTTACACAGTCAATCATAGCCAAAAGGAACACCTTTCCTGCACTCTGCTGTTCTCCTTATGCCATCAGGGCTTTCCTGTGTTCATACAGATGTATACTCGGGCATCTTTGTCCTCAATTCCAAAGCTCCTGCTTCTTTGCATAAGGCATAACTTCAGCAACGCCTGTCAATCCAATGTAAAAAGAGCAAGCCCATTCCCTCATTAGAAGTATTCAGATATCTACGATTGCCAAAGGAACCCTATGTATCCCCAGTAGCCTGGTAATGAGCATTGCTCTGAGACTGAATAGATCTTTTCCCCCATTCTCATAGGGGAGTGAAGCACCACATGTGTTAGAAGAAAAAAGGAATCCCAGAAATAAATGAGAATTAAATTCATAATGATCGAGACTAGGATTTTCAAGGGGGTCTAACAGAGTTAGGCACCCAACTCCCATTAAAAGCCAATGGATCTTGGGCAGCCAACTCTGTTAGCCCCCTCTTCTTCAAACATTACTCCAATACTGAACTTCTTTTAAAAAATTATTCTCATTTATTCCACTCTGGCAGTGTAAAATTACTTTTAACTGAGCATAAATTACATTTACCTTCTCTTTAAAGCAATCTCACATGGTCAGGGGTAAAGCACTGTTAATGTAAATGAGAATTAGGCCATGCATTTTTAAAAGAAAAATCACAGAATTGACTGGAAGGACCTCGAGAGGTCATCCAGTCCCGTGTCCTACACTCATGGCAGGTCTACATATTATCTAGACCATCCTGGACAGATGTTTGTCTAACCAGCTCTTAAAAATCTCCAGTGATGGAGATTCCACAACCTCCCTAGGCAAATTATTCAAGTGCTTAACCACCCTGACTGTTAGGAAGCTTTTCCTAATGTTCAATTTAAACTGTCCTTGCTACAATTTAAGCACATTGCTTCTTGTTCCATCCTCAGAGGTTAAGGAGAACAATCATTCTCCCTCCTTCTTGTAACAACCTTTTAAGTACTTGAAAACTGTTATCAAGTCCCCAATTAGTCTTTTCTTCTCCAGACTAAACAAACCCAATTTTTTCAATCTTCCCCCATAGGTCATGTTTTCTAGACCTTTAATCATTTTTGTTGCTTTTTTCTGGACTTTCTCCAATTTGTCCACATCTTTCCTGTAATGTGGCACCCGGACCTGGACACAATACTCCAGTTGAGGCCTAATCAGCATGGAGTAGAGCGGAAGAATTACTTCTGGTGCCTTGCTTACAATACTCCTGCTAATACATCCCAGAATGTTTGGGGTTTTTTGCAACAGTGTTACACTGTTGACTCATAGTGGATCACAAGCGCAATATGACCCCAGATCCCTTTCTGCAGTATTCCTTCCTCGTTAGTCATTTCCCATTTTGTACGTGTGCAACTTCCTTTGTGATTGTTCCTTCCTAAGTGGAGTATTTGCATTTGTCCTTCTAGAATTTAATCCTATTTCCTTCAGACCATTTCTCCTGTTTGTCCAGATCATTTTGAATTTTAATCCTATCTTCCAAAACACTTGCAACCCCTCCCAGCTTGGTATCGTCCGCAAACTTTATCGTCCCCAAATTGTTCGAATGGGGCCCCGCACTATGCCATTATCTAAATCACTGATGAAGATATTGAACAGAACCGGACCCAGAACTGATCCCTGGGGGACCCCACTAGATATGCCCTTCCAGCTTGACTGCAAACCACTGATAACTACTCTCTGGAAGCGGTTTTCCAACCAATTATGCATCCACCTTATAGTAGCACCATCTAAGTTGTATTTCCCTAGCTTGTTTACAAGATGGTCATGTGAGACAGTATCAAAAGCCTTACTAAAGTCAAGATGTACCACATCTACTGCTCCCCCTCTCCCCATCCACAGGCTTGTTACCTTGTCAAAGAAAGCTATTAGCTTGGTTTGACATGATTTGTTCTTGACAAATCCATGCTGACTGTTACTTATCACCTTATTATCTTCTAGGTGTTTGCAAATTGATTGCTTAATTATTTGCTCCATTATCTTTCCCGGTACAGAAGTTAAGCTGACCGGTCTGTAATTCCCCCGGTTCTCCTTATTCCCCTTTTTATAAATTGGCACTATATTTGCCCTTTTCCAGTCTGGAATCTCTCCCACCTTCCATGACTTTTCAAAGATAATCGCTAATGGTTCAGATACCTCCTCAGTCAGCTCCTTGAGTATTCTAGGATGTATTTCATCAGGCCCTGGTAACTTTAGGACATCTCTAACTTGACTACATCATTCTTAACTTGTGCTTTCCCTATTTTAGCCTCTGATCCTACCACATTTTCACTGGCATTCACTATGTTAGACATCCAGTTGCTACTAAACTTTTTGGTTAAAAATGAAACAGGCATTTAGTACTTCTGCCATTTCCACATTTTCTGTTGTTGTTTCCCCCTCATTGAGTAACAGGCCTACCCTGTCCTTAGTCTCCCTCTTGCTTCTAATGTATTTGTAGAATGTGTTCTTGTTACCCTTTATGTCTCTAACTAGTTTAATCTCGCTTTGTGTTTTGGTTTTTCTAATTTTGTTCCTATGTACTTGTGTTATTTGTTTATATTCATCCTTTGTCACTTGACCTAGCTTCCACTTTTTGTAGGATTCTTTTTTGAGTTTCAGATCATTGAAGATCTCCTGGTTAGGCCAGTGTGGTCTCTTGCCTAAGAGGACCCCACAATGCCCATCTCTTTGGCGGCACTTCAGCGGCGGCTCAATCGCTGCCGCTGTCTTTGGCGGCATTTCAGCAAAGGGGCCCCATTCAAACTATTCGAATGGGGCCCCGCACTTCCAAAAGCTGGCCCTGCTTTCCTGTGCAGTAGGATAGTTTGCTTTTGTGCCCTTAATAATGTCTCTCTGAAACTGCCAACTCTCCAACTATTTTTCCCCTTAGACTTGCTTCCCATGGGATTTTACCTACCAACTCCCTGAGTTTTCTAAAGTCTGCCTTCTTGAAATCCATTATCTCTCTTGTGCTGTTTTCCTTCTACCATTCCTTAAAATCATGAACTCTATCATTTCATGGTCATTTTCACCTAAGCTGCTTTCCACTTTCAAATTCTCAACCAGTTCCTCCTTATTTGACAAAATCAAATCTAGAACAGCCTCTCCCCTAGTAGCTTTCTTCACTTTCTGAAAGAAAAGTCTCCAATACATTCCAAGAACTTGTTGGATAATATGTGCCCTTCTGTGTTTTCCCAACAGATGTCTGGGTAGTTGAAGTCCCCCTTCACCACCAAGTCCTGTGCTTTGGATGATTCTGTTGTTTAAAAAAAGCCTCATTCACCTCTTCTTCCGGTTAGGTGGTCTGTAGTAGATCCCCTACCATGACATCACCCTTGTTTTTTACCCCTTTTATTCTAACCCAGAGACTTTCAACAAATCGGTCTCCTATTTCCATCTCAACCTCAGTTCAAGTGTATAGATTTTTAATATGAAAGGCAACACCTCCTCCCTTTTTTTTCTCTACCTGTCCTTTCTGAGCAAGCTGTACCCTTCTATACCAATATTCCAGTCATGTGTATTATCCCACCCAACAGCTATGTCATAGTTGCGTTTATTAACTAGGATTTCGAGTTCTTCCTGCTTATTCCCCATACTTCTCACATTAGTATACAGATATCTAAGATCCCCCCGCCCACTTATGTTCTCTAGTCTCTCCCTTATCCCTGCTATAATGGCTCATGCTACACTCAGATTCCGACCTTTTTCCCAGGTCTCCATGTTTTTGACTTACCAGTTGGCTTTTGTCGCCTGCCCCTGTCAAACCTAGTTTAAAGCCCTCCTCACTAGGTTAGCCAGTCTGTATCCAAATATGCTTTTCCCCTTGCTTGATAGGTGGACCCCATCTCTGTTTAGCAGTCCTTCCCAGAACAGCATCCCATGGTCAAGGAAGCCAAAGCCCTCTTGGTGACACCATCCTCACAGCCAGGCATTCACCTCCAGGATGCATCTGTCTCTGCCTGGGCCCCTACCCTTGATCAGAAGGATCAAAGAGAACACCACCTGTGCTTCCAACTCTTTGACCCTTACTCCCAGAGCCCTGTAGTCACTTCTGATCTGCCCAGTGTCATGCCTCGCAATAATTACTAGTGCCCATGTGGATGAGTAGTCAGCGGGCCGGCTGATCCTCGAAAATGCTTCTGTAACAGCTTGGATATGGGCCCCTGGCAGACAGCATACCTCCTGGGATGCCATGGCAGGCTGACAGACGGGGGCCTCCATCCCCCTCAGAGTCACCAACCACCACTACCTTGCATTTCCTCCTGGGAGTGGTGGCTGCAATCCTCCCAGCTTTGGATCAGAATCATACTATGCTAAAGCTTTTTGCTAAACTATGATATAATCTATCACAAGATCAAAATTAGCCTCACGCTGTCTTGAATATAAACAATGTCACATGGATTTTAAAAAAGTGGTTGGACCTTAAACACAAAGGATATGTGTCAGTGTATCTAACTGAGGGGAAGTGTTTGGTGGGTACATTCAAGAGTGTTTTTAACTCCTACCTTTCTTTAATAAAGTTGAAAGTCTTTTCTATCTAATGTATATGATTCTATACTCCCTTATTTGACCTTGTTAAAAATTGACTAATGAACAAAAGGTAGACGTTGACAGGAAATATGAATTAATTCAAGTGCAAATTAGGCTAAGGGTCCAATTTACTGCTGGCATAAGTAGGTGCAACCTCATTGAAGATTAATCCAACAGGCAGTGAATTTGACCCTGCATGTTTATAAAAGATTGTAGTATTCATGAAGATATCTTATTGGTAGCATATTGTACATAAAGAGAGAAATTTACCCCAGTTGGAAGGCCTGAGTGTGGCCTTACATACAACTTTAACTGAAGGGCTTAAATGATGCATAAGACAGTCGGATGAATTTCATCCAAAGAGAACATCGTGTGTTTGTAACAGTTGTTCCTATAATTTTATCAAAATGAAATATGAGATTATCAAAAATATAATGCAAATATCTATATTTTAAGATCAAGGGGTTTGTGGAATGATCCTGGACCATTAAAGTTAATTAACCTCTTTAGGAAAAACTTGGTTGTGTAAGCAAACAGCTCCACGCTGTGGTTATTGGGGTTAATAACAACAAAAAATCCAAGTTCACTTACTTTAACTTTCCCCCCTAAAATATACTGGAAGCAACATGCTTGAAAAATAAGCTCTCATTAATCCAACTCTTTTTTGACACACAATAACTTCAAATAGTGACATACCACAGAAGAGAGAGTAAAACGTGAGAATCACAGTTATCAGGAAAGAAAGCAGAAGGCTGAATTATATAGTAGAAAAAATAATTAAAAAAAAACAGCCCATGGGAGAAACTAATATATCCACCTGGGATGAAAACTCCCTGATTCTCAATGTACAGCACTTCTGTTAGTCCTGCTGCACTACAAATGTGAGCAAATCCATTTCTAGACTGCACTAAGTATATTATGTGGGCATGCCTTTGTAACCTGTTTGAAAGTAATTTTATTAATGTATCAGGAAGTCAGTAGCTTTGGTCTAACCTTTATTAACTAGGCTGGCATGATATATTTTTTTTAAAAATATCTCCTTCACTAATGCCAAAACTCCGCAGAGGATGCGGGGGCAGAAAGGGGACAGAGGATGAGGGATGGAGGGGGGGGAGCCCTATGGGAATCTCTTGTTTACCGCCATCAACCCAATGATCAGACCATTGATGCCTAGAACGTTCCCTGACATGTTATAATTGATTGGAACTAGATTTTAAAACGGTTATCACATTTACAGATGGAGAAATGTCAGCGAGTTGAGTGGAAGGCATTGCAAGCTCAGCTAATTATTCAATGTGGCTTATGCCCCATCTAACAACCTCCTTAAACAATAGCTCCTAATTTTCATTCACATTGTTCTGTTTAACGTTTTTCTCCAAAACACTTTCACTAATCATTTTGGTCAGCTTTGGAATGTTAGCCCTTTCAGTGCACCAACTATAAATATTGCTGGTTAGGACTGCCCTCTATTAGTCATAAGAACAGCCATACTGGATCAGACCCATGGTCCATCCAGCCCAGAATCCTAGCCTCCCACAGTGGCCAATGCCAGGTGCCCCAGAAGGAAGCAACAGAATAGGTAATCATCAAGCGATTCATCCCCTGTCGCCCATTCCCAGCTTCCGGCAAACAGAGGCTAGGGACACTTCAAGAGCATGGTTTGTATC
Source organism: Chelydra serpentina (assembly GCA_037349315.1). Lineage (NCBI taxonomy): Eukaryota > Metazoa > Chordata > Testudines > Chelydridae > Chelydra > Chelydra serpentina. Next base: position 19,662,251 of record JBAIAC010000001.1, read on the forward strand.
CCTGCCCATCCTGGCTAATAGCCAATGATGGACCTGTCCTCCATGAACTTATCTAGTTCTTTGTTGAACCCTGTTATAGTCTTGGCCTTCACAACATCCTCTGGCAAAGAGTTTCCCCAGGTTGACTGTGCGTTGTGTGAAGAAATGCTTCCTTTTGTTTGTTTTAAACCTGCTGCCTAGTCATTTCATTTGGTGACCCCTAGTTCTTGTGTTATGAGGAGTAAATAATACTTCCTTATTTACTTTCTCCATACCCGTTATCATTTTATAGACATCTATCCTATTCCCTCCCTTAGTCATCTCTTTTCCAAGCTGAAAACTCCCCCCAGTCTTATTAATCTCACCTCATATGGAAGCTGTTAAATACCCCTAATCATTTTGGTTGCCCTTTTCTGTACCTTATCCAATTCCAATATATCTTTTTGAGAGGGGGAGACCAGCTCCAGTATTCAAAATGTGGGCATACCATGGATGTATAGAGAGGCAATATTCCATTTATGACTTATTATCTATCGCTTTCCTAATGATTTCCCAACATTTTCTTCGCTTTTGTGACTGCTGATGCACATTGAGTGCATGTTTTCACAAAACTATCCACAATGACTCCAAGTTTCTTTCTTAAGTTGTAAGATCTCATTTAGAGCCATCATTTTAGATGTAGAGTTGGGATCATGTTTTTCAATGTGCATTACTTTGCATTTATCAACATTGGGCAACAAAATGACAGATGAAATTCAGTCACCCAATTTGGTGAGATCCCGTTGTCACACTTTGCAGTCTCTTTTGGACTTAACTAACTTGAGTTAGTTTGTTTCATCTGCAAATGCTGCCACCTCACTGACCCCTTTTTTCCAGATTACTCAGGAGTATGTTGAACAGTATTGGTCCCAGTACAGAACCTTGTGGCAGGATACCACTATTTACCTCTCTCCATTTTGAAAACTGACCATTTAGACAGACCCTTACTTTCTTGCCTTTGAACCAGTTACCTATCCCAGAGAGGACCTTCCATCTTATCCCATTTTGCTTCAGAGCCTTTGGTGAGGGACCTTGTCAAAGGCTTTCTGAAAATCTAAGTACACTATATCCACTGGCTCACCTTTATCGACATGCTTGTTGATCCCCTTAAAGAATTCTAGTAGATTCGTGAGGCATGATTTCCCTTTACAAAAACCATGTTCACTCTTCCCCAACAAATTGTGTTTATCGCTGTCTAATAAATCTGCTCTTTACTATAATTTCACCCAATTTGCCTGATCCTGAAGTTAGCCTTAGTGGCCTATAATTGCCAGGAGCATCTGTGGAGACTTTTTTAAACATTGGTGTCATATTAGCTATCCTCTAGTCATCTGGTACGGAAGCTGATTTAAAGGATAGGTTACATACCACAGTTAGTAGTACTGCAATTTCACATTTGAGATGCTTCAGAACTCTTGGGTGAATACCATCTGGTTCTGGTGACTTATTGCTGTTTAATTTATCAGTTTGTTCCAAAACCTCCCTAGTGATCCTTACTGAATACAGTCAAGTCGTGATCAGTGGCCCCAGAGCAACCACGAACATCCAGTCCAGTGATCAGTTCATCTTTATCCACCACAAGGAGGCCCCCAATAGAGTCATCCCTAGTTGGATACAAAACTTTGTATTAGAAAAGTATCTATAATTTTTCAAAATCTCCAAAGATGATATACTCCTGGCTACGTGAGACCTCCCCCGTCTGTCTCCCAATAGGAAGTCCCCCATGCTAACCTAATTTCTTTCCACAAGTCACAGACAGGTGCAAAAGGAGAAGCATATCTTGCTCTCTGGTTTGGGTTCAGTGAACTGTGCCAGCCCCCCACCGATTCATGTGCAGGGCTGTATTAGTTAGCAGATTGATCCCTATCCATTCGAGGTCCTGGGGTTCTCAATAACCAAGAATATAAAATAGGTAATGATGTGTCTAATGCAGGGGTTCTCAAACTTCATTGCACTCCGACCCCCTTCTGACAACAAAAATTACTACATAACCCCCGGGGGCGGGGGGACGGATGGGGACCGAAGCCTAAGACCTCCCGAGCCCCACCGCTCCAGGTGGGTGGGGGGGAGCCAAAGCCCTGCGTGGGGAGGCCAAAATCGAAGCCCAAGGGCTTCAGCCCCAAAGAGGTTGGCTTCGGCCTCAGGCAGTGGGGCTCGGGATTCAGTTTTGGCCCCAGCAAATCTAAGCCAGCCCTAGTGACCCCATTAAAATGGGGTTGCAACCCACTTTGGGGTCCTGACCCACAGTTTGAGAACCACTGGTCTAATGTAAAGTGCCACCCTGCCCACCACTTTTTACCCTCTCTCCCTTACCTCAGTGGGTTGTACCCAGCAACACTAACATTCCAGTCATACACATCGTCCCACCGGGTTTCCCCATTTCCCCTCCCCAGGGAGAATTTCCAACTCCTCTTTCTTGTTGCCCAGATTCCAGTGCCAAGAGCAGTGTTGCTTCCCTTCATGAGTGATATCTTGCAGTGCACATACACCTCAGCACAGCATTCCCCTGAGTCCACACTTGTGTTACTGCAGGATGGGTTATCTGTAAGCCAGGGAGAGACTCCATCTCACATGTCCCTTTCTTCCCTCCTTTGGAAGGTGCCAGGGGAGAAAGAGAATGTGTCCCCAGGGCTGAAGAAGTATGGGATGGCTGGCGTTGCAGCATGCTCTCCCGGAACCCTCAAGCCTCTGCAGCATCAGAACAGCAGAGCCTGGATTGGAGCAAGGGAAAGACCTGGTTTCCACAGAATCCTTCCCTCAGGCCCGGAGCATTTAGAGCAGAAATCCCTATGGGAGTTAATGTTGCTCTAAAACGAGTTGCACAGCTTCTTGACAACACCACACAAAGTGATCTGTTTGTAGAAATGCATAAAGCCCTGCACTGATTTCTCTGAGAGGAAGTTTCAGAGTAGCAGCCGTGTTAGTCTGTAGCTGCAAAAAGAACAAGGAGTACTTGTGGCACCTTAGAGACTAACACATTTATTTAAGGTGCCACAAATACTCCTGTTCTTTCTGAGAAGAAGGATTCCCCTGAGCTGTTTGGGGAGGCAGGACCTTATTCCTTACCTCTCGTGACAGGGCTGTGAGAGAGCTTGTAGAGAGCCAAAGGCAGTGTTCTAGAGGGTTAATTCAGAAATTCCCTATGGAACCTAGGGACTGCGGCCTACAGCAGGAAGGAGTCAGGTGGTTGTTGGAGTGACTCTAGGAGGAATGCTATGGGATGGCTCTCTGATCACCTCTTCACTCTGCTTCTTCCCATACCCACTTTTGGGGTAAGTCCATCACCTCCTCCTTAGTGAGTGTGGGCTGGAAACCAGACATGGCAGCAGAGAGGTTGCCCACTCAGCCCATGCACAGGAGGATCCATTGCAGCTCAAGTCCTCCTGCTTGTCACAGCCCAGAGGAATGCATGACACTGAGCCCAGGGCTACACTAGCGGAGGGGGGTCGATCTACGATACGCAGATTCAGCTACGTGAATAACGTAGCTGAAATCGGCGTATCGTAATCGGCTTACCTGACCATGAAGACGGCGGCGCGTCGATCACTGCAGCTCCCCCGTCGACTCCGCTTGCGCCGGTCGATGACGTGGTTTTACGGCGCCGACGGGGAGCGCGATCGGGGATCGATTAGGCGCGTCTTAACGAGACGTGAAAAATCGATCCCCGATAGATCGATTGCTACCCGCCGATCCGGCGGGTAGTGAAGACAAGCCCTAGACTTGACTCTGTGACTGCATGCTCACCAACAGGTGAGTGTGGCAGGAGAGGACACATAACATGTCTACAAATAGCTTTTTCTGGACTGCTGAGGTGGGGGGAGAGAGGCTAGATTCCATCTGGCTCCTTAGGACTCTGAGGAAGCTCTGGGATCTGGGGAGAGGTCTCTGGAGCTTCAGGATGTGCAGGTTTAGAGACATGTGGCTCCTGCCTAGTCCAAAGTACCCTGCTGTGATCCCCCACAAAAGCCATATTAACAAGCAACACTGCAAGTGACCCCCATGCCTCTCTATTTCCTTGGCCAAATGTATCGTGTCCTTTTTCTAGTCCAGAAAAAGAAGACAAGAGCTCACTACTGCTACCACCTCAGGGATTTGTTGGGTTGAGATCAGCTGGTGGAAGCATGCAATAGCGACAGATTCTGGGACTTTAAGTCCCTAGAGCATCAGCAACCTTTGGCACGCGGCTCGCCAGGGTAAGCCCCCTGGCAGGCCAGGCTGGTTTGTTTACTTGCTGCGGTTCGCTGTCCCAGGCCAGTGGAGGCTGTGAGAAGCGGCAGCCAGCACATCCCTTGGCCCGCGCCGAGGGTGATGCCTGCTGCCGCTCGGGGGAAGGACAGGCACATGGTGGGGCAATGTGTCCCCCCTTTCCCACCTCTGGGACCCAGGGCAGATTGGACCCCACGCTCCCCACTCTCGGTGATGCCTTCAGCCCCCAACTCCTTCAGGAGCCCATAGCAAAGAGAACCCCACACACTGTCCTGGACTCCCTGGGAGATACCTGCCCCCCTCTATCCCCAACAGGAGCATCAAGGACCAAAGTGGCAGCATCTAGTGTCAGTGGGGTTCACATGGCTCAGGCCAGACACCTGGGCTGGGGATGCGCCCCCATAGCACTGGTTGAGGGCCTGGGACCAGGCTGTTCACAGCCCCCTCCTCACCCCTCCCTGAGCCCAGCCTGGCTCCTCACCTGGAACAAAGCAGCGGCGCCCATTGGCCTTGCTGCTGCCTGAGTCGCAGGCGCTGATGCTGTCCCATGGGGAGCAGGCCGAGGTGCTGGGACAGGGATCCTCCACCTCCTGCCCTGGGGAGGCTGGAAGGTCCTCGGTGACCGGGCAGGGCGATGCCTCCTGCTGGGAATCAGGGCTGGGCTCCTGGGGCCGGTGCTTCCCACACAACAAGTCCCAGAGCCACTCTGCCCAGCTCCTCTCCTGGGCTGGGTCCTGCCTGCCCAGCCGCATCCTGGGCCAGATCCATTTTGGCCTGGCCGGTGCCTCTCCCACTTCTGCGCCTGCGCCGGGAGCGGGTTTCCTCTGCCAGAAGGCTGGGCACTTCCACCTCCTGGCCCGGCCAGGAGCTCCTTCCCCGCCAGCGGGGAGGGAGGGGCCGCTCTGCTCCTGGGGAAGATGGCAGCTGCTTCCCTCAGGCTCTGGGGCCACCTGTAGAGCCTTCTTCCTGAACATCCTCTGGAGCCTGGCCAGCCTGGAACCGAGCGGGGAGCAGGCGTGAGTCTGGGGTCAAGGCAGCTTCTCACTAACCAGTCTTTTTGGTCCCTCCCCATCCCTGCCCCAGCCAGAGCAGCTGCTCCTCCCCCCACAGGGGTTCAGGGAGTGCAATCTACACACACTGGCAGGAGTTCATCTCTGGTGCTGCAATACCCGGGGAGTCTCCCTCTTTTCGAGCACTGGGATCAGTCACAAAGACCATCGGTCACTTTGGACAAGCAGCTCCCTCCTGCCGTCCCAAGCCACACTCCCTCCCAGGCTAGAGAAGGAACAGAACCCACGGGTCCGGACTTCTACTGGGAAATCATTCCCCACGTCAAAGTCCCTAGGCATAGCAAGCCCAGGCCCCCCTCGTTTCAGCTCACAGAGTTTGGCCCAGCTCAGAGACTTTCAGCCTGGGGAACAGTCTCCCACAGCTGGCAGTTACAACCAGGCCCTCATGTCTGGTCCCCCTGCCTTTGAGAGGGAGTGTGCTCTGCTGTAGTGACTGGACCAGGGGATTGGGAGTCAGGACCAGTAGCGTAGCCAGCGGGGGAGCAGGGGGAGCGGCTGCTCCCCCTATGAGGAAAAGCGGCGCTAAGGTGCCGCCCGAGCCTCGCTAGGAGGGCGCTTTAAAAGGCCTGCGGCTCCTGCCGCTGCGGGGAGCCACGGGTCTTTTAAAGCGCCCCCCCCCCCCCCCCCCCGCTGCCAGAGCCTGAGCGGGGAGCGGCTCGAGGGGCAGTGAGGCGGCTCCCACCTCAGGCGCTGAGTGGGGAGACAAGGGGAAGCAGCTGGAAGCCGCCCCTTGTCTCCCCGCTCAGCCGCTGAGCGGAGAGACGAGGGGCAGCAGCGGGAAGCCGCCCCTTGTCTCCCCACTCAACAGCTCAGCGGGGAGACAAGGGGCAGCCGCAGCAAGCCGTCCCTTGTCTCCCCACTGAGCTGCTGAGCGGAGAGACAAGGAGCAGCCACGGCAAGCCGCCCCTTGTCTCCCAGTTCAGCGAGGAGGCAGTGGGCAGCTGCAGCAAGCCGTCCCTTGTCTCCCCGCTGAGCTGCTGAGCAGAGAGACAAGGAGCAGCCACGGCAAGCCGCCCCTTGTCTCTCCGCTCAGCAGCTCAGCCGCTGAGCGGGGAGGCAGCGGGCAGCTGCCTGCCGCCCCCCAAACCTTGGTGCCCTAGGCGACCGCCTAGGGTCGCCTAGTGGGTGCGCGGGCCCTGCCAGCGGCTCTGGCGGCAGCGCTTTAAAGGACCAGGGCTCCGCAGTGGACCTTTAAAGCGTTGCAGGGTGAGTACAGGGGGAGGGGGAGGCGCCTTTTTATAGCGCTGCCGCTCCCCCTGTGCTCAAGATCTGGCTACGCTACTGGTCAGGACTCCTGGGTTCCATTGCTGGTTTTCCTATTGACCTGTGGGACTTTGGGCAAGTTGCTCTCCCCTCTATGGCTTTGTCCCCAGCAGTCAAATAGGGATTTCATACTTTCCCACTATTGGAAAGTGCTGGGAGAATCCCCCAGAAAAAGCTGCTCTGACAGTACTAAGCAGCATCTGACCATTAAAGGTCGGAGTGCACTGCACCCGGGAGGAGGAGTGTTTGGCCCTGGGGTTTCACTTCAGCCCAGTCTATAGAGAGGGGCCCAGCCATGGAGTTTGGCTCAAGAAGATCAATTCTCCAATTTAAGGGCGTTTTGAATTCCAATCCTGTGCTCCAAAGTGCTCGTGTCATCTCCAAATTTTAGAAACTTACTCTCCACTCCATTTTCCAAATCATTAATGAAAATATTGAATAGTACCGGACCCCGGACTGATCCCTGCTGGACCCACTAGGTATACCCTCCCAGTTGGACAGCCAAACATGGAGAAGCAGGGCCGTCCTTACCCGTATGCAAAGGGTAAGGACGGGTTGGACAGCCAAACATGGAGAAGCAGGGCCGTCCTTACCCGTATGCAAAGTACACAGCTCCGTAGGACACCAGGAAATTTGGGGCACCAAATTTTCTGGTGCCCTGCACAGCTGCGTACTGCTCCAGCCCCTGCCCTGCCTCTTCCCCATGGTCCCCGCCCCTGCTCTGCCCCACCCTCGCCTCTTCCCACCCCTGCTCTGCCCCACCTCTGCCCCAACCCCAATCCTTCCCTAAAGCCCCCGCCCCTGCTCTGCCCTGCCTCTCCCCGCCCCCGCTCTTTCCCCACCTCAGCCCCACCTCTTCCTGCCCCTGCACAGTGCAGCAGGGCTGGGCCGGCACTCACCGCCGGCAGGAAGTACAGCAGCCCGGCCCCAGCCGCACCGCCGGTGAGTGCTAAGGGGTGGTTCCTCCCTGTCCCCCAAGCCAGCCCCCTTCCCCCACGAAGGAGCTGCATAGGGGAGCTGCATAGCGCCCCAGAATAGCTAGGGACAGCCCTGTGGAGACGGACTCTTGGAATATGGGCTTTCAACCAGCTGTGCACCCACATTATACTAATTGCATCTAGACCACATTTCCCTTGTTTGCTTGTGAGAATGTCCTATGGGACTGTGTCAAAAGCCTTATTAACACCAAGATAAATCACATTTGCTGTTTACCCATCTCCACTAGGCCTGTAACCCTGTCAAAGAAGGAAATAGGATTGGTTTGGAATGATTTGTTCTTGACAAATCAATGCTCACTAGTCCTAAGAACCAAATTATCCTGTAGGTGCTGACAAACTGATTGTTTAAGAATGTGTTCCAGTATCTTTCCAGCTATGGAAGTGAGGCTGGCTAGTCTGTAAGTCCCAGGGTTCTCTTTGTTCCCCTTTTAAACATAGGTACTGGATGAGAAGATGTCCAACATTGTTAATGGATGGGAAGATGTTCTTTTTCAGGGATCTCAGAAGAGAACTGGGACACAGCACCTGATTTGTTAAGACCTCAAAAATGGAGGCAGGAACATCTTCTCTCCTCCTGGCAAAGAACCCCAGGTACCCAAAAGAGTGGGTCTCATCCCTGAATGGGCTTTAAAAAAAGACAATGGTTAAAATTTGGCCCCAACCATTTCTTGTTTCCACAGACTAGACATTTTAGCAAAGTTTAGAATTTCTTGGTGCTCAACACCATGAAATTCCCCTTTCTCCTTCACAAAGAGCTTTAACGCCCCTTACCTCACCCAGGCTCCCTCTTTCCATTGGGCAGATGGGGAACCTGAGGTTCAGAGAAGGGAAGTGACCTACCCAAGGGCCTACACATCAAGGTGCTGTCAGAGCCAGAAAAAGAAGTCACCAGTCCTGACTCCTTTTCTAACAGACAACAACCCCCCCCCAGAGGCAGGGATAGAGCCCAGGAATCGAGATGATGGGGAAATTTAATTGAAACCATTTCTGTCAGAAAATCCCATTCAGACTAAACCAGTTTGTTTCTTGAAATCATAACAAGGGGGATGAAAATTCTTTGCAAAAATATTTTGTTGCAAAACAAAAGCATCTCCTGTTTGTCAGAGTGTTTTAAATTGTCTTGTTGCACACAAAGAGGAGACACTTAGATCTCGAAAATTAGATAAGATGCCTTAGTCTGAAGTAAGTTGCTGCTCTTAACAATTTCAAAATAATAAAATACAAATAAAATAGAATATTTCAGCTATTCTGTGATATCATAATCTGAGCTGAGTAAACGTGATAGGACACCTCATATTATGCACTGCTCCCAGTGACACTCTCCAATGGATCCCTATCCTCCACCCACCATGAGGTAGGTAGGAGCGGATTGTTATCCCTACTTGAAAGAGGGAGAAGCTAAGACTGAGGAAGGAGAATTGACTTGTCTTAGGTCACACAGCCAGTAGGTGGCAGAGTTGGGAAGAGGACCCAAGAGCCCTGACTTTCAAACTAACCATCGGATCTTGAATTTCATCCATTGAATGACCTGAATAAAGTGCTCTCAAATGAGCTCCAGACCAACAACAGTTCATAGTAATTATTCAGCAAGTATTTTAGGAGAACTGGAATGTTAGAGAGATTCATGAACTGCTCAGAGACAATTAATGCAGAGAAGCAGCAAAATTTGTCAAACATATGACTGGTTATGACTTATTTACTTGGTCTTAAAAGAGAACAACAAGGACCTGAGTCTCCTCCCTGTCAATAACCCCCTGCTCAGTCAATCAGGGTAGAGACTGAGGGGCGGGAGGCTGAGGGTTCTTACCAGAGAGCCCAGAGGATGGCCCACATCACCGGTGGGGATCATTGTCCGAGCACTATTTCAGCCCCACATTTTTGGGTGGACCTCCCACAATGGGAGCTGCAGAGCACCCCCTGCAACACACACAAACACACCTCCTGATGGGGAAAGGACAAAAGAAGTAAGAGACGAAGAGAAAGGAGGGCGGGATGGAGGAAAAGGTAAAACAAAAAGGACAAACCCCAATGTCCCCAATGATTCTAAGGGACAAAATCCCAGGTGGGGAATAAAATTCTGCCACTTTAAGCTAGTGTTTTCCATGCCTAGAATTCAGCTGGCACCAGATGGATCAGACTGAACAGGTTCCAAACCTCTCGGAGGCTCTTACCTTCTAAACAGGGACATCTGTTTTCTAGTAAAATCAGTAAAAGGAAAGGAGAAAACTCGAAAGAGGATCCTTCTCGCACTCACGTACGTGAACCCTAATACTCTCTCGGTCCTCAAAGAGAAACCTCGAGAAGGAGACTTGCTGAAGCAAAGCCACAGGGGTCTCAGAGGTTTCCCTGGCCCTGTGCCCCTGTCCTGCCTGGCTGATGTTAGCATCTCTCTGTGAGGTCGCTACCTCCCCACCACCTTTGACCAATAGGCTGAGGTCCTGCAAAAGGCCTTTGTGATGTCACTGCCACACCCACCCTCCCCTGCAGTGCTTATGTCCTGCCACTGGCCAGACATTTTGGAGGTTTGAGCTACTCCCTATGGATCACCACACTCAATGAGTGTCCATTCTAGGAAGCAAGCCAGCTAGACAGTAAAACATCAGAGGCTGCTCCCAATGCTACACTCAGTTTTTCAGAAATTAGTAGACTTTCTGGCCAGAAGAGACCATTAGAGCATCTAATCTGACCCCCTGCATATCACAGGACTCCTGTTTACCACAATAGTTACTTTTGGGGCAAACACATTCCGGAAAGGCATCTAGTCTTCATGAAATGACATCAAGAGATGGAGAATCCACCACTTTCCTTGGTAGCTTCTTCCTGTGATGAATCATCCTCGCTGTTGAATATTTATGCCTTATTTCTAATATGAATTTGTCTCTTTTCACCTTCCAGCCATTGGGTCTTGTTATGCCTTTCTTTGCTAGATTAAAGAGCCCTTTAATACCCAAGATTTTCTCTCCATTAAGGCACTTCAACACTTCAATGAAGTCACCTTTCAATCTTCTTTTGATAAGCTAAACAGGTTGAGCTCTTTCAATAGCTCACTAGAAGGCATTTTTCTCCAGCCCTCAGAACCTTTGGTGGCTCTTTATTGCCCCAGCTCCAATTTCTACCTCCTTGACAATATCTGCACTAGAGAAAGCACAGATGGAATCATTCTAACTAAAAGAATCAAATTATGAAGTCAGTCTTGTATCTGTGGGTATGTCACTATATAGAGAGTAATTAATATTGATTCACTGGCTTCGCAGATTCCTAAATACTGCATGTTCATTACTCAAACTCATGTATATTTAATTCTGATGTGTCCACTTATGTTTGCATTGAGCCATATAGGATCCCTATTTGACATAAAGGTAAATATTTGATGTTGTATTTTACTTTTATTCACTATGAATTAATAAAAAGAGTGTATAAATTACTATGTAAGTTTCCTTTGCATATTAATATTGTATAATTCTGATGTGAAATTTATGCTTCTAATGAGACCTGACATTTATTATTGGAGGAACTGCAAACTATGTATTGTAATCATTATGTATTGTATCAGGGTAGAGTCTTGAAAATGCATTTTACATGATTAGGTTAAATAGGAGTTACATATTGGAGTCCCACTTTCAGACCAATAGAGTCATCTAGTGGGTAAGTTCTAGAACTGCAGTTGCTACAGACTACAACAGCTGATTTTCTTAAGATAGGATCTCTATTCTGTTTCCTGGTTTTAAAGTCCAACCTCTCTTGGGGGGAGACGGTTGGGAGATGTCCAGGTAATCTCCACACCGGATTTTAACATTGAGAGGGAAGACAACAAAGTAAGAGAGGATATAGACTGGGGTAGGAGAATGGACATAAGGAGGAAGGGCAGAGTGGATACAAGTCAAATAGGTCATACTGGCAGTACAATGTCCATACCAAATTGGGTAAAGAATGTGAGTGAGGCCAAACAGCAAAAATTAAGATGTTTGTACACCAATGCGAGGAGCCTAGGTAACAAAATGGAGGAATTAGAACTACTGGTCCAGGAAGTGAAACCAGATATCATAGGAATAACCGAAACATGGTGGAATAGTAGTCATGACTGGAGTACAGGTATTGAAGGGTATGTGCTGTTTAGGAAAGACAGAAATAAAGGTAAAGGTGGGGGAGTAGCATTGTATATCAATGATGAGGTAGACTGTAAAGAAATAAAAAGTGATGGAATGGATAAGACAGAGTCTGTCTGGGCAAAAATCACATTGGGGAAGAAAACTACTAGAGCCTTCCCTGGGATAGTGCTTGGGGTGTGCTATAGACCACCGGGATCTAATTTGGATATGGATAGAGACCTCTTTAATGTTTTTAAGGAAGTAAATACTAATGGGAACTGTGTGATCATGGGAGACTTCAACTTCCCAGATATTGATTGGAGAACAAGTGTAGTAATAATAATAGGGCTCAGATTTTCCTAGATGTGATAGCTGATGAATTCCTTCATCAAGTAGTTGCTGAACCAACAAGGGGGGATGCCATTTTAGATTTGGTTTTGGTGAGTAGTGAGGACGTCATTGAAGAAATGGTTGTAGGGGACAACCTTGGCTCGAGTGATCATGAGCTAATTCAGTTCAAACTACATGGAAGGATAAACAAAAATAAATCTGAGACTAGGGTTTTTGACTTCAAAAGGGCTAACTTTAATAAATTAAGGAAATTAGTTAGGGAAGTGGATTGGATTAAAGAATTTATGGACCTAAAGGTGGAGGAGGCCTGGGATTATTTCAAGTTAAAGTTGCAGAAGCTATTAGAAGCCTGTATCCCAAGAAAGGGGAAACAATTCATAGGCAGGAGTTTTAGACCAAGCTGGATGAGCAAGCCTCTGAGAGAGGTGATTAAGAAAAAGCAGAAAGCATACAAGGAGTGGAAGATGGGAGGGATCAGCAAAGAAACCTACCTTATTGAGGTCAGAGCATGTAGGGATAAAGTGAGACAGACTAAAAGGCATGTAAAATTGGACCTTGCAAAGGGAATTAAAACCAATAGTAAAAGGTTTTATAGCCATATAAATAGGAAGAAAACAAAGAAAGAAGAAGAGGGACCGCTAAACACTGAGGATGGAGTGGAGGTTAAGGATAATCTAGGCATGGCCCAATATCTAAACAAATACTTTGCCTCAGTCTTTAATGAGGCTAATGAGGAGCTTAGGAATAGTGGCAGCATGACAAATGGGAATAAGGATGTGGGGGTAGATATTACCATATCCGAGGTAGAAGCCAAACTTGAACAGCTTAATGAGAGTAAATCAGACGGCCCAGATAATCTTCATCCAAGAATATTAAAGGAACTGGCACATGAAATTGCAAGCCCATTAGCAAAAATTTGTAATGAATCTCTAAACTCAGGGGTTGTACCATTTGACTGGAGAATAGCTAATATAGTTCCTATTTTTAAGAAAGGGAAAAAAAGTGACCCGGGTAACTAGAGGCCTGTTAGTTTGACATCTGTAGTATGAAAGGTCTTGGAAAAAATTTTGAAGGAGAAAGTAGTTAAGGACCTTGAGGTCAATGGCAATTGGGACAAAATACAACATGGTTTTACAAAAGGTAGATCGTGCCAAACCAACTTGATCTCCTTCTTTGAGAAAGTAACAGCTTTTTTAGATAAAGGAAACGCAGTGGATCTAATCTACCTCGATTTCAGTAAGGCATTTGATACAGTACCACATGAGGAATTATTGGTTAAATTGGAAAAGATGGGGATCAATATGAAAATTGAGAGGTGGATAAGGAACTGGTTAAAGGGGAGACTACAGCGGGTCATACTGAAAGGTGAACTGTCAGGTTGGAGGGAGGTTACTAGTGGAGTGCCTCAAGGTTCAGTTTTGGGACCAATTTTATTTAATCTTTTTATTACTGACCTCGGAACCAAAAGTGGGAGTGTGCTAATAAAGTTTGCGGATGACACAAAGTTGGGAGGTATTGCCAATTCAGAAAAGGATCGGGATATCCTACAGGAAGATCTGGATGACCTTGTAAACTGGAGTAATAGTAATAGGATGAAATTTAATAGTGAGAAGTGTAAGGTTATGCATTTAGGGATTAATAACAAGAATTTTAGTTATAAGCTGGGGAACGCATCAGTTGGAAGTAACGGAAGAGGAGAAGGACCTCGGAGTCCTGGTTGATCACAGGATGACTATGAGTCGCCAATGTGATGTGGCTGTGAAAAAAGCTAATGCGGTCTTGGGATGCATTAGGCGAGGTATTTCTAGTAGAGATAAGGAGGTGTTAGTACCGTTATACAAGGCATTGGTGAGACCTCATTTGGAATACTGTGTGCAGTTCTGGTCTCCCATGTTTAAGAAGGATGAATTCAAACTGGAACAGGTACAAAAAAGGGCCACTAGGATGATCCGAGGAATGGAAAACCTGTCGTATGAAAGGAGACTCAAGGAGCTTGGTTGGTTTACCTTAACCAAAAGAAGGCTGAGGGGAGATATGATTGCTCTCTTTAAATATATCAGAGGGATAAATACCAGGGAGGGAGAGGAATTATTTCAGCTCAGTACCAATGTGGACACAAGAACAAATGGATATAAACTGGCCATCAGGAAGTTTAGACTTGAAATTAGACGAAGGTTTCTAACCATCAGAGGAGTGAAGTTCTGGAACAGCCTTCCAAGGGAAGCAGTGGGGGCAAAAGACCTATCTGGCTTCAAGATTAAGTTAGATAAGTTTATGGAGGAGATGGTTTGATGGGATAACATCATCTTAGTCAAAGGTCAATTAATTGCCATCATTGGTAAATAGGACCAATGGTCAATGATGGGATGTTAGAAGTTACTACAGAGAACTTTTTCCTGGGTGTCTGGCTGGTGAGTCTTGCCCACATGCTCGGGGTTCAGCTGATCACCATATTTGGGGTCGGGGAAGGAATTTTCCTCCAGGGTAGATTGGCAGAGGCCCTGGAGGTTTTTTGCCTTCCTCTGCAGCATGGGGCACGGGTCACTTACTGGAGGATTCTCTGCATCTTGAAATCTTTACACCATGATTTGAGGACTTCAATAGCTGAGACATAGGTGAGAGGATTATTCCAGGAGTGGGTGGGTGAGCTTCTGTGGCCTGCATTGTGCAGGAGGTCAGACTAGATGATCATAATGGTCCCTTCTGACCTTAAAGTCTATGAGTCTATGAGTTAGATGATTAATTCATACTGTATTTACAGTGGGTTGGATTTTCAGAAGTTTCTGTGTGGCTTGAGAGAGCAAAAGTCCTGTTGACTCTTAATAGTTTGTTAATTGTTAATTTTCAGATGTCCCAAGGTTGATATAAAAATCCCATAGATCTTGAGGCATCTTTAAAAGGCTGGTACATTTCTGTGAAGATCCAATTTCTCTATGTGCATTGCGTCTTCCCACTCCTTAAGGCAGCATGACTTTTTTGGGCTCTATTATCCTATTGGTCATGCTCCTGGCCCAAAAACCTTTTGTGTACGTTGCGTGAGAACATGAAGCAGTCATCGTCTGAAGGTATGCTGGAAGCATCATCACTGTCTTCTGTGGGAATATCCATATAGGTTTGTAAGCAATAATATTAATGAGAGTGGCTTTTTCTCAAGTCTTATCCTTTCTCCTCCCTGCTATACCCCCAACACGATGATACCCAAATATGTGGAGATCATGTATAAGGACTTCTTCTGGAACAATGAAAGATAATGCCACTGAGATTCAAGACTTTCTCTATCCGTCAGTGAATTATAGGCCATTTTCAGAGGTTTTGCTGTCCTCTCTCAAAAATGCACTAAGAATGATCTGACCATTTATCCTTAGAATTTATATTCCTAATCTCTTATTGTTTATAAGAATCCCCTCCTCAAAAAATAAAATAATTAGAGAAATGTAAGGAGCCTTTTCAATACATAAGGACACTGTAAAAAAATCATACATCATAAACACACACTGTTCTTTTGATACAGGGAAAGGGATAGCTCAATGGTTTGAGCACTGGCCTATTAAACCAAGGGTTGTGAGTTCAATTCTTGAGGGGACCATTTAGGAATGATGGGGGAAGGGGGATTTAGTCCTGCTTTGAGCAGGGGGTTGGACTAGATGACTTCCTGAGGTCCTTTCCAACCCTGATATTCTATGTAATCTATGCAAATTAGGCCCACATTCTATGATAAGGCTCTCTAGCTTCTGCAACACTCAACAGCAGCTTCAGAGAAATTTTACAACAAAGGGTTAAATATGGAACTGAAAAATACAATACACTATTCCTTGTGCTATTTATTGTGGGCTGAATTGTGGCATTTAGCCACAGCTCTGCATTGGAGCGAGCCTCACAGCTCCCAAAGGAATGTTGAAAGGTATTCTGCTTCAAGAGGAATTCGGCTTCATGGGGGAGACCTCAGACCTCTGAGTTTGCACAGCACAGAGTCTTAGCAACAGCTAGCTTTGCATCCCATGGATTTCCTAGGATCTCAGGAATTTGGGGGAGGACTAACATGAAACCCTATCCTTGATGTGGGAGGAATTCCCCAAATGGAATTTCACCATAAAGAGCCAGTGCTACTCTGATCACTGCAGTCTTCAGTTATTTTTCTAAAACTATGGGAAAAAGAGAGAGTAGCAATGGAGTTCTTTTGTGGTGACAAAACTGAGCATAAAAAAGTAAGAAAACATCTCTGCTTTGAGAATAAGTGCTTTAGAATGTTAAAAGAACACTGTCCACTTGGAGTCCAGTCTAATTAAAAAATGAGTTACAGTGGATTTAGGTAGTACACCTGCCTCTAAGTCCCCATGCCATTTGGGTGGTTTTACAATTACATCTTCCTATTTTTAAAACGTTTCTCTCTCCCAGGTTACTGTGTAAGAGACCTGCATGGTTAACAGGGAGAAACAATTGAGGTGTCAGTTCTGCATGGGGATCACAGACAGATGGCAACTCCAGGTGAGAGGAAGAATATATGTTCTATTGGACTATCCAAGGAAAATAGTGAAACTGACTGTAAACAAAGTGCTGTCAAATGTAAAAATAACTTGAAAAAAAGACCAGAAGATTTTTTTTTCAGATGTAATACTCTTAGGTGAAACTTGTACCAAAGATAGGCACAACATTTTTGGCGGAAGAGTGGCTTTTAAGTTAACTTTTAAGTTGACTTTTTCCCTTTCAACGGGTCCAAGAAGTTTGAATAGTTTTTAGAAATAATGACAGTAGTGAACTAATGGTAAGTTTATGCAAATGTTAGTGTTTACCACAGAGTTACTGCATGTGGTACACTTGTGGGAAGTTTCTCTATACAAGCACTGGAAAACAGCCATTAGCATCAACCTTTGGCAACCTCAAAACTGTAGCTGTGGTTTTTCTGACAGTAGACAGATGCAATGTTAAATCTTTTCACATTTGTTTAGCAAACCTTAAATACTGATTATGTAACAGAGGGCTAGGGGAACTGTAGTCCCCTCTTGGATCTAAAACTTCTAAGCAGACTACTTTTCACAACAGTGATCTTTGGGTGTACCCCTTTAAAATGAAAGTGTTCTACCAATGTAAATAAAAATGGTTCTGCTAGAATTATGACTTGTATGGGTATAGGGTGTGTGACTCTCCCAAAGGGTCCCCAGGGTTGTTAGGCACCTCCCCACTACCTGTCATTAGTGTGAAGTAGTCTCGTCTGTGTTTGCCGTGGATCAGCTCCCTGAAAACAATAGCCTCTGGTAACATAAGCACTGCCTTCCAGTCCTCTGCAGCCATAGCTCTCTGTGTGTAGACTACTAAGAAGGCACAGAGCATTCCCTCTTTCATGAATGAAAAAAAAGCACTGTTGTTTTTGCTTTCTCAGTAAAGGATGAAAAGGTGTCCTTTTGGCTTTTTCTCATATCCCCAAAATTCATTGTTGGTCCCAGAGTTAGGATGACTCCTACTACACCCAGGTTTATTCCCTGGTGTGCTGCTTTCATGTTGATTTTGTATGCAAATGGGGCTTCCATGATGTTGGCTTACAATGCTCATTTTACGTGTGAACCAGTGGTGCTGGAGCTAGGGATGTTGCTGCACCCCCTGGCGTGAAGTAGTAATAACAAACACCAAATACATGATTTCCATCATCAGCACTCCCACTATAAAACTTGTTCCAGCACCCCTGATGTGAACCGAGGCAGACAGATGAATATACATCCCTTTGACAAAAACCTGTTTGTCAACCCTGCTTTGAGTCAGATTTTAAGACATATTTTCCAATTTATACACATAACTCCTTACATAGGGTTGATCCATACATTTCACAATGATATTAATGACCCATGTGATCCTGGTTTGCATTTAAGATCTCACATTACTTTCTTGATAAATACTATGAAAGCGGTGTGCTAGCTGTAGTGAGTTTGTTAGGCCTGATATGAGTTGTCATTATAGAACATTGAATCCTTTGCCAGTTGGCACCAATGGGCCTGTGTGTGTCAGGGTGAAATTCACAGTAAATGTCTTTGTTTGGGGAACTCCATGGGGACTGGGAGGACGGAATCCGTTCCATAACTAGGTAGGCCCCTCTCTGCAGATACTTTTTCAGCATATGGATTGAAATTACAGTTACCACCCCTCTTCATGCTACTTAGGGCTTTTAAGTCACTGAATCCATGTGAGTGAAGATTTAATAGTTTTGCCACTAACCCAGCTCCAGTGGTTCTCTCAGTATGGACCTATTGGAGACTAATAGTTACCACCCCTTGTATAGCATAAATTATTGCTATAGCAGAGATTCCTCTGTGAGGCTATGACCCTGATGTCTACTCTGCCCTTGCAGAATGGCAATACTGAGTTTAAATGGTGGTGGGTCCCTGGCATGAGACCTTTGTATCTTGTCAAATTTCACCTAGATGAAAAAAGCCCATATTTGTAAATTCTTACTCTCTGAAAACAGTAAAACCTTGCTTGGCTGTAAAACTTGATCACAAAGCTGGCAGCAAACACTCACTCCTTCAAACCACAATGTTATTACTTCCTCTCCTAACTATATAGTCATTTATTCTTGGTCAAATTTCCATTACATTCTGTAATAGACTGATTTCCTCATCAAATTGCACTCTGGATTTAGAGTTGAAGGATATAATATATTTTGCTACCCTGAGCCCACTTTGTAATGTGCATCTCTTTATGGTCAAGATGTTTCATTGAAGAAAGGACAGTACAAATTATCCTTTAACCTGAACTATGCTGCCTAACTTTTCATAGTGAGTTGTCTTTACTCTCTCTCTCTGTACTTATGTGACCTTCAGTGGTCCCCAAATAATTAAAAGAATGACAACAAAGGAAAATTCCTCTCTAGCTTTCCCTCCTTTGCCTTCAGAAGCTTAAAAGGAAGCAGAATTCCCCACCCCCCCATTTTTTCCCCTTCCCATCACTCCCAAGTGAAAATAGACTGTGAGCACAATGGAGGTGGGAAAACTGACTTATGCATGTAGTTCTGAATCCTGAGCTCTGTGGTTGCGCTTATCTCTTGCAGGCATGAGTTCTATAGTCTACGTCCAGCTCCTGGGAGAGTCAAGTCTTTTGGACATACAAGTCTCATTGGTTGGTTAACGTGGTTCTGATGGAATCTAGCTTTTGATGTCTGTGGAGTGAGGTGATCTCTCAGGTAGCTACGGGCCAGTGCCGTGGATGGCTTTTAATTTCACCCTGCTGGCCTTAAAGCTTAATAGTAATATGTACCATAAGAATGTTTCCTTAGCAGTAGCAGCTTTCAGTAGCTTGGTCATGTTCAAACTCTGTCTCAATTTTTTTAGTAGAGAAAAAAGTTATCATACAGAATTCAGATTTTGGATTTCCCCCCTGTGCAATTCTGACATCATGTTCTCTGTGGATATAATGGGGGGGGGGGGGGGGCGGGGAGGGAGGAAGAGAAATGCAATCATTTAATGTTAATGGCCTCTCAAAAATTGAGCACAATGAATTGGGCAGCTTTTTAAGAACTCCGCTGCTCCTAATGATCCACACATTAAGCAAATAGAACGTCCCAGCTTGAGTCTCCATTTCCCCTACTTGTCCTGTGTACATTTTTCTGTAGTTTGCATAATCATCGATTAAAACCCTCGAAAACTTTCATAACTATGAACAAGGGCCTGTTTCACCACGGCCTTAGTCCAGTGTTATGCTGATGTAATTCCACTGCTGGCAACACTAGTGAATCAGGGGCAAAATATTTAAGATAGATTAATAGAGAGGGGAGCTTTGCCTATTCGGCGAGAGAGGAGGAGAGGGAGGATTCCTCGATTTGGGTGCGTGGGGATAGGCCCCTGTTTTGGGGGAACTACCGCGGGTGTGCGTACTCCCCACTGAGATGTGTGTGTACTCTGCCACTGAAGGAGTGGCTGGCGTGCCTGTGTATGGAGGCTTTCGAACCCTCCCTCCCGTGCTCCCGTGCTCGTTTCGCGAAGAACTCGGAGTATTTTGTCCCGTGCCGAGCCCCCTCCTCCAGGTGCTGCGCGTTGCCATGGCACTTTCCGCCCGGCTCCGGCCAGGGAGTGGGGAGGCGGCGCGGCCTTTGCTGGCCTGAGCCCGAGGGGCCGCAGCTTCTCGGGACCCGGTTCTCCCCCGCGCTGGCCCACGCCCGGGGCAGCCCCGCTGCACGTTCCTCCAGCTCCCGCCTCCAGCTGGTTCCGTGGGCTCCGGTGGAAGGTGGCGGCGGGCGCTGCCCGGAGCTGCAGGCGGCGGCGGCGGCGAAGATGGCGGGGAACGGTGGGGGCTTCGCCGGCGCGGGAAGCGGGGAGATCATCCAGCTCAACGTAGGGGGCACCAGGTGAGCGGGGGCGCTGCGGGGATGGGATCCCAGGGGGGAGTGAGGGGTCCGAGCTGCCATGGGGGGGGCGCGGACCCTGGGACTGGGAAGAGGGGTCTGGGGGAGAGTAGTGTGAGCTGCTGGGGTGCGGGAGCCCCAGCAATGGGCAGCAGGGTCTGGGGGAGGGCAGCGAGATACGGGGGGGGGAGCCCCAGCAATGGGCAGCAGGGTCTGGGGGAGGGCAGTGAGATACGGGGGGGGGGAGCCCCAGCAATGGGCAGCAGGGTCTGGGGGAGGGCAGCGAGATACGGGGGGGGGGAGCCCCAGCAATGGGCAGCAGGGTCTGGGGGAGGGTAGCGAGATACGGGGGGGGAGCCCCAGGAATGGGCAGCCCCAGGAATGGGCAGCAGGGTCTGGGGGAGGGCAGCGAGAGCTGGGCGGGGAGGAGCCCCAGCAATGGGCAGCAGGGTCTGGGGGAGGGTAGCGAGATACGGGGGGGGAGCCCCAGGAATGGGCAGCCCCAGGAATGGGCAGCAGGGTCTGGGGGAGGGCAGTGAGATACGCGGGGGAGAGCCCCAGCAATGGGCAGCAGGGTCTGGGGGAGGGCAGCGAGATACGGGGGGGGGGGGGAGCCCCAGGAATGGGCAGCCCCAGGAATGGGCAGCCCCAGGAATGGGCAGCAGGGTCTGGGGGAGGGCAGCGAGAGCTGGGCGGGGAGGAGCCCCAGCAATGGGCAGCAGGGTCTGGGGGAGGGCAGCGAGAGCTGGGGGGGGAGGAGCCCCAGGAATGGGCAGCAGGGTCTGGGGGAGGGTAGCGAGATACGGGGGCGGGGAGGGAGCCCCAGCAATGGGCAGCAGGGTCTGGGGGAGGGCAGCGAGAGCTGGGGGGGGAGGAGCCCCAGGAATGGGCAGCAGGGTCTGGGGGAGGGCAGTGTGAACTGGTCTAGGGTTGGTGGGGGCGTAAGGGAGAGGGAAAACCCGGTGATGGGGAGCTGGACAGGCGACAGGGGAGTTAAAGGGGAGAAGAGTCCTAGTCTGGGGTGCAGGGCTAGGGGGATCATGCATCTCCCTCAGGTGTCACAGGGACAGGATCTGTTTAGTTATGTCATCGTGACCTGGTCCACCTGGACTTGTTGCATTATTCCTTGGTCTGGTCTGCCTGTGTCCCAGTCTTGCCCTGGCTTTGTGGCTGATAGGGCTTGTCCCGAAGCTGCTGAGCCCAGACTCAACCCAATTGTCACTGCATTGTGGTCTTGATACTTGGCATTACATTGCAAAGGGAACTCATTGTGGGGATGTGTCCAAGTTTTGCCATGTTGCAGGTAGCTTTGCCTAGGTTGTGTTTGGGATGGCGCTGCCTGGGTGATAAAGAAAAATTGGGCCCATCTAACATGTTGCAAAGGAGTCAAAATCAGGACTATCCAAGGGGAAAGCAGATGTTGTAACCCTATGCTCTCTCTCAGTCCCAGGGAATGTCTACTGCTCTTAGGTATTTTAAAATGGTTACAGTAATTTCTCTATCACATTTATGTCTGTGAATGGCATTTGGATCTTTTGGGATAAAACATATTTAAGGGGGTGGAATGTTCTGGTCAGGGCTTCATATAATTAAGTGTTGGAGAATGAAATTGACATTTGTTTTAATTTTGACAGATAGCTATGATTATTTTAAACATTTTTCATTTCTATCAATTTAAGTGTTTGCTGTTGTGAAAAAGGTGGATATTAAGTATTTTTCCAGTTTTTATTTATTTAAATTTTTTACAGTTGAAGGAAATTACGGGTTGGGGTCAGACAATAGCATTTTAATGCCAGTAGATGTGGAGATTGAAAGTTAGATTTGTAATTGTTGAAGCACAAATTGTCAATATCGCATGCAAAATATACAAAGCAAATCTCCTAAATCAATCTCGTAATAAGTTCTCGAGCAGCATTTTTCTTACTTTGCCTATCTGTACATTTTGGTTAAATGGAAATATTTTTATTGGTTTGTGTGTATGGTGAAATCAACAATTTCTGATTAAAAATCTGATCCTTCCAAGCCTTTGTATACTGTACTACAAGGCCTTGGATTTTCTAACAATCTAGTAGAAAGTCTGGAACATCTGTGTCAGCCTCAGATGTATTAAAATTGAGGTTTTTATGAAATATGAAAAATGAATAACGTAAGTATAGTTACCCTGTATTGTTTTAATATTGAGTTTGGCGTATTTTTTGCTGCTCTTCTACTTTTAGTGTCTGATATAAGGAAGCATTCTGTATTAAAAATGCATAACTGCATTGTAAATTGTGCATGCAGAGTGGGAGGGATGGGCCTGGAAGTTTTGAAAATTAGTTAGGGAACAATTGGGGCAGCTTTGGGATTGTGAGGTTAATATGTTAGCTGAATGTTTTTGCTAAAATGATAAGCAGTGAAATAGACAACAATATTGTCATTAGAATGTTCTCAATAAAGAACTTTATTGAGATTAATACAATTCATACCTCTTGGAGCAATAGTTTCAAGCTGTCTGCAGATTCACAAAGACAGTATTGCATTAGTTTCCACTTGCTTTGTGTTTTCAAGGTTATCTTTGCAGCCATGTGGTCTAGAAACATAACTTGCTAAAACTTAAAGCTGATATTTTATAGTACAGTTGTACAGCAAACTTACCCTCTGTAGCAAATGTTGCAGAATCTCAGAATACACAGGCCTCTGATTATACTATAACTCTGATTTACTGAAACTCCTGACTAGGTGATACCTTAAAATTAGTAGGCAAAACTGATATCTGAAATTGTCCTCGGGGCCACTTTATGGCATTGGTTAAAATTTATATTGTATAAGTATAACCCAAACCATGGTTGGCTGTGCCTTCCTTGAGAAGCCTTCACTATTCTGCAGTTATATGGTGACCTATTTGTACAGTGTTTAGGAGCAAATCACTTAAAAGTCCCAAAACTGCAGATCATGTTTTCAGATATATTTAGCAAATGATTATGAAAATCACAGTGAAGTATAAGCAGGAGACATGTTGAGGGAGAAATATGCTTCTTCAGACTAAGAGTTATTGAATTTCTAATTTGGTAACAGATTTAGAGTAGGAACTTCTTTAGATTCCCTGGTTTACAAAAGAAACCACTCTGTCCTTCACTTTACTTTGTCTCCGTAGTTTTTCATAGTCCAGGTTTTCAAGTACATGTTTCTAGAAAAAGTGGGTATTGCTAAATTTACAATTTCAGTGGTTCTAACTATTGTTTCTTGTGCCCCAAATACTCACCTTTATTTTCTGTATTTTCATAGAATCATAGAGTTGGAAGGGACCTTAGAAGGTCATCTAGTCCAACCCCCTGCTCAAAGCAGGACCAATCCCCAATTTTTGCCCCAGATCCCTAAACGGCCCCCCCAAGGATTGAACTCACAACCCTGGGTTTAGCAGGCCAATGCTCAAACCACTGAGCTATCCCTCCCCCCTGTTTCTGTAAGTTAGTTGCCCTTCCAAAGCTTTGTGGATAATGCCTTGTATAAATTTTGAGTGCTAAACTTGAGAATCCTGTACAGATTGCGTTTGTCATTTTTTTTAAACCTTACAAAATTGTGCATTTTCTCTTATATTTCTGAAAAGAATGTATTGTATTAGTAGAATATACAGTATAATGGATTGTAAATAGGGAAGTAGAAGAGTGATTCATATGTTAAGTGCTAACACTACAGTAGAAAGATTAAAGCAATGAAAATAAATTTACTTTTTTCAAAGTGGATAAATATACTTGCAGTTTTGGAGTTTTCCTGCAACTTCTAAAATATCATGGTAGGAACATACTTGTTATGGTGATTTTTGTTGTTTACAAAGTAGCCTCACTTATTTTGCACACAAAAAAAAGCATCTCAGGGCATGGTTACACTAGTGAGTTTACAGCACCAATGCAGCTGTGTCGCTGTAAGCTCTCTAAGGTAGCTGCTCTAAGCGGACGGGAGAGAGCTCGTTGGTGGGAGAAATTCTCCCTCCATCGTAGTTCTGTCCACACTGGCACTTATGTCGGTGTAACTTATGTCACTTGGAAGTGATTTATTTACACCCCTGAGTGACATAAATTATGCTGACATAAACTGTAGTGTAGACATAGCCTCAGAAAGAGGGAATGGATCTGGGGGAGAATAAAGTAATTTGTCCATCTTACTCAGGAATATGTGCCTTGGCCAAGCTGTTGCTTGTCTATATAGTGTAAGTAACTCTGAAGGAATCTTCCCCTTTCTTCTTTCTAACGTTTAATTTTGCATTTGTTTGGAAATCCATCTTTAGTACAGTGCAGCATTCTTTTTCTAAAAAGAGGCACGGAAATATGAACAATGTCTGAAGAAGAGTGAGTGTGTCAGGTCTCTTTGGAAGGAGGAAGGGCTTCTGAGTGAGTTATGGGCTGTAAAGTTAAGCAGTTTTCTAAAGATTGGAAAGACTGTGTTTTTCTGTATAGCATTATATATGCAATATGATGCTTTACATAGTGAGTAAAAATATGATTGCTGCTTTCTTGTATTCTAAATTGAGTGTAGCAAAATAGGATGTAGAGGGAGGAAGGAATACACAAACTAAGATTTAGAAGGGTTAGGATGATATGGTATGTATCATGTCACCATGCTGTGTAGAGCCTTGGGGAAAAAACATGAAATGTTTTAAGATAGGGATTTGGAGTCAGTGAAACGACTTGTGAAAAGTTGTGGTTAGATTAGAGGTGAATGAGCTGTGTGTTGGTAAGGCCAGAAAGGAAGAGGTTACAGTTTTTGAGGCAAGGAGATTATCAAGGCACAGAGGGAATTTGACAGTAGATGTAGAAAGGGATGTATATGTAAACAGCAGGAGTTAGCAACAGACTAACCGTGCAGGGTAAAAGAGACAAGATAACAGTGAGGTGGTAGGCCAGGATAGGGAAGTTTCATGAAACTATCTTCCTTGAGAGTGAATACAGCACTGGGACATTCATATCATTAGGTGTACTTCTGTTTGTATGTTGCACTGTATATTATTTCAGATATTAATAAATAGCTTGAACAAGCGCACACAATACAAAATAAGGAAAGACTTTGACATACTAATGTGTATCTCAGGAAATACAATAAAGATTCCCCTCCCCCCCCCCCCTGAAAATTGTATATTGGTAAACATTTGATTAGTGTTGCATATAGACTGAAAAGTTTACCATTGATGATAATAGCCTTCCTAAATTACAAGATACTGTTTAGTTACACTTCGATGTTTTTCTTTAATATAGCTTATCTTCAATATGCTTGCATGTGTTGTGCAAAGAAGTGATTTGATTCACAAACTTATTTTACAATATAAGGGCCAAATTCAATCCTGTCACAAATCTTCTGAAGTCACTGGACTTACATTCCCTAGCTTTATGGCTGAATATGGTCCTAGGAATATCAGACTAAAACTTTTGGAAAGATCATTTTACAAGGTGTTACTAGTGAAAATGGCTAACTTCACATTTAGTCTCAGAAATGTGGGGGAAAATACAACCTCCGCTTGCATTCCTTCATATTTGTAAGTAATTATTGTTAATTTCTTTACACCTGTTTTTTGTATGGGAAGAAGAATCTAGAGGCTATTAATGAGCAGACTTGATTTCTGCCTCTTACTGAGTGATCTAGAAATATTGAAAATCTTCCACCAAATATTCCAAACTACTTCACTGGTTAGATCATATTTAAAACAATGGCTTGTATTTAATTTTGTATCCCATCAGATGTAGATTCTTGAAGCATCTGTACAAATAAACAGCTTGGATGAAATGCATTAGGCCAGATTGTGATGTTCTAATATGAAAGCATCAAGAACAGTCTAATATTTTGTATATTATATCTCCATCCTGATAATTTATTTTACATCTTTTTAAGTGTAATAATGAAACATTCATAAACAATTTTTTCTAAAAAGAGTTATCTATGTTTAACCACCAAATAATCCACATTTTAATAATGGCAGAAAGTTTTCATTATAAAGTAAAAACATAACATAATCCAGTTTGAAACATTACCATGCTAGTGATGCAAGAGCAGGGGATCTATACAGGAGAGGAAAAAAGTCTGAAATATATGCCTAGTAAAATGTCAGACTACTTACATCTGTACCCTGAATTTTTAATTGTTCTCCTTTGTTTCTGTGAGTATTGCAGAATGATGTAGGACAAGTGTATTACTGTGACTCATCTGCCATCTTGAGAAGTGTTACATTACTAGCTGTAGAAAACAAAAAATACTAGCTGGGTGATGTAGTTATATTGACCTTAACCCCCCTTTGTAGAGACAGCACTATGTCAGAGGGAGAGCTTCCCCGCTGACATAGTTACTGCCTCTTGTGGAGGGGACGTTATTAAGCGATGGGAGAAATCTCTCCCAACAGCTTACAGCATCTTCATCAGACACGTTATAGCGGTGCAGCTGTGCCAATATAAATTTGTGCTGTAGACTTGCCCTAAGTGTCTGGCATATAGAGCCTTAGCTTATTAATTGAGTTATTAGACTTGCTTTCCAGTTCTATGGAGTGCTGGAATGCTAGCATTGTGTGCAGTCTCAGAAAAGGAGAGTGAGCCTTCCCCCAACAAATACCCTCTAGCCCACAGTAAGGTGCTCTAGACTGGGGAGTAAGCAGACCATGAGTTCAAATGTCCTCTTCCATTCTGTTAATATTTTTGTGCATGTCAAAACCTTTTTGACCAAGGCCTTGTAACATACCCTGTAGACTTGTAACTATTATTTCCTGCTGCACAAGGGCAATAGATTGAATCAGTGGTTTTATAACTGATACATAAAAGAAATATAGCTTGAATATCTGTTATCTTCAGTTCTCATTTATTTTTCTGTATTTTCTTTAATCACAATAAAATTAAAAACTCATTTTATAAATAATTCTTCAAGAAGTATAGCTGTGATGCAGATAACACTTTTTGAAAGTTTGAAGGTGCACTCAGTTTTTGGTCTGCCCAACTTCCACATCTGATGTGGCTAGATGTCTGGTATGGCTGCTCACTTAACTGTATGTTACTGGATATATAAATTATTGCGTGTATAACCTTTACTAGGAATTGCTACTTTTCAGTCCCAGAAATGAGGTCTAGATTTTATTTTTACATTTCTTGCTCTGCATGTGTATTATTTGCATTAAACTCTTAGTAATTTTAATGCTTATAGTAACTCTAATAACAGTAAACACTAGTTTTTAGGACAGTTAAGTAAGTAATTCCGGAACCGATAGCCAACTGCGACTGGACGTTGTCATCACCAACGAGGACCAGAAGAAGATCATCATGGTGGACATCACAGTGCCCTTCGAAAACAGGATCCTGGCCTTCCATGATGCCCAAGCTTGAAAGCTGGAGAAATACGCCCCTCTGGCCGACACCCTGAGAGCTAGGGGCTACGAAGTCCAAACTCACATGCTGATCGTTGGAGCCCTGGACGCCTGAGACCCTGGTAACGAGCGAGTGCCGAGAAAATGTGGTGTTGGTCAACACCACGCTTGGCTGATGCAGCAGCTCTTGGTGTCAGAAACCATCAGGTGGTCGAGGGACATCTACATAGAACACATCACTGGGCATTGGCAATACCAGGAGGGATGAGCTGGAGTGCCGATGAGAAGCACAGTCCGGAAAGTAACACAAATACTTTCCTGATGGACTTTTTTCTTTAAATGGACAACCTGTCCTAATTCTCAATTACTGAGGGCCAATCTCTACTCATTGATATATTTTGCTTTCCACAACCAAATCTCTCTACAGATTTTTATGAGTGATGTACCCGAGTATTCGGATTCTAATATCTAAACTGTATTGTTAAATCTATTCACCTAAATTTGGGTTATTCATAGAATCATAGAATATCAGGGTTGGAAGGTCATCTGGTCCAACCCCCTGCTCAAAGCAGGACCAATCCCCAATTTTTGCCCAAGATCCCTAAATGGCCCCCTCAAGGATTGAACTCACAACCCTGGGTTTAGCAGGCTAATGCTCAAACCACTGAACTATCCCTCCCGGATTTATTGCTGATTATGTACTCTATGTATCATTTGACTTTAAAAACAAACTTTGCATTTGTGGATAATCTAAACACTATTCCCAGATGTACAGACACTCTTTTCCCAACCTCTGTTGTAAATTGTGCTATCGTGAAACAAGGACTGTATCTCCACTTTCTTATTATGATTTACTGTTTCAAAGTGCTGTTGTCTGTTTTGCATGATTTTCTCACTTGGATTTACTCATGGAAAATTAGCCAGTGGGTTTTTGTTTTCTCACAGGTTTTTTTTTTTTTTTTTTTACACGAGGGTGTTTAAACTTGGTGTTCTTCATAAAAGGCTTGATTTTTCAGGATTTCTGAGCACATATATATCCCAGTGAAATTAGTGCTCAGCACCTTTGAAAAGTAGGTCATTATTGCTTAGGGCCCAAATTCTTAAAGGTACTTACGCATTGCAATGCTGAGCAAAGCATGCCTTGACTGATTTAGGATCTGAAGTCTCATTTAAAGTCATTGGTACTTAGGCTTCTCTGTATTAGATGTTTATAGAACATTGACGTGTAGCTGGTGAACATTGGTCATAAGCTCTTGGCTTTGAAAAAAGTTCACAGGGCATAGCTAAGGTAATGTTTTGTATCTTTTCAAAATTGAGTTACTTCTATTTTGAGATAAAGTGCTATAAATAAAAATGACATTTCCCTAATTGTTCTAAGGATATAGTTTGGATAATTGGAGAAGCTTTAAATAACTAAAAATGTGGATGTTTAAAGAAGACATTTAAAGAATTTTCAAAGGTTTGAAGATTGACAAATGACTGTATTTACCATACTGTAGCATAAATCACTGTTTTCTTTGGCTACGGCAAATTAGGAAAATTGTTTCTCTTATTCTTAATTTTATATGCATACTTAATTATGGTATGTGGATATTTTATTTTTAAGAGGGGAAAAATTGAATTACAGTATATATCTGATGATAAAGGAAACTGTAGCAAAATCAACAGCTGAAAAGTTACAGAAAGTCTCCTTAAACTCGCAGTAGCTCAAGTAACAAAAGGCTTTGGTTCATTTTTTTTTTTCTGGCAGGAAAAAGAAATTCTTGTTTTGCATGTTGTTCATGCTCAGTGCCAACACTAGATTTCTTTGTTCAGATTTGGCATTGTCATGGTTGCATTGAACCTCGGAATGACTACACTTCACTGTATATAGTACAGAGGAGTTTTTTATATGATCTTTGTCCTTCTACTTTTTGCAGTGGTAGAAAGTAATGTTTTCCTTCAATAAATAGGAAATGTAGGCACTGAAAATATGAAGCAGAGCCAGAAAAAGGATGAATTTCTAAAATACTTGTTCTTTAGAGACATCATGAAATGCATCCATTTATTGTATAAAGTATTTTGGAACTTTACCCTCAAATTTCCTCTCTTCAGCTCCTTCCTGTCTACAATAGATCTGCTTAATAACTTTGTCTTCAAAGATTCCTCAATTCTGGAACCATTTAGAGGAGATTATTGGAATTACATGCTTTGGGTGAACCAGTGTTTGGTTTTTTTGTTTTTTTGTTTTAGTTGGGGCTGTATTTTAGGAACCCCTTGCCCAAATGATGCCACATTTGGATAATTAACCTTACCCTACACTCCCACAAAGCATAACAAATTGCAAGACAATCTGGGTAAGCACACAAATTTTACAGTACTAAGGTCATATCTACACTACAGAGTTAAGTCATTTTAAGTTATGTCGATGATCATAGGCCTCTTTAATTACATAGTTGCATTTCAGAGTTTACATATCCACAGTTTTGTTGATGAAAGCTGACTTTTGTCAACAAAGTTTGTAGTGTAGACAAGACCTCAAGAGTCATTTTAACACGAAGGGCTTTTCAATTTAGGCCATGTCTACGCTACCACTTATGTCTGCAAAACATTTGTTGCTCAGGGATGTGAAAAAAAAACACTCCTGGGGGGCAGGG
This sequence comes from Chelydra serpentina, assembly GCA_037349315.1. Lineage (NCBI taxonomy): Eukaryota > Metazoa > Chordata > Testudines > Chelydridae > Chelydra > Chelydra serpentina. Next base: position 19,692,519 of record JBAIAC010000001.1, read on the forward strand.
AAGAGGGGTGTTCACTCTCCAATAGATGGGTTGAGGGCCCGAGATTGTAGAACATGCATGGGAAGGCAATGTGGGGTTACAGGCGCCCCTCTCCCGTCCCTGTTCCCTCCCAGGCCCTCTGTCACTCTCCCACCCCTACCTCCCCACTCCCTCTAGTCACCACCCTCTCTATCACATGGTGTCCCAAACCCTCACCTTCTGTTCCCACCTTATTTTCCACCTCAATTTTCCCTTCCAGAGAGCATTTGCTTGTGTAGCTTTGTTTCTTTTTAAAAAAATACCCTTCTGAATATTCTGCTGTACTCAGATTGTTTCACAAAAATTAAAATCCCCCTTTGACAGAGGCAGATCGGAGCAATATTCCTTCTTTTTTTTTTTTTTTTTTTTTTTTACACGTCAGATTTCTGTCCAGGGTTTGGATTTGAACATACAGTGCCTGGGATGGTTCCATGAGCATAACGTACCTTTGGAGTCACCTAGGTTCTGTGATGTATAGGTAGTTTTCCAGATAGTTAGCCCCTCTCTCTCTCTGCACTTGCTCAGTATAATCCGTTAGTGGTGTGAGTACGCACGTAAGCCTTTATAGGCGTAACTGGAAAAAGCAAACTCTTTCAAATCATATTTTAATTTGATTTCCCCCAAAGGGTGGTGGGTGCCATGTTGAGGGTAACACTTAAGCATTTTAGACCTTAGCCTGATGATCTGAGCGCTGATTTGATCTCTGTCTGTGAGCAAAAAAAAAACCATTGCCAGAACCTGTTAACTTCATAAAAAAAAAAAAGTTTTTCTGGAGGCGGTTTCCCCTCACCCATCTGGAGACTATATCTCAGGAATCCCATGGCCATGGTCAAATGGCCCCAATTGTGGCTCACTGACTTTACCTCCTCCCTATGAGGCACACCAAATTTCAATGCGATCTGATTGACTCTCCAGATTTTAGAGCACATAGAACAGTTGAGCTTTAAACAGAAAGCTGGTCCTAACTTTAATTCTAGCAGAGAGATTTCACTGGTAGACAATTGGGCATAAATAGCAGTTGCAGATAACTACAGTTACTATAAGTAGGGCCCTACCAAATTCACAGTCCATTTTGGTCAATTTCACAGTCATAGGATTTAAAAAATCATAAATTTCATGATTTCAGCTATTTAAATCTGAAATTTCAGTGTTGTAATTGTAGAGGTCCAGACCCAAAAAGGAGTTGTGGGGTGGGGTGGGGTGGGGGTGGAGTGGGGGGGGTGGATGGGTTGCACACTCTAAAATATGTTTTACTTACTACTTTGTCATTATTACTGACACCGTCCCTAAGTTTATTGCATCTTGTCTTAATTTAGGACTTAATCTTGCAAACACTAGCACTATTGATCTAGTCCTTTGTATAAAGTTAGTCGAGTGGTATGAATGTTTGCAGGGGCAGAACCCTGGATTGTAAGATATTTGAGGCAGGAATTGTCTCTCGAGTGTTTTTGTATAGGGTCTAGCACAGGGGTAGGCAACCTTTCAGACGTGGTGTGCCGAGTCTTCATTTATTCACTCTAATTTAAGGTTTCACGTGCCAGTAATACATTTTAATGTTTTTAGAAGGTCTCTTTCTACAAGTCTTTAATATATAACTTAACTATTGTTGTATGTAAAGTAAATAAGGTTTTTAAAATGTTTAAGAAGCTTCATTTAAAATTAAATTAAAATGCAGAGGCCCCCCGGACTGGTGGCCAGGACCCGGGCAGTGTGAGTTCCACTGAAAATCAGCTCGCGTGCCGCCTTTGGCACGTGTGCCATAGGTTGCCTACCCCTGGTCTAGCACAATGATTGAGGCCCTGATTTGGGGCCTCCGGATGCTGTAATACAAATGAGAGGTAAGAATAGTACAGTTTCTTCACATCTTTTCTTTGAGATTTTTACACGTAGTAAGGAATTCACTCTAGAGTCAGCTTTCCAAACAACTCTCTGACCTCTAAGGATATGCCTGCACTGCAAAAAAAAAAAAAAAAGACCCATGGCAAAGAGTCTTGGAGCCTGGGTTGACTGCAGTGTAGACTTTCAGGCTGAGATCCACCCCCCTTGCCGCATTTCAGAACCCAGGCTCCAACCTAAACCCGAATATCTATATAGTTGTTTTTAGCCCCATAGCACGAGCCTTGACCCCAAGTTACTTGACCTAGGCTCTGAGACTTGCTGCCCTGAGTTTTTTTTTGTAGTGTAATGTACCCTAAGGCTTCTTTTAAACAGTCTTGAAAAAAAACAAAAACTCAACTTAATACTCTCTATGTGCAGTGCTTGATTTTTTAAATTTTTGGTCTTACAGGTTCAGCACCTCAAGACAAACACTAATGTGGATTCCAGACTCCTTTTTTTCCAGGTATTTCAAATGTTAATATGTTTTACTAAGTAGAATTTCTAAGCATTTTAAAAAGCATTTTATATGATTACCACTATGAGAGTTTGATTACAGAAAAAAACAACAGTCACAACTCCCTCCTGCTGTCACAGTTGGGGCAGAGCGAAGGAGGAGGATGGAATGATGAAGGGATCATTCATCTTCCTGAGATACTCATGCTGTGGGAGGGAGGGTCAGTGGGTGGTGAAGCTGAGCCAGACCTGCATTAGATCACCAGTATCCACCTTCTACACTGCTGTTGCACAGTATGCTTCTGTAATTAAAATTGTAAGAGTTTCCCCATTATGAATTTGACACACACATTTTTTCCCCTCTAATTTTTTTTGGTCTACTCAGAGCATATAAAAACTAGTGCCAGGGAGGGAGGAAGGAATAAACCGTCCATATGATCAATATTTCTGTCTTCCTCCTTCTCCAATCAGTCAGTGGTTAGCTTATTGAATGTGAGGGTTTATTATCCTTTATAAACATTAGTTTTATCCTATCTAATGAAACTGTGGATATTCTCATGTCTCACTATTTTGACTCCTAGCAAGCCCTAGGCCTCAAAATGATATCTAGTGGCAATAAGTTCTACATGTTAATTTTGCATTGTTAAAAATCCTTCTATTGGTTTAAAATGTGTTGCCTTTCAAATTCCATTTTAAATGTCTGCTTGTGCTTGTATCATGAGAGTGATAAATAGAAGCATCATATTTACCTTCTCCATGACGTACATTATTTTGTATACCATGCTACTCCTTTGGGAGAGTTAGTAATTAGATATTTAAATTCTTTTGTCTTCATATGAAAGACTTTTCATATGTTATCTTTTAAAAAATAGTATTTCTTGCTCTTTACAGTAAGTATCCTTGCAAATCTGAACAATAAATTAGTTTGTCACTTACTTCTAACCCTCCCAAATATATTCGGCGTTTCATCATTATTTTTAGGAAAAATCATAGTTTCTTCCAGCTGCGCTCTCTTTCCTCAACTACCCTTCACCCAAATGCGGATTAAGGTTTCCTGGGGCCCTGGGCCAGAGCAAGTGGGGGGCCCTTCCCCACCCCTTTGCCTGCAGCCCTCCCCCCTTCTGCCTCTTCTGCCTGTGGCCCTGTCCACAGCCCCACCCTTTCTGCCCCTTCCCTGGGGCCCGACCATGTTCCACCCAGGATCCCACCCATTCTGCCTCCCACTGCAGCCCCACAACGTCTTTTGCTCCTTTCTCCCCCCCCTCCCACCCCGTGGCCTCAAGACCTGCGAAACTCTGTCCCCTGTGCCACAGGGAGCAGTGGTGAGTGAGAACTCCTTCAGTCCCAGGGCCACAGTGGGGTCCAGGTGCTGGGGCTTCCCTTGTGCTTCTGCGGGGGACCAGGGTCAGAGCACTGGGGCTTGTTGCATCCCACCTGCCTGGCGCTTTTTCAGGAGAGTGGAGTTGGGTGTGGGGTCTTCCCCTGCTGCCCCGCGGCTTCTGCTGGGGGACGGGTAGGGAGCACTGGCTTCTGTTGGGGATGGGGTCTGCTATGGGGGGCTTCCCCCATCCCGTGGCTTCTGCGGGGGGGGGGGGGGGAGGCTTCCCCCATCCCGTGGCTTCTGCTGGGGGGGGGGGGGGGAGGGAGGCTTCCCCCATCCTGCGGCTTCTGCCAGGGACGGGGTCGGGCCACGGCTTCTGGGGGAGGATCCCCCACCCTGCCCTCCTGGTGCTACTACCAGGGGGCAGGGCATGGGGGCTTCCCCCTCCTGCAATGTGGTTGGGGCTCCGGGCTTCTGCCACCCAGGGGCGGATTTTTCCAACCCCCCCCATTTGGGCTGGGCCCTTGGGCATGGGCCCCGTCAGTCCAGTGGCTAATCCACCACTGTCTTCACCTAGCAACTGGCTGTCAGAACTCCAGGTTCTTATCCCTGACAGCTAGTATCTTCACAGAAGGAGATAAGCGATGGTGGAATTTTCACATCACCATGGCTTTCTGCCTTTCATGTTTGAAGAGGATGAAAGAAGAATCCTTGTGAATGAGGCTGCTGCGTAGAAATGTCTCTGGCAGCTACACTGAAACTGTGAAGTAAATGGAGTTCCAGGGAGATGTTCTCATGTTCTATGCCATACGGAGGAGGAGGCAGCACAGGGAACTAACCCCCTTCCTACCCTGCAGCTCCCCTTTCTTCCATGCTAAAGGATCTCAGCAGATCGCTAATTTTTACCCTACTACAAAAATGACTGTTAAAATAACATTGGAGTATAAATCAAATCAGAGCTCCAACAAAAAATTGTCTGGATGAGTTTTTCATTAATTTCCTTCCAGAGATCATGAAGAATTCATGGAGTCATATTGCCTAGAAAATTTGGAGCTTGACGCTTGCTCAGTTATTAGGAGACTTCTAACTTTGAGTCATGGAAATATAGATGGGTTATTTGTATAATGGAGAGTTAGAATATTTCTGCACATGTTTAATGGTCTCTCTCCTTCTAGACTGCATTATAATTCAAACAAATATTTTATCCTTTTCAGTTTACTGAGTGGAAGAATTTCAACACTTAAAGATGAAACTGGTGCTGTGAGTAATGCTACTGATAATTTATAAGAATGAATACTTATTTCCAAATCGGATCTATTTAGCAGAACTAACTTCTATACTGAAGCTCATACTAATAGTTCTAAAATGATAGGGTATTCTTGATACGTAGATCAGTTAGATAGATACAGTAAATACAGCAGACTAACATCTGACCAAATGTATTTCATTCCTTAAAAGATCTTTACTAGTTAAATAGAACTCCCTCCCTCCCCTGTATGCCAATGTCACTTTTCCATCAGATGACTACCACCAGAAGACCCATAAAAGTCCATTTTAATTAAAAAGCTAATGGTAACATTTTCAGAAGTGCTCAAGTCATTTAGGAGTCAATGGGGCATAGACTTCTAAGTCCCTTTGACCCTATATGACTTAGGTGCATTTGAAAATGTTACCCATATAAGCTGAATAGGATATTTCATACGTCATGAAGGAACCTCAGAACAGGATGCATAATGAATGGGTTCATAATGAATGCCCAGAGCAAGCATAGTTCTGTGCTTTTTCTTTTGGTATGGGTTATTTTTTTTACTTCAGACACTGCCAGTTAAATTTTTCATGCTGCCAGTATGGGAAACACAAGTTTTGGAAATATTAACTGTCCTGCAAGATAGCATAGACTTAAAAGAAAGTAAGGGTTTTAGATTTGAGGGGAAATAGGGTATTTCCAGGAAGGTGAAGTAAATTTTTTAAGGTGTGACCATTTCAATGAAGGTCAACAAACGTGGGTTCTTAACCCACAAAAGCTTATGCTGAAATAAATTTGTTAGTCTCTAAGGTGCCACAGGTATTTTTCTTGTTTTCTTTTTGCTAACACAGACTAACAGGGCTACTACACTGAAACAGGAGGAAAGACATCCGCTCCCCTACTTTCTTTTCATGGTCCTTGTTTCCATTCTAATATGGATGAAAAAGGAAGATAAAGGAATGTGCATATTGCTACACCAATGTTTCTTTACTTCTCCCTTTACATACCCAGAAGCAAATGGTTTAAATTTGCTAATTGCTTTACTCAGTGTTCGTTTTTGACACTTTTAAACTGAGGAAGCCATAATCAGAAAATATATTCTTAATGTACAAAGTTGAGTCTTGTATGCAGTGTGGCTGTAACCATGTCAGTCCCAGGATATTAGAGAGACAAGATGGGTGAGGTAATATCTTTTATTGGCCCAACTTCTGTTGGTGAGAGAGACAAGCTTTTGAGTTTACACAGAGCTCTTCTTCAGGGCTGGGAAAGTTACTCCCAGCATCACAGCAAAATGCAAGGTGGAACAGATTATTTAGCATAAGTAATTAGCACATATTGTAAGGGACCATTCCAGGTTGAGTGGCCCGTTAACACCTTTGTGGTCATAGTACAAAAAGAGGGGATTAGTGGGTTACAGTTTGTTGTAATAAAACATAAATCCAGTGTCTCTATGGGTGAACACAAGCGATCAATCTATATCTGACCTATCATTCTTCATCCTCAAAGGAAATCTGCACATTTTCAAGTGAGCCTTGGAGCTTAAATTTATTACTCTGCTAGACACTAAAAATCATGGCTTGGAAGCTTGTCTCACCAACAGAAGTTGGTCCAATAAAAGATATTACCTTATCCATCTGGTCTCTTTAATAGTTGAGCCTGCGCATGACATTGAAAGTATTGCTAAATCTAATATCAAGAACATTGCAAAGGAACTTAAACAGGCCTTTGCATTTACAGTGCATAATGTGTGATACTTACTCCATGTACAAATACACTTTTTTCCTTTAATCAAACTTGTGAACCACAGTCATATCAATAATGGAGGAGTAGGCTTACTTTTTTTTTTTTTTAAAGAGTATATACTAGCCCAAGCACGCACACACCTTTCTTGACCTTAAAATATGGCATTTGTGATGACGATGATTAATTATATTTTGCTTGTTCATCAAAGAGTCAAGCAAATTTCAGTCTTTTGAGATAGACTTGAAAAATCTATTGTAGAAGTTTATACTGCTGTTCATCTCCTTAGTATCTGAGTCCCTTCTACGTAAAATCAATAGCAAAGTTCCTAGTGGACTTCATGAAATCTGTCACTTCTCCCTTTTCCAGGTAAAAACTCTGTTTGCAGTAGGGTCGGGATGTGTGTTTAAGAGTCAGGGCTGCAGTGTGTACTCTATGGCAGTGGTTCTCAAAGCCGGTCCGCCACTTGTTCAGGGACAGCCCCAGGCGGGCTGGGCCGATTTGTGTACCTGCCGTGTCTGCAGGTTCGGCCGATCGTGGCTCCCGCTGGTCGCGGTTTGCCACTCCAGGCCGATAGGGGCTGCAGGAAGGGCGGCCAGCACATCCCTTGGCCCGCGCCGCTTCCTGCAGCCCGCAATGGCCTGGAGCTGCGATCGGCCAAACCTGTGGACGCAGCAGGTACACAAACCAGCCCAGCCCGCCAGGGGCTGAACAAGCGGCAGACCGGCTTTGAGAACCACTGCTCTATGGATATGTTTATACTACAATTAGACACTCGCAGCTGGCCCGTGCCAGCTGGCTTGGACTGCTGGGCTGTTTAATTGCAGGGTAGACTTCTGGGCTCAGGCTGCAGCCCACGCTCCAGGACCTGCGAGGTGGGAGGGTCCCAGACCTCGAGATTCAGCTTGAGCCCAGAACTCTACACTGCAATTAAAAAGCCCTGCAGCCCGAGCCCGTCTGCTGGAACAGGTCAGCCGTGGGTTTTTAATTGCTGTGTAGACATACCATATGTAGAGAAGATAGGGAAGAACCTTATTGTTTTGTTCTTATCTAAAGATTCTGGGCTAAATCTTATGAGCTGAGTGCCTCACATGTTTAAATCCCACAGACCATAATGGGACATGAGACTGATGGGCACCTCAAAAGAGTGTTTCTAAAAGCAATGTTATCTAGGTAATATAGTTGTTACTCAAAAGCAAACTCTTAATGCAAAAAGAATAAATTAACTATTTTTATTTGTAGATATTTATTGATAGAGATCCAGCAGCATTTGCACCCATTTTAAATTTTCTTCGTACAAAGGAGCTAGACTTACGGTAAGAAGTTCTAATTCTTCTAAAAATCCTTCTAAGTACAGTTCACATGGGTGGAAATTTTAAAATCCTTTATGATAGGAGTTTTCTAATTCCACTGATCAATCAGATGTTCTGTGGCTGTGGGATCTGACTGGTACCTTCTAAATCCCTCACCGGCACAGTCTAATCTGTGGACTCAAGTCCTATTTCCTTAGTTCCATGTTTCATGCAGGTGACAGAATGGACAGAATTTATTAAACTGCAGTTGAATACAATTTCATGTATTTAAACCATTTCAGTACAATACATTTCTCAATCAGATCTTTTGTTGTGGGTTTTTCTGTATTTTTAACTTTAATGTAGTGATCTGTACCCATAAAGATTACTGTATCTGCAGCTAAAGACTGAGTCCATCTCTGGGATGGAAATGTTGTGATAAGTTATTAAAATATGCTGCTTCAGGAGGTTCAGGTCTGATATTTATTGTGTGAACTCACTTCTAGTTTTTCTTTATGATCCCACAAGATATAATACCTAGTTTAAAAAAAATCGTCTTCTTTTTTCAAAGGGGAAAAAAACGTGATTTCAAGGCATTGCTTTCCTTTGTTCTTGTTTTTTTTCCAGGGGAGTGAGTATTAATGTTCTCAGGCATGAAGCTGAATTTTATGGAATCACTCCTTTAGGTAAATGTTTGTATTAAAATTATGTGGTTCCTAATGGTTGCACTGCCATAATAATAACCTACTCATGATGCTAAGATTTGGGACAATTACGAGCCAGAAGACTGCTGAACTTATTTGTGCTGAAGTTGACAATATTCAAGCAGATATTTTAAAATCTCATCAACCTCTTCAATTAAGTTTTATTTTCTCAAGCTTTATTTAAAGTTCTTTGCTTTTGATGTTCATATATATCTTGTTTAGTAAGAAGACTACTCTTATGTGAAGAGCTGGAACGCTCATCATGTGGCAGTGTCCTTTTCCATGGCTACCTGCCTCCACCAGGTACTTCTATATTCTTTCATACGTGTACTTCATATACCACTTCCAGTCCATTGATCCTTACACTGGATAGTTATGTAAGTCTGTCAGCTTGGAGTCGTCATTTTAACCTGCAGTCTGGGTGAAGAACTACTATTGATGATAGAGGCTTTAATTTTAAGGTTATGTGTCTACACTTAGAGCAGCCTATTGCATACATACACCCCAGTAGCATGGGTAAAAATAGCAGTGTAGATGGTGAGGCACTGCTTAGGCTTAGGGAGTAAAGACACAGTACTGTTTTTAGCAGTATAGCATTCCACTGCCAAAGCCTTTTCCCCATGGGTGACAGGTGAATTACCGGAAATATCACACATTCCGGTGACAGGTGAATTACCTGAGGCCCCACCCCTACCCTTCCGCCTACCTCTCCCCCAGCGTGCCCCCAGCCCTACCGCCAGGCGGGTGGACGGCGCTGACGTGGCCCCAGCTCTGGGGCTTATGTGCACCAGCCCCATGGGGCCTGCCTACCCCAGCCTCTCAGCCACAGAAGAGCACCAGGAAGGGAACTGGAAGCAGGCAGGAGAGGCCCTGGGGGCAGATCGTGGGCAGGGCCATGCCAGGCTGTTTGGGGAGACACAACTTTCCCCAGCCTATGCTACTCGCCCCCCATGCTTTTCCCGCTGAAGGGAAAAGCTCCAGCAGTGGGGAAAGGCTGTGGCAGCTCCCTGCTGGCAGAGCCTTTCCCCACCAGAGGTTGCTGCCAGCGGCTTTCCCCACTGCAGGGGAAGGCTCTGGCAGTGGGGAGGCAGCCACATGTAGCTACACAGCACGGTGTGGATGGAGCCTGCTTTTTTGCTGAGGCATGTAGCCTACCACGCTGCCAGAGCTGACAAGGCTTAAGAGGGTAAGCTGTAACACTTGGTGCAATATTGTGTACATCCTTTCATTCTTGTATTTTGTGTATGTTTGCATTGTTTTTTTTTGGTATGCCTTATGAAATAGTGCAGGTTAAGTGGCTGGGAAACACAGTGGATTAATGCAGAACAAAGTGGAATTGAGAGTAGACTACACAAGAGATTTTCTTGTGCAATATAAGTGGGGTAAATGTTTCTAACTTGAAACCATTTCCCGTAGAGGGAGGTGATTCATATTTGTCCATCTCTCCATGGAGGAAGATGATTTTCAATGCAAACTGACTTGTTTTGAAAAATTGGTTCGTTCCAAGATCAACGACAATGGTCTGAATAGCTCAGCTGGTGCCTTCAGTCTTAACTACGAATAGGAAAATTAGCCTGTTGCTGGCAGCAGTTGCTAGCATAGGGCCATCTCAAGCCAATGCCAAAAAGAAGGGGTTCTCACAACAGATTTTTTTGGCAGTCTCGGAGTGTGGCCACCGACTCTTGCTGGTGGCTGCTCTGACAATTTTTCCTAAAATACCTAATTAACTTTAGTTAAAACAAATAAATATGCACACATCCAAATCATTGTAATCTATTTATGTAGTAGGAAGGCGGTAGGAAATAGAGCTCCCCATTCAGCGCACCCGGACTTTGCTCCTGTTCTTGTGCTTGGAGCGTGTCACGGAGCGGGAGCCCCTCACCCTTGCTGGGCAGCTGTCAAGCCCTGCAGCAGCCTGGAGCTGTTGACCTGCTGCGGTAGCTACAGCAACTTCAAACAGCAAGTGCAGCCCTAGGCAGGGAAAGCACCAACCTGTGTCTCTGGCCCTGCCTCTTGTGATCCTTCCGAGAGAGCCTGCCCTGGGGAAGGTGGGTCAGGAACTCACTTTGGTTGCCTGCTGAGTCCCTGGTTCCCTGTGCCCCAGCCCGGCAGGAGTGGGGGGAGCTGCCCAGGAGCGCTCCAGCGAATGAACGCCGCAGCTGCTTCCATTGACAAGAGCCACCTCCGACGCCATGCACACCGGCCCCATGTGTCACCAGAGGTGCTGCCCTGAGCCTCCAAGGAGGCTGTGTGGTGTAGAACGCCGATCCCTGCTGGCAGCGCCAGCGCAAACACCAAGGCAGTGCATCTTGCTGCCCTTGGTAACAGCTATTCAGGAGCAACATCTGGGTGCTGCAGGGAGGGGCCACTGCTTTGCCCCCGCCCCAATCTCCGCCCAGGTTTCGGAGGCTGATGTGGCTGCAAAAAAATCCACGGGTGGCTGTATGTGGCCATACTGACTGCATTTGAGAAACATTTAATTACTAGTGTAGAAGGGAAGTATCCCTTTTCCACACTGTTACAGAAAGAGGTTTTGTGCTGTCTGCTCTAGCAGTTAAACTATATTTGACATCTGCTGAAGAGGGACGGTTACTGCATTGGGTCAGTTTCATCATATAGATGATTACTGACCTAGTAATCGCATCGTCTCTGTGTACCTCTGTGACCTGTGTACTTTGACTTTTAGTTGTCAACCTAAATTCATTCTTGGCTATTAGGTTTCATGCTAGGCTAATTTAAATGTTTTTATGATTTCTGGTATTGGTTTATGAACCTGACAGAACAACCTATTTGTTTAAGTTTTGAAGCAATTAAACTAAATTTGGTTTTGGAAATAAAATACAAGAGCAAATTTTACTAACTCTGAAAGATGACTTACAAGTGTAGTAAGAATTTAAATGTTTTTAATTGTGCTTTGTATATTAACTGTTTTAGAAATTATCCTGGCACAGTAAAAGGTAAATGAAGTACGATAAAATGTCTTTCTTTTTTCCGGTAGGCATTCCCTGTCGTAAAATAAACACTACTGCTGGGCCATGTATTGACGTTAGAACAGGTCAGAACTACTCTGAAGGTGAGGTCCGAGGAGGTAGTGTCCAACCTACACTTGCTGGTACTGGGGAAGGCACAGTCAGGCTAGGTAAGGAAAGTTTTCATGTACTTTTATCATTTTGGCAGTGGGATTTCCAGTGGGAAATACCAAGTTAAGGGGTTAATGATATGTCTATTCTCAAACTCTAATGGTATATTTTTCTGTTTTTTAAATATAAACTACACATTCAGCAATACTCTAACATTACATATGAAAAACTGTTAGTGTTAAGATTGCAATGTCAAGCATTACAAATTTAGGAAATGGCAGAATTAAGGTTACACATTAAACCTTAATTTGTCCCCCGTATGCATGTGCACTATGGTAGTCTTGTCTAACCTCACATAGGAATTATTTTGCAGTCCTAGTCCAGTGCTTTAAATGCAAGAGAACATCCTTTCTCTTCTTGCTACCTCTGCCTCATTCACTGTCCATCTTGTGCATTGAATGAAAAGGTTTAGTAGAACAAATAACATGTAACTAAAGATTATATCATAATCCACGTGCACAGGGGCCATAATTTAAAATGTGCAGGCAACTTGAAGTCTGGCATTTCTTAACTTTCAAGGTCTTGACTTTAAAACCTGTGCAGCATTCTTCTAATGTAGTTTTTGTGTGTACTTTCCTAGTTTTCTTTAAAAAGACAAAAACAAATTATACTGTCTGTAGCTTATTTGTAACTTGTTCCTCTCATGCATCAGCATATGAACCCTGAACCTTCAGCACTGTAGCACAGACTTCTATCACTTGAGCTAAAGAATTGACCACAATATCTGGCAGCAGCTGCAGTGTTAGCCTCTGTGGATCAGCTGCTAGAAGAGGCTATGTACCAAACTGTGCCCCTCGGTCTTCCTCCCAAAGGCTGTTGTGTACTGTGCCCTCTAGTGTAACCCCACCCTTTGTTTTGTGTCCACCTGTCCCTCCTATGCTCTTCATTCTCCAAAGAACATTGTCACCCCTTTGGTCCAACTGTCGCTGAACAATATTTGGGGCTTGCAGAGTTATTTCTTTTGGGAGGAGAAATTAATGATACAAGTTGTGTATTTCTTTGGTGCAATCCTATTTTATTTACAAAGAATGTACACAAAGACCTATTTCCCTGGACACTGTAGAAACAAATAGGCACCTCCCTCTTCAGTGAGTTCTGTTCCCCAATGAGCTCTGTCCTGCTATCTTTCAGGGCAACCCTCACAACTGCTTCTCTTGCTGTCTGGTGGCTTTCTCCCTCTCACCTACACACTACTTGCCAAACCATCCCCTAGCATTTGCAACTAGTCCAAAGAGGATGAGCACACACACCCAGACCATGTGGTTTAGCCCTGCTGAGGGATCACTGTGTAGCCAATTGCCTTGGGCAGTAGCTACAGTTGTCTCCAGCTATCTTACTCCACAAAGGAGCTTAAGTGCTCCTTCCAGTTAGCCTGAAAAAGGGTGGTTAAGCACACCCATTGGATTTAACAAGGTCTTTGATTGCCTATCGATTTAAAGACCTGCTTGATTGCAGCCATAACTCCTTCCAGCGTAAATATTGTGCCCCTGTCGTAATACCTCCATGTTCTGTGTGCTTCCCTAAGGTTATGTATCCCCCCCACAGTCCTGTCTACCTCACCTCTCCTATTGTGATTTAACCACTCCCTGTTCAGTGTCTCCTGGTTCTGCTGCTGGATCCATTTTGTCTGTGTCCTACCCAGCTTTCTGTGGAATGCTACAGTGAGGCACTGAGACAAGGTGCATATGCAGACCTTTAGAATCACCAGCATTTTTGCTATGTGGCCAAAAAAACCTGTACTTTCCCAAACGTGTCAAGAAATGGTGATTTCTAATACCTTGTAACTCAGCCAAACCTGACTGGTTTCCATGGACCAGCAAAAGGCATGCCCCTTTCCCCAAGGCATTCCTGCTGCTGAATGTCTAACACTTTGTTCATACAATGCAGGTATTAGCAAAGATCCCTATATTTAGTTTGCCTATCTCCCCCTAAAATGATTGCTTTTGAAAATGAAATTTTTTTATAACAGTTTTATCTACCCTGCAAGCCAATAGGTAAACTTGAAGCTTATTCTCAGATATTTGACCAATTTGACACACATTAGAAGTTACTTAAAAATAAAAAAAGGCTTTTATTTTTAAGTTTTTTTTTTTTTGCAAGAGCCCTGATTCAGTTTACCTGCCAGTTTCTGCTTCTTATGGGACCTTTTGATTTAGTGATTATTAGCTGTGTTGCCTCATTCTACGAAAGAACACAAAAGTCCTATGGATTCAGATATCGAAAACACTGATAGATCTGTAACAGTGATTTAAGATAAGTCAATCATGTACTTAGCTTGTTTGTATTGTGACAGGGTCAGGCCAGATGGCTACAGGAAAGTGATCGAAGGTAGATACATTAGCCCCAGATTATACAGGTCCTTTTTCCCTGAGTAAGATAATGGGCTGTTCCAGAACAATCAGGAAGTTGCTGGAACCAATTATGGCAGGCTAATTAGGATACCTGGAGTCAATTAAGAAGCTGCTAGAATCAGTTGGGACAGGCAGACTAATCAGGGCACCTGGTTTAAAAAGGACCTCACTTCAGTTAGTGAGGTGCATGCGAGGAGCTGGGAGCAAGAGGTACACAAGGAGTTGAGTGAGAAGTGTATTGTTGGAGGACTGAGGAGTACAAGCGTCATTAGACATCAGGAGGAAGGTCCTGCGGTGAGGATAAAGAAGGTGTTGCGAGGAGACCCTGGGGAAGTAGGCCAGGGAGTTGTAGCTGTCACGCAGCTGTTACAGAAAACCCTGTAGACAGCTGCAATCCACAGGTCCTGGGCTGGAATCTGGAGTAGAGTGCGGGCCCGGGTTCCCCCCACCCCTCCCAACTCCCTATTGGATACAAGAGGAGTTAACCTGGACTGTGGGTCCCACCAGAGGGGAATCATAGAATCATAGAATCATAGAAACTCAGGGTTGGAAGGGACCTCAGGAGGTCATCTAGTCCAACCCCCTGCTCAAAGCAGGACAACCCCAACTAGATCATCCCAGCCAGGGCTTTGTCAAGCCTGACCTTAAAAACCTCTAAGGAAGGAGATTCCACCACCTCCCTAGGTAACCCATTCCAGTGCTTCACCACCCTACTAGTGAAAAAGTTTTTCCTAATATCCAACCTAAACCTCCCCCTCTGCAACTTGAGACCATTACTCCTTGTTCTGTCATCTTCTACCACTGAGAACAGTCTAGATCCATCCTCTTTGGAACCCCCTTTTAGGTAGTTGAAAGCAGCTATCAAATCCCCCCTCACTCTTCTCTTCTGCAGGCTAAACAATCCCAGTTCCCTCAGCCTCTCCTCATAAGTCATGTGCTCCAGCCCCCTAATCATTTTTGTTGCCCTCCGTTGGACTCTTTCCAATTTATCCACATCCTTCTTGTAGTGTGGGGCCCAAAACTGGACACAGTACTCCAAATGAGGCCTCACCAGTGCCGAATAGAGGGGAATAATCACGTCCCTCGATCTGCTGGAAATGCCCCTACTTATACAGCCCAAAATGCCGTTAGCCTTCTTGGCAACAAGGGCACACTGTTGACTCATATTCAGCTTTTCGTCCACTGTAACCCCTAGGTCCTTTTCTGCAGAACTGCTGCCCAGCCATGGTCCCTAGTCTGTAGCAGTGCATGGGATTCTTCCGTCCTAAGTGCAGGACTCTGCACTTGTCCTTGTAGAACCTCATCAGATTTCTTTTGGCCCAATCCTCTAATTTGTCTAGGTCCCTCTGTATCCTCTCCCTACCCTCCAGCGTATCAACCACTCCTCCCAGTTTCGTGTCATCTGCAAACTTGCTAAGGGTGCAGTCCACACCATCCTCCAGATCGTTGATGAAGATATTGAACAAAACCGGCCCCAGCACCGACCCTTGGGGCACTCCACTTGATACCGGCTGCCAACTAGACATGGAGCCATTGATCACTACCCGTTGAGCACGACCATCCAGCCAGTTTTCTATCCACCTTACCGTCCATTCATCCAGCCCATACTTCTTTAACTTGCTGGCAAGAACACTGTGGGAGACTGTATCAAAAGCTTTGCTAAAGTCAAGAAATAGCACATCCACTGCTTTCCCCTCATCCACAGAGCCAGTTATCTCATCATAGAAGGCAATTAGGTTAGTCAGGCATGACTTGCCCTTGGTGAATCCATGCTGACTGTTCCTGATCACTTTCCCCTCCTTTAAGTGGTTCAGAATTGATTCCTTGAGGACCTGTTCCATGATTTTTCCAGGGACTGAGGTGAGACTGACTGGCCTGTAGTTTCCCAGATCTTCCTTCTTCCCTTTTTTAAAGATGGGCACTACATTCGCTTTTTTCCAGTCATCCGGGACCTCCCCCGATTGCCATGAGTTGTCAAAGATAATGGCCAATGGCTCTGCAATCACATCGGCCAACTCCTTTAGCACCCTCGGATGCAGTGCATCCGGCCCCATGGACTTGTATTCGTCCAGCTTTTCTAAATAGTCCCGAACTACTTCTTTCTCCACAGAGGGCTGGTCACCTCCTCCCCATACCGTGCTGCGGAGTGCAGCCGCCTGGGAGCTGACCTTGTCTGTGAAGACAGAGGCAAAAAAAGCATTGAGTACACTAGCTTTCTCCACATCCTCTGTCACTAGGTTCCCTCCCTCATTCAGCAAGGGGCCCACACTTTCCTTGACTTTCTTCTTGTTGCTCACATACCTGAAGAAACCCTTCTTGTTACTCCTAACATCTCCAGCTAGCTGCAACTCCAAGTGTGATTTGGCCTTCCTAATTTCACTCCTGCATGCCTGAACAATATTTTTATACTCCTCCCTGGTCATCTGTCCAATCTTCCACTTGTAAGCTGCTTTTTTGTGTTTAAGACGAGCAAGGATTTCACTGTTAAGCCAAGCTGGTCGCCTGCCATATTTACTTTTCTTTCTACACATCGGGATGGTTTGTTCCTGCAACCTCAATAAGGATTCTTTAAAATACAGCCAGCTTTCCTCGACTCCTTTCCCCCTCATGTTATTCTCCCAGGGGACCTTGCCCATCAGTTCCCTGAGGGAGTCAAAGTCTGCTTTTCTGAAGTCCAGGCTCTGTATTCTACTGCTCTCCTTTCTTCCTTGTGTCAGGATCCTGAACTCGACCATCTCATGGTCACTGCCTCCCAGGTTCCCATCCACTATTGCTTCCTCTACTATTTCTTCCCTGTTTGTGAGGAGCAGGTCAATAAGAGCTTTCCCCCTAGTTGGTTCCTCCAGCACTTGCACCAGGAAATTGTCCCCTACACTTTCCAAAAACTTCCTGGATTGTCTGTGGACCGCTGTATTGCTCTCCCAGCAGATATCAGGGTGATTAAAGTCACCCATGAGAACCAGGGCCTGTGATCTATTAACTTCTGTTAGTTGCTGGAAGAAAGCCTCGTCCACCTCATCCCCCTGGTCTGGTGGTCTGTAGCTGACTCACACCACGACATTACCCTTGTTGCTCACACTTCTAAATTTAATCCAGAGACTCTCAGGTTTTTCTGCAGTTTCATACTGGAGCTCTGAGCAGTCATACTGCTCTCTTACATACAACGCAACTCCCCCACCTTTTCTGCACTGCTTATCCTTCCTGAACAGTTTATATCCATCCATGACAGTACTCCAATCGTGTGAGTTATCCCACCAAGTCTCTGTTATTCCAATTACATCATAATTCCTTGACTGTGCCAGGACTTCCAGTTCTCCCTGCTTGTTCCCCAGGCTTCTTGCATTTGTGTATAGGCATTTAAGATAACTCACCGATTGTCCTGCTGTCCCAGTATGGGGCAGGAGCCCTCCCCTCTTGCACTCACCTACTTGTGCTTCCTCCCGGTATCCCACTTCCCCACTTAGCTCGGGGCTTTGGTCTCCTTCCCCCGGTGAACCTAGTTTAAAGCCCTCCTCACTAGGTTAGCCAGCCTGCTTCCAAAGATGCTCTTCCCTCTCTTCGTCAGGTGGAGCCCATCTCTGCCTAGCACTCCTTCTTCTTGGAACACCATCCCATAGTCAAAGAATCCAAACCCTTCTCTCCGACACCATCTGCATAGTCATTCGTTGACTTCCACGATTCGACGGTCTCTACCCCGGCCTTTTCCTGCCACAGGGAGAATGGACGAAAACACCACTTGCGCCTCAAACGCCTTTATCCTTCTTCCCAGAGCCACGTAGTCTGAAGTAATACGCTCAAGGTCATTCTTGGCAGTATCATTGGTGCCCACGTGGAGAAGCAGGAAGGGGTAGCGATCTGAGGGCTTGATGAGTCTCGGCAGTCTCTCCGTCACATCACGAATCCTAGCCCCTGGCAAGCAGCACACCTCTCGGTTTTCCCGGTCAGGGCGGCAGACAGATGACTCAGTCCCCCTGAGGAGAGAGTCCCCGACCACCACCACCCTCCTCCTCCTCTTGGGAGTGGTGGTCGTGGAACCCCCATCCCTAGGACTGTGCATCTCATGCCTTCCAATCAGTGGAGTCTCCTTCTGCTCTGTTCCCTCAGATGTATCATTCACTCCACTCTCTGCACTAGTACCTGTGGAGAGAACATGAAAACGGTTGCTCATCTGAATATGCGTTTCTGGTACATGGACTTGTCTCATACTCTTTCCTCTTCTGGAGGTCACATGCCGCCAATTATCCTCAGTGGCCTTCTGTCCCCGCTGCGTAGCCTGCTCTGAATCCTCAGAACACTGTGCCCGCTGAAGCCTATCCTGGCGTCTATCCAGGAACTCCTCATTTTCTTTTATGGAACGCAGGGTTGATACTCGTTTCTACAGACCTTGAATCTTCTCCTCCAATATGGAGATCAGCTTGCACTTTGTACAGACAAAGTCGCTTCTTTCCTGTGGAAGAAAGACAAACATGGCACATCCTGTGCAGGTCACGACAGCGGATCGCTCAGGATCCATAGTCCCTTCCTTCGAAGAGTTTCCTCACTTGTGGCAGAAGCTACTCAGGGAAACCTGCAAGGGGGATGCCGCAGTAGGCTCTCTCCAGGCGAACTCCCAGGCTAACTCCACCTGTTTGCTTCTCTGCTATGCGCTGCTCAGCTGGTGCGCAGCTGACTGACTGTCTTTTTAGAAGAGCCTGGAACAAAGCACTCCCAAATCACACGCACACGGTCAAACTGCCAAACTGTCCCCTCAACAGTTACTCACTCCCCCGTCTGCAGCCCCCTGGTTGCTCTGCCTCTGCCTTTAGTTTGGGTTCAAGGAGTTAGGAATGGCAAGGATAGCTTGCCCCCTTCGCAACTCCCTCTCAAACTCCCCTGTTTGCAGCTCCTGGTCGCAAAAGAGTTTCCTCACTTGTGGCAGAAGCTACTCTGGGGAAGGTCCCAGAGATTGTGGGGATTGTTCTCCTCCCTTTCCCCATGTTGGCCAGTGATGTGGTTAGCTGAGTGGATGGCAGGTTTGAGCCACTAGCAAAAGTGGCCAAACTGAGGGCTGCCATGAATCTCTGAGGCGAGCAAATCTGCCAATAAGCGCAGGACCCACCAAGGCAGAGGAGGAACTTTGTCACAGTATGTACAGTCTGTGCACACCATCTGAGAAGGCAAAGCTTCATTTCTACAAAACAGTCAAGTCTCGGAAGTCCTAGTTTGAGACTTTTGGTATAGTCTCCCAGCCTCTCATCTTGTATATTAAAGTTGGTTAAAGAATGATGTCTGTAACTGAGGATAATGCTTTTCTTTTCATTACTATTTTCTAGGATTTCCTGTGGATCCACGAAAGGTTCTGATAGTAGCTGGCCACCATAACTGGATTGTAGCTGCATATGCCCATTTTGCTGTTTGCTATAGGTATAAATGACTTAGTCGTTTCTGGTGGATTGGGTTTTGAACTTGATTTTCCTTTCCTTCTACACTGTCAGTGGAAGCGAGCCTCTTGGCCCAGATTGACAGTCTTGGGCTATCAGGGCTTGCGCTAGAGATCTATAAATAGCTGTGTAGACAGCGCTTTGAAGTTGTGGCTTGGGCTGGATTGATCAAGTGATAGAGTCATACAGGTAAACAGAAAAAATGTCCAAGATGGTCATATACATATTATTTGGTCATAAAACATTCAATTACATAGATGTAAATAAAAATATAAACACCTAAAATTAATTTGTAATGCAGGAGCTGCGTTCACCAAGCACACTGATGCTAACATTTCAAGGGAAAGAGGTACCCCCATTTGGCTTAAACTAAGCTGATATAGAGCCTTGGATTGTGAATGAGATCTTGTAGGCCAAAAGCTTCCCTAGATAAATAGAATGTAACTTCCATTAAGTTGTGTGCTTACTCTAGGGCTGGTCCTTGTCTTTTACTCATTTTAATATGTATTTTGTTATTGTATATGTGGGCAAATAGATTTGAGTTATTTCTTTTCTAGTGTGAAATTAACAAACGTGTTAATACACCCTCTTGTGTTTTTTGCCTACTTGCTGTGACAAGTGGAGTAAAATCAAACTCAATTACAAAGGTTTTTTTTCTTCATTAAAAGCTATGCAGAATTTAAATAGAGACTCAAGCTGAGATTTGGTTTACTCTACTGTAAAAATTATGTCGGATTGAAATTTGAGGGAGTAAAAATGAAAACAGATTTTTTTTATGAGAACTGCAATATTATGTCTTGCTTCTTTGTAACTTTTAAAGAATGGTTCATTCTAAGTATTTTAGATTTTTAATCAAAAATGTTTTATAACATTTGTGTACTGTTTCATTAATCATCTTTTTCTTCTATTCTGCCTTACTCTTCAATGTTTTTTCCTCTGTAAGTGTTCTGGTTTTTGTCTGTTACACTTCCAATTTTGTTTCATTTTTCCATTTACTGGTGGTCTTGCCCTCCACCTTCTGTGTGTTGCATCCCTTCTCACGGTCTTCTGCATTGCACTGTGTCGGTAATGTTGAATTACAAAGAAAACCTCTAAGCACTGGCAAAGAATTATTTAGAACTAAGGTTTCTAGGCAATGTCATGCAGTATAGATCGCACAGTGTAGCAGAGTGGCAGAAAGTTGAAATTGAGTAGAGATTATAGTGAGATTGCTGTATTTATTAGGTAGCACAATTAGACATACATCAGTGTTTTGTATGATTCACATTCAGTTGAGCATGAGTAGGATCCCTAGCAACTGTTGGGTGGGGGAAGAACCTTAAAGGTGTATCTTAAACTGGCAAAACCAGGATAAGAAGACTAAAATTCCATCCTTTACTTGTTTCCTTTTGGCTCAGTGTTGCAGCTCACAATAGCACCTATTTTTCTGAGGCTGCCAAGCAGAAGATCATATGTTCTGCATTACCAAGGCCCAATAAGTTAACATTTAACACGATATGTAATCCAGAATTCCTATATTTTGTGGCTGTAAGCCTGTGAAGGGTATGTTAATATCAGAATCCTTTATTTGATATTGTTTTATAACTTAAAGGAAATATAATTGGCTTGTAAGACTGACTATAGGTACAAACTCCAAACTGAGGCTATTTGGAAAGTGTACTTTTTTTAATTCTCATCCTTCCCAGAATCAAAGAATCTTCAGGATGGCAACAGGTTTTCACAAGTCCATATCTGGATTGGACTATCGAACGAGTGGCTCTGAATGCCAAGGTCGTTGGAGGTCCACATGGGGACAAAGATAAGATGGTTGCTGTTGCCTCTGAGAGTAGCATCATCCTGTGGAGCATTCAGGATGGCGGTAGCGGTAGTGAAATTGGTGGGTATGACCGTTTTGTGTGACGATGTCTTACTGCTAATATCTTCTGACCCATAAAAATATAGTTCCATGTGTAGTCTGGATAATTCATAACAAACATTTACACAGACTTAATAAAAAATTAATTTTGGTACAGCAATCTAATACTAGAATTTTCATGTGCAAGTTTCTGCCCTTCATTTTGATCTGGAGACACTTCCTTCTGAACGAGTGAAAAGAAATACAATCCAAAAATCAGTCTCTTTATTAGGCAGAGGCAATTCAGAGCCATCATTCATGTTAAAGTGTCATTGGTAGCTTGTTTAATCTGACAACATGGATTAGAGTTTAACTCAATCCATTAGACTGAGTTCTTTAGCACTACAAGTTGGATTTGAACAGAAGACTTTGAGGTGAAAGGCTAAGGGTACATCCACACTGCAGTGAAAAACCCAACGGCACCACGTCTCTGAGCTGGGGGTCAATTGACTTGGGCTCGCAGGGGGTGAGGTATGGGGCTAAAAATTGCAGTGTAGATATTTGGGCTCGGTGTGGAGCCTGGGCTCTGAAACCTGATGAGGAGGGTGGGTTGATCTCAGAGCCTGAACGTCTACACTGCAGTTTGCTTCCTGAGCCCTGTGAGCCCAAGTTAGCTGACACAAGCTAGCCTTGGGTCTTTTATTGCAGATTAGGTGAACCCTAAAAGAAATGCCAACTTGTTATCCTTTTTTTCTTGCTTTGTTCTATAGTAGGTCATATTTTAGATCTTTTATTTAAGTCTGCTTTTGCTAATCTTATAAAATGCAGTTCCTAAATAGAATTTTGGAGACCGCTATTTGCTACCAGTAGTCAGCATTTTAAACAAAAATACAAATTAAATTAGTGTGGGCATGTAGTACTGGGTCCCAAATGGTTTAGCACCAAAGGGTTCACAATACTAGAGGTCATACAAATATGAAAAAGGTTTTCAGAGAAACAAACATTCCTTAGTACAGCTGTGATTGATGGTTTGTCTGATTTATTAAAATATATAATTGCTTAAAAACATGAATAATGGGCTTTTGGGGAAAGCGGAGAGGATGGTAATTGGGAATATCCTCAGTTCCAAGGGTGGTATGTAAGTCATGGTTCGAAAGATAGTGACAACTTGTTTCCTCCAGCCATAAAGTACTGTCACCATAGATTTAATTTAATAAGCTTAGTGCCAAGAATAATTGTAATTTGTTAATTTAGACATTTTTCTGAAATTGGCTGCAAATTTGTACAATTCATTCTCTATCACTCTTTTTCCTTTTAACACTAAAATACCTAGGATATGATGGGAGCTAATGTAATTGATGTGAAATTATTAAATATGGTCTAAAATACTTGGGAGTTTCAGTTCAGGTTGGCTTATTTTAAAATAAAGACAAAATTTACTTTAAAACGTGCATTCCAAAATGCAAGATTGAGGTTTATCTTTATTCATGGATATTTAATTTTTCTGGATGTTCACAGTGGTATCTCAGCACTTTACAAAAATTAATGAATATTGCTTTTCAGCAGCCCTGAGAAGTGAGGAATCATTATCATCCTTACATGACAGGTGGGGAAACTGAAGCAGAGAGAGCTGAAGTGTCTTTCACAAGGTCACGCAGGAACTCTGTGGCAGGATGGGGAATAAAACTCAGCTCTTTCTATCCCAAATTCAACTGGCTTTCTAATCACTAATAAGACAGAGTACAGTTATTAGCAGAAAACATCATCTAGATTTTTTAAGGTCTTTCTCCTTTTAAGAAAAATAAGAATAGTGTACCCTGTAATACTAAGAAACTAGTAGTGCTGCCATCATAAAAGCCACATTTCTGAAAGGTGTAAGCATAATTCTACACACTAAAAATAGAAATTCCTTAGATTTCCTCTCCCCCATCAATGAGCATGGAAGGGTCTGTTAGATATTCCATTTTATGACCCTTCCTTTTTCAAAGAAATGGTTAAACTCTTAAGCCAACTGGTTGAGAAGTCTTGGGTGCTTTTATAAATATAGCTGTAGCTGCCACAGTAGCACAGCCACACTATTGCAGCTTATGTCAGCACATGGATATTTTCGGGTTAATTTAACTGTTAATTTTCTCATAAGCTGGCACTTAACCTGCAAAGTTTTTTTTTGTTTTTATCTTGGATCTTCAAATATTCCACGTAGGAACAGGCAGGAATTCAAAAAAAAAATTTTATTGTTATATAACATTATAGCTTTTTTTAAAAAATTTAAAACAGATTTTTTATTTTAAGATCTGAAAATTATGAAAACAATATTTCAGATTTGAAAAGATCCTGCTATGTGTCTAAGTTGACCAGTTAAAATTTAGTGTCAATAAAACAACAAAAAACCAGAAATCGGGGGGTTGGTGGTGGGGGGGACGGACATTTTGCAGCACAACCAGCAGACTAAATGTTTTTGGTGAACGTTGCTATCGTTATTTTGAACATGGGAAAACTTTGGAAAAATCAAAATGTTTATGAAAAACTCATGTCTTGAAAAAAATTAGGTTTTTTAAAAATTATTTTAAACATTCTGGCCATCTGTATTGTGCGTGTTTTGTCAATGTTATGAACTAAGTGTTCCACACTTCTCTTTTGAATTTGCTATTATAACTCAAATGTGTGGGGTTCCCCACTTCCCCCAATTCAATTAAACGAAGCAATCCAATAACACAACAATAAAATAGTTTTACTGGCCTATTTCTCTTGCCGAGTCAAATGTTTGAAGCCGTGCCTTGGGATAGTGAGGCAGTAGTTTTTCCATGTCCTGTAAAAGAAACAATTTGTTGTTACAAATGCTCTTCAGAACCTGACAACACCATCCACAGAAAATTGCAAGGGCTGGCATCTCCATGATAGAGCTCTCCCAGAGGCTGTCCTCCTTTCAATATTACTTACGTAGGACACCACTGCTGGATTGCTGCTATAAGCAGTGTTTTACTGAGAGGGCCCCTTAAGACAGGAACCTGTCATTACTTATACCATCGTCTTCCCTGTAGATGGGCGTCAAGATTGTTGAGCCTAAGCAGGAGTGACACTTTAAATTCCTTCAGACCATTCAAGCTGTCTTCCTTGATTTCCCTGAACCTTGTCATTCTCTGGAGTAATCAATTCTAGTTGTTTCCCTTTTTTTTTTATTATTGCCTACTTTTATGTGCCTGGTACTGCTGAATATAATCTGCATCAGAGATGATACCCCATGACCTGGAAAATCATTTGGCATCATAATTAAAGCACTAGTGTGTAACAATCTTACTGACTGCCATCATAGAGCATAGTAGACTATTATTCTTTTGTTTGAAATGGCATCTTGATTTTTGTCATTTGAATTTATCCAAATAAAGTTTTTGGGGGATTTCCAATGTTTAAATACTCTTAAAGAGATTTCTGCTGAGTTTTAGTAGAGGCATTTGCACAACTCTTGGAGATATGCCACTACGTTGTTTAATAAAACATTTAAGTGGCTATATAAGATCTTTCTGTAACTTACTGTAAATGTCAGTACAGAAGACAACTGTACATCGAGAAACTCCTTACTTGGCAGTGTATGTATCCTAATGAGCAGTTTTATAATGAACGAAGATAGGTTTATGCTTACAACCCTACAGTATTTATTGCTGAGTTACTTCATGTCTGGTTGATCTAGCTGGCAAGCATCCTACCAAATCACCCCCAAGAAAACAAACTTGGAGAACTATGAAAACTCTTCAATGTTGATTTGCTGTGACTCTTCAAAAACAGTTTGATTTCATACTAAATGTTGTAGTAAACTCATTGAAGCTTGTCAGTCAGTTCCAGTCATATTAGACCCTGAATGAGAGACTGAGGGCAGTTCTACACTTAATGCTACAGCGGCGCAGCTGCACTGATACAGCTGCGCAACTGTAGCGCTTCAGTGAAGATGCTACTACTCCGAAGGGAGAGCTTTTCCTGTCGGCGTAGTTAATCCACTTCTGCAAGAGGCAATAGCTATGTCGATGAAAGAAGCCATCCCATTAACATAGTGCATCTACACTGAAGATTAGGTTGGTATAACTGCATTGCCCAGGGGTGTGGATTTTTCATTCCCCTGAGCGACATAGTTATACCAATGTAAGTTTATGGTGTAGATCTGGCCTGAATGCCATTGTGATATCTTAGTGCCACTAGAAGGAAATAATAAGTGTTGCAGTGAGGTGAAATGAGTCAGCTGCAGTATGTAGGTTGACTCAGTTCCCTATTCATGTGATAACAATGAGAATTCAAAAAATTCAAACATCAAAGCTTCAACTCAGTTTTTTGTCTTTTGAGCCTCTTTTGATCTCAGTACTGGTTAACATCCAGTAATCGGAATAGTGATGGGTGAATATTAGCGAAAGTACCAGTAATACTCGTAGTGGGTGGTGGTGAAGCACTGAGAAATGTGTAGATAAAAGTATTTAGACAGGACCAGTAGGTGTAAGACTTGAAAGAAGGAAAAAATAAGGGCCTATTATTTCTATTGTATGCTTCAAATATCCTAATTATTGGTTGAACAACTCTTATCAGACTGATATTTTTTGAGCAAACTGAATTTTATTATTGAGTTGCTCATGCATGCTTGGCTGTTATTTTTGACAGTGTTAATCTTCATTGTTAAGCAATTGCAGTTTCTGTGATTGGCTGATCATGAAGAGATGTTTTAGACTTAGAAGCAGGGTTTACTGTGACAATTGGTCAAATGCCACCAAAACCAATTCCAAAAGCTAAATTTGGGCACTTGCAAAAATCATGTTAATTGTAAGGGATCTTCCAGTGTATCCTGATAAGTACATCTTTCAGGATTAGTTATAAATGTGTGTCCGTTGGAGTGTATGTTTCCTAGTAGTATAATAACCACAAGACACATCTCTCTGCAATGTAGAAAGAAGTAAAAGTGATATATTTTTCTGCTTAATTATATTTGCCTGTAATAGTTCATTTAGGTACAAAGGTGGCTTCCATAGCAAAAAAAAGGAAACTGGTTTGTTTTGACTTCTGATCATTATATTCCTAAAAGAATTTGTTCAAAAGACAATATCATGCATCCTTCATATCGCTATTAGTTATGTTTTTGATGATTCTTGCCAAATTTGTGTAAGCTCTTCGTCATTTGTGATTAGCTTTAACTGTACATTTATAAATTAGATCTTGTTTTCAAATTAGAGCTTAATACAGTACAGTATTTTGATCCTTCATTAGTTGGTGTTCATAAATGATTTGAGGCCTTAAGCTAAAGATGGATATAGAGGAACAAGGAATTTATTATTATTTTTCAACATCACTTTTCCCCAAAAAGACACATTGGCTGCATCAGCAGATTACTGCATGTTGAAGTAAAAGTAGTTTAAATTAATTATATGTCTAAAGAGAGGCGAGAGAGATTCCATCTTTACTGTTTTTCTTTTTTTGTATTTATTCTGAAAACAAGCTTCATAGACTCTCTGTTATTTATAGGAGTGTTCAGTCTTGGAGTCCCTGTAGATGCCCTCTTCTTCATTGGCAACCAGCTGGTGGCTACTAGTCATACAGGGAAGGTGGGAGTGTGGAATGCTGTGACTCAGCACTGGCAGGTGTGTTGAATTGAAGCATTTTATTAATTCATCGGTGTTTATCAAAAACTGATATGTTTTATGAGGAAACAAGAACAAACTCAATTTTATTCAGATAATGCATAAATATTATTTTTCTTACATCAGCATTTTAATATTGTAAACTTGTGCCTATCATTTTGATATCTTTAAGCATCATGCCTTTAGGTATTTTGTCTCATAGCATTTTTCAGAGTTTATCTCTATATAATACTATTAAGCATTCCATTTATTTATGCTCTTAAATAAAAAGAACTTTTAGGCATATAAAAATATTAAATGTCATCCATGAGTGTCTTCAGAACCTTCCTTCTTTAGCCACTATCACTTGTTTAAAAGCTTTGTTTTCCTAATGGGACCCCATGCTTGAACTCAGATATATAGTTCCAATAGGAAATTTAATATATTACAATGAAAAGTGGCTGCCAGTCCTCAGAGGAGCATATCCAAAACTTCAGATGTGAGTTTGCCAATCCTTTTGGGACCATGAAAACTATGGCACAAACTGAGACTCTTCCTTTGATAGCACCATATATCATGCCTCAGATGCATCTTATTTTATATCTATATACATCATAGATGTGCTGTGATTTTTTTTATACATATTATGCATTCTGACAACAGGAATAGAGATTCTTGGATTCCAGACAAGACTGAGGGAAGAGTTGGGCATTCATGCAAGAAACAAACCTTGTAACGCAGCCAGATGAATGTCTCCATGGTACAACGCAGGGACAGAATGTAATGAAATCCAAGAGGCTGTCTTGCAAATCTCAAGTGGCAGAACTGACCTGAGGCTCACTCCTGCGACTGCCATAGCACTAGTTGACTAAGTTCTGATTTGGCCCTTTAGCAACAATCCTGCCAATGAATAACACAGAGAGCGCAAAAAGGCAGCCAATGCGGCAGAGTTCTTTAGTTACATAGTGAAGGCTGACCTAATATGTTTGCATCAAATGAAACAAGTCGAAAGGCCTTTTTAAAATCTAAATTGACACCATGCAAAATGCAAGAAACCATTTGAGATATTTTTGAAGTAATGCCACGTTTTGATTAGGATAAAGCTTTACAAAATATGCTGGTGGAATAAGGTGAAAGGAACTCTCAACTTAGGACAAATAATTGGCTTCTTCATATACCCTCCATTTTCAGACCTCATAGATAGGTTTGTTTGCAAGGCAAGAATTTGAAGTTTTTTTCAGTTCTGCTAACTGAGTAACTATCAATATTCTCTCCCTCTGAAGTATGTGGATGAGTGTCCAGATTTAAACTTGCAGCTCTGCACTGTGCCATGTGATTTTGCTCCGGAATTTACCAGTAGTATTATAAAC
The DNA here is from genome assembly GCA_037349315.1 of Chelydra serpentina. NCBI lineage: Eukaryota > Metazoa > Chordata > Testudines > Chelydridae > Chelydra > Chelydra serpentina. The sequence continues at coordinate 19,720,877 of JBAIAC010000001.1, forward strand.
ATCTTTGTTAAAGTTGCCTTTCTGTATAGCAATTTAATATGGTCAGTGTTCCTAGTCAGATTCCTAAGACTTTTGTATCTCCTCAACAGACCACTACCTGTAATAGCTGCTAGAGTCCTTGGGCTATCAGAAGAATTTGGTTTAGGTTCCCTTCTGGTGTCAGTTGGATTTATTTTTAGTGTGGAAGGGAATTTTTGACAATCTTCACGATCCCTAGTAAGATGTAAAAGGTTACTCCCACCACTGACCTTGTATAATTCTGTTTCAGAATTCTGAATTGCAGCTGTCTCAGAACTCTGGTTCTTCAGGATTAGTCACACAGGCTTCTGGGACATCAACAACAATTTGCAAATTCTGGAAATCAATAAGTTATTATAAATTTATGAAACAATTAACTATACTTCCCCTCTCCCTAACAATAAATAAATCTGTAAAACTTTTGATCACCTACAATCATTTTGGCAGTAAAACATATTTCTTAGACCCAATGAAAGAGCTTGCTGGTAAAGCCCTTGAAGATTGTGAGGGCAAAAATAATAGGTCAAGAGACCAAAATGGGGTTCCTGATTGTAGTACTTAAATGGAAAACTGGGTAATTTTATGGCTATAGCAACAGGATTTCTCATTGAAAAGGAACAGCAAATTTTCAGAAGAGCACATAGGCTCCCAAAGATAGCATAAAGGAAAATATCTCATAAATTAAGGAAATGAAGCAGTTTTCATAAAGTAGATGTCAGTCTTACTCTTCAGGGTCTTTTGTTTTGTTTTTAATTAACTAGATTTGGAACATACAAAGAAGGCCTATGCAAAGACATGAGTTACTCTCTTTTGAGGTAGAAAAGGGAATGAAAAGTATAGCCTTGTACAATGTACTTCCACTTCGAGTGGGCATGCTCTAAAATGCAGTGCTAGTTCTTGGGCTTTTGTAGTCCTGCTTCACAAACTAGAAAACGTACAATACTTTCCTCACAACCCACAGTCATTAACACAAAAAAACATTAAACTTTGTGCGTCAGTAGGTTCTTGTTCTGCCTTTTTTGGGAGAGCCATTCTCAATTACATTGAGTAGGGGGTTACAGTGTCCTGTGATCTTGGTATAAACAAAATAAATACTCCATCCTTTTACAAGTCATCTTTTAATCAATGCTTTCCCATTGGCTTCTTTCTGAATTGTCCATAGTTCAAGCTCTACTTTAAGGAAGTATTTTTCTCTTCCAGCCACTCTCCCTCTAGCTAAGAGAGATCCTTATGCATTTTATATAATTCCTCCTCAGGATGTTATAATTTTTTCTGTATCCATAATAGATTCTGGCATCTCCTCCCTGATTCTTAGAGACTGGGGCAGACTAGCTGAGGTGGCTTTCCCTAATGCTCATTCCCCAGGCAAGATTTTGATGGCATATGATATAGCAAGAAGGTTGTAGGCATTAGATAATCAGGGAAGTGTAAACAGTTAGAGGAGGTTGAGTTTTCAATTTTTGAAATTGACAACACTGTTAAATTGTTCACATAAAGATTTCAGTCTGCCAAATAGTAATTCTCAGTTGCTCGTTTCTAGTCACTTATGCTAGTAAGAACTGTTGCCCTGTAATTTAGTCTTATTTCTAGATGTATCTCAGGTTCTTATCTACCAGGTAAAAATTGCTCATGATTTGGTCACTTAAACTATGTCTACACTATGAGCTAGGGGGCTGATCCCCTTGCTTGTGTACACATACTCATGGTAGCTCTCTTTGAGCTAGAGCAAGTATAAAATAGCAGTGTAGCCACAGTTGCGTGGGTAGTGGCAGTGAAGCTGTGCCGAATACAAACATAGAATCATAAGGTTAGAAGGGACCACATGAGTCATCTAGTCCAGGGGTTCTCAAACTTCATTGCACCGTGACCCCCTTCTGACAACAAAGTTTTATTACATGACCCCAGAAGGGGGCCGGAGCCCGAGCCTTGCGTGTGGGGAGAGGGAGCCACAGCCCGAGCTCCGCCGCCTTGGGTGGGAGGAGAGGGGGCCACTGCCCGAGCCCCATTGTCTTGTTTGCGGGGAGAAGGGGCCGTAGCCTGAGCCCCGCCGCCTTGGGTGGGGATGGAGCTCAGGCTTCAGCCCTGTGTCCCAGCAAGTCTAATGCTGGCCCTGGTGACCCCGTTAAAATTGGGTCATGATCCACTTTGGGGTCCCGACCCACAGTTTGAGAACCACTGGTTTAGTCTATCCCCTGCCAAGATGCAGGATTTGTTGTGTCGAAACCATCCAAGACAAATGAGTACCCAGCCTCCTTTTGAAAACCTCCAGTGAAGGAGCTTCCACAACCTCCTGGGCAGTCTGTTCCATTGTTCTTACAGTTAGGAAGCTTTTCCAGAGACTTAATCGAAATCGCCTAGGCTGTAGTTTGAACCCATTGCCTCTTGTCTTGCCCTCTATGGCAAGAGAGACCAACTTTTATCCATCTTCTTTATAGCAGCCTTTCAAGTATCTGAAGACTGCTATCCTGTTTCCTCTCTTCCCCCCCCCCCGCCCCCATCTCCTCTTTTGCAAACTAAACATATCCAGTTCCTTCAGCCTTTGCTCAGATGGCATGCTTTCCATCCTTTTGATCATCTTTGTTGCTTGCCTCTGGATCCTTTCCAGTTTCTGTACATCGGTGAGTAAAACTGGACACAGTACTCTAGCTGAAACCAGTGGGTGTGTACTCGGCACTGCCGCTACCCTTGCTACCACAGCTACTTTGTTACTTATACTCGCTAGTGTGTGACTGTGTATACATGAGAAGGGAAATGACATCCCTAGCTCGTAGCATAGACATAATCTTAGGCAACTGACAGAGAATCCAGCTGTGCTATAAAAGGATGAATTTGACCAAATTAAAAATTGCCCGGATCTGAAAAAGTGTGTTACTTTGTGTGGTCAATCCAAGTTGAGGAAAAACACAAGTGTATGTTGTATAGGAGCACCGAAAAATGTGGCAGTGCTGCTGTCTCACAAACAAGATCATAAAGAATGAATTTTACTCTGCTTGGTTTATTGTAGGTCCCAGTAAGTTGAGTTCTTTGGACCTTTTGAAAGTCTCCTCATGATTTCTGTTTTAATCAGCTTCATACGTGATTTAATAGAGGTCACAAATTTGTCCTTCAGTGTTGTTTTTGTTTGTTTTTGTTTTGTTCCATTACGTAGTATGACTTTTTCCCCCCTGGGGCCAGCTAATGGAAAGAACCTATAGTAAGCTTACCATAGATATCATGCTAATTTGTGGTATTCCTGAGTTTAATGGAGTTTCATCCATTCTTGCTACCAGAGGTGGTCATCAAAATTCAGTTTTATTAGAATGTAGACTAGGGCAAAAGTCTTTACAACAGATGATAGTACCTAGCTCTTGTATTTCACTTTTCATCAGTTTGAGCATTGGCCTGCTAAACCCAGGGTTGTGAGTTCAATCCTTGAGGGGGCCATTTAGGGATCTGGGGCAAAAATCTGTCGGGGGACAGTACTTGGTCCTGCTAGTGAAGGCAGGGGACTGGACTCGATGACCTTTCAAAGTCCTTCCGGTTCTATGAGAGAGGCATATCTCCATATATTTAGATCTCAAAACATATTACAACAGACGCTTCCTTCCATACCTGATTTACTTGGATAAATAGCATGAAATGATGAGAAAATAGTATAACCACTAAAATATCTAATATTTTTATCTGCCAGGACCTAATAGACAAGTTAGTCTGAAACTCTTTTTCAGAAGCTTGAAGATTTGCACTTGTGTACCTTGCTGCATTGTGCATTCTAGTAAACATAATAGAGAATTTAGCACTTAGCAGGCCATATCCTAAGCTCAAATTGGCATAGCTTCATTGAGGTCATATACTTTTTCAACAACAATCCTAATATTTACCACTTCACAGTGTAATTCAAATGCTAACTTATTCTCTTACCAGGTAATCCTTTCTGTCCCAACATGTCCTCATCATCTCTTGCTTTGTTTACTGTAATTCCCTTTCTTGTTTACACTAGAGAATTTTTACAGAAAATTCATATTGTTTGCCCCAATATTAGCAATAAAAGGAGGGCTAATATAGTTCTAATATAGGGCCATTGGCAGTCCTTTCCAGCACCATGTGTTTTGGCAGGTTTAGTTGAGACAGAGCTGACACATTGCCAATACCCGCCACATACTCTAGGATTCCCAACATTGCCAAAAAGATGCGACTGAATTGGTGTTAGTTGTGGTGGGAATTGGTTGTAAATGGTCCTTAGTGTAGACCAGGCACAGAATGTAATAAAGATGACAGAGGAGACCTAGTAAGATTCACCCTGTCCCTGGTTTCCGACTTGATTAGAGTAGATTATATCCACGTCACATAGCAGGGCCTGTATCCATTGACTCTGTTGGTTACTGCTACAGTTTTCCCTCCATCTTATTTTTATTTGAATGTCTAATGCAGGGGTCGGCAATCTTCAGCACGTGGCCCATTAGGGTAATCCGCTGGCCGGCCGTGAGACATTTTGTTTACGTTGACCGTCCACAGGCACAGCTCCCATTGGCCGTGGTTTGCTATTCCTAGCCAATGGCTTCCTGGAGCTTCCATTGGCCAGGAATGGCAAACCGTGGCCAGTGGGAGGGGCGGGGAACGTGCCTGCAGACGGTCAACATAAAAAAAGTCTCGTGGCCCACAAGCAGATTATCCTGAGGGGCCGCGTGCCGAAGGTTGCCAACCTCTGGTCTAATGCAAATAAAAAACCCACACAAGCTAACAGACACATCTTGGTTGGAGGTCAGGGAAAGCAACCTGAACTCCCTGAGAGATGACAGGAGTATTCTGCCCCACATAGGACATTTGTCTATGTGGTAGTTCCAGACATCTAATAATAAAGTTGCAGCCTGATTAAATTCATATCAAGTGTCTCCTGCCCTTGTTTTGGTATAGCTGGACAACAGCTAAGTTGACTGAAATTGAACTAGTAGTTGAGGGGAAAATCTTTTTTTTTTTTTTTTTCCATTCAGTTTATGATGTGCATTTGACCGTGCTCTATGTAAAATCAGTTTGGCTGGGTTTTTTTTTATAGTGACTTGAGCTTCCTGTCTCATGCGCAAGTATGATGACGCCACACTCATATACGGGGCAGGGAGGAACATAGCAGCTGATGTATCCTGTCTCTGCGTAGGGATCTCAGGCAAAGGAGACATTCTTTCGGCCTCAGATTCGGAAACAACACCCTTCGTAGTTCCGACTCTGCATGGGACTGGAAACCAATGGGCTCTTGGAATGCAAGAGATTCCCTTTCATTCCCTTGAGCTCCCTTTGTGGGGCTAAGAAATGACTGAAACATGGGAGGTTGAAAGAGACAAGTTTTTCCTTCCATAGATCACTTAACAGGGAGGCCCTTTCTCAACATTGCTGCTGCTGGAGAAGCTGGCAGGCAGGAGTTTCCACAGGGCAGGAGAGGAGAAGGGATAGGCTCAAATGCACTTGGAATGGTTGCTCTTGAATTTATTCATTCTCCCTTGCTAAAAATCAGCAGGGAGACAGAAAAAAAATCTGTTCTGTGGATTTTAAAATATATATACATATAATATAAAAAGTTAGGATGTACTATTTAGAGTGCTGTAGCAGAAATGAGAATTTTTGAATTTTTTGGTATTTTCCCTTTTGATGGTATCATAATGCTGAATAATAATTACAGCTTCTAGTTGCCATGTTTCACTGTGTCCGTATGTGCATATTTAGGGTGGGATTTTCAAAAACACTGCTGGCTTAACTACCCCACTGAACTCAATGGTAAAACTCCCATTGATTTCAATGGGAGAAGAGTTAGGCATCTGGTGAGAGCTTTTGAAACTTCTACCTGGGGCAGTGGTGGGAATGGTTTTTTTGTTTTGTTTTTTAAGTAGTGGATGCTGCTACATACTGTATAAGAATCAAAATGATTTTTTAAAAACAAAATATTACAAGAAACAGCAAAGAAAATTGCAAATGAATTTACATTTAGAATTGAAAGAAAATGGTGAACTAATGTTTTATATTTCATTTACTGTTGTACTAGGTTCAGGATGTTGTTCCTATCACCAGTTACGATACTGCTGGATCTTTCCTACTGCTGGGCTGTAACAATGGCTCAATATATTACATTGGTAAGATCAAACACCGCAAAATTAAGATTGTAATGTTCAGTTTTGTTAATATTCCTGTTAGGAATAATTATTTTATCTCTTGTTCATAAATGTCATCATTATTATGAACTGACTTAAAATTTCTGCTGTTTTTTATTTGGATATCACTTATTTTTTTATGCAGATATGCAGAAGTTTCCCTTGCGAATGAAGGATAATGATCTTCTGGTGACAGAACTTTATCATGATCCCTCCAATGATGCCATTACAGCACTCAGTGTCTACCTCACACCCAAGACAAGTTTGTATCATGCATCATTTACATTCCCTTGAAACTCATTGCACATAGAGGTTTCACTTTCATATTTTAAAAGTATTTTCGATTTCTAACAGCAGTAGGTAGCACTTATAAGGCTACTTAAGGATTGTGTGCTATATTCCATTATAAAACAGTTATCAGTGTTTAATAGTCATTTTAATTCTCATTAGTCTTAAAATTGGAGTACAGACTGTCAACCTGGACATGAATTTAATTAAAAAAATATTTTAGAAAGGATATACTACAGTTTGGAATGACATATAGTTTTGGTTTGGATTAAGTTGCATTCCCAGACCTATTTAGGAAGATATTCACAGCACCTTATTCTACACTTTAACCAGTTTTGTTAGTCCTTCACTTTCAAAAACACCAAAACTCTTATCAGTTTGGTCCTTATGATATATGGACAAGGTGGCCACAGTCTTACGTGTTCTGTTCCAGTTTGGTCAGACTGTGCCAAAGTTGCTTGCCAGGAGTCTCTACCCCCAAGCATTAGAGGGCATTAAGAGACTTTCAAGAACATGGGTTCAGATAAGAGTTCCCACTATTAATCTTGACCGTTTAGGGTTGCTCTTCTGATCTTGTGTGTTCTGAGCAGATGGAGTGATTCCCAGCCTTAACGAAGAAGAAAAAGTATAACAGAACACTGTAGACATAATGGTGTTTTACTGAAAAATAATGCTACATCATTGATAAACTTAATTCAGTTTACTAGCTCATATTTCACCCTTTCATGAACTGTCATAACCATTTGGAGATAAAGCAAAAACCACAAAACTAACTCTGATATATGAAAGTTATTACTTTTAAATGTGGGATGCAGATATTTTTTCAGATGAAGATATAGGCATTTCATCAACTTTTTTTTGTTTATCTTTCCCATACTTGTATTGTTAATGCAACATTTTTTTCTTCCTTAATATAATTGTCTCCCTCCACAAGGAGAAGTAAATCTTGCAAGACTGGTGCTAGTCTCTGTGTTTCTAAGAAGCACTGAAATGCCTATTTGGGGCCACAGGCAAGGAACAGGCGTATAGTATGTGTTTTGGGATTTGCTTGGTCTCTTCCCTCATACCCTTTCTTTCTTTTGTTTTGGGGAACTGCAGGATGCACGGGGTATGCACAACAGTAGATAGCAAATACTTGCAGAGTAGGTAAAATTAATTTAACCCTTTTTAGGACATGTTATTTACACTCGCTAATTAACTTAAATATTTGTGCTAAAATAAGTAGCTATTCAGTGTTACAGATCTGCTGATGTAACTTTTTTCCCCCTTTGAGGAATGGTGGTTTGTTTAAAACATCTCAATGTTTGTGCCTTTTGTAGGTGTAAGTGGTAATTGGATTGAGATTGCGTATGGCACCAGCTCCGGAGCAGTAAGAGTGATTGTACAGCACCCTGAAACAGTTGGGTCAGGCCCTCAACTTTTTCAGACCTTTACAGTTCATCGAAGTCCTGTTACAAAGATCATGCTGTCTGAGAAACACCTTGTGTCAGGTAATCTTATTTGTATGTACAGATGCACATGTGTATCACTCGTTCTCCCTTTTTTTATTTCTTTTAATGTTCATGCTCCTTGTCTCTCCCTTTCTTCAAATCCCATCATTTGGAATTACTAAACATAGTAAATTACGTACAGAACAGCATATTAAGAGAAAAAAAAACCTCTGAAAAGATTAACGGCATTGCAAACGTACTTAAGGAGATTTCCGTTAATTATACTACTGTTACAATACATCTCATTTTAGCATCTGCTTACAACAAGAGTTGGGTTAAAATTATCTATATGCTTGTCCTAATCTTGGTCTTTATAAGATGTTTAATATTTGTACAATATATTGTATTCCATTTGCAGCAATTCATGATAAGCTTGTTCCAGAAAAACAATGTCTAATAAAAGATACTAATTTCTGAAACCAGTCTGTTATCAGAACCAACAGTTGTGCATATAGCTGTAAATTTCCAGTTAAGTAAATTGGGTGGAGGTATCTTGCATGTGGACAGAGAATCATAAAATAGAATATGATTCTTGTGCATTTCAGGTCTTATTCATAACACTGTCTAACAGAGTGGGTTATTTCTGCATTGAATTTCATTAACATTTTTTAAAGAAATGGAAGAAAATAAGAAATTGTTTACATGAATTCCCAAGTGGGTTTGTGTGTGTGCGCAAATCCTTGCTGTAAATGCAATAAATGTCTTTATTTGAATATGCTCACATTCAGATAAACTCAGATTTCATTGAATAGGTGACTGAAATAAATATGTTTTCATCTGTTTTAACGATCAGTGCATGCAAGGCTACAGCGGTGTGTAGAGCACAGACACGTCACACCCAGCTAGCACAGGTATAAATAGCCGTGTAGATGGTGAGACATGGCTTAGGCAAATAGAACAGAGTGCCTTATATGCCGGAACCCCCAGGGTGTATACCCTGCACAGATCTCTACATCTAGAGTCTAAGCAGTGCCCCCTACGTCTATATTGCTGTTTTTAGCAGTGTAGTGTCTGCTGCTGGAGCTTTTCCCTGTTGCAATGAAAGGCTCTGGCAGTGCAGAAGCAGCGAGGAAAGGGGTCTTTCCCTGCTGCCTCCCCCTGCCAGAGTTTTTCCCTGTTGCAGTGAAAGGCTCCAGCAGCAGGGAGCTGCTGTAGCCTTTCCCCTCCACTGGAGCCTTTCACTGCGGCGTGTAGCTACAGATGTAGTGTTTGTACTCTACACACTGCTGTAAGTGTAGATTTAGCCCGAGATGCATGTTCTTGAATACGTAATTTTGAAACATTGTAACTTCATGTGTTAAAATAATTTGTGGTACGTAGGTGTAATTGGATTTTAAAGGCAGAAGGGACCATTATGGTCATCTAGCCTAACTTCCTGTGTAACACAAGCCAGAGACCCTCACCCAGTAATTGCTGCAGTACCAATTGTGTAAGTGACACTGTGGAGTTCAGTAATTTGAGGTTGAACTAGAGCTTCTTTCAGAAAGACAGACATCCAGTTTGGATTTACAGGCTCCAAGTGATGGAGAATTTACTATTTCTATCAGCAAGCTGTTCCAGTGACTGTTGCTCTGTTGTCGGTTGTTTAATTTTGAGATGTAGTTATGTTTGATATGGTTTGTTTATGAGAAAAGCAAGTGTCTGTGATGAGGTGGGTGAGTTAATATCTTTTATTTATACCTGGGGGAATTCTGCACCTAATATTTTAAAATTATGCATATTTTATTTGTCAAAATAACACAATATAATTACATAAGTTTCACTTATTTTGGTAATTTATTTCAAAATGCCTGTCAGCAAGTATGTCTGTAACAGTACAGACAACAAAAAAGATTCCCCCAGGAGCAGAGTTTAAGAAACCCCTACAACAACCCTGCTCCTGTTTCTCTGTTGTGCTTTTGTCGGGCGCCTCAGGCTGGGTGTGTCACACGTGCCAGCTGGGTAAATCTTGGAGGAAAATTCTGCCCCTCTGGTCTTTGTCAATTCCTGGTTTTTTGCTCTGCTCTCGTAGGGTTACCATATTTAAAGTTCCAAAATAGAGGACACTGCCGGGGCGGAGAGGGGTGTACTGGAGGGGTGTGTGAACTGTGAGAGGATATTTGGGAGATGCTGAAGGGACTGTGCGGTGGGGCTCACACCTGCACCCCCTCCCTCCCATAGCCTAGCCACGGGGCCAGACACGTGCCCTCTTCCCCCAGCCGCAGGGCGCCGCCTAGCCCAGATTCCTGCACCCCCTCCTTCTCCCAGAGCCCAGCCGCAGGCTCTGCTCCACACAGCTTCATTACTGTGCTGTCGGGCAGTAACAACCCGTACCTGCTGTTAGTGGGGGGCACAATTTTAAGATTTGGTCGCCTCTGGAACAACTTGAGTCATACCCCCCCTTGCCCTCATTCTCCCCTCCTGGAAAGCAGCGGCTCCTTCCTGCAGCTCTGGCAGCTGTCGCGCAGGGAGGGGGCCTGGCTGCACCATGTGGCCAAACAGGGCTGGCAAACCTGGAACCGCAGTCTGCCTGTGCCTCCCACGTAGGTGAACTAGGTCCTGGGCTCTACCAGGTCCAGCATCCCCTAATGGCAGTCAGCAGCACCAATTCTGCTGGGAGAAAGAAAATTCTGCACAAATTCTGCATTGCACAGTATTCCCCCAGGAGTATTTATTGGACCAACTTCTCTTGGTGAGAGAGACAAGCTTTTGAGCTACATAGTATTACCTCACCCACCTTGTCTCTCTAATATGGGACTGACCTGGCTACAACAACACTGCATGCAAGTTTGTGTGTGAGCGACTGCAACAACAATAAGATGTAACACCTTCACATGTGAATTAAGCCTTACAACAGCACTGCAGGGTAGGTAAACAGATGATGATATTCCTACTTTATAGATGGGAAAACCAAGGCAGAAAAGCTCCGTGACTTGTATAACCCACAGCCAAAACTATTATCAGACTTAGAAGTCAGGAGTTGTGCAGTATGCACAGGACCCACTTTTCAAATGTTTGTAACTTTTACAGTCCAAATGTATTCAGAATGTATTGCTGCTTTTAAGGCTTTCGTAAGCTTTTTGATTCAGAAAACAAAATACGTAATTTAACTATTGATGACCACAATTTACTCTCATTTTGTTATCGCAATTGATTGAATGCATTTTATTGAACTTGCTCAGAAGTTAATGGTTGTTTTTATTACTGAGGGCATGTCTACACAGTAAAGAAAAACCCTTGCAGGGTCCTGGATCCTGGGCTCCAGCCCGAACCTGGAAGTCTACATAGCCGTGAAACAGCCCAAGCCCGAGTCGGCTAGCACGGGCCAGCCGCAGATGTCTAGTTGCTGTGTAGACATACTCTGATAAACCAGATAATTTTAATTACATCCTAAATGTTCTGGCTTATACATTAAAGGGTGTTTTAAAAACAGTCTTTCATCTCTTGTAAATACTCCGATGTTTCTGGGGGTTTTTTTTGTTTTGTTTTTTTCTGTCTAGTTTGTGCCGACAACAACCACGTTCGGACATGGACAGTGACTCGATTCAGAGGAATGATTTCCACACAGCCAGGGTCTACTCCCTTAGCTTCATTCAAAATCTTGTCCTTGGAGGAAACAGAGAGTCATGGTAGTTACTCTTCTGGAAATGACATAGGTAGGCAAAATGTTTTTCCATTATTTCACACTGGACTTTTGGAGGGCTACTGTGCTCTTGAAGGTTCATTGGAGGCATTTAGCCTGATTCTGTTCTCGCTTCACGTTCATGTGATTCCATTGACATCAGGTGTGTGAGTCTGATTTACACCAGAGTAATTACAGCATAATCCGCTTGCATTTTGATAATATTGTAGCATGTCTATAATAATCATGTTTGAAAACTGATTCCAGCTAGAGTTAATTTGGTTTGTCTTTCCACAGACTCACTTTACAGTACTGGGCAAATTGGTTTCCCAGAGGGACCCATTTAAGAGAAGTTGTGCCTTGTTATTCCTATAAATTACCTAGAATCTGTTGGTTACCTAATGTACCCTTTTTGATAGCATTTTTATAGAGAGAGAGAGATAAGATTGAGATTATGAAAGAATATATTCGAACTGCTTTGCATGAGATTTTTGGGTTTGTTTCACGATGTGCGATCAGTTTGTAAATTAAACAAAAATTAAGATTATGCATGTGTCTAATATTTAACATTATACTCGTACTGCATTTCAAAACTACATTGAAACTGTCACAAAACCAACATAATTGTGAAAACCCTAAGTAAAGACTAACATTGCACCTGTTATGGCATGATGCTCTTTACAGAACACTGAATGGGTAGGCAGGTAGCAAGCTGAAAAGCCATCCTCATTTGGTTTTTTTTTTAATCCATCAAAAGGTTCTTATAATCTTAAACTGTGCTTTCTGAGGCAAGGACAGTCTTTTATTTATACAGCACCTAGCACACTGATCCTCGATTGAGGCTTCCAGGTACTCCTGTAATACATATACTGATAAACAACAATTTGCTCTTCACTTTTTACCGTGTTGGTATTGTAGGGTCTTGGACTAGTGCAAAATGTTACACATGGAGATGCCATCCACTTTCAAGAGCAAGGTTCCCTTGGGTGTTTCCCATTAACAAGTTTAGCCCCAAAACCGCCCCCAAAAAAGTGATGGGCAATCTGTTAGTAATTGAATTAAAGCCTCCAACCTCTTTCACAGGGGCTACCAAGCAGCTGTAAAGACTTTTCAGTCACTATGGGTCTGGAGTTTTTGGTTTTTTTTCCAATTGTATGAAGCATCTGCATCTCCACTTGACATGAGAGGGAGATGCAGGTGCTCAGCAATAATGAAAAATCAGACCCTAGAAAATGTGGTCATATTAGTGACCAAGAGGTGATGGACCCCATATCATATTTCAGATCCCATAAATATTTTCTTACAGTGCATCGTAACATATTAACCCTTTATATTAGAGTAATGGAAAATTACACAGATATGGGTTTATTTTCTGTTTTTAAAAAAAATGCATCAAATTGATTTGACGGTCTAAAATGAACATCTTCCTTGGTAGTTCAGAATTACTCAAAATAATTGGGTAACCCTTCAGTTTGGGTTTTCCATGGTGACTTGTCAGTAATTATACAGCACAATGCAAAAGTAGTGTGGTGTTTTGCTAAACTAGAAATCAGTGTAGATTCCTGGTTCCTTTAATCAGACTGAATCTGGGTGAGTAATTTTTATTTCTAGACAGGGTAGGAATGGTTAATTTTTTTTCCAATAACTTTTTGGAGTAATGTGTTTTGAAATACTTAGTTTCTCTTTCTAACTACAGGACCATTTGGAGAGCGTGATGATCAACAAGTGTTCATCCAAAAAGTTGTTCCCGTCACTAATAAACTCTTTGTCAGGTTGTCTTCTACTGGGAAAAGGTAAAAGCACTAGTCATCTGTTGCATCTCTGATAAAATCCACTTATTGTACATATCCAAGAGCTGACACTAAGATAGTTGGCTCTGATACTTGTGCTAGCAAGTCAAAGCACAAAGATGCTGTATAGAACTCATTTCTCACTTACGCATTTGATGTGGGTATCTGACTGGTATAATCACTTTAATATAAACATACAGTGGCTCTGCCCTAGTTTCATTATCAGTGCCAACAATAAGGGGTGTCTGGTTTTGCTTTTACTTACTTCAACATAAAAACTTCCTAAGAAAGAGAATAATTTCAAAAAAGCATAGGAAGTGTAATTGTCAGATGGCTGAAAAGTAACTTAAAATAGAGTGACCAGATAGCAAGTGTTAAAAATCGGGACAGGGGGTGGGGTGGGGTAGGGGGTAATAGGGTGACCAGATGTCACCTAACTTAATAAATTGTTTCAACCCTTTTTGCTTTGCTTTTACTACACAATGTATTGCTTGAAAAAGACCTTGAAGAGTTAATTGACACAGTGCCTTGGATAGATAATCTCAATAGTCATTTTGCTTTGGTACTCCCAGTCCTCATTCACTGGGCAAAACGGGGAACTGGGAGTCAGGACCCCCTTGGGTTATCTTTCTGGCATTGCTACTAGCTCACTGTGACCATGGGCTAGTGAAGGTGTGTCTCTTTACCTATATGTAAAATGGATATACTCTACCTGCCAGGGATATTTTGAGGCTTAATAAATATTTGAAAAGTTTTAATTAGCATTGGATGAAAGGGGCTACATAAGGATAAAAAAAGTCAATTTTGGTTTCACTTATAGCATAACAATAAAATTGTACTTTGCAAGTTAAATGCAAGCTGGCTGCAGGCAAACTGAGTGTACTCTTTTAATGGATGCTTCATTATTTTCCTGATTTTAGAGTGGTCTTCTGTTCTTCCATATGTTGGCGTGTATTGCTACCTTTCATTAAAAAACTGATACTGTGCTTACTTTTAGTTTTAAAATAAAAGAAAGCCAAAGCTGGTGTAGGAGTAGCTAACATGCTCTTGAAAGCCCTGGATACTAGTTTTAAATTGAAAGTGCTAGTACAGCCATGGCTGTTAATAGTAGTTCACCAGGACCCAATATCTGTAACACATGGCCTAGCATCGGTTAATCTTGTAATGAATAAAAACCCTTTAAGAGAATCAATCTTCTTTGCATCAAAGCTCATTACATATAGTCATAAGTAACTGTTAGAGGAATTAATCAAGAGAGTACATTTTCCATGCACCTAGGCTATCCATTTGACAGCTTGTTTGTTTTTTAAGCAAATAGCATTAGAAGCCCATAATATGGTTGGAGGCCAAATTATTGTCCCAATGAATGTTATAAATCACTGTGATTTAATGTTCTATGCATACACAGTGAAGAAACTGCCAAATGTTTATTAAAATTGGTGTCATATTAGGATAAATTTTAACAAAGTAATAATTCAAAACCATTTTCAACTCTGACCTGTTTTTTGTTCCCTGTCCTGGTTTGTTGTGGCAGACTCTGTATTCTAATCAAACTATTCTTCCTTGATAGCTTAATTAAGCCACAATTTAAAATGTTGATGCCACAGTAATCTCAATAGTTATGAGTAAAGCAAAAAAGGAATTCTCATTGCTTAGCCATTTTCTCTTCCCTTTAATTCATGCAATGTAGGAGAAAGTTTCAGTTTGAATATCCTATTTGTTTTGTTCACAAATAAAAACTTGTTTCTAAACACAGTGGAGGTGCAAAAAGCAAATCTACTGTGGACTGGATTAGATTACTTTTAGGGTTTGTCTACATGGTAAATTACTGTATGGCAAGTCAGGGTGTGACTCTATAGCACACCAGCTTGCCCAATGCTAATGGCCGGTATGGACACTTCTACAGCACAGTGAGAGTCTTGGAGTACAGGTTAGCAGTACAGGTTTGTGGGCAGGGATAGCTCAGTGGTTTGAGCATTGGCCTGCTAAACCCAGGGTTGTGAGTTCAATCCTTGAGGGGGCCACTTAGGGATCTGGGGCAAAAATCTGTCAGGGGACAGTACTTGGTCCTGCTAGTGAAGGCAGGGGACAGGACTTGATGACCTTTCAAGGTCCTTCCAGTTCTAGGAGATTGGCATATCTCCATTTATAACAATAAATAATAAGCATATTGCTATGCACTCAAGAGCTGTCACTGTGCTGTAAATTCATACCCTGGCTTGTCACACAGTTACTTGCCGTATAGCTAAATCCCCAGTATGGAGGTACTCATCATGGGCCATGACAGTGGTGGAATCTGTCCTCAGGTGTGTTTTTTTTTTTTTTTTTTTTAAGAACAATAAGTAATGGTGGCTAACATCCCCAGGTTTTACAGGCTTCCTGATTTTACTGTTGAGTGAGTGACATCACAGCTACCTTAAACTTTAGTCCTTTCATTCTGAACCTCATTTTTTCCTCTCATGTAATTCTTATCTTTTCATCTTGGTGTGAAATTTTCTGAATTTAAATAAACTCTTTTTGCTTCAACTGGATAGTTTTTTAAACTCAGAGTTGCCATGGATTTTGTTTCTCTGTGAGAACAAGTGACATGTTTGAAGGAACTTGTTCAGTAAACGTTTAAAAACTGACAGCAGTTGGAAATTACATACTAGTCTTGTACGATACTTAATATACGGTGTTGGCTTTGAACACATCCTGAGCCCAGATCTCTCTGGAGAAGCACAGGAATCAGGAAATCTGCAACCCACATTCTATAAGACAGCAAGAAACTAATTATGGGGTGGTTGGTTTTTTTTAAATGTCTAGCAGCCACTCTGTACTCTTTTCCCTTCTCTTTTGGAATCTTACTAAAAGTAACGTTTAGAAGTGAATAGTAAAAAAATGTATGAATTAGAAATGGGTGTTAAAAGAGAAGGTATAATTCGGCATAAAACAAGCCATAGCGCCTTCTATCCAGAGATCACATATCTTAATATTCATAAATTAAGCCTCACAATTGCCCTCCAGGTTATGTGATACTATAATTACGATTATAATCTGTAATTGTGTTAAATGCCTTTTTGTAGAATATGCGAGATCCAGGCCGTAGACTGTACCACAATTTCTTCGTTTACTGTACGAGAATGTGAAGGATCCAGTAGGATGGGCTCAAGACCACGACGTTACCTCTTTACAGGTCATTCAAATGGCAGTATTCAGATGTGGGATTTGACCACAGCAATGGATATGGTTAATAAAAGTGAAGACAAGGGTAGGTTGTAATGTAGCAGAACTTCTTTTCTGGCTCAAATGCTTGCATTAGAGGTGATCAGTGACCACGATCTTTCTTTTCTAAGACGTAGGGGGTCCAACAGAAGAGGAGCTGCTTAAGTTGCTTGATCAGTGTGATCTGAGCACCTCACGCTGTGCTACTCCTAACATCAGCCCCGCAACTTCCGTAGTTCAGCAAAGCCGTCTGCGGGACTCAAGCTCTAGGTAGGCCAAAGATCCACGGGATATACTATCAGCTATGTGTTCCAAGACTTAAGCGAAAACTTTTAAACCTGAGTGTCTAATTTTAGGCACCCCTTAGTCCATATTTGGGCACCTACATAAGTGCCCCGATGGTTTTGGGACACCACTCCCATTGGAGTTGCATGTGTACAATCTGGGGAATGGGTGAGCCCTTACTCACAGAGATAGGCAGGTTGGAAATCCTGAGCACATTCCACTGCCAATTATAGGACAAGCACAGCTGAGTGTGCTCTGTGATTAATAGTTCTGAAACATCCTCCCTCAAAAATCGTATTTCTCTTTGGGTAACATGCATGCAGCTGACGATATCAGGCCTCAGGTGTTCAGAAGTGTTATTCCCATGGATTATATGTGTATGCTCTGTAACACATCTGGGAATCTATATATTCGCCACAAATTCCAAACGTTTTCTATTTGGCTAGAGAGAAGGAACGATCTGCTGCATGTTTCTTACCTTTGAAAGCTGAAGTCTGTTCTGAGGAGGGTGACAGTGATATTTGTTCGCATCAGTATTTGTTGTAACCATGACATGAGAAAGGAGGGAGAAATGTTTTACTGTTGAATGTGTTTTCAGCCTCCAGTTACAGCACCATGAAACCATCCATGAAGCTGCTACGTATGGCTCAGTAAGGCCATATAGAGAGAGTCCTTTATTAGCAAGGGCAAGACGGACTGAGAGCTTTCACAGTTACAAGGACTTTCAGACTTTTAATATGAACAATAGTATGGTGGACAAGGCTGTCCCTGAGACTGGCAATCTGAGTCCGGTACAAGCTGAAATGAAGAAGGCAGCAGGTGAGAACAGTCCAACAGACAAAAAGGCAACAGTACTTGAAGTAAGAGCTACTAGAACATCATCAGATGCTGGGGCAGAGGTTCAGAAAGTGCCTGAAAGCTCTTCAGAAGTGAAGAAAAGAGGGCCAGATGATGAAAGTGAGAACAAAGTAGAGAATAAAAAGAAAAGTGGATTTGATGGAGGAGGGTTCCTGGGAAGAAGGAAGGTACCTCCTCCGGTGTCTTCGCCAATTATTGTGGAAGGAGGGCCTGAATCACCTGGTACAGCATCCCCATCACCCACAAAGACTACCACTTCTCCACGCCACAAGAAAAGTGACTCTGCCTGCCAAGACTATAGCTTGTGAAAATGCTCACAGTGATGTACATTTGTTTTCAAGGGTTCAGATGAAAGTTTAACACTTAACTGGATGTAACTTTTACACTACAGATTTATCCTTTAAAATGGCTTCATTTGAGTGTCTCTAACTGAAAGAGTTAAAACTGTAATAAGTTTTCATAGTGCATCTCAACAACTTGGGTTTACAGCACAACCAGCAAACATACTCTAAATTGATGTACTTCATTTTCATATTGTGTAAAGCCAAACAATACTTAGTACAAAACATTGATGTAAAATCCTGTTTTATTCAGTCCAGCATGCACTACAATATTTGTCTTAGGAAGAGTTTTATAGGTAACTTTCTAAGTCCCATTACTGGACCTTACCTTTGCAATCACCAAAATATTAAATGCCTGTCACCTGCTTACTACCCATTAAAGTTACCATGAATATTATTTGCAATTCCTTGGAGTCACCCATCTTGTCCTTTCACCTCCTTCAAGATAATAGAAAATTAGCTGGATGCTAAAAGCTCTCTCATCAATTAGAAAAGCTTCTCTTGCTGAAGTTTGCCTTGTTTTTAGAGCGACTGTTTTTTCAGTATTGATAAATTTGAGGTTTATGTACTACAATTCTTTTGTTTATGAAAAAAAAGTCTTTATGCTTACAGATGCTCTAAAACATTATTTTGCATATCTTGGTCCTAATATTAAAATGCAAAGGAATGTTATTACCTATACTTTTTTCCCTCATTTCTCTTTGCAGAGCTTTCAAATACCTGAAATTATAAACTATAACCTCTTGTGGATGGGAAAAAAAGGCACAAATTTTGCTGCTCATTACTGTATAAAACACTAATGTCTAAGAAATAGACTAAATAGCTCTTGTTAGAAAACTTACTAGGCTATTCACACATTCCTCTTCTAAGCTTGCTGCTGTACAGCGATGCCATAGTGGTGTTATGCTCTTCCAGATCATGGGAGTTTTAGCCCTCAACCAGAAATGCTGGATTCAAGTCCCCGTCCTCCCCCCCCCCCCCCCCCCCCCCCCATCTTCCTTACAGCAACTGTAGTACTAATCTTTAATAAAAGTAGGGCATGCAGAGTTAAGTTGATATCTCCCATACAACTTTAGTGTTTTTTTATAAAGATACACTGCTTTGCCATGATGTGCAGACTTTAGCTGGAAATACTAAGTAATTGAGTTTTGCTAGTAGGGTGTGTTTTGTTCTAGTTGCAGTCCTTAATACATACGTCAGTTTTTTTGCAGACAGTTTCCACAAATTTGGATGAGAGCTTTGAAGGACCTGAGACTCTGGTGTCTTGAACCAGGTAAGGCTGGGGCTTGTGAAAGGTGCCCGCTATTTTGGTTGGTTATGCACTAGGACAGTCTGCCAGGCATTTAGGAGCAGTGACTTATAAAGTTTTGGCTATTTTTAAATGGGTCAAGACCTGCAGATTTACAGAAATGGGAAAAACAAATGAGCTAGAATTTTCTTTTCTCCTTCCTCAAATTTTAATTCTTTTTAAAGAAGACGCTAAAAATGATTCTTTAGTAGAATGCAGGGTTGTAGCCATGTTGGTCCCAGGATATTAGAGAGACGAGGTGAATTAGGTGATATCTTTTATTAGACCAACTTCTGTTGTTGAAAGAGAATCTTTCGAGCTACGCAGCGCTCTTCGTAGTAGAGCGTTATAGCATGTGGTTTTGGTTATTACTCTTGTGCTTGATGTCATTTGCCATAAAATATAGGGGGAAAATTGGATCCTCAGACTGAGGTCAGGGTAGTTTTGTGCAGAAAAATTCGAAGTGGAAAGCATTGTGCATTAGTTAATGACATCATATCAAATGGGCTCATTTTACAATTAGTTTTGTAAAGTCAGCCTTGCAAGTTCAGCCAGAGAGCTCAAAGTTTCAAGCCTTTTTTATTTTTTCTAGCTCAGACTTTCAGTGGGGTTGTACAAATAGGTATGCAGTATTTGGTGTAGTGATATGAGAACCAGCTTTATTTTCAATTCCAGAGTGATGGAGGAAATCCAGTCTGGTAGTTTTAGATACTTTTCAGATTACAACCCTACTTTGAGACTCCAGCTACTAGGAGCTGGCAAAGCAGGAACTGCTGGGGGGAGTGGGGGTGGTAAAATAGACGCCAGCTGGGGCCAGTGCTCCCAGGCATGTAGCCTTGGGGGAAAACTGGAGGAAGGAGCCATACCCAGACACACTGTCATAAGAGCAGCTAAAGCAGGGACCTTCTCAGAACTTTCTCTTCCCCCTGTGCTTATTGGCTCTTTGCTCCAACCCTCTTTTCTCCCTCCCTAACCCTAACAATGCCTTTCACCTCAGATTCACACCTGCCCTGTCCCCTTCTTTCCAGTTAGCTTATCCCCTCTCCAAAAAAGAAAAAAAGTCATGGCTGTTTGCAGCTATTACACTGTTCACTCAGTTGTATTGCTTCCCCCATCCTGTGTCTATTTTGGCCTTGGCTACACTTGCAGATGTACAGCGCTGTTAGTTAAACCCGTGTTCGTACAGCTGAGTAGGGAAAGCGCTGCAGCCTGTCCACACTGGCAGCCGCCAGCGCAGTAACTAGCACTGACGTGGCTACATTTGCGGCACTTGCAGCTGTATTGGGAGCGGTGCATTATGGGCATTCAGGTAGCTGCAACGTGCTTTTCAAATGGGGGGGGTGAGGGGGACTTTGACAGGGAGCGTTTTTGGAGACAGAGTGGGTTTTTGAAATCTCCACAGAGTGTCAGCTCATTATTTCCACACCTCCACATCCCCTGCCTCTCTCTCAATCACTGAAAGCAAACAGCAGGGGCTTTGTTTGTTTTTAAAGAGCAGATAAAAGAGAGGAAACGGAGCCTTCCCCCTCCCCCCCGCCGTTCTTCTCCCCCCCCACACGCCGTCTCTGTCCAAGGCAACTTTGCTGGCGGCATTCCTAACGGAGCCCCTCCCCTCTCCCTCCCCGCCTGCAAACAGTAACTGTGTTTGGTTTTTTGTAAAGCACCTCAACAACGGAGCTCTGAACTCCAACCTGGAAGTGCCGTTTCAAAACAAAGCAGCTTCCGGAGATCAGTAACTGCGTTGTTCCTCGGCTACACTGAAAGACCAACGTTCCACCCACTTCGCAACAGTGGTTATTCCTCTCGGGGAGGTGGAGTACATGCAGTGCTGTATCTGAGGAGATACAGTGTTGCACGTGCCTTGCAAGTGTAGCCAGTTAATGAGTTACAGCGCTGCGGGCAGTTTTATTGCGCTGTAACTCGTAAGTGTAGCCAAGGCCTTAGATTGTAAACTCTTTAGGGGAGGGATTATCTACTACTCTTTTTGCACAGTGAGGCCTGATTCTTGGTTGGTTCTTAGGCTTTACTGTAGTAAACATTATATTCTTTCATATTAATATGGGGAAATTAAATCTACTTCATTCCATGGAGTTCTACTTAAATATTGAATGCTATGGTATTCCTTTACTTGTACAGTGCTCACACTTTTATTCTTAATCCTTTCATTCATGGAAGCTCACTTTAGACCCACCTTAGAACTGCTCCTTCTAGTACTGTTGGTCTGTTTACATGACTTCTGTTGCTAGTAGAGTTCATGGTACAAGTGAGCGACTGTCATGCTCAGTTTTGCAGTTGTGCAAGGATTTTGTTCGGGTCTTAAAGTGCAAACTAAAGATGCTGCTCTTCAGACAGGGTCTTTCTTAGGAAAGGAAACATCAGCAAGAATAAACAGGAGGTGCAGCTGAATAAGGCTTTCTTTAACCAGAGGCAGTGGAAAGTGCTGTTACTCCAAGTCTCCGTTTGTATTTTGTACACTGCAGAATAATACTAGCTGTACACTTGGGACATTTCCACATAATGAATAACCAAATTTTTAAAATGGGAGAAAGTGTCTTTGGATAAAACCATTGCCACAACATTTACATAATACTAAAAACAAGCCAATGGTGCTTGCATGTGAAATAAGATGACGGGTCAAATTCATACCTGCTTTTTTTGTTGTGAATCAATCCCTATAAAGTAGCTGATTTTTTAATAAATTTTGAATTGATCTGTAGGGTAGGAATATTACATTACGAACGCCAGCATTGATCATCTCCTTTGGCCAGCTTTAAATTACAAGGCAGACCATCCTGTACCACAGTCTGTTTTGAACTCTGTTGCTAAATAGCCCAGTTTTTAATTTTGTGGATTGTTTAAAAGGTGAACTGGAGAAAAGGCAGCACAGTGTGTCACTACTTTCTTATTGTAACACTAATATCAAGCTTGTACATTCAGCCTAATTTTTAAACACACACTTTTTTTTGTTCTTTATATTATGTGGTAACAAAAATACTTGTATCAAATTTAGATGTAACCTTTTATTAATCTATTTTCAGATTAATTTACAGGCACAATAGAATCCTAGTCTTGAAAATAAACAAATTACTACAGTTTTTGAACTATGCAATGCTTTTTTCCCCTACCACAGAAATAATTAAGATACTCTAATCTGTACTGTACACTGTATAAGAAATTGATAGTATTGTATAATTAATTATATTGCAACATGTACACCATAACAGCCAATACTTGAATTCTGCCTCCCTACTCCCTTTGAGAATTTCCTTACTGTTTAATTTAAATGAGACTATTTGTTGAGTAAGGTATGGGGGGAGGGAAGAACAGAATCCTATCTAGCCCTAGATGTATGTTAAAACAAACACTGGCAATAATTGTTCACATTACAGTAAACAGATTTCCTCTAGGGGCCCTAATGTTCCAGCTTAGCTCGTAGGTATTCTGTCTTACTCCCAGCAGTTTGGACAGAAACTAGAAACAATGAGATCTGTCTGTTTAAAATGAAGCTGTTCTTTCCTGTGAAGTTACCTTATGGGTGGTTTTTTTAACACTTTGTTTTTGTCGCATCCGTTTCCTAATTTGATGTTGTTTGCAGTTCATTGTTTCTCAAAACAATTTCCAATTGCAAAATGTAAGGATCATGCCAATGCATGACAACCAAGATAGTTTTGGGGGAGAGGCTTCATCACAATGCTCAACATTGGAGTAGCTGATCCACCACAGATTTAATAGGAATAAGGCATGTCTCTAAAAACAAATTCTTATTAAAATTATTTAAATATGTTAGAGCTATGATCATTCTGACTTATTTCTCTAAGACCACCACCAGAGGGCAGGCACTAGAAACTACAATACATGTGAGTAAAATCCAGAACAGCTTTCACTAAGTTAAATTTTGATACATTTCAAATTTACTCTTGCACAGTCTGGTGTGGCAAGGTTCTAAGCACCCTCAAATCTTATTCTGGGAAATTGAGAGTACTCAGGATGTCACAGGCTCACATCTTTGGTGATTTTAAATCAGTCTCCTGTCGTAAATGATTTAAAGTAGATTGAAATGGACAGGAACACTTTAGGGTTCCTGAATGGATGGGCAATTGCACAAGTTTTCTGTGCTTTTGCATCTGTAGCAATATTTCATAGACAGAATTGACTCTTCCTCCTTTGTCATCTTAATTAAAGTGAGCAAACTGGGTGGTAATGCTCTTAAGAACAGATCTAAATTTATTCTACATTTTTATATACTTGTTGACCAAAAACCTTTTTTCCCTATTGATAATAAATTTCCCACCACAGTATAATATAATGAAACATGATTAAAGTTTCAGGATTAGGTATACGCAGCTGTTAAAAGTAAGTGTTTGTGAAACTTCTCTGTATACTACATTGGCTATTTAAGGTCTTGCTAGTACTGTGACACAATGTTGTACATACAATAGGACATTCTTCCCTTTTTGAAATATTACTGTACAATATTTGCAATAAATATTTAACACTGAGATCACATTTACAATATAGAACTATATTCTTGGCTGTTATAACAGTACTCCTAGAAAATGCATTCATATTGCTAAAGTTCCAGTAGGCACACTTTTTACAACATAATCCCAAAACTGTTACATTAGAAATGAATTTCTACATGTTAAATTGAACAAAACAAAGATTTTGTGCTTCTTCGGCTGCTTTGGGTTGGCTGTGGTACTTACTCCAAATAGTTATCACAACTGGGTGTCAGTGAAGGTTGTATGTTCTTTAGTTACTGTACTGAAGCCTTTGATGGCATTCACAAGGTCTTCATCCTCCTCATACTAGGGGGGAAAAAAAATCCCAGCAGGTGATTTGGCTAATAAGTAAAAATTTAGAGAACTATAAATACTGACCTAGTCATAGAACAACAAAACCAGAAATAACAGATTTGTTGGTCAAATGAAAATAGACTTGCCTCAGGCACAGTCACAAAACTTGACTGCATTATCAAACTGGTTCACACTAAGACCTGGCCTAGACACCGCTTTAACTATTTTGGTGAGGGATGTGATTTTCCGACAGTATAGTTCATTCCCATAAAATGTAGGTGAATAACCTGTACTGCTATAAGCACCTCTACAGTGGTAGAACTGCAGCCACTCCAGGGGATTGCACTGCTTTAATTATATCCGTTTAGAAACTGCACGAGAGCCACATAACCAATAGACTACTGCAACAGCTCAATGAATGTCATGTTTTCGCTCTAGTTATGTGCAAAAAGGAATACAATGTCTGGTGTATACAGTAGCTTAACTGTGTAAAAAAGTTAGTGGGTAACATTTCCAAAAGCATCTTTGTGATTCATGAGCAAAGGTCTCACTTTCAGAAGTGACTTAGCTGCTTCTGAAAATAGGATTTGGGCTAGTCATTAGGACCCAGAGCCTCAAAGGTATTTAGGCAAGTAACTCTCATTACCTTTGAGGATCTGGGCCTAGATGCCTTTGGAAATTTTGCCCAGCATCTTGGTAAATGTTCAGTTACTAAGATAATGCCAAATGTGCATGCATTCATGGCTAACTCATGGAATTGTAGAACTAGAATAAGAACTTACCAAACCACTATCATGACCATGTATAATGGTATCCCACACAGAATCTTCTATTAGGGACTTCTTATCATAGACATCAATAAGTTGACTGACGCTGCGATGTAAAGAACCTTGGGAGTAGGTACGACTCATCTGCCTTTGACTCGGTATCTGTAGAACGGAAGTACTTTGGTTGCTACGATTACTCAAAGGAGAGCTGGGTCCCGGAATTTTTGTATCTGCTAGTCCCTAGAAATATTAGAATAAAAGGGACGTGCTTATGAAAGATTTACATGAAAAATGTAATAGATTAACATTTCAGCTCAAATAAATCTCTGTTGCAAAATAAAGCCCTTGAAAATAACTAAGGTTGTAGTAGAAGCCATAGTAGTTAAGTAACATGTTAATGGTAGAGGTTTTTAGGTTGATAACAGAACATCATTATCACTAGCTCCAGCTATTGTTCCCTGTGGAAACAATGGCTTGCTGCAATGCGGTTTAACAAGGTGATCTCTTGAAGATCTCTTGTTAAGCATGCAATTGAAACACATCACCACGGTAATTGCCATTCCAGTTTAGAACCAGGAAATAGACAACCGATGCAACACTTGTAAGGTTAGGAAGCACCTGGCTTATCTGCCAGGGGACAATATCTGGCACTTTTAGCAACTAGCTTTTCAGAAAATGTTTCTCGCTCTCTGGTTTCCCAAAATGTTGTGTAAAACAAATTATATGTTAAATCGACAAGTAGAAACACCATTTGGGGCTCTAACATACTGAAACTCACACAACTATGCACTTGCTTTATTATACACTTTAAAGTGGCAGCTATACACCACTTTGGATCATCTGTCACAGAATTTTCAACTGCTAACAGTTGTGCAGTAATAAAACATGCACCATGCAAGAAAGTCTCATGCAAAACACTTCAGTTAATTCCAGGTTTGGTTGCCACAGCACACAGGTTGCATACTCGCTAACTATACCTCAAAATGCATTGTGTAACTTTTTAGAGTAACACTACTTGCGGACTCGGACATCTCGGCAATGGAATCAAACTGAGATTAAAAAGGGAGGAGAGTTGTTAACAGCATTGCTACATTAGCCCAGGTGCTGTGACAAGTGTTTTATTCTGTGGTTAGATTACACTGTAAATGTAGCTAAAAATAATGGCCAGAGCCAGTTGAGAATCTGGGCCCTTGTACTCAACTACAGGATAATGGAATGATTTTTACAATAAAAACTCATGGCAGTTGAAAACTAATTTGTTGGTCTCTAAGGCAGGTTTCACTTGTAGTATTTGTACAGGACAGCAGAGGATGAAAGTTCCAAATTCAAGTCAGTAATTGAGTTTTATATAAAACCTGCACTGTATGCGCTGTGACCTTGAAAGTGATGATAAAACAAAAATGAATCCCTCCCGCTACAGCATCTATAGCCCTTTCCTAGCAGTTCAGACTAAAATGTGTGTGCAGACATAAGCACTGCAAAGCCTTACCTTATCCTTGCTCTGTGATACTTGTGAAGATGAGATGACAGGAACTTGTAAAGGAGTTGCAATAGGATGCTGATGGCAGGGATTATCAGTTAGAGGTTTTCTGCATTTTTTTAAAGCATTGTAGGTGGAGAATATAAAGGGGATGAATATACTAGTGTGTAGAAGACAAGGAGTTAAACAAAAGGGACGGTATCTTTAATTTTCCGGAGGAGAAATTAGATATAAGGCACATTGTTTTTATTTAAATTTCTGCCAGTTGTTTATCCAAAAGAGGAGCCACAATTATATTGTTGAAACTGATGGCACAATGTGCGTTACAGCAGCTTGGGGAATTAATACAGATCTGAATAACTTACTTCAAGCTGTTGACATGTCTGCTTGTATATTTTAAAAAAATTCTTTTCAAAAAGCTGAGAAAAAATAGTGGGGAAGGAGTTGTAATGAGAGGAGTGATGTAATGGTCTTTAGAACCCAGAAGTTCCTGGCTCCTCGATACTTAACTTCTTTATCACAGGACTTTCTGTGTGATCTTGGGTATGTTACCTTCTGCCTCAGTTTCCATCCTAAAATGGGCATACTACTACTTACCTTCCTCAGTAGGGTGTTTTATATAATTCCTAACTAATGTTCACAAATCCTAAGTATTATTGGACTCCAGTCCTTTCCCCAACCCTCAGCTCTAAGCAACTATTGTGACATGTGACTCTAGGGCAAGCTAGGTTATTTTCAAGTCTCACTTTGTATTTCCAAAGCTAAATTACGATATTTTTTTTAACAGTTCCTCATTTAGCCTTTTGTAATTGTCATTAAGAGTTTCCACAAAATGTTTCTAAGGCAAGCAGCCCCAGACTCAAGGGGGGCCTTCTGAAAACAGACACATTTTCCTTTAAGGCACCCACTAGGCCACCTAGCTCAACACCTCTCCATGAGGAGCCCGAACACTCACAGGTCCGTAAGGGGGTACATAAAGATCTAAACTGGCAGCTTAATGGGTTGTTAACATAATTCTTTAAATAAAGACACAAGACATGAGAGCAGCCTGCTTACTAATCGGTGGTGTTGCACTTGACAAGCTGAGCAGATGTGGCAGCTGAGGGCTACCGTTCCCTGATGAAGGGCACATTACAGAAGCACAAGATGGCTGGATGAATCCATAGAAATACACCCTTCCTCTTTCCAATCTGACAATCAAGCTCCTGGAAGGCAGAGTCCTTCTCAATTTTTGCTTATACTCGTGCATGCTAAACGGTGAAGAATGTGTTAAAGCCCCCAATTCAACTTTTACACAGGAAAATACAATTTCAGCAGGCCCAAGCAGCCCCCAAAGAAAGATGTGAAGCAAAAGGGAGCAGGGGATAGGAATGGGAAGGAAAAGGCACAAACTCACGGTAACATGCTTTTGGTTGCTGTAATTATCTAGGATTTTATACTGCCATCTATCACCATGGTATCTGAGGAGTCTATATGTGTCAGCAGGGTTTAAAATGCTATGGTTTTGCATTCACTGAAGTCAGTGGCAAAATTCGCATTGACATTAATGAGTGCTGGATCAAGCCCATAGTTTGTAGAATTGTACTGAACAGTCACTTGAAATAATGGGAAACTAGTGAGCACTATTCTAATATTTATTCCTTTTGCCTGATAACTAATTTACATAATGGGGCAATTCCTCAGCTAGTATAAATAAGAGTGACAGACTAACGATTTCCTGAATGAACTTCGCTGAATTAAGTTAAACCTTATTGAATTAGTTTTCATTGTATTAAAATGCAAATATGTATGGTGAGATTGTATGGAATTTATTTAGTAGGAGGATTAATGCAATCTCTGGAAGGTAGGAAGTTCAAAGGTCTTTTTGGAACGATAGGTGTGGAGTGCATTTCTTTAGAAAGAGCTTGAGCAAGTTTACCCCCTAGTTCAAACTGGGTTCTCCTGGGTCCAAGAGACGAAGGTGTTTGGGATAAATAACTTGAGTTTGTTTACACTGACTCAGAGCCTTCCTGATCCAGCAAATGGACAGGACCCCAGCTCTACAGAGGGCCCCAATCTTTAGGGTAAGGGTGGAAGGCTGTCAGAATCCATGTTAGGATTGGGGTAGACTCTGGTAAGCTTGTTAGCATGTGTGTAGGTTCTTTTATTATGGTTAATAAAATGTCACCTTAAGAATAAAGTAGGCTTGCAAAGAAAGTGCTATGCAGTAAGTTAGAACTGTTGACAATCAGTCTCTGAAGAGAGAGCAAGCAGGTGTGCTTGGGCAACCTGTCTGTGCTGGGAAATACAAAGGGAACAGTGCAACCTGGGAATACCCGGTCAGAAGCGGGAGAGAGACTGATCTCCACCCGGAAAAGCAACAGCTGTTGAGCTAGAAACCAAGAGTTGGTGCCTTTGCTGGTCCACTAAGGGGAAATAGAGGTTTAGTTGCCCTGAACTGTGACAATAAGCATAGCTTGACTTGACAGTGGGGCTATATTGATTTACAGCAGCTAAGGATCTGGCCCAATCAGTGTATCAATACCTGAAGAGTGACCTCCCCAATAATACAATCATGCTAAAGATGTCCTACCCCTGTGTCATTTAAGGAGTTAAACATATCTCGGTCTTCCTAACACATTCATTACTGTGGTATCTGAGCAAGAAAAAAAACCACCTAAGTTCTGTTGCTTATTTGAACAGTAGTCACCACTTACTCCCAATGTACAGCTTGGGTCTTTTTCTGGGTGTTGTAGCTTACAGATACTCTTTCACATGAAGCAATATGCACCTTTTTCCTTTTACTATATTTAAATCGTAAGCTAATGCCCTTAGACTGCAACATTATCCTTTGTAACATATGTTCCATTGCAATAACTCTCTGTATAATAAAAATACACATTATTGTGCTTTGCATGACATACCATGTGGGTGTCTCCTGGTGAATATACAGTCATTGGCGATGTCCGCTTTTGGAGTGGAACTAAGGGAGGCCTTTCTCTTGCATATGGTTGTTTTTTTATTTTTCTTCGTAGAATCAAGGATAGAAAAATAGCTAAGAGGATCAAACCTAGAACTGCCATTAATATCACAAACCACAGTTCAGTGTAAAATTTTGCATGTTTAGTCTCTGCTTCATCCTTTTCTCCAGGAGTTGTTAATATAGGACCTGTATAATCCAGGGAGGTAAAAGGGAAACATTATTTTAGAAAGCAGTTTAGTGATAGATAGTCCCCTTATTTTATAATAAATTAGAAAGAATTTTGAAGCAGTTTGTCACATTGTGCTTATTTGCACTTATGTTCAAGGTGGTGTAATGGTTCAATATGCTAGTGGGCTGTAATAAAAAGCTTACTGCACTCAAGAGACCATGCTTAAAGTTCTGGCATTGCTGCCTGGGTTGGAAATCACCATTGCACTGGCATCTCCGAGGAAAGAGGAGGGGGGAATTTGAAAAAGGTTGATCAAAGTAACCTTGAACAATTGAAACAATGATGGGTAATTTCAGAGAGGTGCAGACAGGATGTTTTCTGCAGTGTTACAGCCCAGCACAAGAAGCAGTTGCTACTGTGTACACTGCAGCACAGATTATAAAACAATAAAGCCACAAAAAGAGGATGAATGAAGAGAGGCCAAATAAAATAAAAAGCTTAGGACAGGGACATGAAAAAGATACACAAAGTGTTTCATTGTTCCTTCCAATACATGGTGCACATTACTGTACAGTTTAGAAAAATCAGTCACTGGGGGAGGTGGGGAATGCATTGTAGCAATAGTAGCTTTGCAGGATATGCAGCAATGCATCTAAAGATGGCTGAGTGTGCTAGAGCCCTAGAAACAAAAACAGAAGAAAGGTGACGTCTTTGCCACAAAGCCACTTCTGGGTTATAAAAAATAAATACATTACGTTTATTTGCCACCCCTCAACATGAAGGAGATCTGGCCAAGAAAATGAAATTAGGTGTCAATATTGTGTCTAACAAAACAACAATTTTTTGCCTCTGAAGTCCTATTTCAGCTTTGGTTCAAAGACACATTTAAGGGGTTTTCACAGATATTATCCTATGCCCCATTTCTGGTTCAGGAAGCAAGGTTTTAATGCAGGACACACAATATCCTCCACTTTTCTAGTAGATTAAAAATTAATCCACTGTTCCTCCACACCTGCATATTGAGACTGGGTTGGAATGTGAGAATGTGAGCGAGGCCAAACAGCAAAAATTAAGATGTTTGTACACCAATGCGAGGAGCCTAGGTAGCATAATGGAGGAACTAGAGCTACTGGTGCAGGAAGTGAAACCAGATATTATAGGGATAACGGAAACATGGTGGAATTGTAGTCATGGCTGGAGTACAGGTATTGAAGGGTATGTGCTGTTTAGGAAAGACAGAAATAAAGGTAAAGGTGGGAGAGTAGCATTGTATATCAATCAGTGATGAGGTAGACAGAGAAATAAATGATGGAATGGATAAGACAGAGTCTGTCTGGGATAGTGCGTGGGGTGTGCTATAGACCACCGGGATCTGATTTGGATATGAATAGAGACCTCTTTAATGTTTTTAATTAAGTAAATACTAATGGGAATTGTGTGATCATGGGAGACTTTAACTTCCCAGATATAGACTGGAGGACAAGTGCTAGTAATAATAATAGGGCTCAGATTTTCCTAGATGCGATAGCTGATGGATTTCTTCACCAAGTAGTTGCTGAACCAACAAGGGGGGATGCCATTTTAGATTCGGTTTTGGTGAGTAGTGAGGACCTCATAGAAGAAATGGTTGTAGGGGACAACCTTGGTTCGAGCAATCATGAGCTAATTCAGTTCAAACTGAATGGAAGGATGAACAAAAATAGATCTGTGACTAGGGTTTTTGATTTCAAAAGGGCTAACTTTAAAAAATTAAGGAAATTAGTTAGGGAAGTGGATTGGACTGAAGAACTTGTAGATCTAAAGGCAGAGGAGGCCTGGAATTACTTCAAGTCAAAGTTGCAGAAACTATCAGAAGCCTGCATCCCAAGAAAGGGGGGGAAATCATAGGCAGGAGCTGTAGACCAAGCTGGATGAGCAAGCATCTCAGAGAGGTGATTAAGAAAAGGCAGAAAGCCTACAAGGAGTGGAAGATGGGAGGGCCCAGCAAGGAAAGCGACCTTATTGAGGTCAGAACATGTAGGGATAAAGTGAGATAAGCTAAAAGTCATGTAGCGTTGGCGCTTGCAAAGGGAATTAAAATCAATAGTAAAAGATTCTATAGCCATATAAATAAGAAGAAAACAAAGAAAGAAGAAGTGGGACCGCTAAACAATGAGGATGGAATGGAGGTTAAGGATAATCTAGGCATGGCCTAATATCTAAACAAATACTTTGCCTTAGTCTTTAATGAGGCTAATGAAGAGCTTGGGGATAATGGTAGGATGACAAATGGGAATGAGGATATGGAAGTAGATATTACCACATCCGAGGTAGAAGCCAAACTTGAACAGCTTAATGGGACTAAATCAGGGGGCCCAGATAATCTTCATCCAAGAATATTAAAGGAACTGGCACATGAAATTGCAAACCCATTAGCAAGAATTTTTAAAGAATCTGTAAACTCAGGGCTTGTACTGTATGATTGGAGAATTGCTAACATAGTTCCTATTTTTAAGAAAGGGAGAAAAAATGATCCGGGTAACTTCAGGCCTGTTAGTTTGACATCTGTAGTATGCAACGTCTTGGAAAAAATTTTGAAGGAGAAAGTAGTTAAGGACATTGAGGTCAATGGTAATTGGGACAAAATACAACATGGTTTTACAAAAGGTAGATCGTGCCAAACCAACCTGATCTCATTCTTTGAGAAGGTAACAGATTTTTTAGACAAAGGAAATGCAGTGGATCTAATTTACCTTGATTTCAGTAAGGCATTTGATACATTTCAACATGGGGAATTATTAGTTAAATTGGAAAAGATGGGGCTCAATATGAAAATTGAAAGGTGGATAAGGAACTGATTAAAGGGGAGACTACAACGGGTCATGCTGAAAGGTGATCTGTCAGCCTGGAGGGAGGTTATTAGTGGAGTTCTTCAGGGATCGGTTTTGGGACCAATCTTATTTAATCTTTTTATTATTGACCTCGGCACAAAAAGTGGGAGTGTGCTAATAAAGTTTGCGGATGACACAAAGCTAGGAGGTATTGCCAATACAGAGAAGGACGGGGATATCATACAGGAAGATCTGGATGACCTCGTAAACTGGAGTAATAGTAATAGGATGAAATTTAATAGTGAAAAGTGCAAGGTCATGCATTTAGGGATTTATAACAAGAATTTTTGTTATAAGCTGAGGACGCATCAGTTGGAAGTAACAGAGGAGAAGGACCTCGGAGTAGTGGTTGATCACAGGATGGCTATGATCCAATGTGATATGGCCATGAAAAAAGCTAATGCGATCTTGGGATGCATCAGGCGAGGTATTTCCAGTAGAGATAAGGAGGTGTTAGTACCGTTATACAAGGCACTGATGAGACCTCATTTGGAATACTGTGTGCAGTTCTGGTCTCCCATGTTTAAGAAGGATGAATTCAAACTGGAACAGGTACAGAGAAGGGCTACTAGGATGATCCAAGGAATGGAAAACCTGTCTTATGAAAGGAAACTCAAGGAGCTTGCCTTGTTTAGCCTAACCAAAAGAAGGCTGAGGGGAGATATAAATATATCAGAAGGATAAATACCAGGGAGGGAGAGGAATTATTTAAGCTCAGTACCAATGTGGACACAAGAAGAAATGGATATAAACTGGACATCAGGAAGTTTAGACTTGAGATTAGATGAAGGTTTCTAACCATCAGAGGAGTAAAGTTCTGGAACAGTCTTCCAAGGGAAGCAGTGGGGGCAAAAGACTTATCTGGCTTCAAGACTAAGCTTGATACGTTTATGGAGGAGATGGTATGATAGGCAATTAATTGATCTTTGACTATCAGAGGTAAATATGCCCAATGGCTTGTGATGGGATGTTTGATGGGGTGGGATCTGAGTTACAACAGATAACTTTTTCCTGGGTGTCTGGCTGGTGAGTCTTACCCACATGCTCAGGGTTTAGCTGATCGCCATATTTGGGGTCAGGAAGGAATTTTTCCTCCAGGGCAGTTTGGCAGAGGCCCTGGGTTTTTTTCGCCTTTCTCTATAGTGTGGGGCACGGGTCACTTGCTGGAGGATTCTGTGGCTGATTCTCTGCACTTTGAAGTCTTTAAACCATGATTTGAGGACTTCAATAGCTCAGACATAGGTTAGGGGTTTATTACAGGAGTGGGTGGGTGAGATTCAGTGGCCTGCGTTGTGCAGGAGGTCAGACTAGATGATCATAATGGTCCCTTCTGACCTTAAAGTCTGTGAGACTGGCCCACACTGATGGCTTAATACTAACTTGGATGTGGCTCAGAGAGAAAACTAATATCAGCATTTGCGGAAAGGGATCTTAGATACAGTCCAATAATAGGCCCCCCCATGGCAATTTGTAATTGTTTACTTCTGCCAGGGCTCTGCTTCCAGGAATTTCCATTGTTTCTCCTTAGAAACCTGATGTGGTGATTTGCCTTAATCTGATCTGTCTCGGGGATGATATGTCTGAGATATAACTAGTGGTCAAAAAGAAAACAAGATGTTTAGCTGCATAAGGAAAGGGATAAAGCATAATATGGAAAGTATAATGCCTTTATACAAATCCATACTACAGCCTCATCCGGAGTGCTGTGTGTGGTACTAGATATTGCACCATTAGTGGGGGTTCAGAGAAGGGTGAAGAGTGATTAGGTACATGGAAAAACTCTCTCAGAAAGAAAGGTTGAAAAGATAGGGATTGTTTACCTTACAAAGGAGATGAATACGAGGGGAAATGATACAAGTATATAAAATAATGAATGGTCTAGAGAAGGAAAATGGGGAGCTACTGTTCTCCCTGCCGCACAACACAAGAACAAGGGGACATCCAATGAAATTCAACAGTGAGAAATTCCAAACTGATAAAAGGAAATACTTTTCACATGATGCACAATTAGGCTGTGGAACCCACTGCCACAGGATGTTGCTGAGGCTAAGAACATAACAAGGTTCAAAAAGGGAGTGGACATTTATATGGATATCAAGAACATACAGAGTTATAATGCTTACTGCTAAAATGGTTTTTAAAGGAATATTAAAACTGTATTTCAGGTTTTAAGCCAATCTCTGTCAGAGATCAGGATAAGACCTAACATGGGGGAGAGGGAGTAGATTACTTCCCATCTGTCCACTGTGGGGTTCTTATATCTTCCTCTGTTGTTGGCCACCACTGGAGACAGGACTAAATTAGATGATCCTCAGGTCTACACCTATGTTCCTATGTATCTAACAGCAGCAAAATCTCTGTATTTGGATGCTCTTTGGGCAGGCCATGGACCTGACCTTGCTTTCCTCAGAGTGAAAGGCAAAACTTCCAGTGATTTCAACAAGATCGGGCCCTGCGTCAACATCCCTCTTCCTCGACTGAAGACTGGAAAGCTCAAGTTTCAGCCTATTTATTGTGATGTCACTACCCCATTCCAGTCCTCCCAAGAGATCTGCAACCAAGAGAGGGGCGAGGACTTGATCTTTCTAAGGTTTAACAAAAAGAAACTCACCGCCAAACCATGTAGCATTTTAAAAAAATCATGCAGCTGTTCCTATACATTCTGAAGGAATAGTAAAAGGCCCAAAGGGTTTTTGATTTGCTTTGTGTTTCAGCTTTAACATGGGCAGTAGGCTACCATCCCTAGCGTGGTGCTGATATACATTGTTAGCAGGTTTTCCATTTGTTTGATTGTTTTAGTAGGAGGGAAAGAACTATGTGTGAAATTCTCATTCATTTAAAAAAAGTTCCAAGACAGCACCTGTTTCAAAGAGAAACTTCCTGAATGAATTCAGCTGGTGCCAAAGACACATTAGCCACATACATTAATGCTGGGCCAGATCAACAACTTCTATTTTCAAATCTGATCTGATCCAGTATGTGTTACACCTAACTGCTCAGCACAAATTCACACATAATTAGTAGGAGCTAGGTCACGTCTCTACATGTTTACCAAGTCCAGTAGCAGTGCTGTATTTGATCACTGGTGTGACGGCGCTCCCTTCATCGGTGGTACAGGTTACTTGAAAGAAAAAGGCTGAACAAAAAAGGCAAAATACAGAGTTACAAATCTCAAATGGGACAATCAAAATGCTTCAGCCCTGATCCTCCACCAAGATCTGCTACTGTGCACAGCTGTATTCAAACACAATCACAATGGGACTCCCCACGGGCACAGCAGTCAACGCTGGCGGATCCCAATATAGCCTTGAAGCCTGATAATCCACTAATACTCCGATATTAAACTGTATATTACACAGGTCTTGGTAGTTATGATGTTCCCCTATAACCCCCCCATTTTCACATGCTCATAACTTTCCAAATCAAATGAAATTATGCATGCTGGGTTCTGTGTCTGACAGTCAATTTTTAAAGAAACTTAGAGAATAACCCTCAGCCCTGTTTATTATAATGGGAAGATACAAAACCCCCAAACCCATTGTTAAATAAATAATCTTTTTGAATAGGGTTTATAGCAAAAAAAAAATTGAAGTTTGAAAGCTGAAATCTAGCTGAGCCATAATTTCCTCAAGGGCTAGTGATTTTGTTTGGTCTGAGGAATTGCTTGATTACATTAGGAGCATTTGAAAATGGCAGTGGTCTTTATCAAGTCAGGAGGTGAGATGCACTGTGCCCACAGCTAGCAAGCAAATACATTAGCTAAGCATACTAAAACTTGTCAAGAGACAGCTGGACAAAGTTTTGTCCAGCTGCTGCCATATTTTCTGCACACATTGCCCAGCACAGTAGGCCCTTGCCCCACCAAATTGTGTTACTTGGAATGATTTTTGTAGCTTAAGCAGCGATATAGATTGGCAGTGACTGTAGTTCCTTGGAAAGCACTTTGAGCATTAGCACAATATAAAGCATCTTAATGAGGAAGATTTTCTCAGGCCTATGGCACTTTATCAAAAGCAGTATAGTTCCAGTATAACCCATGCAGCCAACGAAAGGAGCAGGTACAGATTCAACGTGGAGGTGATGACCTTCCATGGTTTAAGGGCTCTCTTCCCTGTGGATCCCAAATATCCACAAGGCTGGGAGGATATGCCTTCTACCCGCTTCTGTGATTCATCCAGGGCTCAATCCTGCAAGGTATTAAGCACTCTAGCCCAGTCCAGCAAAATACATACGCATGTGGCTAACTCTAAGCATGTGAACAGTCCCATCGAATTCATCAAGACGACTGATGTGCTTAATGTTAAGCATTTGCCGGATTGGGCTAACGTGCTCAGCACCTTCCAGAATCGAGCCCTGAAAGGGTCATGGTGGGGGTAGAGGGCACATCGTATCTTTGTCCACGCCTCCTTTTGAGAGGAAGATCTGTAGTGAACTCCAGGAGGTCAGCCTCACAGGGTTTCCTGGCCACCTATACCCATCCCATGGAATGGGTAGAATTTATTCCAGAAACATAATCAATTCCCCTCACCCGCCCCTGTACCTCAAATAACCACTGTTCCTATAAATCACAGTAGGTACTAACGTGGTTTTGATGGAAAACTGAATGCAATGATCAGGATAAAGAGTACCTTACTATGCATACAACATCAGCTTTCCAAGGAAACTAGAAATCTAAAGAGACACTCCACTGCTGTGCATTGGCTGGCCGACTTCATAAAATTTAACATGTAATAAAACTAGATAAACATAGTCCTTAAGATATAGAAATGGGAAATTTAAACTGACTTTTGTCAGATGTCCTTGGTAAATACAGCATGGTGTCAAAGCCACTATAGACACGCTGGGCTCCCTCAGTTAACACATACTCCTTCAGCTGTCCATTCAGTAGGAAAGTGTGACTCCAGTCTAGGTAGACCATGGATAAATTGCTGACAACAGAAAATGGAGCTTTGTACTGAGGTACTGGAGGGGGATGGGGGTGGGAAAAAGGAAACAGCTCATTTATAAATCGTAGGCATCTCACTGGGTTTCACAAAATAAATGCATCAAATAAGAAGTGTTACAGGCTCTCTCACACAGACACACCCATATGGGAACAAAACCACGGAGAGGATACGGGAGGAGGCTGCCCCTGCATTATCATACTGAAATATATTGTATCTGCATCCTAAGTGAAACCTACAAGGAACATTTGTAAAATCCGAGCGTAAGCTCCTTGGAGCAGGGAGTGTCTTTTACTATGTGTCTGTTCAATGCCTAGTATAATGGGGACCCCCTGCTAGATTGGGGTGGGGAGGGGGGCACAGGCACCATTGTAATGCATAATAATAATAATTAATAAAATGGCTTCCAAAAATTAAGGCTCAAGACATAAAAAAGTCAACACAAGGAATGAGTTATATTCTAGCAGCTGCACTGGTAAAACTCTACTATAGTTAATGGGCTTACACCAGTGTAACAGGCCCAGACCATGTTCTGTTACATAACAAGACTGGCCCCCAGAGCTTAAACTGGTATGAAAAAAATGTGTGGGGGTGGGGGAGGGAGTGGGGGAACCTGTCATCTTCTACAGAAAGGAAAACACTGGCTGGGCCCTGGCTCCTCCCCAAAAATAATGTTTGCTCCCACTGTTTCACCTCTGCTCCTGGGGCACGTCACCCCTTCCCCCAGACAGAGTGGGGAGGAACAGAGGCGCCACCCCATTTCTCACAAAAGGGGAGGAGCGGCTGCTGGGCTCTTTCTGCTCCCATCTCTTTCCTCCATGGAGGGGAGGGTGAGAGAGCTCCCGGGGAAATGTGCGGGGTGGCAGGCGGGGCCGGGGGAGAGACCCAGGCCCGAACATTGCTGGAGCCCGCGCACCATGGGCCCATATAACTCACCGCCCCTGCAGGCAAGTAGCCAATCCTAAGGAGTTTTCACCCAGGCAGGACTGAACTGAGCACTCCCTCAGCGACCTGGCTGGAGCTATTAGAATTTTATTTGTTGGATCTAGGACCCCTTTCAGCCAGGTGTACTTTAAGCACTGATGGGCATACAAAGTTCCTATTCATGGAGACACCACTGGTTAGTGTCTCCTGGATGGTAGTATAATTGTCTCCTGTTTTGTTGCATTTTTCCTCTCATTTAACAGCTAACGTATCTTTATTACTATTAACTATAATTGGAGGCTATTTATCATATCAAATCAATATTTACTGCAAATAAGCCCAAAGCACTAGCTGAAGTTAATATATTTGTTCTCCAAACCAAACTGCTTTGAGAGTGAATTATGTCCTTTTGGCATCCATTCATTTTTAAAGCTTTTTCTTGAACCATTAGTTTATTTTCAGAGATAGTTAAAAAGCCTTACAAACAGCAATTCAAGTACAATAATTCACTGCCCTGACTAATCAATCAGTAGTGCAGTACATTAGTATATCATCAAGTCCCAGTTCCCAAATATTGTCTTCAATGAAAGCAACTTCACGTACATGATGCAGACATGTTAATTTGTTATGCTTTTGGCACTGTACTTACAACAAAGAATGCCCATAAACCATTGCCTCCTTTTTTAATGAAATGTTTTAGGTCTTCCTAATGAAGGAGACACAATGAACCACAATGAATGCAAAGATTTTGGTGGCTTGGAGGGGTTGACGTGGAATACATCAATATTGTAATTAGCTTACTAATGCATGGCACTGCTCTCTACTACATCAAATCAGTACTGTTCAGTTGAGTATCATAGGCTGTGTACTGCTGGGAGCTAAGGGAGATTCTCCTTTAGCTCAAGTGGCAAAAACCTATGCGTTTGGAGGAAGAGAATGCAAATTCAATCTCTGGTGTCACTGTGGAGTTCAGAATGGCTGTAGTGTGCAGCATAAGGACAACTGTGAATTTCCTTGAACTTTATTGCAACACATTAGTGGAATTGTATAGAAATTTCATGATTTATTGGATTACGTTTTAATAATTTACATACTGAGTTACTATTGATGTAAACAGGATTTTTTTTAGAGATGTGATTTTATAAATTTTTGGGCCAGAGTATGCCAAGGAAATGTACTCTGCCAGGTTACAGCATATAGATTGCCAAGGCAAAATATGCATTATATTCAATATGTGAATATTCTGGATATGATCCTATACTCTCTCTCTCTCTCTCTCACACACACACACACACACCCAACCCCAAACAATCCCCCCCCACACACATTTTAGGAAGCTATTACACTACTACAAATTCAGCGTAGATTAACCTAGACTGTAAGCACAATGCCTATGTATTAAATTGCTACGTAAACCTCCAAGAATGCGTAAAGCACTGTATATGAATGCTTAATAATAAGGAATTCTTTACTTCATTTTTAAAGATGTTAGACTTCATGAACAGCCCAATTCTAAAAGCACTACTGCAGGCAAACTCCTGTGACCTTCAGTAGAAGTTTTGCCTGCACAAAGCCTGCAGGATCAGGTCCCCCAAAAAACCACGTAGCCCTCTTCTAAAATTTCTGTCCCCCCTTTATTTTGTTTGTTCCAATCATTATTACACCCTGCCTATCACTTTACTGGCATATTTCTTTTTATTAAACTGTTGCCTTTTAGGATGCATTAATGAAAATATGACATACTTAATACTTCACACTGAACAGCTGTGGAAGGACACGGAGCTTCATAATGGAAGGACACGGAGCTTAAACTAAGAAAGGAAAAGGTTAGGCTAGATGCCAGGAAAACAGTTCTGAACAGTAAGAGCAATCAAACAGTGGATTAGACTTCCCAGGAGTGGGTTGCTGAGACATAATTACTGGACATGTTAAGAACAGTTTTGGAAGGATGCTAGTGGGAATGATGTAGTTAGTTCTGTGAAATGGATGGGAACAGACTAAATGATCCCTATGTTTTTTCTGGAGCTATACAGTTCCACAGACTAGAAAGATGGGTACTTCAGACTCATGAATTGCTCTTTATGGTCACTGTATACTCACACTCCTTCCTGGTAGTAAAGCTGGTCCATTCTGAAGCACTGCTCCCTACAGAATTGTAAGACACCACTCTCATGTTGTAGATTGTGTAAGGCTGAAGATCACTCACATTGGAATTCTGATCTTTACCTGTATACTTCACTTCAATTGGTCCGGGGTTACAGGTCTTTGCCAGTGTTTGTAAATGTGGAGGGCAACCAGTGTACATGTGGAGTTCGTAGCTAGAGAAAAAGATTGACATTTTGATGAGTCTTATCAGAGGAACAAACAAACGATCAGTGAGCACTGTTTCATTCTGGCTGCTAGATGTCTGGTTACTAGTTAATAGGATGGACCTCAGCATCATTGCTTTTGGGCACTCTAAATCCCATTCAATCTCTAATGCTTTGCTCCTGATTTTAGGGTGATGACCTCTAATCCCATGCCCACAAACGATTATGCTTGTAGTTTAACACCTGCAATTTTGTGCCTACAATGAAACTGTGGATGTACTCACATCTAACTGCTTGCACCTGCGAATTAAGTAGTTAAATCTAGCTACCTATCTTTGGTATTTATAAGAGCTCTCTATATCTGTGATGCCAGTTACTCTCTCAATTTATTGCTGGTGCAAAACAGCAAGTGCACAATTGCACTTGCCTCATTAAGATCCTGGTAAAAATCAGGCCGAGACATTAATCCCTGCTATGCTTTAGCAGGGCTGCATTTCAAGTCCATTCTGGGAGAATATAAATGTGCAATGTCATTACTTAAAAACTCTCTTTATCACACGCATACCATGCAGCTGCCATCTTGGGCTTGGATTCATGGTATGCTGAAGATGGGGGAATATGCTGTCCCTCTCTAAGAGGGAACGGGTGACCATTTTGGGAGCATGTTGCTAGTTACAGTAACCGCTTAAGGACTGAACTTCAGTACAGTACACAACATTGTCCTGAAAACTGGTCATTTTGTGGAAGGACTCAGCAGGACAGCCCATAGGTGAATCCACACCTGGGTGTAGGGGATTGCAGGAAGTGGGCTTCAAGGTGCAAAAGGTGTTGACTTTGATTTATAAAACCCTCTGTGCTTTGGTCCTGTCTAGGCCAGAGAGCTCTGTTTTTCTCCTCCGCACTACCCTGCCTCACAACCGTTGATTTCTATGGCTTTTGCTAACCGTCTCTCTATGTGAGTGGCTGAGTGGCAGAGATAGGAAGTTTTCCATCGAGGGCCCTGGACTCCGGAATTCACTTCCCTTATTGCGCCAACAACATCCAAGTTTAACAACATTTAGGACACACTGCAAGGTTCCTCTACCTGTATAATGTTTTGCTTGCGAGAAGATGCCTAAGGAGGGAAAGCACCTGTTGGGAGGATTTCTTCTGCATGGAATGTACACCAATTTGGACATCATCATAATTTACAAATACATTAAAAAAACCCTAAAAACAGGGCCTGAGATTATCTAAAATGACTAGAGGACTTAGCCACACAACTCCCAATGATCTAAATGGAAACTGTGTGTCTAAATCTCTTAGTTGGTTTTGAAAGTCTAAATCAGATTGTGAGACTTACCTTTCCACAATGCCATTGGGTGACCGAGGTGCATTCCATTGGAAAAAAGCTGTTCTTGAGGTTATGGTATGTATATGTGGAGGGGGCTGTTGAGAGGGTGGTGCTGGTTGAGTGGTTAGTTGGGCGACTGGTCCTTTGGTGCAACAGTTGAAACATGTGCAGGCCTCTACACCAACAGCGTAGGTGGTGAAAGGTTTAAGTCCATGTATCGTTTGCTGGGTGGCAGTCCCTTCAGACAACTGTAAAAGGCAAGAGAGAACTTTACACAGCACAGGGCACTGTAAATGCTAAGTCAGATTTGTTAAATGTTCTAAGTGGTAGGATCTGTGACTTGGTATGTCCAGGGAATCTAGATTTGATCTTATCTTTCATCATCTAGTCATACAGGGTGAAATTCACCCAGTGCAGTGGGTCTGTACAAGGCCTCCATTGTTGAAGTCCTGTGATGGACTGCACTCATGAAACAGCTATGCACAAACACCTCTACATTCCTACATGCAGCGTTATGAGGATCACAGTGCTGGCCCTGAAAAGTTGGTGGCCATTGTCAAAAGATGACAGGCAGATGACAGAACAAGGAGCAATGGTCTCAAGTTGCAGTGCGGGAGGTCTAGGTTGGATATTAAGAAACACTTTCACTAGGAGGGTGGTTAAGCACTGGAATGGGTTAGCTAGAGAGGTTGAAGAATCTCCATCCTTAGAGGTTTTTAAGGCCCGGCTTGACAAAGCCCTGGCTGGGATGATTTAATTGGGGTTGGTCCTGCTTTGAGCAGGGGGTTGGACTAGATGACCTCCTGAGGTCTCTTCCAACACTGATATTCTATGATTCTATGAATGTCCAGGAGATCTTTGCATACACAGAGCCAGTGGCCCTAATATCCTGCACAAGTGGCACAGAAGGGATATGTCCTCTATTTCAGCCCACAGGAAACCCTCTCAGCAAAACTGAATCCATCAACCTTTAAACAGAAACTGAGTTAAATAGCACAAAGAAATGTGGGTGGATAGGAACTGTGTGGAAAGTTATGGCAGCAAATAACTAAGGAAAAAGCAAACCAGGCTGCTTCCTGGAGCTTCTGTTTCTCCAGTTCGCTGCGGTCATTTGTGGATATGGTTCTTCTTCGAGTGCTTGCTCATATGTATTCCAATTAGGTGTACGCGCCGCGCGTGCATGATCGTCGGAAGATTTTTACCCTAGCAACACTCGGTGGGCCGGCTGGCGCCCCCTGGAGTGGCGCCATTGCGGCACCTGATATCTACCTCAGCCGGCCCAGCGCCCTCTCAGTTTCTTCTTACCGCCCGTGATGGTCGGATCTGTGGAGCAGCATAGCTGATCTCCACCTCCCTAGCTTAGTTAGCACTCGATTAGCATTGTTAATGTTTTAAGTACTTTAAGTAGTTGTTAATAGTTTTGATAGTTGTAAGAAGTTTAGTTTAAATACTAGTGTGAGATAAGGGGCTTTTCCCCTTCTCTCGCCTCTGGTACCGGGCTCATGCCTGGTTCACCAGTATTCAAGCCGTCGGCTGGCTCCAAGCCAATGCCTACGGGGGACCCCCCCCACGACTCCCGTTTGAGGCGCTGGGGGATCCCATCTCGCAGATAAGTGTCAGGTCTCCAAGGCTTTTAAGCCTAGAGCCAAGAAGGAGCGGGGCTTTCGCTTAAAGCAGCTCCTAGTAGAACCGACACTTGGCCCGAGGCCGGGCCCACTGTGCCTCAGCAACAGACCCCGGGGCTGGCACCGCCGGACGCCGCTGTAGCTGCAAGTACAAGCCCTACCGGCCCAGACTTTCGGCCCGGCGCCAGCACCATCGGCTCCCGGTACCGCAAGGTCCGTCGAACTTGGTGGCCGTGAGCTCCCCGGTACAACCCGAGGTAGAGCTAATACTACCGTCCAGACCGGCACCGGCCCCAGCGACTCCGGTACCGCAAAGTCTGTTGAGCTCTGCGCCCCAGGCGAAGACTCCGGCACAGATGACTCCTGCACCCTAAGGGCCGTCGACCTCGGTGCCTGTGCGCTCCCCGGTATGCACCGAGGTAGAGCTAATGCGGCTGGCTGCATCGGCACCAGCATCCGCCAACTCCGGTACCGCCAGGGCCGTTGAGTTCCGTGCCCGACTGAGGCACCGGCACCGTCACCTCCGGCACCGT
Organism: Chelydra serpentina; assembly: GCA_037349315.1. Taxonomy (NCBI): domain Eukaryota; kingdom Metazoa; phylum Chordata; order Testudines; family Chelydridae; genus Chelydra; species Chelydra serpentina. The sequence goes on from JBAIAC010000001.1 coordinate 19,764,867, forward strand.
ACGAGGGCCGTTGAGCTCGGTAGCCGTCTGCTCCCCGGTATACACCGAGGTAGAGCCAATGCTGGCACCTGCATCGGCACAGGCAGCCTCAACTCCGGCACCGCCATGGCCGTTGAGTTCCGTGCCCGACTGAGGCACCGGCACCGTCGCCTCCGGCACCGCAGGAGGGCCGTTGAGCTTGGTAGCCTCAGCTCCCCGGTATACACCGAGGTAGAGCCAACGCTGCCGCCTCCATCGGCACCGGCAGCCTCAACTCCGGCACCGCCAGGGCCGTTGAGTTCCGTGCCCGACTGAGGCACCGGCACCGTCACCTCCGGCACCGTACGAGGGCCGTTGAGCTCGGTAGCCGTCAGCTCCCCGGTATACACCGAGGTAGAGCCAACGCTGGCACCCGCATCGGCACCGGCAGCCTCAGCTCCGGCAACGCCGGTGCCGTCGAGTTCCGCGCCCGATGGAGGCACTGGCACCGGCGACTCCGGCACCGCAGGAGGGCCGTTGAGCTCGGTAGCCGTCAGCTCCCCGGTATACACCGAGGTAGAGCCAACGCTGGCGCCCGCATCGGCACCGGCAGCCTCGACTCCGGCACCGCTAGGGCCGTTGAGTTCCGTGCCCGACGGAGGCACCGGCACCGGCGACTCCGGCACCGCAAGAGGGCCGTCGAGCTCAGTGGCCGTGCACGAAGATTCGGCACCGGTGACTCCGGCACCGGCGACTCCGGCACCGCGAGGTCCGTCGAGTCCGTGGCACTGAGCTCCCCGGTTCGCACTGAGGTAGAGCTAATGCCGCTGACTGCATCGGCACCGACCCACTCCGGTACCGCAAGGTCCGTTGAGTTTCTCACCGTAGGTGAACAGACCCGGCACTGATGCACCGCAAGGTCTGTTGAGCTCGGGGGCCGTGAGCTCCCCAGTACGTACCGAGGTAGAGCTAATGCTGCCGCGAGGCACGTCTGCCATGCTGTGCCCGCTACCGCACACCGGAGCTGGCCGACACCGATCCAGCTCCAGGCGGGCCCCCAGTCTCGCCACCGCTCGCAGTCCCAGCCCCCGATCCCCATCTCGGCGCCGGTCGCACTCGCGGTGCCATTCGAGATCGGCCTCTATATACAGCCGCTCCCGGCACCGCCTTCGATCCCGGTGCCGGTCGAAGCACAGGTCCCTGGGAAGCCGGTCCCGCAGCCGATCGATGAGATGGCCCCCTTCAGGGTCCAGGTCGGGCTCTCGGCGCCGAGACATGTGTCAAGGGCACCGCCGGCAGGAGCACTCCGCTCCACCCTGGACCTTCCGCTCCGCATTTAGATCCCCTCCCGCCCCAGACAGGGAGTGGTTGCCATATGGACCAAATCCACGGGATGGATTGTCCTAGACGCTGGCTGCAGAACGTACAGAATTCTGCCCAGAGACCACATCAGTGGTATTCCTGGACACTGCGGTCTTATTACCAGGACCAAGGCGTTCCTTCCACAGCCTCCCAATCGGCCCACTCGGAACCCCGAGTGACAGGGGCCACAGTATCCCGCCCTTCCCTAGAGGAGGTGCAGCAGATAGTGGAGCTCCAGGGTCACGTGGTGGTCATCCTCTTGGCTGACACCCTTGCCAGGCTAACCCTGCCTTTCGCACGTACGTTCCAGACCAACGCCACTTCAATCTGATGATCTCCAGCTCGATTCCCCCCACTGCCGGGGGGGTTGAGAAAAGATATATGGCGTCCTCAAGGTCCTGTGAGTATGTACACTCTCACCCCCAACCGTGCTCCTTGCTTGTTCAATTTGTGAAGGAGAGGCACAGCCAGCAGCCCCTGCACCTAAGTCTAAGGAAAAGGGATTTCCCCCAGAAATCCAGGCAGAAGTACTCAACCCTGATTGAGGAAGGCAAAAAGGTGGCCAGAACATCTTTGCAGGCCTTCTTGGACGTCTCCGAATCGGCGACTGGGACACCGGCATTGGGTGTTGCCATATGCCGTATCTCGTGGCTGCAGTCCTCTAACCTCCCGGCGGGGGCACAATTCACGATTCAGGTCTTGCCCTTCGATGGGCAAGCCCCTTGTCTTCTCTGAAAAACAGACTCGAGACTTCACACCCTGAAGGACGACCGCACTATAATACGGTCGCTGGGGCTGCATACCCCTGCCACGCAGCGCTGGCCCGTCCGGGCCCTCGAGCATCGCCCCTACCCTACGCCCAGGCCTAGGCAGGACTTCATTAGAAGACCAGGCCAGGTGGTACAAGGAGGCAGCCTGTTATCAGGCTGGCCAGAACCAGGGCCCCCCCCCCAAGCCATCGATGGGGCCCGAACAAAATGCTTGAAGGTGCAGCATCACTCCCTGTCCCTCTTCAGGGACCCTTCTCATGAGCAACTCCTAATTCAGGAAGCGCAAACGCTCCTCAATATAGGGGCAATAGAGGAGGCTCCAAGGGAGTTCGGGAAAAAAAAAAAAAAAAAAAAAAAAAAGGTGGGAGGTTTACTCCCGTTATTCCTAATCCCCAAATCAAAACGGGGGTTATGTCCTATCCTGGACCTTCGCGAACTCAACTAATTCATGGCAAGTTGAAGTTCCTCATGTTTTTTCCCTGGGTTTTATTATACCTTCATGGGATCCTGGAGGCTGGTACGCTGCCCTCGACATGAAGGATGCGTACTTCCACATAGCTACTTACCTACTTACCGACACACAGACGTTTTCTTCGCTCTGTAGTCGACCAAAGGCACTTTCAATCCACCGTCTTTCCCTTCGGCCTCTCCACGGCTCTGAGGGTTTTTCACGAAGTACATGGCCGTTGTAACGGCTTCTCTTCGTCAACGGTGAACCCAAGTATTCCCATGTCTCGACGACTGGCTCATCTGCGGCAGCGCCAACAGCCAGGTCCAGTCGCAGGTTCAGATTTCCATGAGCTTGACTCTCACTCGACAGTTCCTGCAGAGCTTCCCAGCTTACCAGCATGAAGCTGCCTGGGTCTACTGGGTCTCATGGCGTCCTGCACGTTCGTGATCAGACACGCCACTTACGGCTCTGTTCGTTCCTGGCCTGGCTCTTGCCAGCGTGTCACCCACTCAGAGACAACATGGTTGTGGGACTGAGGGTACCATCGCAGGTCCTAGCCTCCCTAGACTGGTGGCTGGACCCCAAGAAGGTGCCATAAGGGGTGCCATTCCATACCCCACAGCCCTCCCTGGTCCTGACCACAGACGCAGGAGCTGCGGGCAGTGCGTCTTGCCTGTCAAGCCTTCTCCAAACACCTTCAGGATCGTTGTGCTATAGTCCTCATAGGCTACACAACAGCCATGCTTTTATATCAATAGGCAAGCAGGGGCACGTTCGTTCCTGCTCTGCCGAGAAGTCATATGATCGTGGGAGTTCTGCATAGCCCACTCCATCCACCTGGTAACCTCCTTTCTCCTCAGGGTTCAGAACACCTTGGTGGACCGCCTCAGCAGACCCTTCCAGGCTCCAGAGCGGCCCATTTGCCCGGATGTTACTCACTCTGTCTTCCGGGGCTGGGATTTTCCCACATACACCTGTTCGCGACTCGCGAGAATCGCAAGTGCCACGTGTTCTGCTCGATCCGGGACGCTCCCCAGGCTCCCTGATGGACGCCTTTCTTGGGCCTTGGACGGATCACCTGTCTTATGCCTTTCCCCCATTTCCACTGATCTGCAGGGTCCCGCTCAAGCGGCGCAGGGACAGGGCCCGCCTACTCCTAATCGCCCCGGCGTGGCCCAGGCAGTACTGGTACACTGCTCTCCTAGAGCTCTCGATGGCCGCCCAGATCACTCTCCCTTTGTGGCCGGACCTGATTACTCAGCAGCACGACAGGGTCTCGCACCCTGACCTGCAACCTCTCCACCTCACGGGGTGGCTGCGGCATGGCTGAACCAGTCCGAGTTATGTTGTTCCGACCCGGTTCAACAGGTTCTTTTGAGTAGCGGAAAGCCCTCTACCAGGTCCACCTACTGAGCCAAAAGGAAAACGTTTTCCTGCTGGTGCGCCCCTCGGGGTATCGCCCCTCGGTGGCGGCGATCTCGGCCTTTTCACTCTGGCGAGAGTGGGCACTCGATTTTTCCAACCCCATGGCCACTAGCTTCCTCAAGGGGTTGGAACAGCTGTACACACTAGTCCAGCATCCGGCCCCTGCATGGGGACCTCAACGTTGTGATAACCAGGCTCATGGGGGCCCCATTCGAGCCTGTGATCACCTGCTCGATCCTGTACCTCTCCTGGAAGACTGCCTTCCTTGTAGCCTCGGCGAGGCATGTATCTGAGCTCAGAGCGTTCACTTCGGGACTCCTTACACGGTGTTCCATAAGGACGAGGTACAGCTGCGACCACACCTGGCCTCCCTCCCTGAAGGGGGTCGGCCTTTCATGTCAACCAAGACATTTTCTGCTGGTCTTCTACCGGAAGCTGTATGCTTCTTCAAGGGATCGACATCTTCGCTCCCTGGCCATCCATAGGGCCCTCGCCTCCTACGTCCAGCGGACAAAGCCCTTTTGCAGAACGACTCAACTGTGTGTTACTATGGCAGACCGGATGAAGGGCCTCCCGGTCTCCTCCCAACGCATCTCCTCCTGGATCACGTCGTGTATCCGGGTGTGTTATGACTTGGCTGGTGTTCCCACCACGCACCTTGCTGCCCACTCCACCCGAGCTCAAGCCTCCTCCTCCGCCTTCCTGGCACATGTACCTATACAGTACATATGTAGGGCAACAACCTGGTCATCGGTGCACACCTTTGCCATTCATTATACCATAGTCCAGCATCCCAGAGAGGACGCTGCGTTTGGTTCACCAGTCCTGCGGTCTGCACTTTCTCACTCCGACCCCACCGCCTAGGCAAGGCTTGGGAGTCACCTAATTGGAATACATATGAGCAAGCACTCGAAGAAGAAAAGACGGTTACTCACCGTAGTAACTGTTGTTCTTCGAGATGTGTTGCTCATATCTATTCCAAACCCGCCCTCCTTCCCCACTGTCGGAGTAGCCGGCAAGAAGGAACTGAGAGGGCGCTGGGCCGGCTGAGGTAGATATCAGGTGCCGCAATGGCGCCACTCCAGGGGGCGCCAGCCGGCCCACCGAGTGTTGCTAGGGTAAAAATCTTCCGACGATCATGCACGCGCGGCGCGTACACCTAATTGGAATAGATATGAGCAACACATCTCGAAGAACAACAGTTACTACGGTGAGTAACCGTCTTTTTCCAGATCCAAAGAAATCAAACAGCATGTAGAAAAAAGCAATTTCAATCACAGTAACCACCTGCTGTGGTGATTAAGCAAGGCAAATGGCACAGGCCACAGAGTCCCAGGGTGGACAGCAAGGAAACAGAGCATCAAGGCAAGACAGAAAGCACAGAAAGTCAGAGTTTGATAATGCCTTCCACTCAGTGATGGGGAAGCAAGGCACTCCTGCAAGCACAGCAGCCACACGACAGGTCTGAGGGGATGAGAAGAGAAAGACGACAGAGAGATGAAAGGGTTGTGACAAGAACATGCAGGCTGAGTAGATATGGACCCATCTGATCATCATAAGAGGGATAAGGACAGGCCATGTAATCAGCAAACAGCAGATGGCTCATGCTTACAGACAGGAATGATGAGCAAGGAAGACAGTGTTCCCAGCCACTTCCATGCCAGATTAGACTGGGGTGTTGAGAGAATGGGCACACACTACTATAAAAGGTAGACACAGTTAAGCCTTGATAGATGGTGACATAGACGCAAAGGACTGGAGGAAGTTGAGCACAAGAAATGGGGTGTGTGAAGGATGGAGGTTCCTTCATTTGCCACTGAATTGTACAGCACTTGAAAGCTGATAATATCAGCCTTACTTTACACAGACTTGTGTGGCATTTTGCCTTGGTTTGTGCAGTATGGTTCTGGGTACTCTTCACAACCTTCTACCCTGGCCCAAGGTCTGTGGTCACTCTTCTTTTTTGTTTTCAAGCCCAGCTAAACAATGCAGATTTCCTGACTTAGCGATGATACCTGGTTTTCTTGCTATTGGTTGGATGCTGCCTTGTAACAGGCCTCAGAGATGAAACAGAACTGCTCCACAAACTCACTGAAGCCTGCAGTGATCCCCTCGTCTGATGAGTCTCTTTGTATACGGGGGAATGGGCATTAGATTTCAAAGTGCAAATCTACTCATCCCTTAGTCCAAGGCCCTTGTATGCTAAGGAACAGGACAACCCTATGGAGCGTAGCTCTGCAGCACACAGGAGAGGAAAGAGTTCTGGAACCCTCCATGGGCTCCTCTGGTTCTGTCCCCCACCCCACCTTGAGCCGCAGAACCACACTGAGCCCACCATGTTGGGGCCTTTCATGGCCAGAGGGTGGGGCTGGAGCTGCCATTTACACTGTCCTTTTGAATTATTTCCATGCCACACTTGGCTCCTTTCATCTCCTTTAGAGCCAGGCCCCCATGTTTAGCAGATTGCTTGTCTGGTTCCACATATGTGGACTCCAAACTCTCTAGCTGTTGCCTAAACAGTTGACTTACTGAGGTTAAACTTCAGACCCAATGTGGGTGCAGCAAAGAACTGAGACATTGTGGATGGTGTTACCAGCTCAAACCAAAAGAAAGAAACGAGTCATGTCAGATGATCATTGAGTGTTTTCAGATCCTCAAGGCCCTACGCCTTCTGGTGCTTTTTATACTTTTTAAGCAAAGGAACATGGAATGTTTAAAACCTAAACGCTACTATTTCAAACAACACATTACACTCCCAAAACTGCTTAAACAAGAATAATGATGACAATTAACCACTGGGTGCATGATTTTCCCCCTCAATGATATTTCTATTTTCTATGTGGAATCTAACAGGCCACAAAAGACACTACACAGCACTTAATCTTTGTGTGTGTGGGGGGGGGGCTATGCAGAGAGGAAGTTACCATAGGGCTGAAAGGAGCAGATGAAGAGAATCCTTAGACACCCTATATGCTGTACCTTTCCCAGATACCCCTGGAGCTGTGACTGGGATAGTCACATGACTAGAGTCATGACATATGCACATCTTTGTTACATATTAATTACATATTAATTTGTTACATATTAATTATGACACACACTGAAAGCCTCTTGCTATCTTTCTAACAGTTCTTGTAACATTCTGTTGTAGGACTTGCTGAGCTACTGGGGGATGGAAACAGTCTTAAATGCTATAAAATAATAATGTAGAGTTCATCAGTGCTTTCAGATGCATGTACAGTGGTCATTATTATAAACTTTTCAGTTTTGCATTGGATAACCAGGTAACATTACCGCACTGTTTGCAATATTCCCAGGTGTTTCCAGTATTTTGTACGCTACTACACAATATTATCCCTGTGCCAACTGGAAAGCTTTTCAGGGCAACCACCCTGGCCTTAAAATCCATAAATCAAAACACAGTAATATTCTAAGGGAGCAGCAGTTTGGTTACCAGCTGTAATTTCTGTCTGATCTTTTTGGGCTAACAGATTTTTGGAAAGTTTGTATTTCAATGTAATCAATAACCTCCCAGGAACATTGCATTGGTTCCCCCCACATTTTCTCACTATACAACACAATGATAAAGGCTCTGGCGTCAAGGTTAATTCTTTTAGAAACACAACATTTAGCTAAGTGGAGATGTCAGTCCTTCTTCAGCCAGAAGAGAGCACTGCTAAGTTAAAAAAAAAGAGAAGCTAACAGACTTAAAATCCTAAAAAAAAAGTCCAGAGTTCAACTGGAAATACAAATAGAATAGCTTGATAAATACTCACCACCACATCGGTCCCTCTGGTGCTATTAGAGAACAGCCTGTAGAGATTAACTATCCCGTTTGGCTTAAGCGGGGGGCTGATGTTTACCACAGCTAACGTAGAAGCCACAGTGTGGAACATGGGTGCATGGAGGCCTTCAGGAGGGGCAGGGCCTGTTCTACAGCGTGCCCAGCTGCTAGGAGTCCGACCCACGGAGTTTACTGACCAGACCTTGAAAACACAAAACGAAGAACAATTTGTGAAGGGTTTGAGCCTGCAAGATGCTGAGCACTCCTGGGAGGTGCTGAGTTGATGGGGCTAACACAGCTTTACTGGTGTCAAGATGAAACTGCACTATAACTTAAGACCATTTTGTGACATTTCTCTAGTCCCTCCATCTGGTTCAAATCAATTCTTTTTAAAGAGGGGAATAAAATATTGTTAAGAACAGAAGAATGGCCACACTGGGTCAGACCAAAGGTCCAGGTAGCCTAGTACCTTGTCTTCCAACAGCGGCCAATGCCAAGTGCTTCAGAGGGAATGAACAGAACAGTTCAAGACATCCATCCCCTGTCACCCATTCTTAGCTTTTCACCATTATGATTAACGGGGGCAAGTGCATTTCCATGAGGTTCCTGCAAGGCTGATTTAAGAACAGACACTTCTGTTTGCCATGTAATACTGTACACAGAGGAAGCCCTAGAAAACTTACCTTATCTTACCTACAAATAAGGTACCTAAGATAAGGTAAGAAAGAGCAGCATTCCCTTGACTATTGCAAATTCCAAGGACAAACTGCAAATACTGACCTAGCCCCAATCCTGCTATTGTATCCCTGCGAGTTATGCCTTTTTGCTCTGAATAGGTACAATCAAGTCAATGTGGCTCTGCATGGGATTTAAGTTCCCCTTGCACTGATCCAATTACAGAAGCAGGACCTTAGTGATTTAAGGCAATTGGCAAGTTTTTAAGGGACCCCACTCTATTAAATATATTAATATAATTAATCATTTGGCAAAATTGTCAGTAATCCAAAATATAATATAAAGAAAACACATTGAAAAGCATGGGTAAGTCAGCACCTCTAATTTTATTCATTTATTTTTGCAATAACATTTGCTTTATTATACTCGCACAAAGAGAGTGATTTCAGTTCCAAGGTTTCAAAATACAGCAGCTTGAATTAGGCCTGATTAAAAACTGCACGTCTCTATGAACTATGCCTACTGATTTTGTCAGCTTCCCAAAACCAGACTGATCTGCAGACTGCATAAAACTCAGCACTTATTAAACACAGTCTCCAACAAATCTGCATGAAAATTAAATTTTGCTTTCATCAAGGAGTGCATAAACATATGGAAGGATGTATAATCTTATTTATCAAAAACCATTTGTATAATTAAACACGAATATCATAAAAGGTTGCCTTAGGTCATCATTTGCATGAGTAAGTAATTTGTAGAATGTCAGGTACAATAGACAGAATAGATGGATGTGTGAGTTTATAGGGTTAAATTAGGCTCAATAATAGCCAACCACATAGTGATCAATCAGAATGATAGATCTAAATGGCAATACAAGAGGACTGTCTGAGTGATTTTTAGTATAAGTATTCCTTAGTAAGCTTTCATGTTGAGCAGTTCTAACTACAGTAAAACACGTTCTCACGTAATCGCTTCTGGGCAGTTTTTTTTTAAAGTTCTCATCTTGCTTTTTTAAAAACAGACCCTGGAGAACTTTTAGTTTTCTGAATTTACAACACGTACGTTCAGGGAGCTTGCATTTTAAAAGGGGTCAGGTGCAAGAGAGAACCAAAAACATACAAGGGCCTTAAGTGTTGTGATTCAAAAACTATGGATGTCAACTAAAGTTAAAGAATCAAAGTTACTTTCTCATACTACTTGAGATAATACTACTAAAGCAAACTCTGCTACAAATGAGATCCTATACCAAAAAGTTTGCACAGCATATTTTTCTTCCAGTGATCTCTGCAGAGAAGTTTTCCCAAAGTCAAACTCCTTTCAGTCTACTGCAATAGACTGGTCAAACACTATCTCAGTTAAGTCACTGCTGCTACAAAGATTTGACAATAGTTGCCCATTTTAAGGAGTATTTTTCTTCACGGATGGCAAGTTCTTAGGCAGTGTGCAGTTTGAAGAGATCCACCTGTATTGACTCAATACCAACGTTGGAGTGAAATGCTCCAGAATTTTATTCTGAACTATGGAAACATGCCTCTGAGGCCTTAATGAACAAATCATTTAACTTCTCTCGGCCCCAGTTTAGCCACCAGTAAAAGGGTAAATGGGCATAAAAAAAAACTTTCCTTAAGGGAGTGTTGTGATAATTAGTGATAGCAAGCATTTGAGATTCTGAGATATAAGTATTAATTGCAGATATAAATGTTAATATTTAGACACCTGCCTGAGTGTATATGCAAATCAGAGAGTTATACATCCAGCTACTAGCATTTGCACCTGCAGTCAATTGCACCTATTAAAAATTGAAGGCTGTGTCATGACCCCTTCAAAAACGTATCACACGGCATTCATGAACCATTACAGCTTGATTGCACTGATTAATGGAATGCTATGTGGTAGGCTTTTGTACACAAACAAAATAATAGAAAGTCTTTCGAAGTTGCACTGCATCATTCTGAGGTGTTAACATAAGGGGCATGCAATAACATTCATAAAAGACTCTGCAGACAGAAGCATTACCTGCTATATATATTGTATAAAGCCATAAAAAATAAGCTAGCGAAGAGCAGAACAAGGGTAAGAGTGTGGGGGAAGTGATCATGGCACTAGACTACCAATATAAGTAGAGACTTCAGGGACTACAGTGTATGGAGAGAAGAAAACCAACCAAATAAGGTACTTGTTACTTTAACTCTTTTAATATATTGCCTCAATAATCATTAAGTCTTACATCATAGTGCGTGGACTCAGAACCCTGCCAAAATCTGTATAGCCAATAGTGGGTGCAGTGTCTCAAGAAAGCCACGAAGGGGCTCCAAAAGCATCTACAGAAGGAGTATTTCAGACCTCTTCATCAATTTGCTGGCCATCTGCCCAGACAGCACTTTGAAGTAGGGTCAGAGAGAAAGAAGCTCTCTGGAGGCAATATATTCAGAGAACTAGAGAATTCCAGTCACAGGTAAGTACGTTTGTTTTCTCCTTCATAAATGGGCCTCCATAAACCCCCGTTCTTGGAGACCGGTGAGCAGCAATCACCCAAAACGGTCATATAACAGCTTCCAAGTCTGACAGCACAGCCAAGAACTGGCAAAACCTGGGTTACAAGTGACAGTCCTACAGACCTCAATCATAAGGAGTGGCAGAAACATGCTGCAAAAGCTGCCTCAGCTCTAGCAGAATAAGCCTGCCTTGGATAATCTCTCACCTGCAATAATGTCTGTGGATTCTCCACAGCACACCCACTTTCCCGAATTCAAGGAAGGGTGACCAGACAGCAAGTATGAAAAATCAGGACAAGGGGTGGGGGGTAATAGGTGCCTATAAAAGACAAAGCCCCAAATATCAGGACTGTCCTTATAAAATCGGGACCCTAATTCAAGGCCAGTTCCTCAGCAAAGCTTAGTACCGACGACTCCCACTGAAGGCAATTAAATCTGTTTGGCTTTCAGACATGGATGAAGATCACAGAATCATAGACGTTGGGGATGGAAAAAGCCTGTTAGATCATACAGCTCATCTCCCTACCCATGCAGGAATGGTCCCTACAATACTTTAAAAACTCAGGTCTTTACAAAGGAGCTAAAGTTTTGAGCATAACAACTGATTTCTTTGCATCAACATCAAATAATATGTAAAATTATTCAATCCGTACAGGAAATCCTAAAGGGAATTAAAGGGAAGGGCTGGACATAACCATGCCTCAGTTCAGAGAAATAGACTAATGACCTCGTGAGGTCCCTTCCAACTCTACGTTTCCATGATTCTATGACATAGGCCAACAGCTGAGCAGAACCACCAGAAGAAGAAAAGCACCTCACCAATGGGCAAGTAAAATGACTTCTCAGCTAATAAATAATGAAAGGGCTACAGAAGCTGCCAAAATAACACTAAAAAAAAGAGTGACTCACACCTAACATATCCTAGGGGAGAGGCAGCCCGGAGTTAAGAGAGTAGACACTTAGTACTAGAAAAAAGTAGTAGAAAAAAGAAACCAGAACTCTTGACCACTGACACTGACCATCTGAAGAAGTGCAGTCCCGGTTAATTTAGTAGCAGTATTGTGAAAAGAGTTTTTATGTTCTTCACACTATATGCCTCCCAAACGATGGTAGATACGTATATTGGACAGATCAGATGGAAGTCCCTTTAAACATGCTGACTCGCAGGAAAGCTCAAAAGAGGGGATTTGCTGTTCATACTGAGGCTAACACAAGTCTAGCAATGGGCTATTAAAGAGGAGACCGCTTCCAGTATTGAAGAGGATTAATCTGATATTGGGGTAAGTGACAGCATACACTGCCATGAGATTTAGTGTCCTACAGTCATCTATGTGTCTATGAGAGACAGAAGGCCAGATCAAACCACACCTGTGCATGGATGCACAAGCCACAGAAAGGATGGAAAGAGCCAACCCCTTTACCCCTGCAGAGGGGTCAAGCATAATTACAGTCCTTGCATACAGTAAGTCCAAGGACTCCACACATGTAGCACTGCTGTTGGTGCTAGCTTTTCCAAAAGCGACCTTGCAGCACCTCTGTATACGTGCCAGCAGAGCTGGACCTTTGCAGGGGGGAGTGCGTAGCATTTTTCAAGGATGATGCAGTGGCTATGCTTCCCCTCAGCTCCCTGGACCTCTCAGAGGCATTGTGCCAGTTTCAGTCCTCACTTTTCAGTTTCCTGAAATCAGCCTCCAATCTTAAGGTTGCATAAATATCGGATTTTTGCAATGAATAGAGATATTTTTGTTTCAGCAAAAACCGGACATTTTCAGTCCATGACTCATATTAAATAAAGGTAATGGGGCTTGTGTGATTAAGTCCCTGCACATAGTACTAGCAATGTTTAGAAACAAAAGGCTTTATGTTTTGTTTTGGCTGTGCTGTGCACTTGCATAGAATTTAAAAGAGAAGGAACAGCTAGTTTCAAGCAATCTTTGCACTTTCCCTATTCTTGGGCCTGCCTAGCCCCTTGCATAAGTAAGAGCAGTCTCAAGGACACTTTATTTTATACACAGCTGCACTGGCACTTATGAGCCATTCTTGCAACTAAGTGGCCAAAGTGCAGCCAAAATAATTTGGGGTTGCTTCTGCAGAGACAACATAGTTAGTCCATCTCTATACAGATCTGATGTGTCCACCCCTGGAATAGTGTATTAATTTCTGGGCAACATCCTACCAGAAAGGCATTGACAAACTTAGAAGGATTCAGAGAAAAGCAACATAAAACATTCACAGTGCTAGAGAGACTGATTTATGAGGAAAGAAAATATTATTAGGAAAGATAATAGATTAAACGAGCTAAATAGATAGAGCTTGGTTATGAAAGACATGCCCCCACCCCCCGCCAGCCTCTGCTTGAACCAAAACTGATCAGAGAAAAGACTTGCAGAGAGCAGTGAAGGGCAGTGGGAGACACACCTAGACCCCTCCTGACAAGGGTGACAAGATTAAGGCAACTCCTCTAGCCGCATCTGCATCGAAGATGGGACAGGGAGGCATCTCCATTAGCATACAGAATGGAGAACAGAGATTCCAAGGCAAGAACCGCACTGAACTCTGAGACCAGAAAAGCAGGGACGCACTGCATAATGGGGGATCTCTGTTCCAGATGTTAATGAACCTACGCCTGCACACACCCAGCTCAGCAGTTATCAGACCAATTCTAGTAATACATCCTTGATTGATATCCAAAATACTGAAGCAGCCTTATTGCATTGTGAGCTCAGTGGAAGGGACACCACCCATAACCATAGGCGCCGACTCCATGGGTGCTCCAGGGCTGGAGCACCCATGGGGAAAAATTGGTGGGTGCAGAGCACGCACCGGCAGCTCCCCGCTGGCCCTCCCGCCGCGCGCCCGCTAACCTCCGCTTCCACGTTCCGCCTCCAGAGGCGCCGCCCCGCCAAGCCGCTTTTCCTAGCTCACAGGCTTGCCACCCATCAGCTGTTCGGCGGGCAGCAAGCCTGGGGGGCGGGAAAGCACAGTGGTGGCACCTCACGGGACAGGTATGGGGAGGAGCCCTGGGGAACCTAGGTCCTGCAGGATAGCTCCATTGGGAGAAGACTTGCAGAAGGGAGAAGTAAAGCTCTATATGAAAACACAAGTGACAGAAGCAGTACATTGATAGAATTACAGAACACCCCCCTCCAGAAGACTAACACTAATAAATGACAAAGAGTCCTGTAGCACCTTATAGATTAACAGATATATTGGAGCATAAGCTTTCGTGGGCGAAGACCCACTTCGTCAGATGCATGTTTATTTATATTTGCAAATTTCCACCACATGCGTCTGACGAAGTGGGTCTTCGCCTACAAAGGCTTATGCTCCAATATATCTGTTAGTCTATAAGGTGCTACAAGACTCTTTGTCGCTCTTGCAGATCCAGACTGACACGGCTACCCCTCTGATACTCTAATAAATGAGCATACCCCAAAGTAATGGGCAAATCTGCTAACAGCAGCCATAACTGTCTATTAATATTTGTGAAGTGTAAATATCAAAGATACAGAGGAATTATTTAACATGGCACATAGGGGGTATAACCAGAATTGAAAAATGAAATTGAGAATAGAAAGATTTAGGAAAAACCTCCTGCCAGTGAGATCTATTAGGCTGTACAAGTACCCTAAGGGAAATGGTGAAAACGGATTCATTTGGGAATTTTCAAACTAGATTGGATAAAACACTAGAAAACAAACTGTAAGAACAATTCTGAACTGAGAGGGAGATGGACTTGCTGGGAGCTAATAGGTCTTTCTAGGTAGGTATTTATATGATCCTCATTACTGTAGCATCTGAATGCTTTACAACATTAATGAATTTAACCTCACAGACACTGCTGCAAGGTAAGGGAATATCATTATGCCCAATTTACAGATAGGGAACTTAATTCAGAGGGATTTAGTCACTTGCCCAATGTCAGACAGGGAGTCTGAGAGACCTGGGAACTGAACCCAGACTGCCTGAGTCCAAGTGCAGTGGCTTATCAACAAGACCATTCTTTGCCCACTGCTTCAAGGTAGGGCAAAGCTACTAGATGGCAATGCAAACATCAAGATATAACAAGTTTGTTCTGCAAGAACTGGCTGGCTTTAGTTGGGCATATGGCATTCTCACAGCTTTCCTATTACTGGGGGAACATTTAATGTTTTCAGCCACATCATGGTCTAGTTCTTCATCTGGTTATTCATGCAGTTTAGGAGATTAGGGATATTTAATCTCTCAGGAGACATTTAGACCTCAGGTTCTCTGCAGTCCCATGCATTCACTGCCATTTAAATGGTCCCTATAGCATTGATGGCTCTTGATTCAACAGGTACATTAATAGTCCGTAATCTTCAGGCACATCTGGACTTGCAAATCTTGATGCCTGAGTGCTGCAGCCTTAATGACCCAGGCTCTGCTATCATCATTGAGTTTAAAGAACTTCCATAGACTTAAATATTTACGACCACAAATGCAGCTGATCAGTTCTTTGCTTCGTGGTTCTTCCAAGGCAGCGCTTTGACAATGCAATAGGTATCCTCAAACTAACTTGATAAAGTCTGATGCAGATGCCCATATGGCTGGTGACAATTGCTACCTAGCAAAAAACAGTTATTGAAGCTGAAATTTCCTTACGCTAAGCATCCTTTAATTTAGCAGTCAGCAATGGAAGGGATTGATTTACCATTGGCAAAGAGCTAAGAACATAAACAGAGTATTTCTAAGGGTCTGAAAATGTCTACTTTTAGCCAGCGCCCACCATTTTAGCAAACAGCACTTATGTGCACACAGCACAAATGGCAGTTGTGCATTTCTGTGACTACCAAAAATCCCTAGCATTTTTCAGCATAGTCGTGGAAAATTTCAAATCCTACATAATCTGGTTTTACTGTGCAAGGGATAAGATCACACCCCTCCGGGAGGCAGGCGGCAGGACTACAATGTATCCCTTCTGTAGCCTTCCATGATCACTATTCCTAGAGTAATGACCACGTCGGCCCTATATCCCGTATGTAGGTGTTTCCAATCACTGCATAAGTGCAGATCTAACAATCCCTCTCGAGGTCCACTGCTAATACACCTCTGCACTGGCATAGCAGTACCAGCAGGGAGCCCCCCTTCCACGTGCAAAAGCCATGCTGAGGAGCAGCTCTACTCTGCCCCACTCACATGCATTGCATGGGTTCCACAGTGTGAAAGGACTTGGGGTTCAACCCTGCTCCTTTTAAAGTCAATTCCATATCTCCCATTGAATTTAAAGAGAGTTGGATCAGGCCCTTGCTTAGGGCAATGTTTTCAGACATTACTGCTGATTTGGGATCCCTGCATTTCTGGGTGCCCTGCCGTAGACATTTTGAAGGGACCTCATTTTCAGAAATTTTCCTATTGACTTCAGTACAGGCGATGTTGCTCAGCACTTCTGCTTAGATGTCTAAAGCGGAGTACCCCAAAATCGAGGCCCGCAAAATCACTGGCCGCTTTTTGAAAATAGAGTGCAATGGGTGTATTTTAACGACTGCACATATATTCTGGGAATAAAACTTATGAAACTAAATTATTAGCTCTCTATGAAAAATATCTTAGTAATTTAATAACTAAAATGAAGTTACTGAGTGCGATTAGGGCAAAGGCACCACTTGTGTAGTATTTTGCTTTGCGCTTTGTTGTAACATAATGCCAGGAGGCATTGCTCATGGTAGGCAGGATACTTGTTGCCTCTTCTATGAACAGTTAGATACAGTAGAACCCTCTCTAGCTGGTGACGTATATTGACTGTCACTACTGGGTGTCATTTTCTTCCTAGCTACTTTTAGGTATGAATCAGCCTCCCCCCAGACAAAACACAAAACAAAACACTATTATTATTATTATGATCATCGTCAGTATTAAGGTAGCCCCTAGAGGCCATAAACAGTATCAGAGACCTATTGTGCTAGATGCTGCACAAATACACAATAAGAAACGATCCCTCCCTCACACAACTTGCAATCTAAATGAGATAGGCGGAGGATGGAGAAAGGAAGTCCCATATCCTCATGTTACAGTTGGGGAGATGAGGCACAAAGAAATGAAGTGAGTTGTCTGTGTCAAAGCCAGGAAATTAATGGAGATTTTCCAAGTGCCTGTCCAGTGCCTTAGGTACAAAACCCTCCTTCCCCTCTGGCATTTAGTTAACATTCATAGTAAAGGCCTGTATATCACATTCATAAAGCTGGGTGGATTTCAGGCATGTGGGTTCTAATGATTCGATAATGTGTTAGGCCAAGTTTGATCCTCTTAACACTGCTGTATGTCTTGACTAATAATCGCATAACACTATTAAAACATTAACAGTCATACTAATGCTAAATCCATTCTTGGGGGAAAATATCACAACAGCAAACAGTTTGGGGATTAAAAAACATGTCAAAATGTAACTGCAGCTCATTTCATATACTGCACTGTTAAACAAGTAATTAATAAGAGATGTAAACAGGTTTAACTCTAAAAAGCAGACAATTTAATAATTTGCTTCCTATGGGAATATAATGATATAGTTATCCCATTCCCCCGAGAGAGATAAGCAGATATTAAAAGGTCTTTCCAATACCTGTAATGGCTAAGGGCAACAGCTAATTCAATAGATTCGATCAAAATCGCCACTCCTTTCGCTGCTACTGATTTATTACTTTGGCTGTAGTTAGTCATCACTCATTTTAGTTTGCTTTTCGGTGCTCATAAATTATGCCTCATAAATAAAAAGATACAATCAAGGAAATCATATCAATTCATCTACATCCCTGGAGTATATTTTCCCATGGTACTCTCACTAATGTCTTTTTAAAGGATAGCTTTTGAATATGTCATAATCACAATATACCAAAAAAGGTCTGGCCAGCGTTGTACCTTAATAGGTTCACAGCTAATGTGGGAAGCCAATAAATCTGATCTGATACCTTTAGTTAGTTAAATGAACAAAACTCTAGGCTGGATTCATAAACACATGACTTGTGTGAATGGATTTGGGACGATGTTGCTGTGGCCATACACTGGCATGCAGCCGAGGTTTCTAAATGTGGAAAAATTTGTTTGTAAAATTGCTCTCTGTCTCCTCCTTTTCATAAACACCACAAAGATGAAGGACACATTTCAGTGCAGTAAGAGGTATTTGGAACGGTGATCTCAATTACACCAGTAAAGCAAAGAAGTTACTCTGGATTTACTGAGATCAGAATGTTCCCTCAATTCACTTCTAATTTGGACACTTTGTGGAGTGGGTACTGTGGATTTTA
This sequence comes from Chelydra serpentina, assembly GCA_037349315.1. Classification (NCBI taxonomy): domain Eukaryota; kingdom Metazoa; phylum Chordata; order Testudines; family Chelydridae; genus Chelydra; species Chelydra serpentina. The sequence goes on from JBAIAC010000001.1 coordinate 19,783,046, forward strand.
AAGAACAAAAACTGAAGGAAATGTTCATTTGTTTGATTTTGAGATCCCACTCACACTTTGTTTTTGAACAATCTAATTATGTCTTCAGAAGATGTATAAATGCCAAGACCCTAAGAGTTAAGTAGAAGCAAACTGGTCCAAATGAAATGAGAAACAACCTGAATTTTCACATTTTCTGTATTTTTTTGGGGGGGGCGGGCTAATTATGGTCATTTTGATGTGGTTGTTTAATCATTGGCACATACCTCTGAACTCCAAATATAGGCTGACATCAGAAGCCTAGATGCTAAAATATCATGAAACACACTGTTCACATGGAACTAGGAAGTATCAAAAATCTTACAAGAAAATCTGCTCTCCTGAGTGAAGGAACAGAGAGAGAGAGAGAGAGAAAGAATTTTTATTTAATTTATGCCATCACATTTTATTGCATCTTTCTGGCAGGGATGGAAGACGAAAAGATGAGCTGAAAGGATGAACGGGAAAAAGTGAGACAAAAGGTGAGGGTTATTTCCAGTTGCTGAAAATCCATCACTGGCCAGTGAGAGATCCAGCCCTTATTTCACCCCATTTTAAGCCAGAAGATTTGCTTAGTTATTTGTCAGTCACTAAGCACCATGACCTGGAACTGAGCCAAAAAATTGTCAGACAGGCCAGCAAACAAAGGACTACAACCAACATTTCTTGAAGCAACCAAGAGGTTTCAAATGCTTTGTACGTTCGGTAGTTGGATATTCCACTATCTTAGCAACATTATACAAGCAGCTAAACAAATTTACAAAACATCCTGCCCTCAAACAACATTAGAAATACAAGACGTATCTACCTTTGAGGGTCCTGTAGGAGCACCCAAAACACACCTCTCCACTTTCTCAGGTATTTCTCAAAGTGCATTTCCTGGACCCTTCCTGTAGCCCCAGTAAATGACCTGTGAGCAAGAGTGCTTTGCAGGGGTCAGGAATGGATGGAATCCTCAGCGGCTGCTGCAGCCTCCCTCCATGGAGAAATTGATAGGCTGATGTGTCTTCATAGCTGCAGATCCAGCAGCCCCCAACACCCCTTGTGTACTCCCCACAGAGCACAGCTCCACATGTAGAGATAAGGGTCCCTAGAAAGGACTCCTTCCATCCTTGTTGGGGAGCTGAACAATGTTGTTTCTGCTGCCCTTCAGGATTTGCAGAGGAGAGAGCAGGATGTGTCCCTAAGCCAGGAAAGAAACATTAAGGTGAAGGAAGGGGCCAGAGAGTACCAGAAAAATGAGGTTCCAAGTATCTGTCCTGGATCTCCTACATATTTCAGGGGTTATGGAGAGGTGGACCAATATGCCACAACCTTTCTGAGGAGCAGGGCAATTACATTATACACCAATAACTCTGCTGTTGAATGGAAAAGAACTAAGCTCCCCCTCTTACATATGCTCACCACTGACACTGTCCTTTACCTGAGAAGAACTGGATGAATCATTGCTGCTCTTAGACTGGCCAGATGGGCTGTTGTAAAGCAACATTCAATGCTCTCTCCTCCCAAGGGGCTGGGCATGCTGTCTCCAGAGTGTTCCCAGGCCAAAGGGCTAGGCGGCAAGAGACTAAACACGCTGACGAGATCCTCAGCTGGTGTAGGTCAGTCAAAGTCCATGGAGCTACACTGGTTTATACCAGCTGAGGATATGGGATACAATTTTCAAAAGCACCGAATGGCCAGATTGATAAAGGTATTTAAGTGCCTAAAGGGGTAAATTGGTGCCTAGTGAGATTTTCAAAAGTGCCTAGTGCCTAATTCCCATGTGAAATCTATAGGAGTTAGGTACATAGGTCCTTTTGAAAATCCAGCTAGGTCCTATCTGTATACTTTGGCACCTAAACACCTTTACAATCTGGCCCTTAGAGACTTAGGAGCATAAGTTCCATTTTCAAAAGTGACACATGCACTTAGAAGCCTAAGTCCCACTGACTTTCAATTAGCCTTGGGCCCCTAAGTACCTAAGAACTAGGGATGCAGGTCCTAAATCACTCGGGTACTTTTGAAAAGTTCCCCTGATTTGCCCTTATAAAACACTACCCACAGGGCTGATAGGCAGGCCCAATTATATGAGTTTCCAGTAAAACATCAGCAGAAAAGAATGCCGCCAAAATTTCTGACCTCAGATTAGATGTTAATGTTATATCCATCAAACTGAATCCTGGTAACTAACAACATTTCTAGAAGTGCTGCAGAGGGCCCAGTCACAGAGGTTTGATTTTATCTGCATTCAGCTGAAGGAAATTTAGTTGCATTTAAAGTTTTATGTCCAGCAAACAAGCCTCCAATGCAGAGACAGCAGAATCAATACTGTGCTTAAGTGAAATATAAATCTGGGTTTCATCAGCATAATAGTGAAAGCCAAGCCCTATACTTATGAATAATTTGTCTCACAGGCAACATATAAATTGTCAACAATGGAAGGGCTACAAACAGATCCCAGAGGGATGCACAAGTGACATCAGCAGAAGAGGAACACACACACACAAATCTCTCACTGGAACAAAATATATTGCTGCTGGCCGAGAAGGAACAAAACCAATTCAGGGCCTTGCCAGATACCCCAGCCCATTTACGGAGTGGAATCAAAATAAAAGATAGAGTTTCTTCCTGCCTCAAGTGCAGCACTTCCGTCCAGAAAAATTAGAACATACAGACAACCTGAGTCAGACATCATCAATAAATCATTAAAACCCTTGACTCAAACAGTCTCTGTGCTATGAAAAACAACTTGAAAGCCATACTGATCGAGCTTCTGATTGAGATACCAAGTAATTAAAGGTTGGTGCAAGGAAGAACACAAATATGCATTCAAGAATTTTTGGTAAAGTATTGGAAGCATAAAGAGGCAGTGGCAGCATCTAACATGGGTGGGGATGGGAGTGGGGAGGGGGAGATTAACTAAGGTGGAACTGTAGTCATTTGAAAAAGCAAGGGGATATCCATCTCATGAATCTGTGGCAGCAAACATACAGGCAACATAGCAGTAAGCTAAACTGTGGCATCAGGAACAGAGCCTAGGACTTTCAGCTCAGAAAATACAGGGCTTCAGCTAGAGGAGAATCACCACTATTTTCTACTGTAACTCCTCTCCCACCTCCCCCCACACAGACTTGCCCTTGGGTTTCCATTTTTGAGGATTTTTTTAATGCCTTAGAGCACATACAGGGCCACGTTAAGTGATGAGATCTGGTATTCTTTGGAGCAATTTTACCATCAAGAAATTAATATAGCGTGAGGAGAACAGATTTCACAATACTGTGGGCCCATATATGGGTCCCTGAGGCATTAAAGAACATCTGAAAAAGGCAAACCTGAATACAAATACACACCAATACTTGACACACAAATGCATAGACTTCATCCCTGACACACACGCAGTTGCCAGTAAAGGTTTAACAGTTTTGGTCAAAAAAGGATGAATTGCAGGAAAATATTCCCTCAAATATTTTAAGTGTGAAAAGTTTCCAACCTCTAAGAGGTGAGTTCTATTTTGGAAAGAACCCTTGCAACGTCCCTAGTGCTGTTCAGCTCACTGAAGTTTAAGGAAGGAGTTATATTATTAGCAACAGTAGGAAATTCAGTAATTGGAGCCCCATCATTCGTGACTGGAAACACTCTGCTCAGAGATACCAGTCCTTTTCCTCAGAACAAAACCAATGAAAGTCATGACATTTCTCAACCTGGGGCTATCTAGGATCTCTTTCACTGATCTCAACAACACCAGAGGAAAAAGAAAAGATTATCTAGATCATCATATTGGTGATAAAGATCTTTCTAAACACACTGTAATGAATCCATTTCTCTGCTATCATTCCAAACCCATTTCTGTCATTCTTGCCATTGTTCCTTTGGGGTCCTTTCCCTGACCACTGTGGAGCCACTGGAGCGCAATGACAAGGAGAGCCATTGTATTCCTTCCTCCAGGCCCCCAGGCATAGTCAGGGGCTGTCTTGACAGATTGTGTTGCTCATGTTAACAATGTAGTCCCTTAGAAATAACTCTGGATTGGCCCAATACAGCAAGAACACTGCACTAGCAGTTGAATAGAGCTGCAAAAGGCTCTGATATGTGAAACAGATGTCCACAAAGATGAACAGGGCGGGGCGGAGGGAAAATCTCAACAGTTCAACAGCGCGGCAATGTGAATACATCAGCTTTCATCTCAAATCAAAACAATTCTTGACGTTCAAAAACTCAATTTACTTAAGCAAAAAAGAGGGAGAGACTCAAGGTGTACTGATGATCTCAAAACTCTAAATATCATACGGCACTTAACCAAGAGTGAGGACCCACTGGTGTCCTGTTATGGGGTAGAGGAGAGTACTGGTTCATATCTGTGAAAATGTGATCACTTTGCTATGAAACTACACATATTTACATTTACTGCTAACACTTTCAGGCCTAGTTTTTAGTGATGTTGTAAACTCACCAGATTCATATGAAAACATGAACTGAATTTCAGAAAATAATACATTGCTAGGGGGCCAATGGAAGTTACATGCAGAGATGTGAAAACAAATATGACCATAGATTACTAGTAATCCTGTGTGATAAAGGAACAATATTCAGGGATATGTGACTTTGACATTAATGGAAAACAACCACAGGCCAAAGAAACTCACCTGCCTCACGGTCATGGGACTTTTGCAATCAAAGAGGACTACTTTAGCAGGCCCATTTCTGCAATCCTTACTCACACTCACTGAGTGGTACCTTACTCTGCAAACAGTCACATTGATTTCAATGAGACCATTTGCATTGTGAGGTAAAATACTATTCAAACTCAGCAAAAGTAGCAGAATTGGTCCCTAGCTACACCTTTAACCCTAAAAGAAAAGTAACAAGTACAAAATGAATATGAACATACAAAATAAAAATAACCCACCAACAGCGAATTAACTTTTAAATTTACCGCGAGACAAGTATTTGTAATTCTATCACCTAGAACAAAATAATCCACTAACAAAACCAGCCATTCCCCCTTCCATAAAAGCTAATCTAAGGTAACAGTAAAAATAAAAATATTTGCACATTTGAAATAAAGCTACTAACAAGACCAAGCTACCTTTTAGCAACTGGCACTTCAAAATAAGTTTGTACCACTAAAGTGGTGGAAAGCTCTGATGTGCAAGGGACACAAATGCACGCAAATTGGAATTAATGATTTTGATTAAGAAATGAAAAAAGAGCATTGAATGAATGTATTCCTCCTGGAATGTTATCTTCAAGGTCTGACCTATTTCAAATAAATGTGCGGTAATAGTTTAAGTACAACAATACTATTAAAATTAAAATTCAATTAAAATTGAAACATTTTATTTTATAATTATAATGAACAAGCATCTCTTGTTATTGAAGCGTACTGAAGTCTTAATGATATCTGTGCACCTTGTAGCTAACTTACTTCATTTCATACCTGATATTCATATTCTGTATAAGGCAGCAACTTGGCATCTTTGAAGGATGTTAAAGTCCCATTATAAACAAGCACCAGGTCTAAGTTTATGTGGGTAAGAGTTGCTTGTCTTCGGTAAAGCTCATAATATAAAATCTTCCCATTTGGCTGCTGTGGACCAGTCCACAGAATAGACGCGACTGACTGGAATCCATCAGAGCGTGTCTGCATCTCTATGAGAGGGGAAGGCTGCATTTCAGGGGGTGCTTCCAGAGTCTGTATGGATGCCCATTCACTCGTAGCACATCCCTGCAATGTGCATGCTTGAACTTGTACTTCATATCTTTGGAAACACAAATCAGAAATCAGTCAATAGGAGCATTACAACTGTACATATGCACTACACATAAGATTAGAATCAATTAAGGTTGTTAAGAAAAAGAGGAGTTTTCCTTAATTATTTGTGTCCATATTTTTGGGGAAGAAAGCAATTCACATTAGTGTGGTGAAGGGATGATGTAATTTCCTCTTGTGGGTCTGATCTTGCAACCCTCATGTGGCTGTTCTCATTTGTGTAAGTAAAATAAATGGGACCACCCAGATGAGGAAGGGCTGTTGGACAGGGTCATTATTAACGGAAATGTGATGCAGTAGTGTTTACATTTCCATTTAAAGTGAAACGTCTGCTTTTAATTTCTCCCAGTCTGCCATTTCTTTGTATTAAACAGAAAACATGTCTTTCACAAGTGTTTGCCAGAGAAATTATATGGACATTGTGAACCACCCGTTGTCATCCAGACTCAGGAGATAAAAATGTATCCATTGGCCACACAGCACAGCAATCTTCCACTCGATCTGCCTCACTCAGACAGAATTTATATCCTACTTCCCCTATGTCCAAGTTTGGAGAGCAAGGCCTGGTGGTGACAAGTTTCACTGAGCATGTGCTCAGAGGTCAGTGGCATTGAGGGAGACAGCTTTCCAAGGCTGACTGACAGCTATTCTATAAATGATCAGCTGGAGAGAGTATTAAAGACACAAACAGATAACATTAAAAAAAAGAAAGGAAGGAAAACATTAATCAAATAGAGACACACACAGATGCACCAGTCCAAATGGCAAGAGACCAGGTCCAAGACAAAAATAATTGATTGAGTGAGTTAAAATTTTGCTGGCTGGGATTGAGGCATCTTGATGATTGATAAACCAGCATGTAACTGGGTTAATGTTGGCCAGAAAGGTCTTTCTTTGGGTGCAGAAGGCCAGGTTGGAGGTATTCGGTATCACAAAGTGGATTTATTAGCATAAAGTCATTGGCCCTTTGCTGTTCTAACATGGCCCAGCAGAGCTCCCAGGGAATGTCTCAAGCTAAAGCACATAAACCATATTCCAAAGCTTCCAAGAAATTATACACTGATGAGGCCTCCGTTTCCTTCTTTACATATCAGAGATAATATCAGGAGATCAAATGGTCAACATCACTAAATTACAATAATAGCTGAATTGAAAGTACTTGAAGAGCTATATAATCTTTGTCTTTTTGGACTATTGCCTTGATTTTACAAAACATTAACTATACCATATTATTAGTCTCTCTTAGGATTTAGATTATTTAAAGGTACCTTCTAGAAAGAGTTGTCAACAATTTAAGGAATAAAAACAAACTGCTACACAAATAGATAAGACGTGGTGATTAAATAATATAGAATTTGAAAAAAAGATACTTTTACAAAAACAAGCAAGTTTATTCTCACTTAAATCTGGTACACTATTTTAACTATAGCTTGCACTAAAATCTAAACAGCAAGTCTGTGCTTTAAACACAAAAAACCCAAATTCATCCCTGGTATAACTCACCTGTCCTTAGGTGCACATACACCAGAGATGAGCTGCCCCACAGATCTTTGTTTTATGTTTTAATTTGGTTTATAAAACAAGGAAAAACTATTCTTGAATACAACTGACTTGCAAAAGTGTGGGGTTTGGGCAAGGCTGTGAGCTTGAGTCTGCAAAGGAGCCCTAAGCTGTCCCTTGCATTGCTTGTACCCTAGATTGACCTTGCATACTTTACTGAAAAGGTAGACAGTTGATTTTTATTTATCTTGTCTTAGTGTGGACTTTGTGGGAAGGAGAACTTTGGGGATCTGACCATCTGTTCGACTGAAGAAAATGTGAGACTCTGCCCCTCAAACCTCATTTTTCAGTCTTTAGGAAAAGTTTAAATACTAACCCAGTCTCAAACTTTTTGAATGATCATGTGATATTCAACAAAACTAAGTATTCAGAACTTACCTATGGTAGGGTTTTAGGTCTGCTGCAACATAGGACTGTCTAACAAAAGAAACGTGAGAGGTGTCAAAGTCAACAGTTTTCTTTCCCATTTCAGTAGGCTCGCGAATAGAGATCGTATAATTTTTTATATCACCATTGACTTTTGCTGGAGGATCCCAGGCCACCAAAATCTCCTTTGGGGCCCATGCCTGCAGTCGAGGAGGTAACATTCCAGATGGAGCGGAAGGGTGGGTTCTAATTTTAGCTGGTGGGCTAATGGTGCTTCCTTGACTATTATTTGCAGTTACATCGTAGCTGTATTCCGTGCCTGGTATTAGTGTGAAGTCAAGGTACCGAGTTTCCAGACCCGAATAAATAAGAGCTCCATCCCTCCTCAGCTCATAACTCCTGATTTTACCATTAGGATTAGCTGGGGTTTTCCAGGTGATTTCTATTGACTCTGATCCTGTGACTAGCAACCTGGGGGCTTCCATATTTAGTGGTGAAGCCTCCATTGTCAAAACAGATTGGGATATGCTAGATGTGCAGCCTCCATTAGTACAGGCAACCAGCGTGAAATCATACTGTGTGCAAGGCTGTAGGTTTGAAATCAGTCTTGATAAGCCTCTCCCAACATAATACTCTTCATCACCTAATTTTAATATGTACTTCGTGATTTCTCCATTTTGAATCTGGGGTGGCGACCAAGATGCATTAATCTGAGTGGCACTGATAGCCTGCAGAGATGGAGGGTTCACTAATGATGGAGCTGCCTCTAGAGTTTGGATTTTGGCTGGTTCACTGGTAGAGCAGCCTCCCACTGTACAAGCAACTATTGCATAACTGTATACTGAATAAGGCTGTAAGTCTTCATCCATATAGTTGAAAGTACTAGCATCAAAGCTGAAAGGATAGAAACCCTCATTTTTTTGTAGCCTATATGATTGGAGAACACCATTTGGTTCTTCTGGGGAGAGCCATGAAATGAGCACTTTATGGGGGTTCACTGATACATAGGTTAACCTAGGTGTAGCAAGACCTTTAGGGGCAGCTTGACTAGTCTTTGCCATTGACCAAGAGCTATCGGTATAGCCCACCGAATTCCATGCACGTATTTTATATTCATACTTTGTCCATGGCTCTAAACCTTTATCATTATATTTAAATGTATTATTTTCAGTGTTATATTCCGTGAAAACAATTTTCTCCTCTACTGTTGTTACTCTGTTCCCTAAAGCATTTTCTTTTGTGCATCTGTGAATAACTTCATAGTAAATTATTTTTCCATTTGGATTAATTGGTTCAGACCAGCTCAGTTCAATGTTGGTAGCATTAACTGACTGGATTACAGGTGCCAGCTGAGACGCAGGGGGTGCTTCATCTGTTTGGACTGGCTGTGGTGAAGAGCGAGTGCAACCTGCCACAGTGCAAGCCTCAAGTACTAGAGAGTACAGTGTGAAAGGCTCCAGGCGTCTAAACAGGAATTGACGAGATAAACCACTATATTCCAGATTATCGTCATTTAAAATATTGTACGTCTGAGAGGGAAAAAAAAGAAAGGGAAATCATCAGTTGGAGAATTTGCAAATGAATTCTAGGCAAGAGACTTATTTAGATACAATGTTTATCTTCATAACTTAATAAGGATTATTAATTTGTGACCCAGAAACTAATTTCCTTAACTCCTTATTAACAACATTTTAGCTTGTTAATGCTGAAATAATATTTTAATCTATTTTTCACAGTTAATGCTGATTTGTTTGCTTTTTGCATTTCACTCATCTTGGGCAGTGAAAATATACTAGTCAGTTTCACTTTTGATTATATTTACTTTCTAGTTGCATCTTGTTGCATCTGAACAAGTGGGTATTCACCCACGAAAGCTTATGCTCCAATACGTCTGTTAGTCTATAAGGTGCCACAGGACTCTTTGTCGCTTCTACTTTCTAGTAAGTTTCATTTCAGGGCTTTCAAATACCACAACATAAGAGTTACAAACCTTGCAGGTTAATATTTACACCTCAACAAAAACTGTTTAACCCCTCCCCCAAAACTTCATAGCAACATTTCTATTGAACTTTGTTTTAACAAAACCTAATGTGGGGCATAAGGCTAAATTAAGCTGAAAATATCCCTTAGAATAGACACTGTTCTATATAATGAAGAACAATATTAAACTCATTAGGCCTGAAAACATAGCCTTTAAAAAATTCTTTCCTGTGACTCTGAAGGGCAGGATTTCTTCCGTGTTCTAGATACTCAGAGTTGCAAGAAAGCATATAAGTAGTGTAATAAATATCTGAATTTGCGTATACCTAGAAAGTAAGCATTGCTCAGACAATCTCTTCATGACATCACGCTTGCGCAGTTTTGTGTGTGTGTGTGTCTTCAAAGAACTCCTTTCTAAGTCTAGTGAATTTTAGCAAAAGTTTTCAAACATGATATTTGGCATTTTCCTTTAAACTGTGATGAACGAGGTTTCAGGATAAAGATTACCTTAATTACTCCATTGGGTTTGGAAGGCTCTGACCATTTAATTAACAATGCCCTGCCGTTCTCTTTCTTCTCTACAGTGAAGTTGCTCAGACCGCTTGGTGAAGTTTCTAGAGTGGTCACAGAAGTCCAGGGACTCGAAACTTGCCCAGCGTTGTTTACAGCCACAATGTTAATGTGATACGTGGTAAAAGGTTTCAGTCCAAACAAGTGAGCCTGATGCTTTGTTCCCTGCAGCAGGAATACAGAACATTTTCTCATGTAGTTTAAATGGCAATAATCAGTGTTTGTGGTTTACACCAGCATTGGACTGGGCAACTGGTGCTCTGACTCTAGAGATATCACAATCATTTCACAGAGTACCACATCTGGCAGCTGGGCTCACTGAATGTGCATTACTGCAGATAAGCCTCGAATAGAAACTCTTGTGGTTTGTAGGGAGCAGATCTTCTAAGTAAACTCAATTCTGCAAGGTGCAGAGCACTCTGAACCTTATCTAGCAAAACACTTATGCACACGCTCAACTTTAAGCATGTGAGTAGTTCCATACATGCTTAAAGTTAAGCATGCGCTCAAATGCTGTGCTGTGTCAGGACCAGAGTGGCCAGCACTTTGAAGGATCAAGACACTAGGATCAGTATTATGCTAGTCACAGTGGCTCTCTTTGTACATCACACATAGGTGACCAGACAGCAAGTGTGAAAAATCGGGACAGGGGTAAGGGGTTATAGGCATCTATATAAAACAAAGCCCCAAATATCGGGACTGTCCCTATAAAATCAGGACATCTGGTCACCCTAATAACACACCCTCCATAGTGTATTCAGGAATCATGTGACTACCATACTGACTGGTATCACATAATGTTCTGGCAAATGAAAGCAATGTAATCTGGATGTACATCAGCATCACTGAGAGCATAGTTTGGTTCCCATATTGAAAACATAACAATCTCAAAGGTTAAATCACCATTAGAAATGGAGTAAAATGTCTTCCATAATTCACATGGTTAAGATGTTACCCAAACAAGTTCACAAAATAAGATGTACTTGGGTCTCTACATTTCCTTAAAACGATGGTCTGTGTAGTGTACAGAAATATAGATAACAATTTGAACAACCCACTTTGAAGAGAAGATGGCTGGAAATAAGCAGGAGGACTAACAAATTTTGATATAAATCTCATCGGGGACCAGGGTGAGTTTCTCCATTGGCCACTAATATATTTAATTCTGCTTTTGCATTGATTACATAGATGTCAGGAATAGGACTGATAATTTAGTTTCCTTTATGTAGCAAAAACTGCTAAAGTCAATTTCCTTGCTTCAATACGTCATATTAAGTTGTTAAATGTTAACACTAGAAATTGTTTAATATTTAAACATTTGTTAAGCTACCAGACTGATACAAATTTTACAGAAATATTAATTTCTTTTTTAAATATTAAAAATTAGATATAAATATTTAAATAGTTATTTCCCCACAACGAGTTAGTGCTTTAGATAAATATAGCACCACATCTGAATGACCATTATGAATATTAAATCTGAAGATGACACAAACACAGATGATAAACATACTTTTCTGATAAATGATTCCTTTTCCCGTTAAACAGGGCAAACACTGACAAGATTAATAATGCAAAAAAATATAATTCTTTGTTAGGAATTCCCAGTCATCACTGCCAAAAAAGCATAAGCTCAAATGCAAATAGCAATCACCTCGAACAGATTATATATAAAAAAGCGTTGGCTGCTGTGGGACATTTAGAGATATCTTTTGTCATAAGAAACATGGAAAGCATGTGGGCTATAAAGCAAAAACATATGTATATTGTCAATAGCAGCACCTGTTCAATTACAGTTTATTTCAGTATGGAGAATTTAGTTCAGCCCCTAGATGGCAATACTATCAAACACTTTTTGTAACATGAGTACTTAATGATTAACAACCTGCATTCAGTCATCCAACATACTCAAGGCAGCCATTAAAAAAATAACAAAACTGATTTCATTATAGATTCTTTTAATAAACATTTATGGCTTAGATCCTTGAAAGTGGAAGCATTCAAACTGCCACAGCCAAACCCCTATACAGCTGAATGCAAAATTATGAACTGCAGGTTAAAGTACAGAGCTCAAATTGAAGTTCATGCTTGGCATAAAAATCTGGCATCAGAAATTATGTTGGCACAAAACATGATTAAAATTAGCTTTACAATTGGCTGTGGTCTGTATTAATAGTTTTTATGAGGACAGTTATCTAACAGCCTTTAAAAACAGAACTTTTAAAAGCCTAAAATTTACATCCCATGGTTCGCGGGGTGGGGAGAGGAGGGACCACATGACATTAAATTATCGCTTCTGAGTTGTTACACAAAGGCTTGTGGAAGGTTCAAATAGAGGAATATAAGCATCAGACAAAAATCAATGGCTCTGCTTCTTGTCAACCATACAATCAGGGGACCGTTCTAGTGGCAACAATGCTACAAAGTAAAGAATTTTCTTAAATCAAAAGAAAAATTGCATTGTTCCAATAATCCTCTATAGCTTTCCCACTAACTCCTAATGTTTAATTATTTACAGTCCTCACCAGTGTTTGAACTGAAACAGAGATGGAGGGATTTCCCTGCCTGTGGCTGATCCTGTCCTCTGGAGACTGCAAAACCGTTCTTGCCAGGGATGACTTTTATCCCTGGCTCCTATAGACACTTCTTGAAGAGCAAAATGTTTACAAGTATTATTTTTTAAAAACATGCTTGGGAGAAGTTCTCCTGAAATACGCTGCTAGGGCTTCATTCCCACATCACCCTCTGTGAATGACTCAGATCAAAACTTGATTTTTATAACACTGGAAAGAGGATGGAATAATGTTTTAATGATTACGTCTTTAATTTAATAGTATTTAACATTCTTTCATGTGATTTCTAGTTCACAAATATTATGGTATTCTATAGTAATGGCCAATCACGCTACATCTCACAAACTGTATCACTGCAATCTTTGGGAATATTTAAGTACAGAATGGGGTAATCCTTAAAACCAGGAACAGCATTCTCATCACTCCTTCCAACTCTGAGTCTAGCTCCATGCAGCCCTTATGGCCTTAATTTTGCAATCTGATTCACACAGGTGGACCCCTTCTGCCCATTGAGAACCAAATCAGCTTCACTGGAACTCTGTATCATCGAAGAGTCCACCTCTGCAGATCAGAAGTCAACACCCATGGATCAGATTGCAGGATCAAGGCCATTGCATGGAACACCCTCCCAATCCTTGTTTGCAAAGCTGCCCACGCTCCGCATTCAAATGTCCACTGCTTCCATATTGCCTAGAAGGAGTGAATTCATTCACCATTACAAACTAACAAACATCAAGATGTTTGCAGACCATAGCTGATGGATGTAACCACTGTCCTTCCCATCCTTGCTGTTTATGGCTTATCATTCTCGGTCACGAGGTCATTACGTTAGGCTTAATCCTGCACACACTTAGGTGTTTAATTAGCTGTATTCACATCAGTAGTGCTCCTGTTAGATTTACTGGGGACTACTCATATGAGTAAAGTTACTTGACTGCTGGAAGCCCCAAGAGCCCCCAGAATTCCCAGGCTCCTGGAGCCTTGACTCTGAGCGCATGCCTGCACTGCAGCTGGGAGGTGTGAGCCTCAGTGCAGGTAGAGAGACTTGCACTAGCTCAGCTCGAGTTAGCGCACTGAAAATAGCCACATGGATGTTGCAGCGCTGGCAGTGGCTTGGGCTAGCCGCACGAGCTCGGACCAGGGGATTGGGCAGGCTTGGACTTGGGCAGTAATATCAACACTGCTCTTTTTAGCATGCTAGCTCAAGCTGAGCTACTGTGAGTCTGTCTACCCACATCTCTCAGCTGCAGTATAGACATCTCCTCAGAGCCCTGGCTGGAGTTGGGTCTCCCAGGACTTCCTGGCGTCTGGCTCCAGAGCAGTGAGCTTGAAAACCCTGCCATGCTGACTACCCTGGAGATGCAGACTCTCAACGCCTGTGGTCCCCAGTCCCTGGGCAGACCGCATGGCAGAGAGCTGCCAGGGAACCAAGCAGGTTTCAGAAGTGGTTTGGAGAAAGTTAATCAAACCTGTGATGCTCTGTATCTCGGGGGAACACCCTGTACCCCCATGTTCAGCCTTATAATATGATTGTGTGGTATCCAATGCAAAGTTTGTCATGTCGGGTGTCTTTGGAAGGCTCATGATGCACTGAGCATTGTTGTTATAGTAATGTTGTAATTTCATGTATATAGTTATGAGGCTGAAAATGTGTCCTCATGGCTTAAAACAAGCCCAGGCAAAAACTCTCCAGGAGCAGAGGCCAAGACAAAACTCTCCAAGAGCAGAGGGCAGTGGCGTAGCCAGGTTCTGCCTGCAGGGAGAGCGAACACTGAAAAAAAGGCGCCACCTGCCACGAGGGAGAGGCGAGCGCTCGGACGCCAGGTAAGGCTGGCTCCAGAAAAAAAACAAAAACCCAAGTCTTGCCACCGAAGAATGAAGGACCTGCCGCCAAAGACCAAGAGCAACTGCAGGACCCACCGCCGAGCTGAAGACCCTGAGCGCCCCCGAGTGAGTTTAAAACTTAAAAAGGCGCCACCTTGGAGGAATGTGCTCAGAGGGAGCAACCGCTCCCCCCCTAGCTACTACTGGCAGAGGGGCAGTTCACACCTCATCAGGGCATGTATGCGAAAAACCCAGCCCAGCCTCACAGGAACAAACGACACTGGCCTAGCTAGCAACAAAGGATCTGTTGGACTCTTGAGTGAGTCATCCCCGCTTCCCTTGGTCAGTTTGGGACTACGATGAGGTAATGCTCACCTGACTCTGAAGCGGGGCGGGGGGGCAAAGCCAGGTAGGAAGAAAGCACATGATAAAAGGGAGAGACGTTTGCCATGCTCTCTCTCTCTCCCACCTCCATCTACAGACACCACCACCAAGCAACTGAAGCACTGATCCAAGGGGAGAGCCTGACTAAAGGGCAACCAGCCAGCTTGTGGTGAGAAGCATCTAAGTTTGTAAGGGCACTGAAAGTGTTAAAAACAGCTTAGAATGCGTTTTGCTTTTATTTCATTTGACCAAATCTGACTTCTTGTGCTTTGACTTATAATCACTTAAAATCTATCTTTTGTAGTTAATACATTTGTTTGTTTATTCTACCTGAAGCAGTACATTTGGTTTGAAGCGTGTCAGAGATTCCCCTTGGGATAACAAGCCTGGTACATACCAATTTCTTTGTTAAATTGACAAACTCATATAAGCTTGCAGCATCCAGCGGGCATAACTGGACACTGCAAGACGGAGGTTCCTAGGAGCGTGTCTGGGACCGGAGATATTGGCTAGTGTCATTTGGTTGCACAATCCAAGCAGCAGCTGGCCAAAAGTGCTCACTCACATAGCTGGGAGCAGCTTACATGCTAGAGGCTGTGCGTGAACAGCCCGGGAGCGGGGGTTCTCACAGCAAAGCTGGGTAAGGCTGGCTCCCAGAGTTGAGGATTAGAGTGACTTAGCAGATCATTGGTCCAGCTAACATCAGGGGAATGTCACAAAACTTGACTCACTTTTGTGAAAAATTTAGGTTTGGCGTGCTGACATTTTCCAACGAAACTGTTTTGTCAGAAAATTTCTGACCAACTCTCGCTGTAAGATGCAGCCAACCACAGTCTGTTCTGTCCCCTGCAGTCCAGAACCACACCTGCGAAAATGGAGGGTGACCTCCGGTCTCTGTAGCCACATCCTTGCACAACTTTGACATCTACTCCACGTAGGGATCACATCCTTCTGTGTGTTCTGTAAAGCAGTGGTTCTCAACCTTTACAGACCCTTTTCAGGAGTCTAATTTCTCTTGCATACCCCCAAGTTTCACCTCACTTAAAAACTACTTGCTTACAAAATAAGACATAAAATACAAAAGTGTCACAGCCTGCTGTTACTGACAAATTGCTGACTTTCTCATTTTTACCATATAATTATAAAAGAAAATCAACTGGAATATAAAAATGATTGTACTTACATTTCAGTGTATCGTATTTAAAGCAGTATAAATAAGTCATTGTCTATATGAAATTTTAGTTTGTACTGACATCACTAGTGCTTTTTATGTATCCTGTTGTAAAATTACGCAAATATCGAGATGAGCTGATGTACCCCCGGAAGACCGCTGTGTAGTCTCAGGGGTGTGTGTACCCCTGATTGAGAACCACTGCTGTAAAGTGTCTAGCACATTTTGAGTTGCAGTATAAACAGATAACGATAAATACTTTGTCCAGCTAATTTCACTGCTCTGACGGTAAACTAGGGTCAAAGAAAAGTTATTTAAAATAAAACCTTGTTTTAACATACGTTCAAAATATAAAATGAGGGACTATGAAGCATGAATAATGTATGCATTTAGACTCACTTCATATTGCCTCTTTTGTTTGTTTATTTTTTAATTCATGAGCACTGAAGTCACTTAAAGTCCAGAAACAAATTAGCATAGTCTTTCAGGCAGCTGAAAGGCAATGGCATCCCGAAGGCAATGTGCATGTCTTCCTGACTAACCACCCCTGAGCAGCTTGCTCCTGGAGGTGGTCAAAACGACTCAGAGGCTTAAGAATTCTGACAGTTTTACCCTGTCTACTGTGATTGCTTTTGACTACCTGAAGTGCCCCAAAGGTGATAACAGGGTCAAGAGGTTTTTGTAGGTTGAAAATGATCAAAAATTAGCATTGATCTGTAGCTGTCAATAATACTCTGTGTGGGTAGACTCCCTGCACAAATGTTTAAACTGCATAAAGCCACACAACCTACTCATCTTTGAATCTATTGATCTGATGATCCAGCACTTTGTACTCTATTTTAAAATAACCCAACTTACCCCACTGCCTTAGATTCAGGGTATGATTTTGAAAAATAATTGCCATATTAGGAGAGCTACAGTACCATTTGAATGCTGATGAACAGGTAATATGGACATTTATCACTTCTTTGGGGGGTAATCATCAAAATGCAGACAGTCATTAATCAGCTATTGTAATTATCCAGATTATTTCTAGTTTCAGTATACTATAAGGAAAATTATTTCTCACCTTGTCTCTGTTTTCACTTTACATCCCCCAACGTCCCTCAGGTTTCTTCAATACAATGTCAAGGAGCCATTCCTCCTACAAGTACAATACCCTACTTTCCTTGGTGGCACCAGACCCCCCCACCACCCACACACCTATAATGAACTCGAGTGGGTTAGGAATCCATGCATTGGTTTTTAACATTCCATCAGACATCAGCAAGGAATCCTATAAAAAGATAATTCAGCACCTTTTCCACAGAGCAATCCATCCTATGGAATCTCCCTTGGTAAGGTTCTAGGGGTACGAATCATTGGGGAGGGCTCCATTTGAGCAGCACTGCCAGGGAGCTGGAAAGGAGGATGAGGTTCCCTGGAGTTGGTGCAGGGCACAGGGCCCCCGAGGGGATCACCAGTACTGGGGACCGTAGACCCTGATCATTTTGTATGGGGTAAGCTTTGCCCCACCAGTGGGGGAAAACTCCACAAAGGGAACCTATCAGTTTTCCTCTTTACCAGTCTCCCTTGACAGGTACATAGAAGGGCAATGTGGCCATTGCTACCATCCTCGCTCAGAAAATCTTAGGAGCAAATTCAGATGTGACGTATAAAGTGGTGTACATTTCTCCATCATAATTTGGTATAATTTTGTACAGTGGGAGGCAAGGGTGGGGGCTATGAATAAATTATAGGTTTAAAACAAAGAAAAGGACGTATTTCTTAAGACAACGCACAGTCAACCAGTGGAACTCTTTGCCAGATGTTGTGAAGGCCAAGACTATAACTGGGTTCAAAAAAGAACTGGATAAGTTCATGAAGGATAGGTCCATCAATGGCTATTAACCAGGATAGGCAGGGATGTAAAACCATGCTCTGAAGTGTCCCTAGTTTCTGTTTGCTAGAAGCTGGGAATGGGCGACAGGGGATAGATCACTTAATGATTGCTTGTTCTGTTCATTCCCTCTGAAGCACCTGGCAGTGGCCACTGCCAAAAGAAAGGATACTGGGATATGGATCATTGGTCTGACCCAGTATGGCTGTTCTTATGTTCTTAAATGCATCCAACAGGAGGGTATAGAACAAATCTGGGTAGAGCTTGTTTTATCTTATACTTTCTTATATCCTCCTAATAGTTGCTTTTCCTGCTCTAACTCTGCCCTTCCACTGTGCTGGTGCATAAGCTATAATAATTTACATGAATGTGGTCCTGAGTATTAAACAATTCCATCTCTGACTGCTCATTTTTAGACCAACAACAACATTTTCCAACTTGGGAGCCTAAAGTCATTTTCAGAGGTGTTGAGCACCCAGTGAAGTCAATGGGAGTTGAAGATGTTTGGTACTTTTGAAAATCAAGCCCTTTATAGCTGAGTATCTACATAAGGATTTAGGAGCATGCCTTCAAGAACCCAGATTTGGAAATTTTAGCCTAAATTAGCATAAAAGGTGCAAAGTGGGATTTTCTAAAGCACTAATAATTGGATTTTCAAAAGTATCTAGGTGCCTAACAACCATTCCTTTATAAGTAACATAAAAGGACAATTCTCATTGATTTGTGGTGGAACTTGTGCTCTTATATCACTTAGTGCTTTAGAAAAGTCCACCTGCAGGGTATAGGACACTGGCATTCTAACCATGTCACCCCCTCCTCAACTCTGTTACTAACTTCTTCTCCAATTCCCCTCTTCAAGGCTCCACATGACTCCACTTTGACCCCAACTCCTGCCTATATCTCCTCTTAATCCTCAGCCAGCTCCATACTCTCAGTCCTCTCTCTAGTTACAGCATCCATGTCTCCTTATAGTGCACTGAGGTGCATATCACATACCACCGCCTTCACTTGGATGTCACTTGCAGCATACTTCTACTTGTATGCTCCATGTGCCCTCCCCTCTTCTCCTTCAAGTTCCTCCTTAAATGCCACTCCCTTCCTGAAGCCCACCAGTGCTGATCCCACATATTCTCGCCCTTGCACTCTTAACGATTAACTCATGTTCAGAACCCCACCTATTTTGCAGTTCTACTCTTTTCGCAAATATTGTCTGGAATATAAATGTTCATTTTTAAACTATTAGGGGGGTCTAGTCCTTTTGGTCATAAAGAAAGCCGTTTACAAGTTAACCAAATGGAAACCAATGCAATATTAATTTAGCTGAATCTGTAGAGAGCATGAAACAATAGTTCTGAAAGGTGTGAGCATCTCACTGAGTTAATGCTAAAACCCCCTAAAGACGATAATTTTAATGTAATAATTTAAACATCAACCCACTTTAGCTGAAATAGCTAGTTAATAATATTTCTAGCCCACAATCTCCCACACCTTTCTGAGTGCCAAACATCCCAGCTGCTCCTTATCTAGATACTAACACTTTAAGCTTTCCCCCAAAAACCTCTACAATGGAGTATGGGCTGTCAATAACAAAATCAATGCTTTAAGAACAAACTGAAAATGTGGGGACTGAATAAAATAAACAGAATTCATTTTTAAAAATTAATGAACACATATTTTATTCAATAAGATTTCCATTTTAAAATTTAAATGTAGCTGTCAGTCACCAAATATCCAGTTTTCTGTGCTGGATTGTCACAGGTTTCAGGGGAACTTGCTGCAGAATTTGAGTCCAATTTGCCATTGCCTTGATCATTATAGCACCACCTCTAGTTTAGATGGCCCAATACTTCCTCTTACAACACCCTGTTTTTAGTTGCTTATAACTTTGACAAACGTTAACCATTTAGGCTGAAATTTTCCATGCTGGGTGTCTGCCTCAGGCTGAATGCTTTTGGAAAGTTTCAGGCACAATGAGGTTAGGAAACAATAAGTTGTTTGGCAACGTTAGAAAAATCCTGCCTACCCTTTATTTAAGAAGATCTAGTGTTCCCATGCTTTTGGAGGATGGAATTGAAAGTTGGCAGGGAGTGGCCTTTTGCTGTCCCAATAAAAATCCACCTGATTTTGGCCAAGTTATAAGCCTTTGAAAAAAATCTCAGTTTGCACATGCTCATACTCCAAAGATTCCATCCTCTGTGAGCATGCTTGAGCCTCCCACAGCACCTAGTGCTGACCAAACTGCATATAAACAGGCTCCACATAGCAACTGAGCATGTTTCATCCCCTCACAATTCTTACATGTAACCGGACTGTGTATGCACCATCACAACAGAGTAACTGAGCATGCTCCATCCCCCCTCAGTTCCTACATACAAACCAGGGGAATGAAAGCAGTAATTTGGGGCAAGGAGCCTGATGAGACTGGGACTGGAAGTGGGGAAAGAAAAAGTGGCTGGCTGCACAAGAAGACTTGGGGAGAGCCTCGGACTGGCTGGGTACAGAGACTTGGGCTGGGAGTAGGGTGACCAGACAGGTTGGAGAAGATGAGACGGAAGGGTTGTGACCACTAGAACACACTCCCCGAAGTGTGTTTAATATGGGTTTTGAGACCAAATAAACAAATTCAGTAGATAATATTTAAACTCAATTGCAAAAGAGTAAACTTCACTCTTAGAAAAATAGGCAAAAATTCTGCCTTTATTAGAGCAAGACATGCTTGGGAGAGGGAAGGAGAGCAGCTGCAGCCAACCACGGCCGTCCTGATTGTGCCACACATTGTAATATCAAACATTATTATACACAGCACAACAGGGTGGTAGGGTTTCTGTGTTGACCTAACCTTCTAATCAGTGGTTGGAAACTGCACAAACCAACTGATTCACTGTGGTTCTTGCAGCTTCTTAGACCCACCCTAAGCATACAGGACATGGGAATGGTTCTTTGGACAGAGGAATTAGGGCATAGGACAGAGATGTCTCTGCAGGGAAACCCTAGGAGAAGACAAACCTGGGCAGAAAAATTAGGCTGAGCTTTATATTTTCTGTTATCTGAGTTACTCAAAGCTGAACCTCAGCAAGTGGGCAAGTTTAGAATAAATATAGTGTGCAAAGATTCTGTTTAGAGCCGGGTGGGAATTCCACTTGCTGGTGCCCACTTTGGGCCCAGTCCTGCAAACACTGTTAGGTATACTCTCAACCAATATTCCTCCAATTTATCCATACTGTGCCACCAATATTTGTGGCACTTTAAAGAAAAATAAGACTCATGACTGCTGCAGCAAAGGGTTTAGCCTTTAAGGACTCAATCCTGCAAACAGCAATGGGTTTTGTGCTTAACCCTGTGAGCACACCATTTGGGCATTTAAGGGTTAATGTTATACTTGTCTTGGTACAGTGAAGCATAATTTCTATTAGAAATATTGGCTGATGGCCAGGATCAGATTAGACTTTTTTTTTGTCAGAACATAAGACTTGCCATGCAAAATATCTGTGATGATCTGACTAGCCCAGTATCTTGTCTCCTAGAGCAGCCAGTACTAGAGATAGTACTTCAGAGGAAGGTATAAGGATCTCCATAATGGACTATACTGGAATAATCTGCTTACTGGGGAAGTAAACCCTGGCAGTTAGTAGTTGGCTTATGCCCTAAAGCATGAGGGTTTCTGTCTTTTTTTAATCCTATATAATGTAACTGTAGATGCTTTCATTATCCATATAAATGTCTAATGTGAATTCGACTGAGCTCCTGGCTTCAATGATATCTTGTGGCAGTGAGTTGTGTGTGTTGTGTAAAAAAAATCCTTTTTTCAATATTACATTTGTTGCTGTTTTCTTTGGATGCCCTCTCATTATTACGTTATGAGGGAGGGTAATACAAAGCAGCACCCAATTTGCTTTCTCTGTACCATTCATTGCTATGTATACCCTTATCATATCTCCTTACTTATCTCCTCTCTAAACTACACAGTGTATCATCTTGTGATGGTACGTTGCTCATAACTTTCCAAAAATGTCAACATTTGAAAGAGATGGAATTTTCCAGGCTTTATATATGCCTAAAGATGAATTATTTTGGCAAGTTTGAATAGAAACAGTTCAGCTATTTTTCTACAGTGGGAAAGTGGAAAAAAACCTGCATTTTGTAATTATAAAAACAGTTACTAGCAATTTTTTTTAAATAGCTCTACAACCATAACAGCAGAAAAACTGACACAAAGATAACCCTCACCTTAAAGGGGACTTGTCCAAGGACAATCTAGATCTTAATATGGATCACAGTTGAACTCCCACATCAATGTCTTTGAAAATGTTACTGTATGTCAGTTGTGCACAATAAAAATAAGATGACTTTGCAATTATATAGGACTTCCATCCAAGGATCTCAGAGCATGTTAAAAACATTAATTAAGCTTCACAACACCCCTGTGAGTTACTGCTTGCAGCTACAAACGAGTATTATTATTGTTGTTGTTCCTATTTTACACAGGTACAATAGGCAGTCGTATTATTATTAATCACAGCCTTATTTTATTCCCTTTCCTCAATCATTCTGAGTCCTTGTCACTTTCACCCAACACATAGGAAAAGAGCAGCTCTAACTGCTGCTAAGTAGAGGAAGATAACACAGCCTCAAGGCAATTCACAACTTTAAATCCCTGCTCTCCACCAACACAATAGAAAATAGATGCAACATTTTAAAGCAGAAGAAACTAATGTTTTATTATTCTTTTCCTCTGCCATTTAGTGAATGGTCCAAGCAAAACTAACCTGCCACAAGTGCTGTAACTTCTATGCTATACTATGCTATAAAACAATGATAAATAATTTACTTCAAGCAAAATGTTAAAGACTATATTTTGCCCGTGGATGTGTGGCCCCATTTAAAGTTAATGGGAGCTGCATATGTGGATCTAACGGCACAATTTGGCCCTTAAAAGTAAATGAACATTTTCAAAATGTGTAGGCCAAAAACTGCATTGACAGTTGACACGGAAAGACCTTCCTTTAGGATTTTAAATATATATATTTTTTGGCTTTAACTAATCATACTTCCCACAAGAAAACATATCATCTGGCTCCTGGGACTGGTAATTGGATGTAGAGCCTTTCAACTGAGTCTCCAGGTCAATCCGGGTTGTTTGATAGAGAATGGAAGTCATTGCCTTCTGATGGCTATTAATAGTTAACAGGATGGGAAATGAGTTTGTGGTCTCAGTCCAGTAACGTGTCCACATCATAAAAAATAACCCCACAGAACAATTTGTTCTGTTTGGCAGCCATTCTCAGCACAGAGCCATGGACTTGGTGGGTATGGAGTCTGGACTGCTCTTTCACCCATCAGTGGTTGGAGCAGAGCAAAATGTTTGTATCAAACCTTGAACCCACTTCAGCTAAGTCTATGGCCAAGGTTCAATATTTCAGGTGAACCTTAGCAAAGGAAGTTCACCCAGTGGAGAAATTCAAGGACAGCCTTCAGTCAACCGCCACCCTCAGCAGCCTTCCTTCCCCTCAAGAGCCCATGCTCTCCCCCTCCAAACAGGGGAGGGATGTTAGCTGTCTTCTCCCTCTCACCATTTTTGGGCCCCCACCAGCTGGATACTCCCCAATGTTTGGGTGAGAGGCTTCTGTTTTGGATCACTGTTCAATCCTAAAGGCCTACTGGGATCCTAGAAAGTGGCCTGAACACCATCCCTCAGACACATGTGAGAAAAAACAATCCCCACTGCAGCAGTCCTACACTAAGCTTCTGGTACTGCCCATAAGGCTCATCACAGAAACAAGAAAATGCTGAAGTGTCTCTTAGCAACTGTATGCTAAGAAATGAAGCCCCACAATTCCCACAGAGCAGAAGGACATGCCAACAGGAAGAAAGGGGAACCTGAGGTTTGGTTGAGTTACTGGGGGGAACGTTCCCTGGGATTTGAATGACTTGAACTCAGTTCCCCAAGTGAACAAGTTGGGGTGTTTGCTTCCAGACTCTCTATGTTGTTCTTATGGCTACAGCTGTAGTCCCTCTGGCTCAGGACTAAGGTATATTGATGGGGCAGTGAAGAGAAGCTTGCAGTGACAGTCTCTGCTGTCCCTGTTCTTCAGAGTGGGGACTTCAGTTACCTGTGCTAAGAGTCCAGCACTAAATTCATATACATATATAAGCAGATGTAGCAACTGCTCTTAAATGAACAGTAGACAACCTGGTGTGCAGACACTCCAATGTAAACAGGGAAAGTAGGAACACAGGCAATGTTGGGATGTTATTTTTGTTTGTATTTCAATGTATTAAATGCTCCGATCATTACCTCTAGACAGGTCTGGAAAATATAAAATCCCATATTTTTGGCTGTTTAAATGGAAAGTTTGTATAACACCCCTCTGCTGTGAA